>OV651818.1:53940126-54680126 GCA_927349885.1 Psylliodes chrysocephalus | reverse complement strand
CAGAAGAAACTAATTTTCTAAGGAAGAAATTCCATTTTCAGAGAAGATATATTACTTTCTAAATCTGAAGAAACTGAATAAACTATAGCAGAAGACGTATTACCCGAAAGTAGATAAGTTTCCGGATCCAAACCCTCACTTTCTATTGATTGCTTAGGCTTCCCTGCCAACCCTGCTATCGTTCCTGTCGTTTTCAGTTCACGGTCTTCTAGTTCCTGATACAACTCTGACACTTTTAAATCACACATTTCTTTAACCATTTTTCCATTATTTATTTACGGTATCCTGACTTTCGACACCAATGTAACGTTTATTTATTTAAACCGTTTAATTATCTTTTTTATATTTACTTAAACACTAATATATTTATTTATTAAACAAATTTATTTGTACTCAAAATTATACTATTTATATCTTAAGCACTTGTATATTAAAAAAATGTATCTTAAATTAATCTCTTACCATATACTGACTGACTCCAACAGCAAAACAGCCTATTCATATAAAAATGCAGCCAACCCGAATATTCTCGCATTCACTATAGAACTTTCTACGAAAATTCTACCATTATTAAAACTGGACCGAAGTTAGTACATTCGCCAAAAATTGCAATTTAGAGATCATTCATCGAGGTCGATAACTTTTTAGAGATCAGTATTAAGAGGATTTCAAGATTAACTTATTTTATTGAATATTTTTGGTAATTGCAAAAGGTATGGCCGTAAAAGGCTCAAATAAGGCAGAGAGGAATTTAAAGGATCAGAGTAGGACGAATGAATCGAAAATGGCTCACACCATAATATGTCGATCCAATTTTTAATATTATTTTACAAAGAATAACAAATCAAACTTATAATAATCGATGTGATAGGTATATAATTCTCAGTTTTGCAATTTATTTCTTACAACCCCTGTACTGAAATCTCATCTTGATACTAGGAATATTATGTCATTAATTCATAAATTATTTTATAATCATTTGTTATATATATAGTGTGTCCATGGATGGGGTCCCCAAGGGGGAAAAATCTTTATTATTCATTTTACGACCAAAAGTCATTCTTTATAAAAAGTTCTGCTTGTTGAGAAAATGGAGTTGCCTTATACAAATTTTAGATTAAATGTACAGGGTGTTAATAAATTAGGAAAATATAAAAATGCTTCAAGAGGGAAGTACCATTATTTATTATTTTTAACAAAAATTTTATAAAACAAAGTTGTTTATAAACTAGCATAGAGACTAAATACAAATTTTTAATGCTGACATAACATGAACGTATACAAAATCAGCTATCTTGATTTTTTTTGTAAAATGCAAATTATTACATGAAAGTAATAATTATTAATATTCTATTTTAAAATATTGGAATTTTTATTTAAAAATTTGTATTTAGTCTCTATGCTAGTTTATAAACAACTTTGTTTTATAAAATTTTTGTTAAAAATAATAAATAATGGTACTTCCCTCTTGAAGCATTTTCATATTTTCCTAATTTATTAACATCCTGTACATTTAATCTAAAATTTTTATAAGGCAACTCCATTTTCTCAACAAGCAGAACTTTTTATAAAGAATGACTTTTGGTCGTAAAATGAATAATAAAGATTTTTTCCCCCTTGGGGACCCCATCCATGGACACACTGTATATATAAAAATCTCAAGTTTACAATTAATATTTTTGAAAACCGTTATATTTCGATAATAAAGAATTCTGATCTATTTTTAAATGTTTGAGAAGAAGTTAATTATATAACACATTTTTTTAAATGTTCGATGTGCGTGGTATTAATTTGATAACAGCGTGGGCACTCGTCTGGAAGACTCTAATACCAATAATTTGTATCTACCTTGGTTTTTGATATAATAATGTACACCTACAAATTGTTTTCCCTATCTGGTTCGTACTCAGTGCCATGTCTCGGGTCAAAAGTTCGTGTAAGAATATTTTACCTTTCATTTTTGTCGAATAATTTTGGGCCGAAAGTTCGCCCGCCTCTAGACACAACAAAAATTAACGTCAAATGGAATTAGTTACAAACGTGGAATTATTTAGAGGATATTGATGGGCGTATTTCCGATAAAATTATGATATTTTGCAGTTGTGAAGTATCACCCTATATTTTTAAAATGAGATACTATTTTATGCAATAAAACAACTTTATAACCAGTGAACGTAGTTAATAAAGCGGTGTATTTTGGTAAAATAGAACTTTTATTATGCAAAATTCGTGTGTTTATTTTCGATTTTGAACGTTAAATGTTACAAATTGACGTCTGGAAACTTTTATTTATTTTGAAACTTTATAATTATACATAAAATTACCACCATTCATATTATTTTTTTTTGGATTATCCTCGGTGAACTGGTTCATCACATTATTAAATTTAGCTTTTTTTTCCCTGGGCTCGTCTGACTATATGTCTCCGAATAACACTGAAGCCTATTGGCTTATTGTGTTTTACCCCATGTTAGTTCATAGCACCCACTCTATCACCTTTGTACCTTGTACAAGTTTGTACAGATCCTTGGGTGAGTGGGTTCTATACGTTGTTGGATCAACCTGGGGTTGTCCAAAAAGAGCCTGTCTTTTGCGATCTAGAGCTTCGCATTCGCACAGTATGTGTTTGGCCGTTTCTGGTTTTTTGTAAGAGTGCTTTCCTTATATTTTTTGCTATCAAATTAACAAAAATATAGCAATAAACAATTACTGATGTCATGGTTTTACAGGAAAGGAAGCAGTCTCTTGACTGTATGCGTCTCTCTCAGGGATGAAATGTATGCAATCTGTTTGACTCTTACATTATTTTATATAGGTATTATTGATTTATCCGCTATGAAGGCGAATAATGTTTTATAGGGTGTATTACTTCATTAGTTTTTTGAGGAAAATAAAAAAATAAAATATAAACTATTGTTATGTGAGCCATTTCATTATTCAATCATGCTCTAACCCTACAAGTCCCTCTCTGTCTCATTTGGCCTTTGAGGCTCAACTTGTCCGATTATTATACATAATTAAACCCCTTAAGACCAAACCTATGGGACGACTATGGTGGAGACACTTTCGCGAACATTCCAGGATCAACGAGATACTATTTCTAGAACGTGATAACGTTTCTGGTACCTTCTGGCAATTTTAGTGGGGGAGCATTCTAGACCACCAATTTGTATATAAATTGGTGGAGGAGAGCCATCAGTTATCAGTTGATATATAGACAGTGAAGATAAATAGTAATTAGTAGATAGACAGTTGTGAATATAAATAGTGATCAGTTTAAAGACATTCGAAGTATATATAAATTAAAATAGTATTGTTTAAAATAAATAAGTGTTTAAATAAATTATTAATAAATAAACTGTTGTTTGAAAATAAACAAACATCACACTATTTATGAAAGGTATAAGCACAGTATATATAAGTATAGATTATAAACAGTAAGGCTATTGCTTTGCAGAATACAATAAATTCATAATAAAAAAATTCAATAAATAGAAGTATATAAAGCATAAATTAATAATACTAAAATATATAAGTACAAGAATCAAACTAATCAGAATCAGATTCACCACATTAATCTATATTTTCCAAAACATTAGCGGCTATGATCAAACTATTTCTGCAGTTTTTCTGTGCCATACAGGTGTATTAACTGATGTAGCCAATATTTTTTTCTGCATTTTCAAATTTTGCTTCCATAGTCTAGAATAGAATAATATTGTTAAAATATTGTACATGTATAAAAATTATCGGTGTATAGTACCTTTTTTGCATTTGCATGATCAGTTCTGTTATGTCTGGTAGCAGGTTGAGCATAATCTTAAGAGTGGGTATCAGGCTTCAATCTTGATCTACTTTCTATTTATACTCTTCAATATTAGGAAGCTGCATCTGGGTCTTTAAAGAGCTTAGCCAAATACTTAGCTGGTAAAAACATCTTAAACAATGTAATCTTAGGGCGTTTTCAGTCAATGGCAATTTAGTAATTATTTTAAAGAGGCCATTAATCCCCTCAAAATGTTAATGGAAGTAACATTGGCAGTTTTTGAATACAGTTTTATGAAAAAATTTTCAAGATTAGAGAATGTGTTTTTAGAGTACCTACGAATCAGTGCCAAATCCATCCAAAAGGTGATGGTGTTTAAGGTAGATTTTCCAACAGGTTCTCTTTCCAATGCCAGACAATTGGTTGGTTTTATTACGACCTGTCACAGAATGAAAAGAAGGCAAATTTTTTAGAAGTTTTTTTATCCAAATTTAAATCATGTACTGCTATAAATCGTCACGAGTCTCCTCGCCCTATTATGAATCATATCTTTTAAGTTCAAAACTACTTAAAATAAATTAATAAGACTAAAACATCTGTATCGTTGCAATCAATAATGCAGCGTGAATTCCCCGAATTTCTGGCTGATAATATGTACAATAAGATACGAGTATCAGCTTCTTCATGATTTAAATTTAAGAAGTCCTCTTTTGATGGTTCGAAATTCATTCCATATTTATTGATACTCGCGAATCCATCACAAGATACAAATTTTCAAGAAGTTGCTCTGACAGAAAATGTGTTAAACGTCTTTTATTAAATATCGAATTAATGAATAAGTTTCATTATTCTGGAAGTGGAATATTGGGTCTGTCAATTTCTATATCAATTGATTTCTGGGATCATCTCTTTTAACGTGTTGTATTTCTGATAGAATTTTCTTTACAATGATTAAATACCACATCTATCCTTTGATCAATAAATTTATTTTAAAAAATATTCTTTACAAATATATTAGCATATTCTTTAAATGATACGCAACTTTTGGACTTTCCCAAACCTTGAGCTATTGCTATCCCATCAAAAATGTGACAAGTTTTGCAAGATCCCTAGGTGCAGGTAAGTCATTGTGGGTCATATTGCTCTAAAATATTTCCCAATAAACTCTTATTTGTAGAGGTGCCGAGATACCCATTTACTGTTAGAGACATGTAAGAGGCTGTCAGATCAAACTTAAATATTTCGGCATAATTACCTAATGCTTCTGTCCATATCCTTTGCTAATAAAATATTGTGAAGCAACTGTTGACCATGCAAGGATAAAGAAGTCATATTTTGACATCATTTGTGTCTTTGCTTCTTGCAACAACAAATCCGTAATTAAAATGAATGTAGATATAATAAAAACCTAAAAAATGCCTATATTTCTTCCAAATTTATTAGGAACTTTAATATGTAACACATTTATTAATTTTTTAGTAAAAACAGACAATATGACACTTTGTTCATTGGCACCTAACGAGAAGTTTTATAATAAAAAAATTAAAAAAATCTTAGCATATCAATAATGTGATGCATCAGCCGACACGTAGAGAGAAACAGAGCTATACTACGTTTTTCATTAGGGCCTTCCTTTTTGTTAAATGATAAAATTATATTTAAAAAAGTGACTTTTTAAACAAATTTTTGAAGGGCTGAAATTTTTTTTAAATAAGTATAAACAATTACTCACTACAAAGATTTTATTGTGCATTGGACCAAAAAATAAATATTTTTTTTTCTATTCGGCGGTATCAATATCTGGATTTTTGATGATAGTGCCCTTCTGCACAGTCTAATTTTGTATTACCTCCGGAATAAGGGTTACCTTATCATGACCTTTTATCTCTGAAAAATTTAGCTTGTGACAAAGGGAGGTAAATCGTTTTCTAGAGCGAATATTTTAATACATACACTCTACTAATAATAATTGATTAAGAGTAGAAAAGCGTCGATAGTTTAGCAATACATTCCCTTCTATATCACATAATAATATGTCCTCGATACAAAAAGTCAAAGTAACAAAAACAGGAGGCCAATGTAAACAAACAATAAACGGTCTCATGACATTTTATATTTTTAAATAAACTAGGTTTTTAAAAAATATTTTCTATACCTGTTATTGTTTATATTCAAGCGGATTTATAATATTTAAACTTGGAGTAGCCATGTGTGAGTTAGTTAAATGAAAAGGTACCTCTGGTTTTATAATATGTAGCGATCAGATATAATGTTTCAGCATATTATTATTTATATTTTAACAGAAATTATTTTTATTGTTTGAATAATCTGTTATAATGAGGTACAGCTTCTAGAACAAATTCATAAAAAAACCCGTACTGTTAAACTCACCATATATTTGGCATTCTGTCCCGTACTTCCATGTCTCTATTAGCTCTGCTGTCAACTAGTTCTGGTAAGGCATATTGCATATAATAATTTTGAATTTTATGTTGCACCTTTTCTTCCCAAAAGCTGTCATTATGAGGAATTTCCTCCACTTTTATTTCTCGAGGAGTCCAAACGCACAAAATGCAAAAATTCATTTGTGTAATGTGCAGCTAGCCCTGAATTTGAAAGTACCGATTGTGGTTCCCCTTAATGGTATTATCCTTTTTCCAGAAAGTTATTTTTCTACTGCATATTCCTTTTTCTTTAGTCAACACTCTAGCTCCATATGGACATTTTAACTCTATCATAGAGTTTCTTGTTTTACATTCCATCTAGACTAGCAGCAACATAATCAAATTCGGAATCAATAAAAGTCCACATATAAAAAATTTTTCTTGCAAATAAATTTCCAACTCTTATTTTGCTCTGGATTTCTGGATTTATTGTCCATGTCATATTAAAAGGCTTTAGCAAAAAATAAATGATTTTATGAGATTATTTAAAAAAATGCCTTTCTTTTTTTTACAAATGTCTCCAAATTTTGAAACAGTGACTCGTTTTCGTCTTTTATTTTGCTACAATCCATAATCAGCTTGATCTCTTGTCACATTAATTTTTTTCTCATTTATAGACATTATCAAACTTTTTAAAAAATCTTCTTTTGCAACGCGCATCAAAGAGTGTGAGAGATCAAAGTCACGCTCGAAAGCAAAAAAAATGATTTACTAAGTTCGAAAAAATATACATTACTTTAACAGCTTAAAGAGTTATTAACATGCTGGAATTCATTATTCTTAACTCGAAGATGTATTCATTAAAAAAAAGCTCCCGCGCAAAATAAAAGTTAATTTATAATTCAAATCTCATTGTATACCTTTTAATTTCGGATATATTTTTTAATAAACAAATGATAAAATTAATTTAAAATAATTGTGTGTAAAAATAACAAAGTGTGTAGATATAAAACAATAAAAATTCAAATCACTTGCGTACGTTCATCACTTGTAAACAGTAGAAAAGGATATACATTTTGTTGGTATCGCCCTCTAGACGAAAAAGATTTTAACGTATTTTTTTAATTTTTATTGAGAAAAATAAATGTTCCTGCAAAAATTAAAAACAACATATATTGTTCCCTTCTAGCGTTTTTTTTTTTTTTTTGATAGAAAGATATCTTCTTACATTTTCTTAAAATAATCCGATTCAAATGTTCAAAAAGTGACTCCTTTACCTGTACTTACATAATTTTTCAAAAAATAAAAAATAATTCGTAAAATTGGTGTACTATGAAACCCAGTGCATATTATAATATAAATATGTCTATATTAGTATTACAGAAATGATTTACGTAAAACAATAAGGTGTACCTACAAATACGTAAACTTTAATTATCCCTCGTAAAACATCAGTAAAATATTTTGTAAATTGTTTTCATTCACAAATATAATTTCTTAAAAATCTAACAGAGGCGCCACTTGCCAGACGAAAAATCTTGCAATGTAAGGGTTTCGTAGTACCCCACTTTTAAAGTTTATTTTTGAGTATTTTTAAAAGGAAAAAATATGTACGTGTAGATAAAGGTTAAATCTATGCTCCTCTGGAACCACTTTTTCAAAATTCAATTTTGTTTTTTCTTAAAAAAAATGAGAAAATGGATCAAAAAAGTCGAGTTTTGTGTTTTTTTTTAGAAAAAGCCGATTGAAATTTTAAAAAAGTGTTTCCAGAGGAGCACAGATTTAACCTTTACCTACATGCACATATTTTTTTCTTTTAAAATATGTCAAAAATAAACTTTAAAAGTGGGGGTACTACGAAACCCTTGCATGCTCTGCTCTAAAGCCAAGTAACTACTTTTAAGTATATCAAAGTTTTATAATTAGTTGCTGACTGTTTTTTTATATTGCAAAGATATTTGACCAATGTAGGTAAAATTGTCACATATGTGTGTTTTATGAATAATTAGCTAATATTTTATTATTTTTTTACAAAGATATGGTCTAAAGATGATTTGGAATTTCCTTTGATTCTTGTATATTTATTAATAAGATATTCGAAACCGAATTCGCTCAACAGATTTAAATATGCCCCTGTAGGATTTTGACAAGATTTTAAAATATCAATATTAAGGTCGCCTATTGTTATATAAAAGTCATATTGATTACCTAATTGTCTAATATATTCACTAAAACTGAGTTCATTTCTGCTGGGATATAGGCAGCTATAAGTAGAATATTTTTTTCCTTGTATTTTGCAGCAATTTCTATGATATTAACCCCTGCTATATTTATTAGTTTAAATTTATAATTAATGGTTTTTTTAACCTAAACAACTACCCTTTCATTTTGGTTATATTCTACATTATTACAAATGCTTTAATAACCATCAATCTGAAAAAATGAGATTTTTTTATGGTCCAAGTTTCACTAAGAAAAAATCAAATTTAAAATCAATTTCAGATAAAAAAGATATTAGAAGAATCAAAATTTTTATTTATACTCCTTATATTATGATGAATCATACTCATGTTTCATGTATAAGAAATAAACATTTTAATTTATTAAGTTGTTGCAGTAGGGTATTACTTTTTATGTAGGTACACGTATTAAAAAATAAACTCACTAAGTCTCATTAATTTTCATGAAAATCTAGTCACTTGTTACCAAACATTTCAGTTTTGAATTGTTACTACCACAAAAATGTATCCTGTACCTGTTCAACGCAAAACTTGCTGCCCATACAACAGTTAACACTCATTGGGTCAGTCCCAAAACTTATTTTTTCTGTCACTCGCATTATTTTCTTTGATAAATTCCACCCTATCGCGATTGGTTGGTCGCCGTGACGCGTCACCTTTATCTCCCTTTTGATTGGCCGACCCTCTATATATATAAAACTGACTAACGCGTGGAAGATCTCTCACAGTATATCCAGAGTGCTCTGCCGGCTACAAGAGTCTGGAAAGCAAAGGTAAGTGGATTTTTGCTCTAACTTGTTAACGCTGTGCGTATTGTATTAAGGGTCAGTGGTAGGAAGTTAGTTAGTTCGTCTTTTCGAGAGTTCCGTTTAATAATTTCAAATAAAACAAAATTATATTAAGAAAGAAGTATTTATTGAAACACTTTATAATACATTTAAAAAATATATAATATACAGTATGTTTACTTAAGTTGACGCCATATAAAAAACTTTTTATTACTAGTTTTAAGTAAAAAGGTTATAAAAGTTTTGCATAATCTAAATAAAACTTATTAGTCGTATACGAAGTATGTCATATACTACCTATATTTTTGACAAAATCAAAAAAGGTAACTAAGAAAAGTTGTTTAGAATTAAAAAATCTTAAAAAATTGTATTTTGTGTTGTTACCAAGTAACTTTAGGAAGCTGTTATATCTGCACAAAGTAACGTAGCTATGTCTTTCCTGAAATTTCACACTATGATTTTTTATGATATATGGGGCATATTTAAATGTAGTTTTTTATTCTAAACCAGTTTTCGATATTGTCAAAAATAAATCAAATACTTCGTACTTGACTAAAAAAGTTAAATTTCAGTATATGTTTAAACCATGCAGAACCTTTTGTAGAGAGTAACATTTTTTCGTAAATTTATAATAAGAAAGTTTTCTTTATGGTGCCAACTTAAGGAGACACACTGTTCCTATATAATATGTTATGGTTAAAAAAAAATTTTAAACACATTATGCCTTTTTTTCTACTCTATTTTTTTAATGGCACCTTTGTACAAAATCAGATATTATTTAAAAAATCATCACCTTTAATTATGTATTATATTAGTCAATTTTTAAAATGAAACTTTTTTGAATGATTTATATATTTAAAAATTTTTCAATATGAACTTATTACAATAAATAGGTATAACAATAATTTACGGTTTTTCAAATCAGTTGAAGTGGAGTAAAACTACTTGAACGAGTAGATGGGAATTTAGAAATTCAGATTATGTATTATGATATGTGATTCTCTCTTTATTTTATAAATTTTATTTAAACAGCGTTAATATCATCTTTTTATAAATAATTTCTATATTAAATTATTTTATATATTTTGGTATCTTGTATATTTATGAATAATGTCCAACAAAGAACCTCGCAGTTTTATATATGGCAAATGGCTTTCGTTGGAATCTGCAGAATTTTATATAATGTTGCACTTTTTGATCTCCTAATTAAAAGTGTCCAAGAGCACAAATATCTCCTATAAATAGTTTTTGAGTTTAATTTTTAATTTCTTATAATTTTCAAAAATACTTTAAGATGTAAGCGTTATTTTGATGACAGTAATTAATATATAAAAAAAAAACGGTTACTATCTAAGATATTTGTGACTTGTAAAATACGATACCAACTTTTTTGGAAAATAACTAGGTAGGGTAAGTAATTTTTCAAATTAAATTATAAAAACTAAAGATTTAAAAAATCGCCTAAAATAATGATTATACGTATACGGGGTGAGTCAAAAAGTTGATTCACTAAATGTCGCCATTTAAATTATCGTAGTATGTTCCAAACTATAATAGTTTAATATCACTACAACAAACATATATACTTCGGACATTACATACAAATAAAGTAAAAATGTATATAAAGTTTAAAGATACAAAACTTTCTTTTCCTTACAAAACTCCCTGTAGTGAGTTAATTAATCTGTCAAATCAAGTAACATTTTGCTAATAAGTGTTTATTTCAACAAATTTATTTATATTTATATAACTAATTTTTTTTCTGAATGGGATTAATTTTATTACTGCATTCTGCTGATCTTTTTGTTTGTTAAATTAAATATTAATTTCCAAGCAACAGGTATGTGAGTGTTACGTTATTGTTTCACGAAAAATTCTACAAATACTAGGAGCATGGATTAAATTGTAAAAATAAACTTTATAATACTGCAATTTTAATACAGCAAAATCATACTTGATTTGACCGACTTATTATCTCTCTATGGGCAGTTTTTAGTCTAGCTAACAAGTGCTTTTTGGGTCAAACTTTTTTCTTCGCCTCCGAAAAAATATGACCGAGGTGTCATTGGATCCAGAATAGCGTGTAGATGATTATCGAAAATAATCAAGATTCGCTTGCAAAAATTGTACAAGTTAGAAACAATTAACTGAAAAAAAATAGGCTTTGGTTTTTTGTAAATATCTCAAAAACTATTTGACATTTTCTAAATTTAAAAAAAGATTCAAAAAGAGGAGGAAATTTCCCACCAAAAAGTCCTATCTCCTGGAACTGTAGGACCAATATTTATAATTTTCCCAGAGGGTTGAAAATACGGCCGAAAACGGGGACTCTGGCTTGCGTAAGCTCCGCCCACTGTGGACCTTTAATAATTAAAATTATTTAAACCTATTAAATATAAACATTATGAATTAAAAAAATTCAGACGTCTATTGGATAGATGAGTGAACAATAATCTGCGGTCAAAAAATTTTTATCGCGATTTTTCTATTAATTATGCATTAGTTAATTAACAATTTTTTCCTACCTGAACATGAACGATAATTGTTAAATAGCAAATCTAAGATTTTTTCTTTTTTTGGAGCAATTTTTGGACGGTCTCAGAAGAGATTCCCTTTGGAAAAATTAGAAATTGTTATTTTTCACTTTGTTATTAACAATTTACTTAAGTTAAAAATTAAAAAGCTTGATTAATCACTGAAAAAAAAATATTTTATTTATATTACTATTGATCAGAAGCCACACAAAATGATTTTTAAAATTTTTTATTTCCTATTGTTTAAAAAATTATTATTAACAAATGCGTTGTTTATAAGATAATTTAAATTTTTTTTTTGGAAACTTTATCGTTGATTCAAATTATAATTTAAAAAAAATCGTTCCTTAAACAAATTTTTTTATTGCTTAAAAACGGATTTGTTAATTAACAATTTTTTTTACCACATGTAATTATTAATAAGGAACCATTTATTTTGCTCTTTGATTACTAAAAAAAAATTAATTGTTTATTTAACAAACAATTTGTTATAAACAATTAATTTTTTTATACATATTTTTATTTTTCTACATGATGAAACGAAAACAATCATGTAATATTTTTTGTAACTCTATCATTCTCACCTGATTTTTCGTCTTTTAAATTAATATAACTTATAAACTAATTAAGATACGATGAAAAAACTTAAGATTTATTTATTCTTTACTAATTAAAAAACAAATTAAGCCCAAAATTCTAGCTTTTACCAAATTATTTATTTAATTTAGAGCATTTATTTATAAAAAAGAACTATCAGGAAATTTAGTTACAGCTAAAGGTAATTATAGAATTCGATAAAAATATAAATAATTTTTTTCTCAAAAAATAATACATTTTTTTTGTTTCATCATAACAAATTGTTTATTAAATAAACAATGAAAATTTAAATAGAAACAATTTTTTTTTTTAGTTATCAAGAGCAAGGTAAATTATGTTTAAAAAATAAATGGTTCCTTAATAATAATTACAAGTGGAAAATTGTTAATTAACAAATCCGTTTTTAAACAATAAAATTTTTTTTCGGGAACGATTTTTAAAAATCATAGTTTGCATCAAAGATTAGGTGTCCAAAAAAAAAAAAAAAATTAAATTATCTTATAAACAACGCATTTGTTTATAATAATTTTTTAAACAATAGGAAATAAAGATTTTTAAAACCATTTTCATGTGGCTTCTGATGATAAAAAAAACAGATCAATAGTAATACAAATAAAAAAAAATGTTTTCAATGATTAATCAAGCTGAGTCTCTGTTTTCGGCCGTATTTTCAACCCTCTGGGAAAATTATATAATTGGTCCTACAGTTCCAGGAGGTAAGACTTTTTGGTGGGAAATTTACTTCTCTTTTTGAATCTTTTCTTAAATTTGTAAAATGTCAAATAAGTTTTGAGATATTTGCAAAAAACCAAAGCCTCTTTTTTAATTGTTTATAACTTTTGCAATTTTTGCAAGCGGCTCTTGAATTTTTTCAAAAATCATCTACACGCTCTTCCGAATCGAACGACACCTTGTTCATATTTTGACCCAAAAAGCACATGTTAACTAGACTATTAGTAAAAAATGGCAATATTTGCATGTGATGTCCGAAGTTTAATATATTTTTGTGTTGAAATGACTTGTTTGGAATTATTTGGAATGTCATTTACCCACCTTTGTATAACCATATATGAATAATCCATTTTTATTTATTATTTTAGGGGTTAAAAGAGTTTTTAAATATAGAATAAGGTTGCCCAATTTGGACGAGTTCTCACGTTTTTTGTTATAGCAATTACAAATTTTAGAAAATGATAGTTTAAATTGCTCCATAATTTTCATTACAGTTTTGAAAACATTACGTATTTTTTAAAAATTTTAGAATAATGTCTTTTGGTTCAAACTTAACTTTTTTTAAACCTGTACAAGTGGTACAATTAATAGTTTATTAGTAATATTAAAAATAAAACAAAATTTGAACAACAAGAAAACTTAAAACTTAAAACAATTATAAATTCTGTTAAAATAAAAAAAAGGAAAACGACCTTCTTTGGTATAAAAAATGCTGCAATATGTTTAAGAGCACATATCACATATTATGTAATTGTCTGAAGCATCTGCACATGATTCATGTACCAATTCTTTACATCTGATGCATTGAAATATCTTCTATTAAGCATTCCTTACAAATTTTGCAGTACCATTCACTTTTGTTATAATTTACGGATACTAAAATATCTTCATTTGTTGATGATGATGGTTGTTGTCGTATTGTATTTGAGAATTTTCTTTTTTTGGCCTCTTTTTTCCTTTCGAAATTAATTTTCCTCTTGCTGGTTTCTGTGAAATCTCAACCCCAAAATTTTGTTTAACAGCTCTTTTCTTCTTCTATTCTACGGCATTTTGTTTTACGTCCAGTTGTTCTTTATGGGGAGTGGATGTAATAATTTCAGCCGTCTGTGCGCTCTTACCCATTTTCTGTTTTTTAGCTTCACTAACATCAGGTAAAGGAAGAATATCTACAATTGACACATTTAAATTTTTGGTTGCCTGTGTATCGAGTTTTTCAGTGTTAACGTCGTCAGCTGCTCTGTGAACATCTACCAAAACTTGAATTTGTGGTGGCTCTCTAATATTGGAATTTTCTTCCAAAATTTCGATTGGCATCGTCTCAATTAAAATATTTTCTTTATCAGTCAATAGTTTTGAAGGAGCAAAATCAGCATCAGAAAAAGCATCTATATTTACAGGCCATATCCCACATTTGCGAAAACCGTTCGTAGCAGCAGCTTTGCCATAAGCTTCATTAAGAAGAGAAGCAACATGAAATTGCGTAACTCCCATTCCAGCATGCTGTCTTAACCACTTTTCAATGGCTTGGTTATAGTATGTTTCTAAAGGCTTGAAAACTGAAACATCTAGGGGTTGAAGCCGATGGGTCGTATGGCCTGGTAATTGTAAAATAATTAGACTATTGTCACGGGCCAAAACTATAGCATCATACTTTTTAGAATGGGTAGTATGACCGTCCAATACCAAAAGAACTTTATTTTCCTTTGTAGGCTTAACCACTTCAATAAATTTTTGTAACCAAGTAACAAATAGCTCAGAGTTAATGTATCCTGTGTCTGATATCTCCACCAAACAGCCAGGTGGTGCTTCAATTGTCAGTTCTGCTGACATTCGTTTTCTCTTAAATATAATCATTGATGCGACAAATTGACCTGAGGCACTTGCACAAACAACCATCGTAGTGTTGACACCTCTTTCTCCGCTGGCAATAGTACCAACTTGATGTTTGCCCTTTTTTGCTAAAATTTTTTGATTATTTTTTTGGACTGTCGAGAATCCTGACTCGTCTACATTATATATTTTTGTGGCATCTAATTTATTTTCATCGATGATGTTTTCAAGTTTATTAAAGAAATCTGTAACATTTTTTTTGTTAAATCCTCTGCATCGTGCTAATGATGTTGATTCTGGTTGCCTTAATGAAAGGTTTAAGTGGCGTTTCATAAAATTGTAGTACCACTTCTTCCCAGTCATACCCATTCTTTTACTAAAATTATGTTTTATAGAATTTTTTTCTGCGAATTGAAATGCTGCTCTTCTGGTGTCCTTATTAATGGTAAGACCAAAGAATACCTTCTCTAGAGCAAGAATATGTTTTCCAGCCCTGCTTCCACCTCAACAGAGAAAACTGTAGACCTACCTAATATTTGACCTCTCTTCTTAGCTATAGACATTTGCGGAAACGACTAATCACTCTGGTGCTCAATCGGCATTGTGAACCGACAGAGACACGGCGAGTAAGAGCGCAGTGGCGTACCAAAAAAATGGAGATATGTATGAAAATAATAATAATAATAATAATAATTATGTAAAAATTAAATTTATATTTTTATGTTAATTATGTGATTTTAAAATAATATGTTTTCATAAAAAATTAACTGGGTGTTCACTGCACAAATAATACAATGGAGAAACCGCCCCTGGTTACAAAGTAATAATTCGTAGGGGGATTTTTGAGATTTGTTTTCGAATTTTCAAATTATTCAACAACTTATTTCAAATATTTCTGACTTTTCAGGTTTAGATTTGCGATCTACCATATATTAAATTCACAATTTTTATACTTAGGTTTATGTCTTTTAACGTACATTGAAAACTTAACTCACGCAGACGAAGATATGGACTTAGTATGCATATATGTATTTCTCGTATACACCGATACTGTACAGAAGTATTTGAAGCCTGAAGGCCCGAACTAGCACATCAAACTTCTGTCTAGGAATCGCGACAGTCATTGTGGTTGATTCATATCTAGCAAACAAGGATGTCTGGGTTCGATCCCTGCGGCAGGCATTTTCTCTAAGTATTTGTTTTCACCTTTGGGGTTCGGGAATGGACTTAAAACTTCGTAAAACAATGCAACAATAATATTTGAATGGTAGTTAACCTAATAACCTTCATTAAGAAGAAATTTTAATTTAAAGTGATTAGCCGTATACAATATACATTCAGTCAAAAAGAGTTTAACCAAATTTCAACATTGGCCGAAAATGTATACTTATATTTCGGACGAAAAATTAAATATTATTTCAAATATTCCTACAACTAGTCAAATATAAATTAAGAGCTGAAATTCAGCAGGGATATTTACCTTTTTATTAGTGCGGGTTGGGTGTATAGAGTTTTAATACGATTTTAAACGATTTACTTATCTGTATTTTAATCATAGTAAAGACCATGGAAATGGTATTAAAAATAAATTGTTTTTAAAACCCATAGACCCAGCACTTACTAATAAAAGGGTGAAAACATCTACTCTAGTTAGAGGCATTTTAAAAAAAAATACGTCAGCAATATATTATTTTCTTGCTTAGATTGGGCAAAACCTGCTGTACGTTTTAAAAGTTAAAGTTTCCAAGAATTTTGTTCGTTAAGTAAAGTGACGATTAAAAAATGTTAGTGCGAACTATCTTATTTTATATTTCACTTTTATGAGGTATCCATCCGAATGGCCCACTCTATAATATTAAAAAAATAAAATGATTATATTTTTCATAATTATTCCGTTCAAGTCCAAAAGTAGACATTTTGGATTAAGATTTTTGTTTAAAATATGTTATTTCAGCGATAAAGCATAAAAACTGTAACGTATGCTTAATCTCTATATGTAACTGTAAGGTGGAAGAGAGCGGGTTGCTCCTCATCACTTAGGCCTCATCAGGCACATTTTGCATTCTCCAGGGGCATGTATGACCTTCCTCTCAACTCGTCAAAGAAGTATCTAGAGACAGCCATCTTCCCAGCTCATCAAAGTCCTGTAGGTTGGTTATCAATTCTTTAACAAAATGCTGGTTTTCGCTGGGGGTGTCAATGGATAGCTAGCCTCTCAAGCCAAAATAAGAATAAAATTGCTCAAATTCGATATCACAATATAAAAAAATACAACGGAGCGTAACTAGTTTCGGCTTATGAGGCGATCATCAGACGTGAATTGCAAAAACTAAATGTTACGAGAAGGTATAAAATACCGTGAACGTGATAGCTCGTCCAAAAATATGAAAAAACGTTTCTATTAACTTAGCCTCTAAAATGCACCATTTTCGAGAAATAAAAAAAAAAATTCTACGCCACTGGAAAAAGTACAGTTTTAAAACGCCCATTTGAACCGCTAATATTTTCTACACAAAAAAAGATACTCTTGGTCATATGCTCTAAAGTCGACCATTTTCGAGAAAAATCAAATTTTAATGTTGAAATACATGGTCATACATACTTGATGAAACAAAATTTGATTTTTCTCGAAAACGGTCGACTTTAGAGCGTATGACCAAGAGTAAAATGTGACAATGTTACAATGTCAACGTTACAATGTTACAACGTTTCAATGTTACAACGTTACAATGTTACAACGTTACAACGTTACAACGTTACAACGTTACAACGTTACAACGTTACAACGTTACAACGTTACAATGTTACAATGTTACAATGTTTCAATGTTTCAATGTTTCAATGTTACAATGTTACAATGTTACAATGTTACAATGTTACAATGTTACAATGTAACAATGTTACAATGTTAATGTTACAATGTTACAATGTTACAATGTTACAATGTTACAATGTTACAATGTTACAATGTTACAATGTTACAATGTTACAATGTTACAATGTTACAATGTTACAATGTTACAATGTTACAATGTTACAATGTTACAATGTTACAATGTTACAATGTTACAATGTTACAATGTTACAATGTTACAATGTTACAATGTTACAATGTTACAATGTTACAATGTTACAATGTTACAATGTTACAATGTTACAATGTTACAATGTTACAATGTTACAATGTTACAATGTTACAATGTTACAATGTTACAATGTTACAATGTTACAATGTTACAATGTTACAATGTTACAATGTTACAATGTTACAATGTTACAATGTTACAATGTTACAATGTTACAATGTTACAATGTTACAATGTTACAATGTTACAATGTTACAATGTTACAATGTTACAATGTTACAATGTTACAATGTTACAATGTTACAATGTTACAATGTTACAATGTTACAATGTTACAATGTTACAATGTTACAATGTTACAATGTTACAATGTTACAATGTTACAATGTTACAATGTTACAATGTTACAATGTTACAATGTTACAATGTTACAATGTTACAATGTTACAATGTTACAATGTTACAATGTTACAATGTTACAATGTTACAATGTTACAATGTTACAATGTTACAATGTTACAATGTTACAATGTTACAATGTTACAATGTTACAATGTTACAATGTTACAATGTTACAATGTTACAATGTTACAATGTTACAATGTTACAATGTTACAATGTTACAATGTTACAATGTTACAATGTTACAATGTTACAATGTTACAATGTTACAATGTTACAATGTTACAATGTTAAAATGTTACAATGTTACAATGTTACAATGTTACAATGTTACAATGTTACAATGTTACAATGTTACAATGTTACAATGTTACAATGTTACAATGTTACAATGTTACAATGTTACAATGTTACAATGTTACAATGTTACAATGTTACAATGTTACAATGTTACAATGTTACAATGTTACAATGTTACAATGTTACAATGTTACAATGTTACAATGTTACAATGTTACAATGTTACAATGTTACAATGTTACAATGTTACAATGTTACAATGTTACAATGTTACAATGTTACAATGTTACAATGTTACAATGTTACAATGTTACAATGTTACAATGTTACAATGTTACAATGTTACAATGTTACAATGTTACAATGTTACAATGTTACAATGTTACAATGTTACAATGTTACAATGTTACAATGTTACAATGTTACAATGTTACAATGTTACAATGTTACAATGTTACAATGTTACAATGTTACAATGTTACAATGTTACAACGTTACAACGTTACAACGTTACAACGTTACAACGTTACAACGTTACAACGTTACAACGTTACAACGTTACAATGTTACAATGTTACAATGTTACAATGTTACAATGTTACAATGTTACAATGTTACAATGTTACAATGTTACAATGTTACAATGTTACAATGTTACAATGTTACAATGTTACAATATTACAATGTTACAATGTTACAATGTTACAATGTTACAATGTTACAATGTTACAATGTTACAGTGTTACAATGTTATAATGTTACAATGTTACAGTGTTACAATGTTACAATGTTACAATGTTACAATGTTACAATGTTACAATCTTATTGTGCTGGCATACATAAACAGAGACGACCAGACGACATTTTTTTTTTATTTTCGTACTTAGAATGTTCGGAAACATGAAAAAAAGTTTTAAAAAATGGGAGTAAGAAAATGTTTTCGTCTGCACGAATGCAATACTGAGGCCCCATAGGAAGAGCCTCAGTAATATGTAACTAATACACCACCCTATTTCGTACCTTCCCCCAACACTTAGTTTTTGTATTACAGGCCTGATGATGACCCCATAGGCAGAAACTAGTTACGTTCCGATGTATTTTTTATATTTATTATATTGTCGTTTCGATTTTGAACAGTTTTATTCCTATTAAATACACGACCACATTTGAGAAAAATTGATAATCTTTCACTATCTCAAGCCAAAGTCCTGCAGATTATTAATGTCGCCGATAGGTGTCTCTAGATGTCCCATTTTTGGTAAGTGGTCATTAGGTTGGCTTCTGTCACCCTGATGGTAAATGCCATGGTAAAGCCATTCTGCCGGCCCGCTCTATAGGGCATTGGTATGCCGAACCATTAATGTTGCATGCTAATACTCTAAAATAAGTAATTAAAAATAGGTATTTATTATATTTTTCAAATTCTCAAAGCTGATGATCTTCCTTCCAACTTTCACCTGATACAACAATTTTGCTCTTTGCACTTCTTCAAACAATAATCTTTGTTAACAAAAACGACATAAAATTTAGTCTAACCAGCGATTATCTTAGTTCTATGTATCCTTAAAATAGTTATATCCCAACTATACGAGTGGGAACTCCTCAAAAGCTAACTAAAACATCGAGCAATAAAATGTATTTGAGTGCCTTAACACTGTGGTGTAGCTGGAAATGAAGAAGCTGATTTAGCTGCACAACATGCTATTAAAATTCCACTTATATTCAAGATAAATGTTCACCTTGAGCTAAAATAGTTCTTAAAAAACGAAATTATGAACAAATGTGGCAATCAAACTGGAACAACTCAAATTCAAAATTAAAAGTCCATGAAATCAGTTACCTATCAAGAGGAGGGACCAGTTATTTATTTTAAGACTGAAGTCACACGAATAAAACTCATAACTGCTCTTCCCATGTGATTCGAGTGTGAGTAAAATTTTTGTTGATCATCTGTACGAGTTAGAAAAACAACTACAGTGCCTACCCAACATCCTAAAAGAATGTTTAAGTGATAACAATGATACCAACAATGTTGTTAAATGTTAAATGTTAAATAAAAAATCTAACACTTGTTGTAAATGTCACAATGCTAATAACCCTTTGGTTAAAGCATATTATATTAAATGAACATAAATGAATATTTCTCAAATCGTGCTTTTTTTTTAGTTATATGTTTTTCGAATTTACCGATTCAATTGAAATTAAGACTTCTATCAAATTGTCCTTCATTACATTATAAAAATGGTGTTTTTGATAAACCTTTAAAATGGAATTGTTACACATATTACATCACTACATATCAATATTTTGAAATACATAGGAGCGTTTACTTTTAAATTAAACTGCTGTCAGAACGTAGCTATCTATCTACCAGATTGATTAGAAATTTGATATAGGACATCAGAAATATCGAACAATAAATTTCAAATAAAAGAATGGCTTATATTACACCCTGCAAACGAATACTGTAGTTAATTGTATTTGCTACGACAGTGGCGGTTGTATTAAGGGGCATGTAAATCATGCCTGTCCCTTTTTACTGATCCAATTTGTAAGAAAACAACGTAACCAAGCTAAATTTTAAAAATTTTATTTCAAAATACTTAAAAGGTTATTAATAGCTAATCGTATACCTTACTAGGTACAAAAACTAGACATATGGTTTTGAAGCAAATATGTATGTTACAATTTTTCCAGTCATACCTCTCTAATTTCTTTGTTGATTACAGTGGATAACAGTCACATGAATTTCACCTACACGTAGTTCTCCTCAAAGTAGTAATTTAGCTACACCACTTTTCTGTCTTTTTATAAATGATTACACAAACTATACTCGAATCAAATATTGGAGAAATATGCTTGACCAATACTTTTGTTTTTGAATGAAAATTCCGACGAAAAGTAATGGAGTCAACATAGGCGCCGCACGGCGTATGAAATACCAAAGAATTATTTATTTATTATTTAATATTTGTTACCAGAATGTATTAAACTGCTTTATCAAAATCGTTATTTAAACAAAGAGGATGTGTCAAATATACATAGCCTGATAATATTAATATAATTATTTACTTTGGCAATAGTTTCTAATACGAAAAATAGCTCAATTTTTAATTTTTAATGAAAGAAAAAATATTGACATGCAGGTAAAGGGTAAATCTGTGTTTCGGAGTCACTTTTTCAATATTGATATAGTTTTTATTTCTAAGAATATTAAGAAAATTAATTGAAAAAAAAAGCGATTAAAAAAAAAGAAATCAAATTTTGAAAAACTGGCTGCATAAGAACACATATTTAACCTTTACCTACATGTATATATTTTATTCATAAAACGTGTGCTCGCACCTTGGATAAACAAATTCGCGAAAAGCATCCTCACTCAAATTGATAGCCATCTCGCTCTTTCTAATGCGGCAGCCAATGTGACATTTCTATCTGCCTGATACAAAACACAATCTGAATACTTTCAATAAGTAAGGGCTCCATTATGAATAAATGGAATAGTCTAGAAGTTTTCTTTCGTTGAGCTGAATGCACTTCAACCATATCCAGTAGGAAAGCAGATATGCAAAGCTGGCTTTGGCATAAAATAACATTTATTGAGGAGATGCTTAAAGTGGAATTAATGAATTTTATGTAGGAACAACGCCAAAAATATATTAAATATGTTGTCGACACAATAGCTCATAATGGTGCTATTACCTTACCAAGGCTTTCTCCTTACCACTGTGAATTCAATCCTATTGATCTAATTTGGGCGAGAGTGAAAGGGTTTGTGGCTCTAAAAAACAATACATTTAAAATAACCGACGTTCAACGTTTATTAAAAACCAGTATAATAAAGATTGGCATAATCATATTTCTCACGTGATTAAGGAAGAAATTAATATGGCATGAGTGAAAGGATATTTTAACTTTTAGTCATAACTTTAAGTTCCGACGATAAAAAAGATTCCAATGATAGTTCTGCAGAATCAATGGATTACGATACTTTTTATGTAAGTGATAGCTTAATTTACAGCTTTTTACAATAAACAAAATAAAATTATAAACATAGATGATTATTAAGACAAACAAAGATAACCAACCTACTTGCATCACCCTATTTAAATATTCAATTTGCCAATAAAATCTTTCTACGCCACTGGAAGAATAGATTTTATAATGAACATGTATAGATGACTAGTAGGGTTGGCCGAAAAATGGATTTTTCGGCCAACACACGCAAATTTTATTGTTCTAAAGTTATTTTTAGCCGGGCCCCAGGGTCTCTGAAAATTAATAAAAAGTCCGTTCCTGTATACCTATCACCCGTATATCGATTAAGACCATTCAGATAGTACTTACACTCCAAAAGAATGAAATTACTTTGGACACGCCTCGCTACAAACTTCAGGAAATGCTGAAGAAATAACCTAAGGGTTACTATCGTGCTTACAGAAACAGAATACTTCTCTTGAAAATTTGGTTGTAATTGGTTGTGATGGAACAAATGTTAATACTGGATGGAAAGGCGGTATCAATTGAAAAATAGAAATGATTATTGGCAAAGGGTTCATTTGAGTATTTGTATGCTTCATACCAATGAACTACCACTAAGGCACATACTACAAGAGTTGGATGGCAGTAGCAAAGGGCCTTATTCTTTTTCGGGGCCTTTAGAAATACTTCTTAAGGATTACGAAAAAATGCTTGTAGTAAAATTTGAACCTATTACTACACAACTTCCGGAACTTACAGAGACAGATTTAAGCACGAACCAACAATTTTTATATTAAATTTATTCAGCTATTAGTATTGGAATTATTCCCTTGAATGGGTGCCAGGACATGAGGGAGTGTTTGGAAACGAGAAAGCAGACCTCCTAGCAAGGAAGGGAGCATAAAAAACTCTTATTGGGCCAGAACCCACATGTGGTATCTCATACCAACATGTTAAATGTGTTGTTTTTTTTTTTAATTTGGTGTCATCGGCATCGACTACTACGGCCATTAGCCTCGTGTTCTGTGTAGGCTTTGTTACTGTTTCCCAGCGCCACTTTAAGAACAGCACTGTTAAGTGAATAGTCTAGTGGGGAATCCTACCAAGACTTCAGAATTAATTTTAAATAATTAAATTAAATAAAAAAATACCGGCCAACGGTAGGATTCGATCCTGAGACCTTCCGATCTCAAAGTCATGACTCTAACCACTGAGCCAACCCACCCCCGAATGGGTGTTAAAGGAACAAATAGAAAGAGAACACCATAGGCTCTGGATGGAACTTCCTGGACTTAGACAGTCCAAAAAATTCATAGAGGGGCCATCCACGAGCAGACATCAACTGCTAAACCTTAGCAGAAGCGAACTCAATGCCGGGACACTGCGGCCTTAGAAGACACCTAAATCTCTTAGGGATATCTGATGACTCCCTATGTAGAATATGTGAAGAGGAGGACGAAACTCCTATTCACATACTATGCCACTGCCGGAACCTTAAATGGGAACGGAAATGGTACTTCGGGGTACAATATCCGGAACCTGAAGAAATCGCGAAAGCGCCCATCAGACATATTCTTGAATTCATCAAGAAAATCAATCTGATGGGATAGAAACTGTGAGGGGTACAATAAGCCTAGAGCTTCAGTACAAGTGGGCTTTGAACCACGCCCTAATTCAGATAGATAGATTGGAATTATTACGGATAACTTGGCAAATAAAAATCCGAGAAAATGAGCTATGCTCGTTTGCTCGCCACAGCTAATGGGCTTCTACTATATGTACTGACAATCCCTTTGATAATATTAAATATATCATCACGTTTATTTTAAATAAAGACAAAACCACAGCTACATTATGGGGCAATTCACTTTTGGCACGCAATTAAAACATCTAGAGAGCTACCAACAAATATCAAAAAGATTTTTGAAAGAGTAGTGTCAACTAATGCTTATTTATCATACCCGGGAAATTTATTATTGGCAATGATGTTTGATCCCCTTCGTAAGAAAATTGGCAATCCGTAGGATATTGAAAGCTAGACAACAAACACATGAAGGTGTTGGATTTTTCAAGCTACCTAAAATTAATTTTAAAGCTGAAGATTACATTAATCTTACTGACTGGCAAAAATGTACCCTTACAAAGCCCCCATTGGTAATGAAACTTTCAAATAATTGCTTGCAAAAGCTTATTACAAAGAAAGAAACAATTATCATTGACTTATTTTCATGTCATACGTCAATCGTGGAAAGATGCGTCAAAACTGTAACAGAAGCGTCGTTGAAAGTTTGTGGTGAAACATCAAGAGATGAGTATATATCAGAGTCAAATTGAAAGTAAGAAAAATATTGCCTAAGTTTGAGAATAAAGGACAAAACTACAAAACAATAGATACGCACAAGACAGAGTAAGTTGTATAACGCGTGGAAGGGGGCGGAGCTCAGTTACCTCTACGCGATGAGCTCTGGGGTGGTTAAATAGTTTTTATTCTTCTTTTTATTTAATAATAAAATAGCGTTTAAAAAGTATCAAACCATGCGAAATGATGCACATATAACTAGGGCTTTCAGCTTATTACGCGACCGCTGCAAAATACGCCGTTTTAGACCCTCTGGGGCCCGGCTAAATAATATTATTTAAAAAAAAAAATTTAATAGGAGCTTTAAAACGCTATTGTCAAAATTTTTTCGGTACCAGAAATTAAAAACAAAAAAAAATTGGCCCTTTTTGGCTCCTTAGGGAACCAGCTAAAAATTGAGTAAAATAGCCCAATTTTTTTAGAGCACTTAGGAACATAAATAACAGCTTTTTTGCACTACTGTATCATATATTTTTAAAATACGTTTTTTTGCTACTTTTGGCCCACCCTGGCGCGTTATTCCCAGGGATGAATTACCTACTCCAATATTTTGTTCGAGTATAATTAAAAACAGAAAAGTCTATTTGCAGATGATTTTAAATTGTTTAAAGATGTACTGCGTTATCTTGCGACAACGCTGTAAAACTGGGCGAACTAAATCAATTTACTCTTAAATATTTAAAGATGTAATATAACTCAATATAATTACACAATCAACAATGGTCGACTTGAAAAGGTAGATGAAATAAAGGATCTAGGTGTTTCTATTAGCAGCAATTTAATGAAAACCTTAGCATCTGCAGAGAAAACAGTAGGATTTATTTTTCGTAAATACAAAGACTTTAATAACAATAAATGTTTAGAATTGCGTCCAGAATACTGTTCGGTTGTCTGGTCACCTGGATACAATATTTACATTGACCAAATCGAATCTATTCACAGAATAT
This sequence comes from Psylliodes chrysocephalus, assembly GCA_927349885.1. Classification (NCBI taxonomy): domain Eukaryota; kingdom Metazoa; phylum Arthropoda; class Insecta; order Coleoptera; family Chrysomelidae; genus Psylliodes; species Psylliodes chrysocephalus. The sequence continues at coordinate 54,654,180 of OV651818.1, read as the reverse complement.
TCATGAAGTACATGACATGGAAATTAGGCAAAACCTATCCACAGAAAGGTATCGGCAATAATATATTGTTAAATGGGTTCAACTTCTCATCTCTTGAGAATCGCAGGACAAATATTTTATGTATCATTTATATATAAATTAATTAATAATTTCATTCATTTTATAGAACATATAATATTCAATACATTATTATCAACAAATACTTATTTCCCAAAATATATGCAATGTTATTGACAGATAACGTAACAGTGCTACCGAACAGCGAATTTTACTACATAAATAGTTATAAAACTACATCACCTCACAAGGTTTAAACTCTCAGAATTTTATTAGCTTAAAAATTATATTTAAAATATAACGACGTATGAGCTTATGACGTGTTAGATCACCTATATTTACAAATATAACCAATGATAAGCATGATTTATACTAATTCTAACACGTTTAACAGGACCACCAAGTCCTGTGTTCTCCGAATAAATAGTTAACAAACAAACTTAGCTCGTTACTTAAATTATTCTTGAGTAGATTCAAGCTGAAGGCAGTTTAGTATGTATCAAATAAATACCTTGCTGTTCCCCATGGAGAGAGAACTCACGAAACTCCGCTGATATGCTGCCATCTGCTTAACTCATCAGCTGATGGGGTGTGTGTGCTTCTTCCCACTCGATAGACGATGTACAGTGACTCCACACTGTAGATTACTTCTTTCTTAATATCCCAAACAGCTACCAGCAAGAGCTTTGGGGCTACACACAACATTCGGAGGTAATTAAAAACCAACTCAAAAGGCAGGAAAGAACAGAAAGGCTCCAGAAAAGGCTGCATAAAAGACCTACAAAATTAAAATAATATAAGTAGGTAATGGCAAACTAGCCCTAAAATTTATTAAACATAAATGCCACGTTTCAATACTAAAAAATATCGAGACGTACTCTCAAATCTTCACTAGTCCGCTAGAATAAATGTTAATAATAAAAACAACAGGATTCAAATAAAAATCTTTATACCTACACCTACACACTAATTCTTATAGCAATCAATCGAGTAATACTGGGGCCTTATATCAAATACGACAAGGTGGTGTAGTTAAAATAAATTCGTTTCTAAAATAGGAACAAAAATGTAATGTTATTAGTGTTATTACAAATAACGATCAAAAATTAAAAAATATTTGTTATGAATAGATTTACAATAATTAATCGATATATTCTTTTTAATAAATAATTTAGCATAATTACATTGATTAAATTTATGTACAAGAACATGAGAGTGCAGTCGATATTTATACAACCTTTATTATCAGGTTTTGAAATTTCCTGCTGCCTTGTTTGATATCTATGAGAGCGGCACATAGTGGGTCAGATGTTAACTGCGTTAAAGCTGGTCGTTGTTAAGCATTGGCTTCTTATGAGCGTTTCCTATCTTTATCTCCCTTATCTCTGATCTCGGCCCTTAAATTCACCTGTCTCTTTTTATGTCAGAGTTTTGACAAATTCCTATTAACAGTTAACATTGACAATGAGTATTAACAAGATCAACACTCTGAACCATATTCAAAGCTCCGAACCCATGTTCGACAAATAAGGCCATGTTCACTCGAAAAATACAAAAATTAGGTTCCATGAGGACCACAACACAAAATACACCTAACTGTATTTTGTGTTGCCTAACGACAATTTGAATCGTTACATTGTATATATCACGCGCATAGCGCAAAGTTACAAAGTTAAAAACATTTATAAGTATTTTCCGATTTTGTAAAAAAATCGAGAAATTGTCAAGATAAACTGTTCTTGAAATATGGCCAGACGCCGCCTTTAAATAGAATGAAAATACTAAAGAGATTGACTCGTGCTTATGTATATTAATATATGTACACGGTGAGCCTTTGAAAACTTACAATGGCTATATTTTTAAATGAATAGAAATATAAAAAAATCCGTTTATTTAAAAATAGGGGAAGCAAAACAACATATTTTTCAAACTACCCTCACCAACCGCTTAAGCCTAACCTATACTGACGTAAAAATCTTAAATTGTGATACCTCTTTGAAGAGCTTTTTAAACATCCTTTTCACTGGTTATAAAGGTCATAAGGTGAACTCAAAAACTAACCTCAAATGTTAAGGTCTTAGAAAAAGTACAATTTCTAAAGAGAAATATCAATAAAATGATAAACGTCGTTGTTGTAATAGCTAGGGAGAATCCTAAAGACGTATTTTTCAATAATTTCATTTTTTTTTGTTCCACGCTATAAGCTATTTTTAAAAATTAACAAAAAAGCAGATTGAAGATAGTAACCGTAAATTAAAAAAAATAAGTTATAAATATAAAGTAGGCTTGCTTTTATTGTCAGTCTGTTATCCATTTACTTGTAGTTGACAGTGAGTTATCTTTCATTTGAGTTTTTCGTTTTCAAAAATGGTTTATGACGTGGAAAAAAGAATTGAAATTATTTTTCTTTATGGTGAGCAAGAAATGTGCTATTTAAGAACAGCCCTTGCGTTTAATGAAAGACATCCTGGCAGAAACGAAAGTCATGTTAATGTGAGAGATTTAATTAGAAAATTCCAAAAAAACAAGATCCGTTGCAAATAAAAAAAGAGTTCTTGGTCAGGTTGCTAATAATCCTGAGGTATCTACACGGCAATTGGTATATCGCGAACAGAAGAGTATTTTAAAGACACAATTCTCACCAGTACAAAATGGAAATTTTGCACGAACTTTGTGACGATGATCCCGAAAGACGAATTCAGTTTTGTGAAACAATAAAAAATTCAATGCGAACCTACAGTAATTAAAAACATTTGTTTTTAAATGGTCATATAAACAAACAAAACTTCCAGTACTGGAGTGATGAAAACCCACATCGTTTTTCAGAAGTAGGTACATATCTAGAATCCCCAGAAACTTAATGTTTGGGAGGGAATACTAGGAGACCGAATAATAGGTGTATTTTTTTTTTCGAGGGTAACTTAACTGGCGAGGGATGTTTAACAATTTGATAGAGCCATTAATTGTCCATGAAATTGTAAATCAAAGGGATTTAGAAGGAAATTTAAATCTTAATGAAAACATTGTGCATTTTCAACAGAACGGAGTCTCTCCCCATTATGCTCTGGCTACGAGATTTTATCCACGATATTGGGTTGGTAGAAGGGGTCCAATTGAGTGTCCACCAAGGTCTCCCGACCTTACTCCAATTGACTTTTTTTCCTTGTGGTTAGGTACATTAAATATTTAGTGTATAAAACTCAGCTAGCTTTATTGGATGAATTGTGTCAAAGGATAATAGAAGCGTGTCAAAATAGAGAAATTCTCCAAAACGTTAGACAAGAATTTGAAAATCACCTTTACTTCCATTTCGAATAAAATCGTCGTCATTTTGAACATTTATTGTAATTTTTTCTATTGTTAATTTGTTTATGTCCTAATAAAAGTTTTCTTGAATTTGAGGTTAGTTAATTCTACTTTTTTTTATGACCAGTGAAAAGAATGTTTCAAATAGGTATCACAAGTGAGGTATTGTAATTTAAGATTTTTACGTCATTATAGGTTAGGCTTAAGGGGGCGGTGGGGGTAGTTTAAAAAATATGTCATTTGGATTCACCCTGGATTTTATGGAAACTGTATTTTTTATTGTTTTGATATTTCTTTTTAATAAAAAAATATAGACCCACCCTGTATGAAATACTGTATAGTAGCTTATCTTTCTTTCATAATTTATCCATTTTTGTAAAATTTAGATTTATATTGTCTTAATCATATACCTGTTTAAGCCCTGATAATATTTCAGTTCTCCTTTAATCGGGTGTAGGGCAATAAAGGATTTGTGGGAGTTTGGCATATAATTTTTAATGCCACATTATCCCACCTATAAATTAGATCGATTTTTCTGGTGCACTGTAATAGAAGCTCAATCTTTCGATACAAGTTGACAGAGTGTATGGTTTAAATTCAAATTCACCTGTTACCACTAACACTTTTATTTAGTTTCACATAATAGCCAGAAATGCACTATTTCATGTAATGAGTAAATATTTGCGAGACGAGCAGAGCAAGTTTCCGCAATATATCAGCAAAATATGCGTGACCTCTTACGCATGTGGAACCTTTTTCACTTCTAAAATTTGGTTATAATTGTAACATAAGCAAAGACGGAAAATGTAAGTAGAAAATTTCGTTTATTCTGAATAAATCAGTATATTTTTTATTTACGTATTTTTTTTATATTTGACTAAACTAATATCAAAGACATTGTCATATCATTATAACAATAATTGTGCCTAAAATATTATTTTAATTTATTAAGTTATTAATCTAAATCTTTTTTATTTCCCAGATAGCACAGGACGTCCTAAGGACGTCCATTAAATGTCCATTTAACGTCTGTACGTCCAGTACCAATTATGGACGTTTTAAGTATGTCCAATTTAGTAAATTCTCGGGACGTCAAGAAATAGATATCCGCAGAACGTTAATTTTACGTGCTTTACTGTATTTCCATGGATTCACATTCGCATTGCATTATTATTTGGTTATATTATATAAAAACATATATAATGATTATAAATAATTATTAAAGATAACATTGTCCCAATATCCAATTGAAAAAAGGCCAAATAGACAAAAACGAAGAAGGTCATTTACAAGAAAGAGACATTGTTGACAAGTGTCATTTTATTTTTTATTTTTATTTATTAAAGATTCAAGCACTTGAATATTCTCAAGACTCAGGTTTTATAAAAAAAAAAGAAAAAACGTGTTCAATGTTCATGATTCGATGGTATATACATATTTTAAGAGTACAAGTTTCATCATCCCGCCATTTGACTGTGATTCGACTCTGTGAGTTTGTGGTTGATGAATATTAATTTTTTGCAGTTTGTACCATTTTTATGTTTAAGAAAGGTGGAAATTTTCCAATGAATACTACAAGGCTAAAAGGTTAGTGAATGTATAATGTCTAGCAAGGCAAACTTAAACAAACAGATTGGATTTTAATATTGATATGCCTTTTATTTTGAATAAGGGATTAAATTATTTTTATATTCAGCTGAGAAGGCAAATATGGCCAAATCAAGAAAAAAACTGGCTGCTGTCAATCCAGGCTACAAAGCTAAAAGGTTAGTGAATTCATAATGTCTAGCAGAGCAAACTTTAACAGATTGAATTTTCATATTGATCTGCCTTTCATTTTGAATAAGCGATTAAATTATTTTCAGGTTCAACTGAGAAGGCAAATATGGCCAAATCAAGAAAAAACAACTGCTGTCAATCCAGGCATGGTTGAAAAGCGTAAAGTAGAGGAGAGACGAAATGAATTTGACGACAGTTTCAATAATTTTATTATTTATAGGGTATTTGCTTCCAAATAAATTTTTTTGACATTATTCATTATTTTCACTAATTTCCTTACATCCTATTATTCCCCATTCGAGCTTTTGAAAATGTCCATGGAATGTCCTTAAATGGACGTTCTTAAGACATCCTGATTATTAACAATGGACGTTCCAAAGACGTCCATAAGACGTCCACGTCCGTGAAATGGACGTTTTAAGGATGTCCTGAATGTCCAAGCAGGACGTTTTTAGAACGTCCATAAGACGTATTTGTGCTATCTGGGTTTGGTGGGCGCGCCTAGCGCATTGTCTCTTAATTTAAACTATTGGAATAAAACCGCAGAATGCTAAAATAAAATAGAAGATAAATGGTAAACAAATCTAAAATTTATTGTTGTTCATCACAATCAACACAGAAACAAATTAGTTCATCCAATTAAAAGTTTTGAAACCGGTTGTTTTCACCGGCTATGTTAACGACTAAATTAAATATTTAATAATGTTAGTATGTAATTAGTTTTCTACTTCGGAACACAATTGTGTCAAATTAATTTTCACGATTTTCTTTTTAATTTTTTAAGATTTCAAAGTAGGTACTAAAGTTTGCCATTCTCTTTTGTTTTTTTTTAATGATTTTTTTATTGCCCCTCATCAAATCGATGTCCTAACAATTTTAAATAAACTAAACATTATATTTTCTTCGTTCAAGGTGTTTTTTATTTATACTATTTGCACTATTTTACTTATTTTTAACTATCACAAGATTAAAAGCTTAATTTTCTTTAGACTTTTTTCTATTTCATGCTAGTCGAGAACTTGAATCATATCCATGTTGTTATGTGTATGAAGTCTATCTTGACCCAAGACCTAAATCCTGGAAGATGAATATAAAAGTTTAATGAGCCACGAAATTAAAGAAGCTCTGAGAGGCGAAGGAATAGTAACGGCTGTAAAAGAGTAAAAATTGTAAAAAAATGTTAAGAAATATTTAAGTGAAAGCCTATGAGACACAGGCATAGAGGAAGCTCAAGATAAAATGAAAAGACTAAGTTTATGGTATTCAGTACTAGTTTTCGTGTAGTTTAAAATTCCTAGGACAGATATGATATATAGCTAGAGTAAATGTTACACTTTGCAACTCTATTCCACGCAAATAATTTCCTGAGCCGTATTCAACTATGACGAGCATCATTTAATAGATGCTTTATGATTCACCCCCTTATACGTAATGTAAAATAATAACACTGTATAACTGATATAAGAACAACAATATATTTAATTATTTAATCTCTAGTCTAGCATTACCTTATTTAATATTCTAAAAAAAAATTATCTTTCAATTACCTAAATAATAAAATTAATTTCAACCCTGGTAAATGCAGTTTAATATATTTCCAAGTATTTTCAAGTATTTTCAAGTATTTCCAAGTATTTCCAAGTATTTCCAAGTATTTCCAAGTATTTCCAAGTATTTTCAAGTATTTCCAAGTATTTCCAAGTATTTCCAAGTATTTCCAAGTATTTCCAAGTATTTCCAAGTATTTCCAAGTATTTCCAAGTATTTCCAAGTATTTCCAAGTATTTCCAAGTATTTCCAAGTATTTCCAAGTATTTCCAAGTATTTCCAAGTATTTCCAAGTATTTCCAAGTATTTCCAAGTATTTCCAAGTATTTCCAAGTATTTCCAAGTATTTCCAAGTATTTCCAAGTATTTCCAAGTATTTCCAAGTATTTCCAAGTATTTCCAAGTATTTCCAAGTATTTCCAAGTATTTCCAAGTATTTCCAAGTATTTTCAAGTATTTCCAAGTATTTCCAAGTATTTCCAAGTATTTCCAAGTATTTCCAAGTATTTCCAAGTATTTCCAAGTATTTCCAAGTATTTCCAAGTATTTCCAAGTATTTCCAAGTATTTCCAAGTATTTCCAAGTATTTCCAAGTATTTCCAAGTATTTCCAAGTATTTCCAAGTATTTCCAAGTATTTCCAAGTATTTCCAAGTATTTCCAAGTATTTCCAAGCATTTCCAAGTATTTCCAAGTATTTCCAAGTATTTCCAAGTATTTCCAAGTATTTCCAAGTATTTCCAAGTATTTACAAGTATTTACAAGTATTTCCAAGTATTTTCAAGTATTTCCAAGTATTTCCAAGTATTTCCAAGTATTTCCAAGTATTTCCAAGTATTTCCAAGTATTTCCAAGTATTTCCAAGTATTTCCAAGTATTTCCAGGTATTTCCAGGTATTTCCAAGTATTTCCAAGTATTTCCAAGTATTTCCAAGTATTTCCAAGTATTTCCAAGTATTTCCAAGTATTTCCAAGTATTTCCAAGTATTTCCAAGTATTTCCAAGTATTTCCAAGTATTTCCAAGTATTTCCAAGTATTTCCAAGTATTTCCGAGTATTTCCAAGTATTTCCAAGTATTTCCAAGTATTTACAAGTATTTGCAAGTATTTCCAAGTATTTCCAAGTATTTCCAAATATTTCCAAATATTTCCAAGTATATCCAAGTATTTCCAAGCATTTACAAGCATGTCCAAGCATTTCCAAGTATTTCCAAGTATTTCCAAGTATTTCCAAGTATCTACAAGTATTTCCAAATATTTTAAAGCATTTCCAAGGATTTCCAACCATTTCCAAGCATTTCCAAGCATTTCCAAGCATTTCCAAGCATTTCCAAGCATTTCCAAGTATTTCCAGGTGTTTTCAAGTATTTTCAAGTATTGATTACAACCGTCTTTTGGTAAGGACAACCGAGGTTAGGTTTTATCCTCTTAGATGCCACTACCAATTAAATATTGATTTCATACAACTTCTATCGAACAATCTTCTTATTATATTATAGATTTCAATTTCAGACTCCCGAAGCTATTTTAAAAGTTTTTAAAATCCGACATTCAATCTCTAATATTAATTTTTATGATGTAAAGAAGAATATTAAACATTCAGTTCAAAATTAACAAGACACTACTTACTAATTAACGTCTAATTCAATCATAAAACAATTTTACTTTCTCGGATCTGCGTCTTAGCCCTTTAAAAAGTAGATAGTCCAGTCAAACTAACTACATTTGATACAGTTAAAATTATCAAAATGTTATTTAAATATACCGTAATGGAATTTAATAACTACTATAACAATAAATAAACAATGGATTTTTTAAACGATAAAAATGAGAAATATTCTTTGTAAAGAGAATCTTATAGAATTAACCAATTTTAAAGGACCATGAATCGGAAAATAAAGAAGTAATACAATTCATTTGACAATAGTATTATTCATCAAATTAAAATATCGATCATGTATTGTATTAGACCTTATCTTAGACTAGGTAAATAAAGAGAGGACTCCTATCGCCGCAAAAAATAATAATAATAATAATAATATTAATAATAATAAGTCAAGATAAACAAGTATATTACGCATAAATAAAACCTTTTAAAATAGTACTATCTAAAAATTGAATAAAATTTGTGGCGATGTAAATTATATTACAAAAGTCGACTACACTTTAGTAACATATTTTTATTCATGGACTTTTTTGCCAGCGGTAAATTATTATACATTTTTATTCTCTAATGTTACACACATTTCATACTTTTTGTTTTATGCAGAGAAACACTCAACAAATTATGAAAATGACAATGTTTACTGAAACTTTGAATGTTTTCTTTATATAGTTGAAATGTATAAATTCATGAAAAACTTAACTTTTTGATTCTTAGAATAAGTTTCTACATGTTTCACATGGTTTAATACCGAATATACTTCTAATTATTCTTTTTTGTATTTTAAATGAGCCGTTTATTTTGAAAGTGAAAGTCCATTTATACTTAAATTGAGATATCTAAGAGTTTGTATAAATTTTGTTTAACTGCATTAATTAAATGTACTGATTATTCAACTAATCCATTTGTCCAAAAACTAAGGTTATCTTGTTAAATACTAATTAATTAAAATTACCTTCATTACTGCCTTCAGACATTATCGATAATTAATAACTTAATTTAAGTATAAATGGACTTAGGCCACTTTCAAATTAAACGGCTTAAATATTCTGTTGCTACTTATATAATTACCCCATAAAACTATATTGTACGAAAGGCGACTGTAAACCAGACTATAATAAATGTTTATTAATGAAGATAGTGACATAGTTTCTTATTTCAAGATATGGCGTAAAACGATCTGTTGAGTGTTTTACTAAGCATATCTATTTTTATTGTTTAGAATAGTATTTTAAAAGAAAACTATTTATTTAATTTATATATACATACCTATGCACAGGCCGCAGACTTGTCATTTTAAGAAGTAAGTTAGTAACACAATCGTGAAGTCTAACCAATAGAATTCAAAAGTCGAGCACGAGGTTCTCCAATAATCTGCAATCTGCAACAGAAGTTATATGATAAATAGAAGCAAAAGCATGCATCACTAATAAACACATCAGGCATCGATCGTAGTAGGTTAAAAGGCATTTTTATTAGCGGCAGAAGAGGCGGGAGACTTTAGTCACCCCCATAGTACCAAGGTAGACCCGATCAAAACATTTTATTTTAAGTACACTGCACTCTAGCTAGGTTCAAGCGCCCTCCCAAGAAAAATTATTTCGCCGCCAATGGGCATTTTTATATTCTAAGTTGTAACTAATCACACGCAACAAATCTTCCCTTGTTATACAGAAAAATAAAGCTGTAAATTTTAATAAAACCACAAATTGGATGATAATCCAGTGTTTAAAATTTATATTTAATAAATGTTTTTATTATTCTGAGCCAGAGCCTTTTTATCTCCATCATCCATTTATAAGAAAAAGAAAGTGATCATGAGGTTAGGTCTATATGAATATAAATATGGTTCCTTCTGAATCTCAAATATATAAGGCGAGATCAATATCGGTCTCTTTCTTCTGAATCATTGCATATAGACTATTATTTAATGTGTCTTTGTAAATATGAAAATTAAAACTCCAATTCCCTATATGAAATCAAGGAATTCATCCCCATAACCCCCAAAGTGAAAACAAACCATAAAAAAATTGAAAAAGCTGAAAAGAAAAGATGTGCCCAAGGGATCGAATCTGGATTTCCAAGTTTCCGCCTCGATACCTTTACCAATTAGGGTACCGGAGCATAATAACTAGCGACGGTCGAATTGGCAAATTTGAGACATCAGATTCCGACTCTAGCCGGTACACACATAAGCATTTCCTACGCCTAAGTTCTCCCTAATGCAGTATTATTTAATAGTCTGTAAAGTGTGTGTAGCAACTTCCATGGCATGAATCAAAATCAGAATATGAAAAAATAATTTATTTTAAAAAATCCAAAGTAAAAGCAATATCGATAATAAAATGTAATGTTAGTCTTGATGTCTTGTCTCTGTCATGTCTTTATTTTTCTATCGTCGTCAAAAATAATAATATTTTTTTGTTTCTTCATCCATTGATTACCAAGGTTCCAATAGGTAGGGCGCCAGCCATCGACCATAATCATAGTGTGTATGATCCCACTAAACATGAGACATTACCAGTTTCTTTTGTAACGTTTCTCATAGAGACTTTTTTTGATATATTTTTGAAACAATATTCATATTCATTAACATTCCTCGCATATATCTACAAATGAAATTTTATGTATGCTGAAATACTTGAATTAGCAGTTACATAAACATCTTTTGTACTTCTTTTTAGTTACTTCCTGTGACAAACATTTATACGATGTTAATTTTTATAAATTACAATAATATCGCATACAGGTCAGCACAGTAATGTGTACAAGTTACACATCTTTAGTCTTTACATCGCAAACCTGGCAGACCTAACAGTTCGTTCCGCGTTCATAGATGGAGATACCAATGATCGCTTGCTACTTACGTAACCCGTAGTACTATATATTATGGAACAGTCTGTTGCCCAGTATTAAGTATTTCATTAAAGTTCTTACTTTTACCTTTGAATTAATTTAATCTGTTGTCATTGTATTATTATACTTTTTCTATAAAATTTTCTGGGATTAGAAATTAGAAGTTTAACTTGTCTTCTAAGCTTTTAACTTCAAGTTTATTTATTTTTATTCTGTTTTATATAGATGAAATATAAAATATTTATATAACATGATCCATATAAAATTTAAAAGATAAAAATAAAAAGGTATGAACTGTATCGTATTTGGAATGTCACATTTGGTTCATTAATATAATTTTATTTTATGGGCTTTTATAATAACATCTACAAGAAATAAAAAGACTTTCTTGGATATAACAGGAATGTTACATCTGGTTTGTTAAAAAGACATCATTTTTGGGAACTTCCAATAACGTTGAATAACGTAACAAGGTAGCGTTGTAACGTCTACATTGTTTCATCACAAAAATAAACGTCTCCACTCTGGGCTTAGAAGGTTATGAGTCCATCCTACAGATGAAAACAAGAGTACAAATGAGAGTTACAATGTAACAATGTGATGTAAAGTTCTCATTAATTTAACGTTTTTTATGCATAGTGGGATGTTATTATAACGTTACTTTCTGACATTGACAATAAAACTGACTAAGAAGCTTTAAACTAAAATGACGTAAAAGTCAAAACTAAAGGTGCTATGATATCACCACAGTTTGTTTTTGGGGTTTCAAATAATAATATGCCAAATATTGGGTCACTACGATTTCAAAATAATAGACAGTTGGAAAATATTAGAAATGTGTAATGGAATGCTGATACCTATCATCGCTCCAAACTTTGTAGAGTTTCGGAGCTTACGGGGCAGGAGGAAATTGTAATGCTTTAAAAATAGAGAATCGACAAGTATGCATTTTAATTTATTACAATAGAAGTTTTGTGTAACAAGTGCGCAAAGTGATACTTTTTCCACGAGTGCAGAAGTTTGTACAACAAATCAAGCGTGTGGGAAAAGTGCTTTGCGCATATGTTGCATACTATATTTTTTCTACAACCATGGTTTTTATAGAATTCAAAATATATGTATAATATGATATACAGTGCTTATTTTTTGTGTAAGGCATACGAGTGGTATACAAGTTAATAAAATGGCAACAGGGCAACAGCCAATCGTCGACTAGAATTAGAAGATATGGTAGTGGGAATTAGTCGAACAGAATGTGAGCGGCACAAAGCTAGGAGCATAGCGATAGCGGGGATATCGTAGTTGCCACATGTTTGCTGTGATAGCACGCGGCTATGCCTGATAAAAAATAATAAGTACTATATTTGGACAAATATATTTTTTATATAAAGTATTATAAACAACAGAAAATGTTTGTGGTCTTTCGGTTTCTATTGCTGGAATGTGAGCCAATAAAGCCGATTGTAAATCTTCCAAATCATCAACCCTTAATTTCTAGTTTTCATCTCTGCGACATGCACCGGTTAAACCAAAGGCTTAAACAACCTACAACAAGTAAATTTTGTAGTGATATATTTTTAGCGTACCTATAAATTTTTTTTTAACTAGAACTGAACCCGGTTCCTATTTCACGTTAGACAAACACTCTTCCTACCTTTCTCACCACGAAAGTTAGTAAATATAAATCATTACGAGTAAGTATTAACGATTGCATGTTCATGTGAAATTCAAAACCTTAAATTGGGAGTAATATCTAAGATATAAAAATGTAGAGTACTTACTTTGATTAATAAATATTTATTATCTCGAGTATTGTTTAAAAAGTTGTATATTTCTTCAAAAGACAAATTTTTTGATTTTTTTTTGTAGTGCCGGTTTAATTTTGTTTTTTTAAATATCCCTTAAGGCTCGCATATTTAGAAATGTCAATGTTGTGTTTTTTCTTCTTGTAGGAGATTGCAATTCGTTGCAATTGTTCTGTTCCTTCTCTTTCTTGATGGTATAAATTGTTTTTTACTGATCCCACTCATTTTGGAAGCACTGCAGTCACACTCAATTTATCATCATTAACAACTAAATAACAAATCATATTAAAAATCACAATTTTCGCACTTGCATAGAGCATCTTTCCACGTTCCATATTGCAGGTAAGAAATCACAAATGAACCAATTCAAAATAAAAACATTAAATAATTAAATGTTAAAGTTTTGAAAATTATGAAAAAATCATGGGCTTTAAATATGCGTATAAAACATGAATTCTTGGGCTAGGGCCTCATTAGGCAAAAGTTTAGCCGACGAAAATGAGCCGTAGATCTTTGCATAGCAAATTTTTCAGCTCAATGTAGCGAGATAACGAATTGCTTGTAAAAGATTATATGATTTGTCTACAGCAGACGTTCTTTTGCTGAAGATCGGCGGTTGAACGTCTGCCTAATGTGGCGCTAGCATCACAAATATAAAAAAGAAGATATTTCACTGAGATTTTTTGTTTTTGTGTTGGTCTGCTCTTTTCTTTAAAATAAGTTTTAGCACTGTTTGGTTAAAGATACTTTATTGTTAAAGGAAGTAGGTAAAAAATACATATTGTCTTTTTAATTTATCCTACTACCATAGGTTCCAGTTCAAAATCAGGCGCTCCGCTGAATCCATCAGAATAAAGTGCATCACAGATTTTTTGTCTTTTATCTTTGGATTTTATGTTTTCCTTCAAGCCACAGTGGTATGAGCAAGTCTTCAAATAATGCCGGACGATCCATTTGTTTTTCTGATATCTATTTCAGCAAACGTGTAGTATTCAAAATTTATTACACAGAAAAATTGAAAAAGAAGTATCTTACGTGTTATTAAACAGCTAATTTTTTATATTTTCAACATGCATTTTTCTATTTATTGTCTTAATACACGATTTACCTGGGCTTTCTTTCTCCTATCCAATGGTTTTTGTCATCAGAAGAATTCTTTGAGGTATGCTAATATCATTCATATTGTATTACAAAAATACTCACTCTCAGAGAATACAGAACTGCCACCAACTCTTGGATTGCTTCTGCAGGCAGGTTACTTGCTTAACCAATTTGGTCGGTTGGTTCTTTGGTTAACAAATAATGCTAGGTACAAGAATGTGGCCTGGATATTTTTTTGCAGTAAACATTACGGTTCTTAATGCAAATATTATGCGAAAGTTTAAAAGTCACAACTTTATAAGATGCTCCTTTCCGTAGGAAGCGGTCTAATTAGACATCAAGAAGGACAAATGCTTCTCATATATACAACCAAAAATACATGCTCCAGTAGCATTGACTACTACTGGGCCGATCCTGTCACAGCTATCGGAAAGACAGCAACACAGTGTTTCGGTCTCCCATTAGAAATACATTGCCTATGCCTGGCTATACTGCATACTCAGTGTGTCCCGAACTATAGTGATCGATCCAACATTTTGCAATGGGCTCCTATACTATCACATAGTTTTTTTTTTATTAATTTTACTGGCCTAAGAGATATTAAAAGACAATATCAAAAGCGTTGAAAGATGCTTAATAAAAGTTTTAACAAAGCCTGTTCCCTCTCCAACAACCTGTAACTCCAGCTTTATTTACATTAAACTTTTATAATGGAAATAAGTAGAACAGTTTAATCTTGACAAGAAAGCTACATATGATATTTTAATAAATATGACAGCTAATCTCCGTCATAAGGGATAAAGACTCTCTTAGAAGGGGATTTGTACTAGAATAGTAAGTAAAAGAGCTACTTATTCAAGATTATGTGATGATCAAAATTGTTTTTCGTTTTACGCACGTTGTAAAATCCTTTGAATATCAGACTAGAAGTAGCGATAAGTTCAATATACGAGGTCTGTCCGAAAAGTAACCGACTTGAAGTTGTAACTTAAAGGGCTTTTAGTATAAAGTCGCTTGCTACTTTGTCACATTGACTGCAAGAGGGCGAAGAAAAAAAAGACCTAGGTCGAGTTAATACTCATAAAACAAAAATAATTATAGAAGTATGATAATTAGCTAAATCTCGTCGATTTTGCGCATTACGTATTGTGGTGTGGATTATGGTTATCTGATTCGCCATGAGCTGATTATAATTCGAAAAAAGAAATAAAACATCATATACAAAAACGATTACAATTCAAATTAGGTTTGCAAAAACCATACCATTCTTCAGGTTATTTGTATCTTTCTCCTGCAAGCGTTGATATAGCCTTTCGGATATCTAAAACACTTAATGTTTGTTCCCTTTGTTTTCGCGAAATTTCTTATTCTAATTTCTAAACACTGCACAACCTGGCGTTTTACTAGTAACTGCACTCATTAAAATAGATTATAAAGTACTAATAATATAATAATTATTTTTTAGCAGCAATAATGTGACAAAATCTAACTTTATTGTACTATCAGTTTAATTAGAAATTATTTGAATAATATGTATCAATTATTCCTAAAAAGACCTCTTGATATATACACTCACCGGCACGAAAAATGGACACCTCGATATTTTTGATAAAAATGCATTAATTTTTTAATTTGTTTTATAATTGGGTTTTAAACATTTGGCCAATAAAAGAACACGGTTTAGTAAAAGAAATGCCTTCCCAAATTGAATATATTCCAGATTTTGTACGAAAATCTCAATAATGCAAAAGTTATCATATTGCCCTTACTTCAGTGTTCCAAGTAGGCTATGCATTTTCAGTGATTTTCTCGATGACATTAAAGGTTAAGTGTTTATTATGTTCTACGGTTAAGTACTTGGTTATGTCAATTAGTGCGAATTTTAAGATGTCTTTAAGGGCAGAAACTGTTGCATCTATTGTTGCTCTTATTCAAGACGGAAAAAATCAAATTTACATGACTAACAGATTCGGGGTATTACGCAGTACCATGCAACGTGTATTTACACATTTTATAAAGACGAAACTTTATACTCGACGTCCTGGAACCGGTCCTCAGAGAAGAACTACTTATCGAGATGACCGTTTTATGATATTTTCAGCACTAAGAAATCGTCACAAAACTGCTGTAGAGATTAGAAATAACCTAGAACATGTCAGGAACGTAAATGCTAGTGAACAAACAGTTAAAAGAAGATTGAATGAAGCTAATCTGAGATCTTGAAGACCCGCTATGGGACCAGAACTTTCCAGAGAGCATCGTGTAGGAACCTCCCTTAGAATCTTAATTCGAGCTGAATTAGGAAGACCAAGTTCCTTAATTGGAAATGACCAAATTTATAATGTTATTGTTACTGCACATGCACAAGCATCAAAATTGGAAAGCAAACGACTGGAGCTTTGTGTTGTTTACCGATGAATCCAGATTTTGCTTACGATTACCAGATGGTCGCGAAAGAGTCTGGAGAAGGACAGGTGAACGATATGCCGAGTGTACTTTTAGGGGATCTGTGATTGCGGATAGGTACATAAATGAGATCCCACAAGAATATGTTGTCCCATATGCATCATTTATTGGTGATAACTTCATACTGATGCCGCGCCCGCATTGTCACGGAATATTTGAACGAAGTTGGTATTACCCAAATGGCATGGCCAGCGCGCAGTCCCGATATAAATACCATCGAGCATGTTTGGGATATGCTCGGTAGAAGGATTCAAAGCCGGGTACTTACCTTGGATCAGCTCAGAGTGGCTCTTCTAGAGCAATGGAAGCAATTCCGCAGAATGAATTCGCGGGTGCGCGTGCAAAAAGAATAAGTCAATATATGTGTATACGAGATAATGCGCAAAACATGTGCAAAACATTTTCCGACAAAAAATCAAGATCTCCACTAAAATTAAAAAATATTGTAACTAGTCAATATGATAGTGTATCTAACACTTTATTAGTGAATTACTTAAAAATTATTTAAATATTAAAATTGAAAATTCTTACTAACTTAACTCTGACTTTCAAAAAAGAATTAATAATTTTGCAATATTTCCAGAATTTTATTAAAAAATAAACTACAAATCAATAAACTACAAATCAATAAACTACAAATCTTGTTCATTATCATCATCTTCATCAGGATAGGCGTCTACAGCATTCCGTTTCGTTATAAGATTATGATAGAAATCCCACAAAGTACGGGAAATGTAAGGTAGGAGTTATATTAGGTTTTTTTCTTCTCGGCTGTTATTGGTACCGGCCCATCATAGCAGTTTTTAAGTCTTAATAATATATTACTTTTTCCTCTTATTTTGAAACTAACTGTTTGAAATGGTTTCACAGTCTCAAGGGAAGTTTTGTATTGTAATATTCCCAATGATTCTTTATCATATCGTAACCAGCATACGTCTCTCCAAGTTTCTCCACATGCACTTATTTTTCGATTTACCAATTGGCCTTTTAGAAGATCTGCAAAGTCCATAAAATCCTTTATCATTTCAGTGACTTTGAATGGTTTCTTTTTTCCAGACTGACGAACTAGCTGAACCCAGTCGTGAGGATGTTCTATTGGAAAATTACATTTTTTTTTTCATTTTTTCGATTATGCTATGGTCTGTATCACATTCCATGTGTGTATGGCCTGCCAGAAGAAACTTATAATCAATAGTTTTTAGAGTGGGATAATCTTGAAGAGCTACCATACACATTGCCGCAATGTAGCTATTCTTATTTTGCCCCCCACAAGTATCTGAGTACATTGTTACGTGTTGAACTTTTTTGTCTGTCATTAACCAAATATTTATATAGGCATGAACCAATATCATTTCCACCTCTTTTAGCAACTCCTTCATGTCACATATAACAATGGGCTTTTTCGGAATCACAGTCATGTACAGTAAAGTTGAATGTCCATAACTGTCTTTTATAAAATGCCAGAGAACTTTTAACAACTGGTGTTGGAAGACACTGTTGCATATCAAATGTGATAGTTTGTCGGCTTGGATCATTCTTTGATAAATCTTTGTCATTGGCTTTAGATTTATATGCCAAATATGCTTTAATATGATGTAAGTCTAGTTGCTCTTTTAGTGCGGTTTTGTCCACTTTCAAGTCAATTTCCCTAGCAAGCTTATCGAATGTCTGACAAGTATCTTTATTAGGTTGTTTAATCTTTATGTCTAATTTATGAAACTCTCTTTCGTATGTTCTACGAGATACAGGTTTTTCTGGATATTTTAATCTGTACTCATGATAAAGTTGCGTAAGTGTGTAATAAGGTGGAAAATATTTTTACTTTAAATCGCGTCTTGAATAATGACTCTCATAAGTCGGTATGGACAATAAATGATTCCAAACAATGTCAATTTCATCGTCGGTTTTTCTGTTCCCAGGAGTATGGGCTCCTCTCAAATCTTTGTGAACAATACCTGAAATATCCAATCGCTTTTTTTCAATTACGTTTTCCATAAACTTGTTTACTTCGTCAAAGGTTTTCAGAAAACAAGCTTTGCAGGCTGGGATATTTTTTCCATGTACCTGCAGATGATAGTAAAGCGCTATTCCGAACATTATAATAGCTATACAAAAAACAAAAATAATTCTACTTACTCAAATCATATTTTAGCTGAAAATCATTCTTTTACAGACAACTTTGAAATTTTACATATAGAAAATAAGGACAATAAACTAAACCATTTAGAAACACTTGAAATAAATAGATTTAAAAATTAAGATAACCTACTCAATGATCAATTAGATATTAATAACTCACCCTTATTAAATCTCTTTCCTAGTTTTCTGTAAGATAATCCCCGTAATGTTACTATCTTATTGTTATCTGATTGATATCATAATTACCTAAGTACCCTTATTTATTTTGTTATGTTATTGATGTTTTCTTAAGTACTTTGTTTTGTTAAATTATTTCGCATATATATTGGATACCGAATTGTAAATTAATCACATTTGAAAAAGAAGTTCTACTTCGAAACATGTCATGTGTAGTGTTTTTAATTTTTATTTTTTAAAATAATAGTTTTGTGAAAATCTACCATTTTTGGTTTTACTCATTCAAGATACCTCTTAATTTGTTTTGGATTGGATTAAATGACTGATTTTTTGCTAAATGCATGTACCTAGATAGTGTAAATTTTAATATTAGTAGTTTATATTTTTAACAGACTTCAAAAAATGAGGAGGTTCTCAATTCGTCGTAACATTTTTTTTTTTATATATGTTCAGCGATAATTCTTTAACATGATGTCCGATTTTAATGATTCTTTTTTTGTTAGAAAGGGGATACTTCAGGGGTGGTCCCTTATTAATTTAGTCAAAATCTAATAATTGGGTCCATTAGAAAATCCTCAAACTCTTCATTTTTAATGTATGTTTAGCGATAATTCTTTACCACCTTGTCCAATTTCTATGATTCTTTTTTGTTAGAAAGGGGGTGACTCGGGGGTGGTCCAATATAAATTTTGTTATAATTTATAATTGGGTTCATGAGAAATACCTCAAACTCTTAATTTTTTATGTATGTTTAGCGATAATTCTTTACCACCTTGTCCGATTTCTATGATTCTTTTTTGTTAGTAAGGGGGTACCTCAGGGGTGGTCCCATATAAATGTTGTTAAGATGTGGTGACGGCATCTGCACGATTTTGAAGTCGATTTTTTAAAATTACTTTTAATACTTGTGAACTTGAACAGTTACTTTTGGAGTTAACAATGTGTCAAACAATTTATCGAGTCTAGTGAAAATATCGAAAGAAGCAAATGTGTTTGCGTGGACCAAGAAAAAAGGGGCCAAGCCACAATTACCAAAATGTTCAGTAAAGCAAATTTAATATTTGAAGAATTATTAAATGAAAAGTTTTCATATTTTGAGGTAAATGATTATATCTTTATCACTTAATTTACTAAACAGTTGTTATTTTATAATCTGAAACAAACAGTAGAAAAAAGTGTTAAGCTGGACTTAGCTTGTTCTTGTATTGCTTGTAGTTTGTCTAGTCGTTAGGTACATTATTATATTATAAGATCTGGTTGTTTAGTTCATAATTATTAATTTGGCAAAAACTAAAATAGTACTCATAATATTTAAATTTTGATCATCTGTAATTAGGCTTAGTAAAGTGGTTTTATTACTTCAATATAAATTGTGGCCACAAAGATATACAAACATAGGCAGTAACTGTTTTAAAATATCAAGCTATTCTAAAGTAAAATTTTAAACCAGGATGCATAATTCTAAATCCACTTTGATGCGCTTTTGAGCTCTTTATTTGCTAATTTGGCTTATTACATGTAAACATACAGGTATTTTACAAAAGATGACGATATCAGTCCTGTACCCTTCTGCATAATTTTATTAGCCTCTATTGAAAAAGTACACCATAATTTCATTATTAAACTCAAAATAATTTTTTTAGTAATTTAGGTTAAGTATGATCCGATCGGCTATTTTGTTACAAAACTTTTGGTTATTATTTAATTATTGATATATCCTATATCTATATATTATGTACGTCAGCTAAACTTGGCGTTGGAAAATTTATATGTACTCTTAAATATCTATAATGCACTTGCACAATAGAGGTATGAAATATGGATGAATTATCGATGTGCAATAAAGCATTTGTGTTGTTTATATAACTAATAGATCCAAGCTTTATGTCATTATTACACAATATTCCCATAGAGAATAGTGTTTGTTTGGAAGACCTTATGCTGATGGCATGAAAAATTGCTAACAGAATTGTTTCGGATTATCTGATGAAATACTATACTATAAATCTAACTTATTTTAGATTTTAATATAGAATGTCCACTTTTATTAATTGGATAATTCTAATAATTCATTTTGATTTATTTTATAAAAACAGTGGTTACGATAATGAAATAATTAAAATTTATATTAATTTATATGTTCTTAACTTTTTTTGTATATGTATACACTTTAATAAGTTAATCACCTATTAAAAATTCGTTTTCAAATATTACGTCTTCAGAAAGACTGAGACGAAACTATAATATACAGGGTGAATCCTAAGTTGATACTTTTTTTTAACTGAGCAGGCATAGAAGTTGTAAAAATAAACATGTAGACCCTACATAGTTGTAATAAAAAGACAAATTATTTATT
Source organism: Psylliodes chrysocephalus (assembly GCA_927349885.1). NCBI lineage: Eukaryota > Metazoa > Arthropoda > Insecta > Coleoptera > Chrysomelidae > Psylliodes > Psylliodes chrysocephalus. The sequence goes on along the minus strand of OV651818.1, from coordinate 54,632,928 downwards.
AAATCTTAAAGGGAAGAATATTTAAAAATATTTAATTCAGATAATATAAAAATAATAATATTATTAATAACAATAATACTATCCCTAATTTACCCCCTTACTAGTGAATTTTAACACTTGAAGTCGAATAATTTTATGTGGGGAAGGTACAGCTATTATTATTGTTATTATTTGCCGTGGTGCTTTGGGGCGACTTAAGGATGATTGACGGTGCCATTTTACTTACAGGCTGCCATCATTAAGAAAATATAACTGTAGCTCATAACATTTTCGATTTGCTTGCTTCTAGCTGTGGTATGTTTGGATCCCCATATGATGATAGTGTGTGCATTGAAATCTCCAGATAATACGTGGGGAAAGCAACTGCTTTATTTAGAATATCATCCGAATTTATTGTTTCATTCGAAGAAAGATAAACATTACAAAGTACTACTGGATTACCTGCACTTTTACAGCAACTGCTTCTAAATTCGAATTAACTTGAAAATGTTCAACTTCTAAGGATTTCTTTGTTAGGTTACTACATCCCCGCTAGCCCGGTTGTAGTTGGTACGATCATATCGAAAACAATTATAGGTATATAACAAATGATATCAGGAGAACGCTCGGATATAAGCAATTGTAACATGGGAAGGCGATGAAAACATCTATCAATATTCCATTGTAGAATCGTCTTGAGTGCAGCTGTTATTTTCAGAAATTTGACGAGTTCTCCAAATACTATGTCGACTATCTCGTGATGAATCACTATCTAGATCTGATAAGTCTTTACCTAATTGTTTGATCAATTTCTTTTTCAGTTTTGTTAATTTGGTTGTCAACCCTTTTTCTTTAACATAATGATAGCTTTCTGTAATTAGATGAATTAAGCCTGCAAAATCTATTGTAAACTCACTAATAACATTATGGGATCAAGTGAACTTTGTACATTATCGAGAAGTAGTAAAAGTTGATCATGATTAAGAACAAACGATGGTGAATGTTGATTAATGACATTTTCAAGAGTGATAACTCCCTGAACAGAAGGCTGTTTGGGTTTGATAAACAAGTTTTAAGAGTTACAAGAGGAATCTAAAGGAGTTAAAGCAATGTCTTTTATTATACGTTTAATTGATTGGTTCGGAGTGTTACAAGTTTTTCAGACTCTTCTGATTAAGCTATTTCTGATATATTTTGATTTAAAGAGGGAATCTGCGTTTTTGTGCGAGCAGCCATTCCTGTTTCAACTAGAAGAACATATTTAGTAGGTGTGTAGGTATTGAGGATGAAGCAGACCCTCCATTTATATTTGTTTCAATGTTGGTTTCTAATGGAATATTTGGTTTTTGAGGAGGAAGATTTTGAGCAATAGATTGTGCTGGAACAATTTGAGAGATAGGTTGTGATGAAATATTTTGAGGAAGTCCTTGTTCTAAGGACATTGATTGGCGATATGACACGGAGTTTTATAGTTTTAACAAATAATTTTATCTTGAGATTAAGGCCCGATTGTACAATGCGAGTTAAACCTCGGTTTAGCATGAACCTGGTTCTTGGCGTTGTACAATACTAGTTCAGAACATAAAATTCGTTCATCTATAGGTTCAACAAAGCGGTCATGTTTCCGCGCTTAAACCGAGTTCAGACCTATTTTTGAATTTAGTTAATTGGTAACACACTACAAAAAAAAATAATTTTTGGGTTGGTACCTTATACGTTACCGTACACAAACCGTACACCGTACCTAGGTAGGTAAATAGAAAACAAGATAAATACGAATTACTGAATTCCCTATTATTAGAAGTTGTTTCATAAAAATGTATGAAATGTCTGAAGACGAGGATTAGTAAATATTTCCGCGAAATATAACACCACTTTGTGAATTAAATTCACTTTCAATTTTTATCCAGCACTCATTCTTCTTGCGCGTTACATTCTCATTCGGTTTTTTATTTTCTAAAATGTCTTTATATTTTTTCGTTAGTTTCACTAATATACCTTCTTCGGCATGCGTGAATTTTGTCGTTATTTTTGATTGAATATTTATATTTTCCATATTATATGTCTGGAAACACGAGGGACAACTACGTATAACCTCTAAAAATAATAATTTTAGAGTAAAAATGCCAAAAATGACATTTTATATAGCTCCTTTATTTTCTAGTAAGAGAAACAAAGATACCCTACGTATTTAGTAAAATTGAAATCTGGCAACTTTGAACAATGAAGTTTATCTAAACCGACGTTGTGCGGGATATGTACAATTCATACTAACTTTTAAGGTAGGTTCAACCATTTACCGGCTCACCTGAACCTAGGTTTTAGCTTGCTTTGTACAATCGGGCCTAAAGAAACAAGTTTTTTTAATAAGAGTTGTTTGTGATGTAATTCTCTATATTTTTTATCATTTAATGATTTCTCTAAAATGGATTATAATGAAGAAATTTGAGGAAAAGCTAAAATTGTAATTTTGTAAGAATTATCTTTGGTAACTAAGATACGAAAAAATGTTTTAAATAATTTTTATCTATAAAAAAACTTTGATAGCGATGAAAACAGAAAAAAATTAAATAAATGAGTCCAAGAAGAGAACCTAATTCGACGCCTGAAAATGCAAAAGGATACTTATGAGACAGAAACAAAGATTTTAGTAATGTTGACTCCATCATATTTCCGGCGTTTAAAAATTACCTTGCCTTAAATTAGTAGGTGTAATCATTAGTCCCTTCCTTTAACATGTTTATGTATTAAAATCGATAAATTCTGCCCAAATTAACACTTTACAGGTAACTAGAGACCGATTTATGGCCCACTGTCTTGTAGTTACATTATGCAATTAAGAAAAATAATTAATCAACATAGAATTACTATATTACCTACTTGAAGGTACAATTTTTTTTAACCTTCAACAGTTACGTGTAAAATTTTATTTTAACCGCTACAGCGTGGTCTCACATACGCACTATTAGAATTCGTGTTAAAATTCAAATTATCTTCGGATAATACTTACAATTTGGTTTAATAAAACTAAACCTGTTTCAAACCAAAAAATATTAGCTTTATTTACAAAGTAATCAAGAATACAAAATAATGAAATATTTTTTAAACATGTTTGGTTTCATTACATTCTAAACAAATTTTTCGGGAACATTGCAAACAAATTGTTTTTTTACAAATGACACATAAAAACTGAGTCTTTTTTTTTTATGATGATGGACAATAATGGTATAACTATCGAGTTTCCACAGACTCTTTTTCAGCTAAAATTTCGATATTTGCAGTTGTCTCGTTTAGAATTCGTTCCAAAGTAAGTTTTTGTTCTCTGGGTATCTTATTATTTTGCAATCGTCTTTCCATCAATAGAGATACTAATGTCTTGGCCAAATGTTTTTAAAAATTTCATGCGTTCCAACTTACGAGCATATTTATAGCTTTGGTACATAATACGTGCATTTATCGTGCATTTGTAGAAATATTGCCATTGGCCAACGGCGAGTCTTTTTGCTGGCACTATAACTAGCAAATTTTTTGTCCAAAGAATCAACGCCCCCCTTGGTTTTGTTATAATACTCTATGGTCTTAGGTTTTGTGCCTTCAATAGTATTTGACTTAGTGTGATGCATAGACAACACAACTAATACGGCTTTAGATTTTTTTTAACGTGCGACAAAAGCGTTTTATGTTCCCGAAATCCATATAACGAAGAACCTACTTTTCTTGATTTATGCGGGAGAAACTGTGGTGGTATCACTGCTTTATTTTTGTTTAACGTTCTTACGTAGGTTATGCCTCTTTTTTTTAAGTTCTTCCATAAGCTGAACCAATTTTATTGTCTCCCGTTACATTGCGATACGATTTTTCTAAACCTTTGCATAAACGAATAACCGATTGTGTGGGGAGAGCAAACTTTCTTTCTTCGATCGAAAGCGTATGGCCATCAGAACCCTTCTCTGTATAAATGTAGGCGTTATATAGGTAATTATTCGTAGCATCTGTTACACATTGGACCTTGATGCCTTATTTTTTTGGAAAATACATTCTAAATTTGCATTTACCTCGAAATGGTATAAGCATCTCATCAACAGTCACATTGGCACCCATGCTATAATATCTTTGGAAGTTGTCTATTAGTCTTTGAAATACCGCTGATATAGCTGCAGATGGATCAGTAACTTTCATTTCTTGTTTCTGCTTTTTCAAATCTTAAGACAGATAAGCAAAAATTCAAAACGTGTTTCTGGTATTGTGCAACGAAATACGTACCTGCCTGTTCCATTTAATTTGAAAACTGCAGTGTATATAAGTAGACCCAAAAACGCTCTCATTTCAACTTAATCTAATGACCTAAGTGCCGGGTGTTATGGATCCCTATATTTATTTTTTGCTTCGGTAATTTTTTTTATTCGTATGAAAAATGATTTCATTGATAATTTCATCCGAAATAAATAGACTAGATACTTCTTTAGGGGGTGGACAATTTCCAAGATGCTTTGCAGCAGCTTTGAGTCCTTGAAGTGTAACAATAATATTATGTTGCCTTGTTCGCATATTGGTAGGAGGCTCTTTTTTTGACTTAAAATCACAACAACAAAAATAGCAAGCCAAATAAGAACAGAAAACAAAAACAATTTACCATGTAAACTTATTTTTTCCTAGATAATAATCTTTCTTTATCTACAATGACTTCTTCGTCACTTTCTGAGGCGTTTTGTTCGCTTTGACTGTTGTGTTTACTTTCTAAGTAATCAGGGTCTTCTAACTCGTCTTCGCTATCCAAATCAAGTTCATCAAAATCTGTTAGTTCATCCAAAATATTTTGTGCCCATTCTTGAAATTTTGGGTCATTTGGATGCATATTTGAAGGTCCCGGTAACTTGTACTTTCAGTCAAATATTTTAGAAAATGAATATGTCACATTTTTATTATTTGCAATATTTGAATAAGCACAAGAAGTTATTTCAAATATTAGTCTAAAAGAAAATATTAATTTATGTTTGCTTTCAGTCACTTGAATTTGAATAAAATTTCTCTCTATGCAATCGATATTATTTCTGTTCGCATTTTTGGTTGCTTATCTTTCAAAGGCATATTTAGAAAATTACATAAATTGTTTTTAACCACTTGTCGGGGTGGCTAGAAGTAACGGTATCCTCCTACTTGCGTACGTCCCATTTGCGTACACGGTTAATTTTGTTCCACTTGCGTACACCGTGAGGTCATGCCTTATGGCAGGTAAAAATATTATGATGCATAGTCCTACTTGCGTACACATATAAAATAGGGCCTATTATATTACTGAACAGTTTGAAAATGTTATAATTTTCTTTTTTAATGGCCACAAAATATTGCAAAATAAAAGTTGATTTCATATATGTTAAGTTGATGCCTTTAACGAACTAAGGACTAACAAAATTACTATTATTTTCAAGTAGTCCAAAAATGTTATTTACGTTTTAAATAAATGAAAATAATTTTATATACTCTTAATAAGTAATCGTTAATATCAGGTCATTAGGGAAATTTAACATTATTCATTATTCGATAATTGATTTTTGAATTTCTTAACACTTCGAGTAAAATCGTTAGTAAGTGTACTACTGCCATATTATTCAGTTCAATCATCTTATAACCGATTTTATTTCCGAAATGAATCAACTTCAAATAGTTAATATGACCAAAGGGACGCCATCAGCAATTTTTAAGGACCAACAGTAACGATGTAACGATAACATAGAAAAAACAAACAAGAGGTTGTGACATGGTTGCGCGTCAAAGAAAACATTTAAAAATGCCGGGGAACATTAAAAACAAATAAATCCCAAGTTCTGTCAGTATCTGAGCATAACTGTAAACCAAATTTGGCATAAGTAGAAGTTAAAGTTCATAAAATGCCAAAAAGCGAACACGAGAAACTAATCAGGACATTCAAAACATTTACCGTGAAGAAATGAGGCCACTTTTTGATCGTGGAATTGACTTTGTCTGCGATATTCCAATGTTGTCTTCAGTAAAGACCACTTTATATCGACACAGACAAAAGGCAAACGGACTGTCGAAAGAGCCAAAATGTGTATCGGATGTCAAAATACCTGAAAGGTCTCTTCTTTTGAACGATGGATCTTCCTTCCTGGTCGCTGATGATGGTTACGAAGACAGAATTTTAATATTTCCGTCATCGATTGGGAAGGAGATTATGTCAATCCAGAATACTTTCTTTATGGACGGAACTTTTAAGTGTTGCAGTAAACAGTTTACTCAACTTTATACAATACATGCGGACATATTCGTATGTGTGCTGCTTTGGCGTATATTCCACTTGAAGATTTGGATATCAGTTGGCTAACCATTCAAGAAAATTCACCTGTTAACGAAAAACTTCAAAAGTTCTACGATAATTTCGTGGATCAGTGGCTAGAAAATACTATCATTACGCCAGATATGTGGAACTGCAGCAACAAGCTCCATCGTACAAATAACGTCGTGGAGGGATGGAACAACAAGTTACATCATCTGGTCAAAAGAAACCATCCGCCTATCTTACAGTTGATTAAACGCTTAAAAGAAGAAGCTGAAAATAGTGATTTTCTTTATAAACGAAAAGAATTGAATTTGGAGGGGAAAAGAAGAAAAACAAAATACGTCAAGTTGGACATTAGATATTACGTCGCTAAGTTAGAGTAACAGACTGTAGGGCTCTGCATTTTGCAAATATTCTGTAATTACCATTCTTTTTGTAAATTCTTAAAAAACAAAAAAAAAATAAAAAACTAAAAAAATAAAAACAAACTCAAAAAAAATAAAAAACTAACATAAATACAAAAAAAAAACTTTTAAACACGCCACCAAATCGCTGCCCGTCCTAAGCCTGGAAAAAGTGTGAAGCAATGTTTTAAAACTAAAATTCAGTATAACTGTACATGTACGCAAGTAGGACTATATATCGTAATATTTTTACCTGACTCAAGAGATGATCTAACCCGTGTACGCAAATGTGACAAAATTGATCGTGTACGCAAATGGGACGTACGCAAATAGCACTATATCGAAGTAACATTACATATCATGGATGATGAAATCTTTCGTTTTTATCCACTATAATAATATCATGTTAAAATCATAAATAAACTTCAAATCTACTTGTAAATTACCCAAAAACAGTGACCATGACTGCTTTGTTAAAATTTTATAAAAATACAGTAGCGTGCAGATTTAAAGGGTTACATCAAATTTTCTTTTTTTTAAATACGTATATTATTTTTTATATTTTTGCAATGATTATTTTTTTCTGATTTTAAGAATACTTATACCATTTTCGAGTAATTAAATATCGAATATCCCAATATAGATAAATATTTAGACACATGAAATCTTTTATTTTTATCCAATTTTTTTTTATTAAAATAGCAAAATGCTTTCGGCATTCAGCAAATGATATTTAATAACATAGGATCGTTGGTTCAATAATAAAATATTGGAAAATACCAACTTGCTAAATCACCATTTTTAATTATTCATTTAAATTTTTTTGTTAATCTGGTAAAAATATAAAATATTCAACATTTTTATTCATTGAGGTAAGGTGGTGCACATTGACATGTTTTCTTGTGCCAAAGAAAATAATTCTTACCTTTTGAAATTACTCAGGTGCCAGTTTTGTTAACACTTTAAACAGCTTGTGAAAGGACTCGGGCAGCTTCAGATGAAGATAACGGAAAATTCCAGGGATCACGTTGTTAGGTGGTTATGTTATTAAAGTTTAATATATTTTTCATAGTGGTTTGAGAAGTCAGTCAAAAGAAAGCTTTTTATTTTGCATACTAAATTTTGAGTACATCATGTTTTTAAATACTTGTTTTCATTTTATCTTTTATGTAGGTAAACATATGTATGTGAGAAGTTAGATTTGTTGACCTAGGATATTGGGAACATATGTAAAAAAATAGGTTTTGATTCCAAATTTTTAAACCATAACAACAATATATTGTTCGTTATTTTTTTTTTCTTGATAATACCAATCGTGTGATTTTTCTTTTAAACCTCATTAGTTATGTTTAATTTTTTTATAAAATGTTTGTTTTATAACACAAACCATAATAATTTTTAGTTAAAAAATTGAAAATATTTAGAATTGGCAACTCCTGTTCTATATCATACCAATTTAATGTTTCAAGGTTATATAATTCTCATTTCAAAATCCTTTGATCTTTTGCCAGGTTTCGCATCTGGGGTAATCTGTGCTTGGACGATAGTAGAAAAAAATGTTTTTGATTAAAACATAGAGTTCTGATATCTATCGATTAGTGGCTCTTTAAATTAACCCAACTTTGTATATTCCGCGGGGAAATTAGCCTACTTGCATAACTTGAAAACCAGACCTCATCGGTTAGAAATTAGTTATAGAGGAGGCACAGGCGGAATTTCTAAGAAATTCTTGTGCCTTGATCAGTGTAGCGACGAATGAATTTTGTTCCATTTCTAAAGGTAATAGCACACGTGAGGAAATCTAATTACATATATATCTAAGCTTGCTCGTTTATCTGAAATTGTATGACTACAGATTTTACATTCATTTGGGCATGTACAAACAATAGAGTCAAATTGTTAATTTGTAAGTTTTTAACTTCGACTCTTCCTTGATTTTTTTTTTAAAGAAAAATCAAAATTCCAGCTTTTATTAGACAGTCTAGACCAGCCATATTCAACCTTTTTTTTCTTCGGGCCACATTCATATATTTGCTATGTTACATGGGCCACAATAATTAGTCTTCACAAAGTATAAACTAAGAATCCATCGATTGTTAAAAAAAAAGTCACTTAGCTTAGTTTAGCTGTCTGTCTACATACAGAGTCATAATATTCAATGAATGTGTCAGTATCTTCAATGGAAAATTCAGTTACCGTTTCTTTAACGTTATTGGATACAGATAGATTGTGATAATAACGGTGAAAATTATCAGATGTAGCACCTGATTTGCAAAGTTTTAGTTTTAATCTTTCTTCTTGCACTTTTTGTAAGTATTTTAGAGTTATTTTTTTCAGTCTTTCAGGCATCCCTCTATTGGTTTTTTAAGGTTAGCTGTATAATGTAAAGAGAGGGTGACGTAATCATCAGAGACGGCCCTCGGCAAAACAAGACAAGTGTCTTGGGCAAAATGTTAAAGTATTTCAACAAATACATTCAACAAAAATAGGTATTCTGGCCATTATCTTAATTTGGCAGAAATATATACTATCGTGAATCAGATTAAATACATATACATATGTCTCTTATGTGGACACACTATGCAATTGAACACAATGTTATGCTTATGTTTCGGAATAAATGTCACTCATCTTGAATGTATTAATTTGGAGTTAGTTTTTATTAGCCATCTGTTTATCATAAATAATATAGATTTCGTTCCACTTGAACTATTTTGGAGACGAAAGTGTACTGAACTCGAAAATGTCAAAAGAGGAGTTAACTTATTTTTGCGAATTCCAAATGTTTATTTAAAAATTTGCATGATATTTAGCGCAGTGACCGAAGAATGTTTTCGCGCATGTCGCTCAAGATTTTAAAAACAAAAACTTATAGTTTTAAAAAGCACCTTCTTATTAGTATTTCGAGCCGCAAACAAAAGCTTAGAAGGCCACATGCGGCCCGCAGGCTGAGTATGGTTGGTCTAGACTGTTACTATTGTAATAATTATTAAAATAAAATTAAATTCGAGAGACGCTAAAATGGTAGTTCCCACCTTATCAATACTGATGCCCTCAAGAGTAAACTCGTAGCTTAAAAAAACGAGAAATTATTTAACTTGGAACGAAAGACCAAAAGCTTGCTTTTCTTTGACCCAATGTGGATTTTCTACTGACCAGTAAAGATTAAATTAAATTTGAGAGGAATTGGACATTATGTGTCCTTGCCTTTCCTTTCCTTTTTAGATCTTTTGTGGGATTTCGTTATTTAAAGTACCTGATCTAGACTTACGAGCTTTGATAGTGGCTACCGCATGTAGTTCCATGCGTCTGAACTTTTTTGCCTAGAGTTAGAAACCTCAGGCTTTCACACTAGTACAGGTCGTGGATTGATGTTTTCTTTTCTTGTTGTACAACTTGTACAATGTTGCTTCTTCTGCTGAATTGTTGTCTTCTTAGGCGACAGTCACCGATAAGAAGACCTAACGATTTGTCGTTTTTGATTCAGTAGGTCTTTCGTGAACTTTCTCGACAATTCCTTAATGAACTCTTTGGTCTGTCTGAATCCTGGACAGTTATTCCACCATTTCTTAGACTTTTTTGCATCCATTGTTTAATGGATGCCTTGCATAATGCAATAGAAACTCCACAGAAGGGTTCGGAGCTTGTCATGGGCTTATCTGGCCCTTCCCGTCGACCTTTTCAATGTCCTGATATCCTTAGTGGTTTAGTACCCAGGCTAAGGTCACTTTGTTTTGACTACTTAGCTCTGTCTGGTCTTCTAGGCAATCTTTCACCAATTGTGATTTGAGTTATGGTAAGAGAATTGACTTTAGAGCTGCTTGGCTACCCAAGTAGATGGTAATAGTTTTGCCTGTTTCTCACTGATATATTTCTTGCAGTGTTGTACGGCTATGAGTTCAGCCTGGAACAGTGTTGCATATTCTCCTATTAGAAACAGCGAAATCGTTGTTTTCAACTTGAGTACCAAATATTTAAGCTCTAACTCCTTCCTTGGTTTTTAAACTATCTGTAAGCCAGAGGATGTTCAGCCTGCATGTTTCCATGTTTTTGGGCTGGTATTTAAATTTGAAAATTTATTTTAAATTTGTATGTGATTATGGCTATATCAGTAGGCATTCCTAGAATCTTATCCTTTTTTACTTGCTGGTACAGCCTCGTATGGTTAACGGTACCATCCCATTTTTGTGAAACCTAGTCTTGCGTTAAGAGAAATGTTTTTAAAAACATTTTTTATTACTTTTCTTAAAATAAAAACTGAAAAATTAATTATAAGGTAGAGTTTTATTTTAATGTTATCCTTACAAGCCATGATATCAGACTACTTTATTTTATTAAAAATGTTCCTAGGAAAAAAATTAAAGTCAGCAATTCATATAAAGTTCACGGAGGTTTATTTACATTGTCGGCAACCAGATACTTTTTTCCTGTAAAGGTAGATGCAGTCATCGATCATAACTCTCGTTACCCCAAGATTTCTCCAAGAAAGTAGGATTTTAAATAAAGGATAATTAGCATAAGATAAATAATTTGTACTCTTCGGTTATAATCGGTGGAACAAAGGTTGAAACAGAAAACATTTTTTTATACCCTCATGAATATAATCTTATCTACTCACAGACTACAAAACGAAAAAGTATGCTATTGCGTTCAACTGAACGAATATATTTCATATTCATTTTAGGTTGTGAGAACACAGCAAAAAATTAAATCCACCAATCACAGTTCATATTTTGGACACCCAACAACTATTATTTTTTAAATTTTAAATAAGTGACAATTCTGTAAAACTAATAGTATATTTTTTAGTTATTGAGATTACATATACAGTGAGCATCATAAGTATTACCCCCCTAACTAACTCGTTACAGGAGTCTTGTTAGGAAAATCGCCGAGACACGTCGATTTTTGATTTCTATAATGTACATTTTTGTATGAATAGTTTACCCTTTTTTTATCCCTTATTGGAGGTAAGCATCGCTTTCAAAAAATTTAAACGGCATGGGGTGGTGAGTGATAGCTCATTTGAAAGGGGATTTTATTCTCTATTTAACCGTGCAAAAAATTTTGAAATTTGCTTCATTACGTGTTGATTTATTAATGTTTAAATATAACAAAACTTCACAAATAGGAAAGCAACTAAACTAACAGTGACCTAATCTAATGGCAAAAAGTCTTACTTCGCGTCTGAACCAAAACCTATATCATGCAAGGCCGAATTTTAATTCTAAGGATGAGTGTGCTACGTTAATTTCCGTTGTTCTGAAATAATAATTAGTCGAGAATTAATGAAGTAAATTTCAAAATTTTTTGCAAGGTTGAATAAAGAATAAAACCCCCTTTCAAATGAGCTATCACTCGCCACCCCATGCCATTTAAATTTTTCAAAAAGGTTGCTCCCCTCCTTTAAGGGATGAAATTAAGGGTAAACTATTTATACAAAAATGTAGATTGTAGAAATCAAAAATCGTCGTGTCTCGGCCATTTTCCTAACAAGACTCCAGTAACGAGTTAGATAGGGGGGGTAAGCCTTATGATGCTCACTGTACATTAAAATGAGTTATTTTTGTTTTAATCGATAAATAAGAACATTTTTATTTTTATTTGGTCTAACATTTTGAAAAAAAGCTTAAATTTTAATTAAACTGTATGAAACTAGTTTAATTACGAGTATTAAAATTAAAATCCTACATTAATATTAATATTTTTTTTATTTAAGAATACCTATTTTAATAAATTTTTTTTTTAATTAAGCATATTTATGTTATTCATTCCTAAGGAAACATACGTTTTAAATATCTAACTGCATATATTATTAGAAAACTCCACATAAATATTATTACAAATTTTCCTTTGTGATTTAATTTGTGTTTGGTATATCTTGTAGGTATTCATTGAATTTTAACTATCCAAATTAATGCGACCACGTTAAACAACCCAAAACATTCTGAGGACCTACTTAAACCGCCATATTGTTACCATCATAATGTCATCATAGTAGTACCACATTATTTTGAATAGTTGTATGGTATGTCACCTCCTCTCTCTACTAACTCGATGTTTTTGATATAATTTCATATTTTCCTGGTCTTATTTCAATTTTTAACCAACTTCAAAAAAGAAGGAGGTTCTCAATTCGTCGGTATATTTTTTTTAATATATGTTCAGCGATAATTATTTAACACGGTGTCCGATTTTAATGATTCTTTTTTTGTTAAAAAGAGGATACTTCATATTAATTTGCTCAAAATCTAATCATTGGGTCCATGATAAAATCCTCAAACTCTTCATTTTTTATGTATATTTAGCGATAATTCTTTATCACCTTGTCCGATTTCTATGATTTTTTTTTGTTAGTAAGGGGTACCTCAGGGGTGCCCCATATAAATTTGATCAATATGTGGTGATACCATCTGCACGATATTGAAGTCGGTTTTTAAAATTACTTTTAATACTCTGTGACGAACGTCTAATTTATTTAAAGTTTATTTATTTAAAAACACACTAGTTACAATTTATTTCAGACGTACTATTTAATTTATATAATACTTAGATACTAACTAACAATTCTAATTTATTTCTTACACTTTAACTTTTCAATACAACGTTCTATATTAAACTAAACTCGGCGCTGATACGTCGGCTATTTATATTAGTCCAACTCCCCCTATCACTAAACGGCACTCCTCGCCGTTCCAGCCGCTTTCAGTGCATCAGCGGCAGACATTCCGTCGTATTCTTGTACATTCCAGAAGCTGTTTCCACACGTCAGCGTTGCTTCGATCACGAGTTGGTTGCCATGTGAAGGCCGCGTGCGTACACAGGCACAGGGTCGTATTAGGAATATCATGACATTGCCCTCTCCTTAAGAAATAGTTCCTCCTGGAACTAAAACTGAATGGTTGTATTTGCAACTGGATCCTCTTTTACAATTTCCAGTTGCATGGGAGTAACAAGGGACAGTCTTCGTTATAACCTGAACGCCGGGGGAATGGCTGCAGACCAGTATTTCAACGTGAGTATCTTGAAAGATTACTTCGACCATGTTTCTAATGATCCTCCAATTTAGCTGGTTGCTCTCCATCTTTGGCATAGCTAGTTTCTGTATATTAGACTCCAGTACATGCTCCCTCAGACTAAGTAATGCTTCCTATACATCCTGATAGGTGGATCGATCTCGGAAGGTATTCTTTGTTACCTAATAGAAAAGATAACGCGATCCATCTAGAAGTTTTAATGCTTTTCCAGGGGCTGATAACTGATCTTGAAGTTCTGGCAATCGATAATTCTAATTTATTTCTTACACTTTAACTTTTTAATACAACGTTCTATATTAAACTAAACTCGGCGCTGATACGTCGGCTATTTATATTAGTCCAACTCCGCTACTGGAAAATGCTAGAGGCTCGCCAAGATTCTACCCCTATGACTAAACGGCACTCCTCGCTGTTCCAGCCGCTTCCAGTGCATCAGCGGCATACATTCCGTAATATTCTTGTACATTCGAGAAGCGGTCCGGCTGTTTCCACACGTCAGCGTTGCTTCGATCACGAGTTGGTTGCCATGTGAAGGCCGCGTGCGTACACAGGCACAGGGTCGTATTAGGAATATCATGACAACTCGTATTTTGAATAGTGCAGCTGAATAAAATATTTTGAAAACCTGTATCTTTTGTTATCATTTTCTTTAACTATTTTGTAATATACTGTTTGTTTATTTAATATTTAGGTATATTTACACATTTATCCATTTCCCTATTAGGTAGTGAATTTTTGTATCACAACATCTCAATTTTCTTTTTCCATTATTTCACTTTCCCCGCTTCTTTGAAATAAAACTTGAAAAAAAATGAAAACTTTGCATTCAGTTCGAAGCTTAAAATTTGCAACAATAACAGTCTAATTAAATTTCTTTTTAGCCAGTTTTATAGTCGATGATTTTATTTTGTAAGTTAATTTAGACAGAATTTTGTAGAAAATCAGTAATAATGCTTTTAGAGTAAAGTATAACAAAGAAGGTCTGTTCGTTAAGGTTTTTGTTAATTTAAACTACAGCGTGTGATAAAATAGGTAATAAATTGCACCAGATAGTTTGGATTCAAAAAACAAAAATATTTACAAAAAATAGTTATAGCCTGTATTTGTATCTGCCAGTGATTAGGTGCAGATTTTATCTATTTATCATAGTCAAGTATTTTTTTTATGGTGTTGCCAGGATAAAAGCCCCCTGGCAACTCTGCAGCTTTATCACACCTTTCCTTGAATTTTACAAGGGAATATTATTTATTTAAGTTTGTCACTACCGACCTTGTCAGTCCAATGGGAGGGCCAAGTCCAAAAAGTATATGGTTGGCCTCCTTCTTGGCTAATAAATCAGCTACTTTTCTATGTGGCGTGACTATGAAGACTAGAGATAAGGAGGCCAATCGGCATACTCAAAATACGGTCCCAAAAAACGCATGCTAGTTGAGCTTCTATAATTAACCGCATGGGCGCTAGTACTGCATAAGGTGTTCAAAATACATGGCTTTTTATGGGAATTATACATAATTTTGTCAAAATAATAAAAATAAACTTGTTTATAGCTAAATTAAATACAGAAAATACGGTTGTATTTATTTCTAAATAAGTCCTGCATGTTTTAATTGATAAATTATTTAATTTTATCTATATAAAATAAGAATTAGGTATGACCAAATTTGAAAAGGTTTCTTAAATGCTGAAATGACAAGTACAATCTTGTGGCAACTTCTTTTTTGAATTGAACCAATATATAGTTTTAAGAGTAAAATAAAACACAGTTAACAGATTTTTTATTGTTGTAATAAAGGGCGATTTAGGAAGGTACATGGTATTACCTCATCCTTTAATTTCAGCTTTCCCCTTTTTATTTTGCTCAGTAAAAATGTCTCATAATATCTTCTAAAAAGTATAGAACAGCATCATCTTTAGCTTTATCGGCATTATGAACGATATATATACTGCCACTGTTCTAAACATTTAGTATCCCATAAAAACATTTACAATGACACAATTGGGTAAAAAAAAATAACACTAGCAACTCTTTATCAAACATTAAAACTCTATTGATTTCTTCTTGTGTTTTCTTTAGTTTTAAATTTGATTTTTAGCCTGTATTACAATCTGGACCGACGTAAATCTTGCTTTGATGTTTTTTGTCACTCATGTTACTTGTACTCAGGTACTTTTTTTACATTATTTTGATTCTTTTCACCAATTTTTCAAAAAATCACTTCATTTTACACTGACTTACATAGAAAATGAACACCGCCGTCATTCGACATGCCAACTACAGTCAATTTCGCGAACTTTATAAAAAGAAGGACGGAAATTTGAAATTTGATCATTGCCGATTCGCCTCCTTCTCTCTAGTCTTCATAGGCATGACCTTCAATCCATCTTAAGGTGACCGAATTTTTGATTAATACTTTGGCCAAAGCTTCATGACATTCTACTAATGTCACTGTTCTGTAGAGGGTGAGTAGAGCTTATCGCTATCTGTATAGACAAACATGTTTCTTCCAGAAAAATTGTTCCTAGTATATTTTTGCAGCTCTGAGAATTCCCGTGAGCTTGGTTTGAACTACATTGACATTATTTCTCACGGCCCATTATAAGCTTAGGATTCTGGAGTATATTTCACATCCTAAGCCTTGTTTTGTTTTGTTTTAGAATCATCAGTGTAGATATGAGTCGACCTTCTAGCTCTTCTACTTGTTCCGTCATAACTTGATATGGCTTTTGGAAGATATATCTCAGTGAGATGGAGTCCATGTTCTCTCGAACTAGTGCAGAACAGAGACGCCCGATTTGTCTCTCTTCAAAAGCGGCGTTTCACCTCACCAGATCCTACATCTGGTTTTATTCCAAACGTGCCCAGTCATGTCATTGCATCAGAGCAATCTTCTTGATGTAAATATCAAGGGGAGTTAGACTAAGAATGCCTTCAATGGCTCCTGTTGTGTTTTCTTTTTGCAGATAGCTGTCAATTTTTGTATTTTCGGTGCCCAGACAACTACAAAGTGTGTTAGCACAGGTCTTATCTGTATGTCCATGTGACGACTCTTTGGGAGAGACCCAGGTGCTTCGACGGTTCGGCTTTCGGCTACATTTTTCATATTATTATATGGTTCTTTAGACTTTGTTTTCTAGGTGTGAATTCCGTGTTAACCTCCTGTCAAAGAAGAGGCCTAGGTACTTTACCTCTGTTGCAAAGTTTTGTTTTCTGTTTAGAAGGCTTCAGATATTTTTTTTCCATTTTTGTCATTTTTTCTTATGAACATGACCATTTCAGTCTTCTAGGGATTGATAGACAGGGAGTGGTCCTTACACCACTGTTCTATAATTTTAAAAGCTACTTGCATTCTTTCGCAGAGTATGTTCTCTAAAATTCCCTCTTAAAGAATGATTAGGTCATCTGCATGCGCCATTGTATCTTCGTTAAGGCAACTGATGATGGTGTTGTTCTACAGTAGAGGTGATATTACCCCTCCCTGTGGACATCTCCTTTCAACCAAGCCTCTTATATTTACATCTTCTATACTTATGTTTACTGCTCGCTTTTAGAGCATGTTATGTATACACCCACTAACCATCGGTGAGACACTCCTGTTGGTTAGTAAATGTATTATGAAGGGCTGAATCAGTAGATCAGCATGGGTGTATTCATGTGAATTTTGATATAGCGGTGTTGTTTTAATCACCACATCCCTTATGTATCTTTCGCATTGTCTTTCCAATGCCTTCATGGAAAACTATGTCAGGCTAATTGGTCAGTATGTTTTTAGGTGGACAACTGCTTCCTCAGCATCGAAGTCCGCTAGAACTTTTGGCTTTGTACACTCGGATTTAACTAACCAGCTGGGTATAAAGAAAGCAAATAATTATTTAGGAAAAATAAATAAAGATAAATTTACACATTTCAATTCATTTTAATTTTTTGTAATATTACGTTACTATTTTCTTTTAATTAAAGAAAAAGGTACTGAGATGACTAGAAGCTAATCAGGAATAATATATAATAATCGAAGGTACACTAAATTGTTTACTGTGATATCCCTAGTTAGCCTTTGTGATTGAAACTACACTCTTATTACCCTAAACCTAATGCATTCACTTCATGAATATTTTCTTTTTTGTCGTCATCGCAAGTACACATAATTGTTTCCTTAACAGCTTTTAGAGCGCTCTCCATTGAAGCCCTCGGGCTTTGAGCGTTTTGTTTTTCTCTCAAACACGGCTTTCTTTGTTTTACCCATAATATCTAATATACTCGTATTTGGGATACTATGATTTTCAACATGGTTTGGGGTTTTTCGTTTTTAATGAGAACAGTTGTATTTTATTTTTTACTAGGTTACTGGACGTATAGGGTGAGCCACTTAAAAGTTCCACCCCTCTTATCTTCGTTATTAATTGAGCCATCAGAATCAGTTATTATATGGATAGTGAAGATAAATAGTAATTAGTAGATAGACAGTGGTGAATATAAATAGTGATCAGTTTAAAGACATTCGAAGTATATATAAATTAGAATAGTTGTGTTATAAAATAAATAAGTGTCTAAATAAATTAATAGTTAATAAACTGTTGTTTTAAAGTAAACAAACATCACAGTTATTTAATAATATAAGGGCAATCTGTATATCCCATTTTCAAAAAATGTTTTACCTTTTGATTCGAAAAATTTAACCAGTGGTTGTTTGATATTTGCTTTATTTTTAAATTCATTGCCCTGCAAACAATTTTTTGATGATAAAAATAAGTGATAGCCCAAGGAAGTCCGGAGAATATGATGGATGCGACAGAATTTCTAGCCTAGTTCTGCAATTTTTTGATAAGTACCCCAAGCAGCATGTGGCATGGCATTACATGATGCAGTATGATGTCATTCCTACTGAACATCGCTGGTCTCTTTTCTTAGACTGCTGTCTTTAAATTATTCAGTTGCTGACAATAGTTAAAAAGTACCGAGTTGCGAATGAAACAACGTGAAGTTCTACCTTGAGGTCCCTCTAATAATTGGAAGGTTAAAAGTGCTTAAAACATGATAATATTCTTATTTAAATTTATCTGCACGTCCACAGGCCACTGAAAGAGCGGCTCCAGGTCGAATTTTCGGGGATAAGCAGCGTATAACAATTCCTTTTCTAGCATATTTAAAAAAAAGCTCATACAATATAACAATTTTAATACAGGAGGGACGTAGTTCCGTGGGACCCTCACGGGAAGTCGCCCTTGGGCCTCTTCTGACTAACCTCTTACTGTCGAGGAAAGCAAAAAACAATGTCCTCCTTAAATCCTTTTGCTTGTTACTGTTAGATTCGTAAATTGCATACCTCATTTTTTTAATATTTTTCACTAATATCACTTATAAAGAACAAAGTTATATCTGCCTACAATGTTATAAATCACCATAAACGACTTACAAACTACTGCAATGTGAGTCTGTCATACATGGCGGCTCCAGGGAGGGGGGCATAGGGGCCAAATGAATGAGATATATTTTTTCCACAGCCCACTAACGAAAATCTACAAATTTAAAAAATCATTTTAGGTTAGACAAAATAACTAATTTTAAAATTATTTATGATTTTTACTAATTTATAAAATTAAATAAACATAAAAAAAGGTTTAATTTAATTAGTCCCCCACCCAGAATCGAACCCAAGCCTCTCACGTAGAATAAAGATGTTTTCTCATCTCCATTTAAAATTTTATTGTTATTTATTACTCGTATATAAATTAGTTTCATATAATTTGATTTAAATTTAGGATCTTTTCAAAATGTGGACCAGATAAAAATAAAATTGCTATAATTTATCGATTCTTCAAATAACTCATTAACTAAAAAATTAGTTTGACAGAATTGTAATTTATTTCAAATTTTAAAAATTTTAGTAGTTGTGTGTACCTAGAATGGATATGAAATATATTCGTTCAGTTTAACGCAGTAGCATACTTTTTCGTTTTGTAGTATGTGTGTAGATAATCCAATATTGATGTGGGTGTAGAAAATAGTAGTTTGTTCAACAAGAGTGAATATGAACAATCCACTCGAGTTGTACAGTATATTTTTTCTACGACGAACTAAAGAAATTCTACAAATTTTAAAAAATATTTTAGGTCATTAAGACAAAATAACTAATTTTAAAATAATTTATTACTTTTACTAATTTAATACTTTTACTAAGTTAAAACTTTTACTTATTTATAAAATAAAATAAACATAAAAAAAGATTTAATTTAATTAATCCTCCGCCCAGATTCGAAAGGGGGTCTCTCACGTGGAAGACAGATGCCGTCCCCTTATCTCCACCTTCACATTTTTTATTATTTTAGTTTTAATACTCGTATTTAAATTAGTTTCCTAGAGTGAATATGAAATATATTCGTTCAGTTGAACCCAATAGCATATTTTTTTTGTAACCTCTGCGTAGATAATCCAACATCCATGTGGGTTTAGAATAGTAGTTTGTGCAACAAGAGTGGATATGGACAATCCACTCGAGTTGTACAGTATATTTTTTCTACGACCCACTAACGAAAATCTCCAAATTTAAAAAAATTATTTTAGGTTGACAAAATAATTAATTTTAAAATAATTTATGAATTTTACTTATTTATAAAATAAAATAAACATATTCGCTATTCGCGTGGAAGGCAGATGCTCTTTCCACAGCTCCACAACCACGTTTATGATTTTAGTTTTAATGTTCGTAATTAAATTAGTTTTATATAGTTTGATTAATTTTGTTTTAAATGTGGACCAAATAAGAATAAAAATGCTATTTATTGATTCTATGCAAAAATAACTTATTTTAATGTATATAATGTTATTGTAGAAATTGAAAATAAAAAAAAATATTAAAAATATTGCAAATTATAAAAATAAATTATGTATCGATCTTTTTAATAATAACACCCAGTACACAAAACAGGATGACAAATATAAGACAAGTATGAAATTCCATAATTTTAGTAAGAAACAATACCAACTTAATACTAGAATACTATAAAAATGCAATTTAATTAAATATGACAACTAGGATATTGTTTTGACAAGAATAATAGTACATAATAAAATCTGAAATTTTAGTATATTAATCTACATATTAATTTTAAGTAATTACTATTTAAATTTAAAGTTTCAACATTTAAAATGCATGTAAAAATTTTTTTTTCAAATTTCTAATGCTTACCCACCTTTTACAATATTGCAAATCGGTTTGATGACCCCTGTGGGGAATTTCACGCTCTTCGAAATTGTATTCAGTATGAGGAAAAATCATAATATATCTAAAAAAGTTCTTAGTGCAGGGAACTACAACGGCAATCAATAGAAAAAAATAATTTTAATAACATTATGAGTTAGTATTTATCAATTTTTTACATTTTCAGGTATAAAAATGGCTGTAAATTCATTAAATATTGGTCGGATAACTTTTTTTTATGAGTCAGTCCTTTTTTCTCCCTACTTTTGGCGGTTTGCTCGAAAAAATTAAAAACAATTTTTTTTTTCAAAAACTGGTTAACCAGTGGGAGTTACACAAAAAAACTGAAGCAATTTCGAAGAGCATGAAATTCCCCAAAAGGTCCATCAAACCGATTTGCATTATTGTAAAAGGTGGGTAAGCATTAGAAATTAAAAAAAAAATTTTTTACATGAATTTTAAATGGTAAAGCTTTAAATTTAAATAGTAAGTACTTAAAATTGATATTAAAAGATCAAACTTGATGAGAATTTTTTCTTCTATATGTAGATAAAAAAAAAACTTTGCGGAAATGAATCACCCTAATAAGGAGCTTTAATAAACTCACTTTTATTTAATAAAAATAACTTGCTTTCAAAAATAACTAAATCCTTTCCTATTGGGCAGAAATAAATTTCAACTTACTGGATGTCTCGAAACTTAAAAGTTGTTGATTTTGAAAACAAAGGAAATGGGTTGTTGGAAGAATTTTCTTAAGAAGAATGGACTTTTTAAACCTGTCCTCCTAAAGTTTTCATAAAAGTTAGAAATTATACCAAACAAATTAAGTAATTTGTATAAAATTTCATATATTACTTTTAAAATAATATGTACAATAAGTTTTACTAATTGCGAATGTACCTACGTTAATGAAAGGTGAATTTTACTTTACCTGTTGGAAATATCATCATAGTTTATGGTTATTCCTGGAATTAGCAAACTTTTTTGGACTCATATACTGGCGGTCCGGCGGGAAAAGTGGTATAAGTACAAATTTGTGAAAAATGAGTTAAATGTATATTCATATTTCGCATAACGTAATCTTCAGTTGGGAATAACGATATAAGTGCAAACGATACTTAAGTATGCTAAAATAAATGTGGTATACGGTATAACTCAACTAGCGACATCCATGTTAAAAAATACAATCATGCCTACATGCAGTTTCTGGCCTACAGATACAAACGAATCATTTGACGACACAGATGAAGATTGCAATTTTGTTACTGACAGTGAAGAAAGTAGCACTGATGAAGATAAAGAATGCGATTTAAAACGAAATAAACATAAGGTTAACAATAATCACAAGAAAACTAAGATCTCAGAAGTCAAAGTTCACACAACAGCTGAAACCAACTCCGATTTTCCCAATGAACAATGCGAATCATTTAGAAAAAGAGGCAGGAAAATTAATAAAGGTGAAACTAGAGATGTTCGTGACAACAGAAGTAAGCAAAGAAATTTAGGCAATGCATATGTTACTCGTAAAGGTAAAACAATAAGGGCAAAAACATTTAGGGAACTTCAGATCTGTAGAATGAAGTGCAAAAATAGAATAGACACTTTAAAAAGAAAAGCTATTTTTAAAGAATTTTGGGAAATGGGAAGTTTTAACAACAGAGTATCTTTTATAGCGGGACTAATTTCTAGTAGAGATAAAGGTATGTGCAGAAAGAAAGTTGAAGGAAAAAAGCATAAAGACAGAACAGTGACTCACAAATATGCTCTTCATGTAAATGGAGAAAATAAGGAAGTATGCAAAAAATGTTTTTTAACAACTTTTGATATTACTAATAGATTCGTTACTGATGTAATCAAAAATAAAAAACACTCTACCTGCGGAATTATGCACACTGATTTAAGAGGTAAAGGGGAACCGCATAATAAAACTCCAAAAGATGATATTAACTTGGTGATTTCTCATATTTCATTGATACACACATATGAAAGCCATTACTCAAGAAAAGATTCTACCCGAAAGTATTTACCTAGTCATTATACACTAAAAAGGATGTACGAAGAATATAAAAGTTGGTTACCCGAAAATAATAGGCCCGTGTCACAAAAAATATATGAAACTCAGTTTCGAAGTACTGGTATAAAAATAAAAAGCCCAAATAAAGATACATGTGCAACATGTGACAAGTATCATATGCTCATAAAAAATGCCAAGGACACAGAGAAAGAAGAATTACTAAAGAAATTACAGTATCATCAATCTGAGGCAGACCTGGCATATGCAGAAAAGAAAAAAGACAAAGAAGAAGCAGCAAGTGATAACAACAAACTAGTATACACCTTTGATCTTCAACAGTGCCTACCCACACCAGATATAAAAACATCTGTTGCATTTTATAAGCGCCAATTATGGACTTACAATTTTACAATGCGCAGATGCATGGACAAACAATGTTTTTGTTATATGTGGCATGAAGCTATAGCGGGTCGTGGAGCCAATCAGATAGCATCCTGTTTGTATGATCATTTTACATCTAATTCTTTTAATGGTGTTAAAGAAATAACGCTGTATTCCGATACATGCCCGGGCCAAAACAAAAATTCCCATGTAATGATAATGTTTTTTATAGTGATGAAGAACAATCCTGAAATAACATATATTAATCATAAGTTTCTGATTCCGGGTCACACCCATATGGAGTGTGACTCGGACCACTCTGTCATAGAGAAAATGAAAAAGAAATATCCAGTTGTCATTGAACATCCAAGAGATTGGATACAGTTGGTTCGCACCTGTGGCAAATCTAAATCCTTCATCGTAAAAGAAATTTTTATGAGTTTTCTGCGCTTCTTAAACAAGTCTTTATCCAAAAAAAGACTGACGAAAATGGCCAAAAAATAGTGTGGAAGAATATTAAATGGTTGCGCTACTCTCAAGAAATTGGTGTGGTTGAATATAAATTAAGTTTAGACAAAAACGAGCCATTTAAAAAAAATTAATTATTTGCGTAAGAATTTACCAGAGAATATTCCATTGTCACTTTCCTATAAATCATCGGTTCCTATAAGTGAGGAAAAAAAGAAAAACTTATTGGAATTATTACCATACATTGATAAAAATTTTCACGATTTTTATCGCAACCTAATTACAAAAAACAGCATTGTAGACACTCTAGATGAAAATAGCGAAAGTGAATAAGTTTAATAATAATATTTTATCTTTTATTTACCTGTATTTCTGTTTACTATCACATAATATTTTGTGAAAAATGGTATAAGTTTGTTTTTGAAAATAAAAAAATGTGACAAATGATATAAGTTTTAATTTTTTTGCTTAATATTTATTTTGGTATCTTCTTAATTTGCTTACCAACAAAACCAATTTGTACTGCTCTAATGCCATGTGATTTTTTTCTTTAAGATAATTCGCCGCAAAATGCATAATGCACAAACAGTCATTTATCTCAAAACTTTAATTTTGTACTTATACCACTTTCCCCGCCGGACCGCTGCAGAGAACATCCAAATAGGTAGAAAAGTCTTTAGTAACTGGTGAAGAAAGAAAAGATACTTGTAATCGATTCCAATAAACTTGTTAATTAAAAAAGTACTTATTTATTTGTATTTGTAATACTAACTATTTATCCACTTCCAATTTCATTAGCATATAATATTTTAAACCAGAACCACATCATGTTTATCATTTTTTGTAATTTGCAACATAACCTATAAAGATTAAAAATTGATACTACAACGTACGTTTACACGTATTTTCAACAGCAAAATTTGCAAATAAAAATGGATATTATAAATAATTAAATGATTACCACTGGCTGTAGAGTATGTATGTAGAAGAATAAATGTTTAGGGTAGTTTTAATCTATGATTTATGTAATGTTTGAGTGTAATTTCTGAAAAATAAATGTATAATTCGATCTTTTTTATGATATTTGGGTATAGTTATTTTGTTACGGCAGTTGGCAAACTTGAAATCTCCAGAAAGTATAAATTGATGATGCAGGGACTAACTAATGAGTTTTGAAACCAATTAAGAAATATTCTCTGAGATAGTCTATTTTTGGCCCAAACTAAATTACAAAAATTTAATCGTTAAGAGTCTCATTGGTTAATAAAATATATAATTGTTTAAATAAAAATTAAAAAGATATATAAATAAAAATATTTAATTTTATTGCATTTCCTTAGTCATAAAAATAAACAATAATTCCAATTTTACCCATATAAAACCATAACAATATTTAATCTCTGTAGTGTATGTATAAAGTTTGCTAGATACGCCACTGGCAGATTTTGTGGAATGCCAATAGAGTATGTAGCAAGCGAAAATGCGCATTGTAAATGGGAATTTGGTAGTGAATAAATGTGTTCAGTTTACGTGATACCGGCTTATTATTTTAACCCTTTAATTATTGTGGGTAACACCCCCAATACATCACAATCTCAATAAATAAATAATATACTGACAATTAGACCGAATTCTCACTTATTTAAAATTTTAAAAATAATAGTAGTAGTGTCTAATCTATGAACTGTAATTGGTGAATTTAATTTTTTGCAGAGTTCTCACTACCTAGAATGGCTATGAAATATATTCGTTCAGTTGAACGCAATAGCATACTTTTTCGTTTTGTAGATAAGCTAATATCCATGTGTGTATAGAAAAAAGATGTTTATTTACAACCATATATGTAATGTTGTTATTACAAACATCATTGAAGGTTGGGAAGTGTCACATTACACACCTCTACTTCCCGGCCTCACTTCCCGCCCTCATTTCATCTATTCTAGATGAATATTTTTTATATTTAAAAAAATAACACATTTTTTTGTCAAATTTTATAATACCTATTTAATGGCAAATAATAAAAAACAACAATGAACTAAAATACAACAAACTACTTATTGATATTTATTATTCGCGAATTTAATATCTGGCTTTATCTGATATTTATTTATATTGGTGACAGTTGTTTACCCCGTAATCACAGTAACAATATATTTACTTGATTATTCTAAGAAAACCGCGCGCTTGGTAATTTGTCGTTAAATGTAATATTTTAGGTATGTTCAGAACGAAACAGAGAATAATTAACTTTGATTGAAATATGATGGTTGTAAATAAAATAGTATACAAACCTCGGTAGGAAGTTTCATTCCTGTCTCGAGATCATAGCTAACGTTGACGCTTCGCGTCTCGGTGATCTAACTAATCTCACGACAGGAATGAAACTCTTCCCACCTCGGTGTATAATATACTATTACGTAATCGTCAATGAAAGTATTGCTGAGTACATCAAACTTCAATTGTAGATATATGCGAGGAATGTTAATGAAAATGCGATGTTAAAATTTAAACATCTATGGGATATTTTAGTACCGTTTTAAAAATATTTAAAAAAAGTTTCTATAAAAAAACTGGTAATGTTTCATGTTTAGTGGGCTTATAAAGCTTGATTTTTCCTGAAGATTTCAAGTTGATTTCTCTTTTTATTTCTGAGGATATTTTCAATATTTAAACCCCCTTATAATAAATAAAAATGAGGTATTTATTTATTCATTCCCTTATAGAGCTTGATATTTACTAAAAATATCATGTTCATATCGTCTTTGGTTTTTGATATCTATTTTTTCTTAAATCCTCTTGACACCATTAGATTTATATCTTTTTATATCAATAGGCTGTGTCCCCTTATAGAGCTTGATTTTTACCAAAAATTTCAAGTTCATATTATTGTTCGTTTTTGAGTTAGGATTTTTTTTTAATATTTTAAGCCCCCTTAATCATCATTTTTATTCAATTTATTTTTTTTAAATCAAAGAGCTTCTTCCCCTTATAGAGCTTGATTTTTGCAAAAAAAATCAAGTTGTTATCATTTTTCGTTTTTTAAGTTAAGATTTTTTTATTTTAACCCCCCCAATTTATTCAGATTTTTTTTTTTAGAATCAATAAGCTTTATCTTCTTATTTAGCTTGATTTTTACTAAAAATTAAATGTTGATATCGCTTTTTGAATTCGATTTTGATTCATGATTTTTTTTTAACACTCTCAACCTGCAATAGATTTTGACCCCTTATAAAACTTGATTTTTCATTTTTGACTTATCGTGCGGACAAAAAACGTGACATCGCACGGATGGACAATTTAAATCTATAGTACACTTCACAGACTGCTGTCTGAAGAGTATAATAATGATTAAGATGAGGGCGATTGCAATTTTTAAGAAGTTTATCAATAACGAAAATATTTATATACGTCACGGGTGTAATTTGGGAATCCGGGACAAATGCACCTCCGTACATTTGACCCCTCGATACATTTGAGCCCCAGTCTTGATTTTTCGAATAATGATAAAATTTAGGTGAGACAGTTGCGACCCTATCCCTATTTATCCCAAACAGAAGTCAAATAATGAGAGTAGATTTTTTGGTTTACTGATATATACAGAATGTTTCAGAGTTAAAAGTACATACGGTAACTGTAAGTGTAAGACACCTGAATGATTCGAAATCCCCCATTAATAATGGGTCTATCAGGTCTCATTACCTAGAATGAATTTATTAATTTCGCCTGGATTTTTATTTCATCCTGTCAGTTTTTTTATTTATTTATTTATTATAGTATTTTATTTTTTTGTTTTCTTTTGTTTTTTGTTTTTCTTTTGGTTTATTTTTTGTAATGTTATATACATATTTACATTTTTTCAAGTATTGAACGGTTACTTCAGCTTTTGTATAAAGGCAAGAGTTTTCAAACATTTTAAAAAATAATTTGTTTCCGCATACTCATTCATTATCTTATCAATGCGCTCATCTAATTGAATGTACGTCTTTTTTCTTCGTTTTTCTCTAAATTTAATATTTTCCTTTTCGATAAAAAAAAAATAAAAAAAACAAAAAGAATAAAATACTAAAAAAAAAAAAAAAAATAAATAAATAAATAAAACTGACATATCCACTGGATATATCTTTTAAACACGCCAGCATATCTATGTCGACAGTCTTCAGCCTGTAAAAAGTGTGAAGGGAAGTTATATAATGTCAGTAAACCAAACAAAAATTTTTATTTCATTTTGTTCATCAAATCTACTTACAGTTTCTTTTAAAAATAATTTTTGCGTTTTCACAATTAAATATATTGTATTGTGTTGCCTAGCAACCTTGTTTTTATTTTAGAAACAATTACTTTTTACTTTATTTTAAACAGAATATTTCTATCTTACCTATTTGACAGTAAATAGCAATCATGCTTAACTATGGAAACAATGGCTCAATTGCAGTTAAGGTAATGATGTAAAATTGCTAACTATTAATTTTTTAAATTTTAGTTAACATCTATTTATTATGTTTAAAAAGTATTATAAACACCCTGTATATATCAGTAAAACAAAAAATCTACTTTCATTATTCGACTTCTGTTTGGGATTAATAGGAGTAGGGTCGCAACTGTCTCACTTAAATTTTATCGATATTCGAAAAATCAAGAAAGGGGCTCAAATGTATTGAGGGCTCAAATGTACGAGGGCGCATCTGTCCCGATACCGTAATTTGGTTATCTCAATCGGAATACTAAGGCATATTATTCTTATTCGAATAATAATTAGTAATACATTAAGAAATAGTGTTATTCAATATGGCGACCATTTTGTCAGTTAAATGAACATTATCACTAGTAATACCACTAGAGGTCAAATTATTTCCGGAAATTTTTTTTCCCGAGTCGCAGACGAGGGAAATTTTCTAAAAATATTCATGAGCGAGAAAAAATTTCCTGATATTAATTTGACCTCGCGTGGTATTCGGTAAGAAAATTCCACGCCGAATTATGGTTGAAAATTAAATATTTTTAAAATTTATTTTTCGTTTCTCAACAATGCAAATTATTTTCTCCAAGTCACCAGTGAAACATAAAAGGTGTTGTCGCCTTGATTGTTGAGTTGTCATGGTAACTAAGTGAGACCCTAACTTAGAATATAATTTCAGTTTTGAAGTTGTCAAGCGGCCCGACGTAAAAAAATGTTTCGCTGCAATTATTTAGGCCTTCAAATTGCTTATTTCTACTCATTGTAGTTGCATGGGAATACCATTTGAAAATAGAAAATAGTATATTCTTTAATTTTACGTAAGTTTTGAATAACTACAAGTGGTAAAAAATTGTTTTTCTGCGTTTTTATTAACATGCGTTATGAGCGCTTTAAAATGGTATGAAATTCATAACCAGCGTCAGCAAGCATCAATCGTAGGAGGCTGTGATCATTGTATTTTGACAGTTCAAAACATTAAATAACTCGCGTTTTGTTGCGATAAAGATTATTGCACAGCAAGTAAAACCAACAAAATTACCTATTTGTTTAAAAATGAATCGATTTGAAAATCATACGCTATGCAAAATATGCGTGAAATTGTCTGATGTAATGATCAATCATTGCACCATGACTTACTTACTCGGATTAATAGAGGATTGTGGCTCCAACTTGAAAAACGAAAATTTGTTCCGAATTGTCCACGAATATTTGCACCTAAACTACGCAAAATTCAAAGTGCTGAATGGGAAAAAGGTGAATAAATTAGTGTCTAAATATTATATATATTTTATTAGACATAGACACATAATTCAAAGCATCCAAAGTCCTGCATTTTCGCCATTAAGAAGAAAAGAAGTGGCCGAAGAATATAGAAAACACCTTAGCATTGTAACTAAAATGTATCAAAACTAAACTTATTATGTGAACAAATAAAAACCAGTCTGTCAAAAATGGTCTGTTATTGTAAACGTCAAAAAATTTCCAGTATAATTCGCTGTTGGGTACCCCACGAGAAAAAAATTTCCACTAAAATACCTCCGTTGCCATGGTGATCTGTCAAAAACACGTATTTTGATTGGTTCAAAATTACAGGTGTGGAATTTTCAAAAAAATATTCTCATCCCAAAATATTCAATAAATTAGAATTTTCGATAAAAAAATTAGTTTTAAAAAATAAATTGCGATTTATTTCCAGAAAAAGCGGAAGTACGATATAACATCCCAGAATAATTAAATCAATTATATTTCTTACTCCAAATATAAAAAATAATTCCGGTCTGAATTCATAACCAAGATAAGAGGGGGTGAAACTTTCAAGTGGCCCTTAATCTTTTTTATTTAAAATGTAAATCTTGTCCTGTTTAAATATATTTTATATGCAATAAAAATCTAATGTCGAGGCTAAAACCCTAACTCATGTAAAATTTAATACAAAAATAAATTGCTGGTACTGCAGTGGTTTTTTTATTTCTAAATTAAAGAGAAGGACGGTGTAAAGAAAAGAAAACAGAAATTGAGCAATTTTCTTGTGTTAACGATCGATGAATAAGTAACCAGTGTAGAATTTATTTCGGTTTAAAAATGATATCAAGTGTATTGTGTTCAGAAACTGTAAAAAAATAATTTAAATAGTGTTTTTTGCCAATGTTTAATTTTTGTTTATCGTACATACCAAAAATAGGGATTTAATTTTGTATGTGTACTTATTGGAATTATGGAAATGTTTCTTTTTGAAAGCTTGGAATAATTCCTTTCTTATAATGGAGTCAATTATTCTGAGAAGTTTTGGCTTACTTCCGGCTTTTCCAGAAATAACAGAAAAAGGCAATTTACTTTCTATTTTTAAATGGAAACCTCCAAATAAATGTATTAAGTTTAGATTTCCAAATTTTTAAATTATTTGTCACGAGCCAAGAATTCATGAATACCTAATTTGATAATCCCATTTTTGATCTGAACATAGAAAATATTATTGTCAATGCATATTAGACGAAATAACAGCTATACGAAAACAGCAAAGCCGACGTTTTTCAATCAAAAGATCAAGAGAATCATTTCGGCCAATTTCATTGTAATCACAAAAACGATTTCGCAGTTGCGTTGTTTCAAGCAATTTGCCACTACACTAGCACCGTCTGTAATTAGTTAGTTAACTTGAGAACCATTATTAATTCCTATTAGTTTCTAATTGACGCGACTGTCTCGTTCATGACAGGTTCTTGCAAAACGCCGTATAATTAGAGGCAATGAAACGTAGAATACGTTTACACTGAAGAGGTAACAATACGATACAAATGAATGTGGTTGAGTAAACAATCTACGAGGGCTGTCGCTAAAATTTTGGTTTAGTGTTAAATAGAAACATGCTTCCTTTGTTGTTTTCCAAAGTACCGTCAAACGGGGTGAAATGAATCAAAAATATGGGGTTTTGATTCTGCCTTTATCATTTGACTTTTCTCAACGAAAAAATTAATGTACAATCTTTTGACATTCAGTTGTAGTTTACGTTATTTAAAAAAAAATTAGTAATGAAAACTTTTGGTTTTTTTTTTGTTAAAGTGTGATCCATTTCACTCCGTTATATGGGGTGAAATGAATCACCTATTTATTTAACTTATAAATCCATTTTAACCTCGCCAAGTTTGAATTGGATCAGAAATTTCAGTTTTAAAAAAATAAAAACAAACTTTACAAAAAAACTACATAATTTTTTATATTGTTTTTAGTCAAAAACTACATCAAATCACAACTTTTATTTTAAAACACAGTAAGAAAAACAAAATAAACATTCTTAAAATAATAAAATTTGCTAATGGTGATAATTACAACCATCCAAACAAAAAAAAAAACATTCTTTGGCAATAAAAAAAATACAAAAACAGCAAAAATATGAAATAAACTAAATTCAATAATTATTGTAGAACGAGAGTAGAAATATTTTTGAAACTAGTTTCCTCTTCTCCTGGACTTTACAGTTAGTTTTTTTATAATTTGATTTTTTTGAACGGTGATAATATCCGGAATATCCGGATATATAAAGCCCTTTTTTTTTGTTGCCGATACTGAGTTTTTTTCTTAAAGAGCTGACTGTGCACTATTCACCATCTTTTTCCATGTCGATTATCAAACAGGCATAATTTAGAACTCTTCTGCTTATTGGGAACTGTGTTATAACAAAATCTCCAGGTACCCAGTCATCTTTTGTTATTTTCTGAAACTGTTTTCTCCGTCTCCGCCCCTGACACTTGCTCCTCCTCTTCCGAACTTTCTTTTTCAGTTTCTGAGAGATGTTCTATCTCATCACTAGAAAGTTGTTCCCAATGGTCTGGATGGGGTTCAATATTTTCATTTAATTTTTCATTTTCTTCGGGTTCTATTAATGTCGGTAAAAGATCAACCCACCTATCTCTGCGAAAATATTGTATTCAGGTACTGCCTCACTTTAGTATCGAAATAAAGAGAAGCGCCATCTTACTGGAACCAAATTTCATCAGAAAGTTTTAAGTGATTTCTACAATTTGGAAATAAACGAACTAAACTTGGAATTGCTCTTGAAGAAGTTGCAAATAACGATCACCCTTCAGAGTTCCTTTCATTAAAAATAGTCCAATATTCTTTCTCTAACTATACTAACTCAAACATTTAACTTCTGTGGATATTGGGTGTAACCTTCTTCCATCCAGTTAGGATTATGATCGGACCAATACCGACAATTATGCTTATTTATAAATCCACTAAGACAAAATGTAGATTCGTCGAAAAAAACAATGTTGTTCATCCACATATTATTTCCATTAATGGAATCCATCATTTCTTGACAGAAAAAGAGGTTATCTTTATTTAATTCTTGGTGTAATTGCACTTTAGAAGAATAAAATTTGTTTACTTTCAGAATCTTCCTTACAGATTTCTCGCTCATATTATTATCTACCACAAGCTTTGGAACTAAAGTTTTTGGTTTCACACTTCCTATTTCATTGAACTTGCTCAAATTTCTGGATACTGTAGATTTAGAAATCGGTAAAATTCTGCAAGGAAATGTTTTATTGAACAAATCACAAGCTTCTTACAGATATCTCTTTCTGCCCCAATTGAACTTAAAAGTAACCATATTTAAGACATGTTTCATAACACCCTGTACAAAACAAACTAGTTCTATCACCACTATTCGTTAGCTTAGTATATTATGTCTGTATATTATACAATTAAAAAAAAAAGTTGCTTGGCAAAACTGTAGTATTTTTTAAAAATATTCTAGGGTTGAATACAGTATTACCAAGCCATTTTAAAAATAAATTAAAATACATGGTGTTCTATTTAAAAAACGTACATATTTATTTGCCAGACAATGGATTATATGTCACAAGCGGGGCGCTGTCCTTATCGTGACGTGCTATACCCATGGCACAGATTATCTAGACCAGATGCGAATGTACGCAGCGGCATCTTTACCGGCTCCCTAACAAAGGCGATGCCAGATTAGGCTTAAGGTGCGCGTTTGTTGGACCATGATAATAATTTATTTATTGTGATTACGAAAAAACGTTAGTTGGACCATTGGAATAGTTAATAAATAAAACTACAAAGAAAAATAACTTTTTTTTTATAAATCAGTCAAAAAATTAATAATATTTATAAATAAGACAAAATTTTAATTTTTCTTTTGGTTTTGTCTGACTTTTTCGAGGATTTCAACTCTCTGTTTGCATATTTAAGAGTATAAAAAATTCTTAGTCTTATAAATAATTTAATGGTGTACATTTTCGCAAATTGTTGGCAAGGATGACCAAATTCTATTTTGCTCATCTCAAAAAGTTATGCGTTGGAAATTCCAGGCTTAGTTGACAAACTATCAAATAGAGATATAAATATTTTTTCTAATTTAAAAATATAAAAAAAAAATTTCGCTGGGAGATTTTAAATTGCCAAACACCTTTTCTTCAGAGTCGTATGCTTTAAAATGCGTTAACAAGTTAGAATTGTTAAGTAAATTGCATTCTTCTGAGAAATTTACGCAAATTTCGGAAGCGTGGATATGTACTGATTTTTTTATTAAATAGCCACATACATAGTTAAATGCATTTTGAGTGGTCACATTTAGCTCCCTGTAGTGACATTCAGAAATCGTTATTGCCCCAACTGATTGTTTTGAAATATTTTTAATTTTCATTAAGCGGAGAACTTGTTTTCCTAAGGGAAAAACGAATCCCGGGATTCCTTTCCAGTGTATGCCCCACTGCCACTAGTGCCCACGAGTCGCCACTGTAATTTATATTTAACAATATATATATTTACACAATATCTTAACTTCAACTGACTGCTACAACAACAAAGAATCTATTTCTATACAAAGTACACAAAGATAAGAGATCCTGAACATTCTACCATTTTATCGAATGTAGCACCTTCGTCAAAAATTGCAATTCATCGAACACTTAAGAACGTATCCACCAAATTCTAGAAATGTCTCGTGAGACAGGCGTAAACATATATCAAGTCCGGACTAGTTAAAAATGGCTTACTCGACACATTATTATTAATATAATAATAATTATTAATACATGGTGTCCTATTAGTGCGTATTGTTTAATATTTCAATTTGTATTATAGCTACGCAAAAAAGTTTCAAATAAAAGTTATATCGATTTGAAAAATACATATTTTTAGATGTACAGGGTGTTGCGTTTTTGCTTTGCAAATTCAATTCAAATTCAAATTCAATTTATTCAAATTCAAATAGTAATAAAGTACAAATAATAATAATAATATTTTAAGATTAATATAGATTACAAAAAATCTAGAATTAGCAACAAGCCTAAGCAAAAGCTGCCTGTGTTGCTTGTGCTGATTCTAAAAGATTTGAACTAAAACGTACATTTTATATTTTAGTGCCTAAGTAGGTATAAAAATAAGTAGGATACAAAATTTTTTTAGATTAAGTACATATGCAGAGCGAAGCAGACGAGGGTTATCCAGGAGTTATATAATAAAAATGTATGTTTTTTAAATAGAACACTCTGTATTTTATTTTGTTTTTAGAAAGGTTGGGTAATACTGTATTTACCCTAAAATGTATTTAAAAAATATTACAGTTTTGCAAGGTAATTAGTTGTTTTTTAAATTAGAGATTGATGCAGACCCCATATTAAATTATCTTAATTCTTAATTCCTGTATTAATTAATTGGTGGTAAACATATAGGTTATTCTATTTATAAAATTAAAAAAATTATTACCCCGCATTTTGATATACCCTATATACAAGATGGCAACTAAATGAAGTCTATTAAGATTGTTTGGCGATGTGAAAACAATTAAATATGTGTAACTGTCTTCAGGGTGTTTTGCTTTAAAAATGTATAAGTTTGGTCAGCCACTCGTTTATGGACAACCCTGAATATTTATTAAACAAGGTCATATAACTTTAATATTATTTTTTTTTTTCGTATTTCCAATAATAAAACAGCTATCGATCAATTACGCACTGACGGGACACCCTGTATATGTGTTATTGGCTAACATGTTAGTATCGTTGGAGAAGTAAATTTATAAGGAATTTTATGCTAAAACATTATACAGGGTGTTGTATTTGAAAAAATTGAGTAAATTGAACTTAAAAGTAACCATATTTAAGACATGTTGCTTGTACAAAACAAACCAGTTATATCACCACTATTCGTTAGCTTACTATCTTATAAGTCTGTATATTATACAATTTAAAAAAAAAGTTGCTTGACAAAACTGTAATATTTTTTAAAACATTCTAGGGTTGAATACAGTATTACCAAGCCATTTTAAAAATAAATTAAAATACATGGTGTTCTATTTAAAAAACGTACATGTTTATTTGCCAGACAAAAATATAACTTTTATTTGAAACCTTTTCTCGTGTCTATAACACAAATTGAAATATTGAACAAATACGCACTAATGAGACACCCTACCCTGTATATTAATCGTAATAATTCCTTTTATTATCAATATTTTGTAGTTTATTTTATTATACTTTACTTTTTAAATATCCCCATTAAAAGAAATCAAGAGAAGTTAAAACTGGCGACCCAGGTGGCAATTTGATTGATTTTCTTTGCCCAATCTACTTATCTGGAAAGATAATTTTCAAGAATTTTCTCACCAATACAGCATAATGTAGGACTACGCCATCTTGTTGCGTTTACAAATTATTTGTTTGAAAAAGTATACTCTTATAATTCAATTATTATTTCCGCACATGCATTAAGTGTTTTTGAATATTGAGTACAATACTCATCTTGCATCCAACGTGGATTTTCCGTAGCCCAATACCGTCACGTCTGACGATTAACATGAACCTTTAGAGGAAATGTAGCTTACCATATCTTGCTACCTTGATTATCTTAATAATGAATTTTATATTTTAAATTCATTATTTCTCCTACTACATGAGGTAGGAAATGTATGTTTACCATTAGAGCAACTTCTACTTTTTGAACGTAGTAGCAAAATATTTATCTAGGAAGTAAAAACAACGAAATTTTAAACAAGAATGACATTCAACTAAAACGGAAAATGGTTTAATTAATTTAACTGAAGAGCGAGGACGAGAATAACTAAATTCTAAATTTTATTCTGCCAAAGTGGAAACCCTTAATAATCAAATAATACCATTTCTTGTGACAGCCTTTCTATCTGAGTAACTATTATTGTAATTATGTCTCTAATATGGGTCGAATATTGCCTCGAATCTAAAAGAAAATGGCAGTTATTGTCCCAATTCTTGTATACAAACGATTAATGCAGCTATAAAAATTTATTATATTAGTTTTTCAAAGTGGAAAAACTTGTATTTTTCCGATACAATTAATTTATCTTCGTATTTTTTTGTTTTATTGCAAATAAATGAAAAAGTTGGAAAAATATTATTATTAATTCCCTTAGTCGAAATGTAATCATAAAATATCCATCTTGTCTTAGCTGATAGTCCTTTATTTGACTGCAAAAAGTGTCATGACGTGTTTTTTGTTTGTTATTTGTAGTTGGATACTGGAGAGGGGGAAGGGAGGAGGAGGAGGAGGAGGATGTGAACAACATATACTATGTCCCGGTGATGGGAGCTGTCGTGTAACCTATTAAATTCAAGTCGCTTATCGATGGATTTTTCGTTTTTTGGCTGGCAATGAAATAATATGCTTCTAGACGTCTATAACAATAAAAAATCCCTATGCCAGCATTATTTATCGTCCGGTTTTGTTACTTCCGGTAAAAGAATTTCAGCCACGTGACCAGATATTTGTGTTTTTCTGAATCCAAGATGACACTGCGAAAGGCATGATGGAAAAATGCAACCTGGCGAAAAATAACCTTTTTTTTATCTAAAATCGAAATCAAAAGTCGAAAAGTGGGGTAATTGGTCTCAAAATGTCCTTGTAGGTAATTTCTATTCATATAAACATTGTGAGACCAATTAAACCACTTTTTGACTTTTGGTTTCGAATTTACATTTATTTCAAAAAACAGGTCACTTTTCGTCAGTTGCAAATTTTTTTCAACTCTTTCGCGCACGCAAAAAATTTCTTGCAGTATTATCTTACTTTTATAAAAATGGCGTGTGAACTATATGCCGAATTTCGTTGAAAACACAAATATCCAATCACGTGACCGAAATCGCTGCACATGAAGTAGAAAAATCGGACGAAAGAAAATGCTCTTGCAAAGGGTTTTTTATTTTTATAGACGAGCAAAACCATATTATTTGATTGTCAGCAAAAAACAAGAAATTCAACGATAAGCAACTTTACCTTGAGTTTGTATTTTTCAACTAAATTCAGGAGATAGTTTAACACGTTTTTTATGAATCTACGACAAGCATTTTTTTTGTGTTGGAAAAAGGTTGAAATCAAATCAACAGGAGATCACTAGTTCCATTCTCTTTTGAACTTGGCTGCACCGTTTGCCTTAAGGCTTTTTTCATTTTTTTGCGGTATTTGCCCAATAATCCTTTATCTTTTATATTTTTTCACCGCAATAAACTTTCTTCTCTTGGTTATTTTCCCTGGGCTTGGATGCATCTTCATAGCGGCTATAACTGCCTCCGTGGCGAGGCTAATATTTTCCTAGTAATCACTGGGAATGTTAGCTGAGTCCACAAAT
This sequence comes from Psylliodes chrysocephalus, assembly GCA_927349885.1. NCBI lineage: Eukaryota > Metazoa > Arthropoda > Insecta > Coleoptera > Chrysomelidae > Psylliodes > Psylliodes chrysocephalus. The sequence continues at coordinate 54,595,067 of OV651818.1, read as the reverse complement.
GTGTGGTTAGCTCCTTGAGTGATCTCCTGTTGATTTGATTTCATCGCTAGTTCCATTCTCTTTTGAACTTGGCTGCATCCGGTTACTTGTTGTAAACTGGCGAAAGAATAATATCGAATACATGACAAATTGAATGTACGCTTCTTGTCGTTTGCAATTCTGTACAATGCCATACCTATTTATTTTATAACAGTTAAAAATATGTTATATTTTTAACAGAGGCATTATATAACGAAAAATATATAGTGAATAGATTATAAAATATTGGTCCACATCATGGTGTCAAACGCGCAATTTTTTTTTTTTATTCATAACCTCATAAACTTGTTTGTTGATTTTTATCTATAATCTATTCGCTATAATATTTTATATCATTTAATCAATTTTTAGACTAATCTTTATTTTTGATCCCACGGTAAAATTAATGCTACCAATAACATTTTTTATAACTGGCAGTGCATATACAACGGTCAGGAAATGCGTTTTTTATTGTGTTTTCTTCGAGCTTTTCTTGTTTTATTACTAAATTTTCCAGACTATTTACTTTCGATGTTCCATCAATCAATTTTGATGTTATATACAATTTAAGAGTGCATAAAAAATGTTGGTCTAAAATGAATTTACGGAAAAGAGGAAGGTTCAGTCAGCGAATTTTAATTCAAACATACATTTCTGTATTCTTATTTCTACATTTTTTTATTATTTCAATGTACTTGTTAGGAGCATCAATGAGTAATTTATTCTAACTTAAATTACTACATTTGAAAAATCAAAAAAATTTGACCTACTTTTGTTTGTCAATTTCTACTTATTCATTTTTGTATAATAAACTACATAATTATAATATATAAATAATACAAGGTGTTGAGACAAAAATTTGTACATTACCTGTAGAGACAAAATAGCAAGAACTGAGTTGATACCTATATGAGCGAAACAAGGAATGGTGGATCAGGAAAAAGATACTTTTTTTTCTGTATAGTAATAAAAATAGATATAAAGAAAGCATATTTTGTACCTCCGCTAAGTTCACTCTGTTACTACACCTGGCCATTTCAAATAACTCACAGATCAACCTAAACACACTTATACCATAAGCGGGTCAAATTTGACCCAACGCGCACGTGACTGCAGTTGTTAAAAATAGACTAAAGTAATTTTCTGGATTCGATATTCGATATATCACAGGCTGGTCAAAGACTAGCCATACTACAGTGACTTTATATAAAGTCACTGTAAGCCATACGCGCGTGGAGAGCCATCTATATTCTGGTAACAAAAATTAAAAACGCGTAAGCGGGTCAAATTTGACCCTACGCCACATACTTAGATTACTATACGGGACAAGAGAGAGGTCCGACACGCCCAACATAGGGCGCGGCCATTTTGAACCCTATGACACAGTTTACAGCTAAAGATTCAGATCGCTCACTCTGCGTCAGCACTTTTGATCTCAATGTTTCAGTTTATACACTGTGCAACTCGGATAATACAATATATGACAACCGCCTATAATAAAACAGCAGTCTTCTGCGTATCCTGAATTTGTATCCCTGGAGTGGATGTTATTTTGGAACTTTCAACTGGTCCGAGTGAGCTAACTGATTCTTTAGCAATAAACTGTGACTCCAAAAATAATATTCACTGACACTGACAGCAGCAAGCAAAATATCAGGGGCGTTTTAATCATCCGCTTCTGCTTCCGGAATTGTCGGTTCAGTCGTTCTAATCTGTCAGATTAAAACAAGAAAACCGACAATTCCGGAAGCAGAAGCGGATGATTAAAACGCACCTATTAAAAATATTGCGCCAAGATGTAGGCAACACGTAATAAGGATTCAAAATGGCGGAGTTTTCTATCTCCTTTTAAAAGGCACTCAGAAAGCTGCGCAGTGCGACCTTTCTCCGTATAGTAAAAGAAAATCAAAGTATGTGCCCTACGCACACGTGACTGCAGTTGTTAAAAATACACTGAAGTAATTTTCTGGATTCGATATTCGATATATCATAGGCTGGTCGAAGACTACCCATACGCGCGTGGAGAGCCATCTATATTCTGGTAACAAAAATTAAGAACGCGTAGGGTCAAATTTGACCCCGCCATAATATTTAAGGGCCTACTCCCAAAAATTTAATTGAAGTTACTTTTTCATTAGAAGGTCATTAGCAGATACTATATGAACAGCTAACAAGAAGAATATTTTCCTTTGCTTATTTCTTCTTCTTTTATATATTTTTTTGTTGCTCAGGACAAAAGGATGTATGATTGAGAGTATATAATTATAGTAATAATGAAATTGAAACTTATATATTGCGACTGGCTGAATGGCAATTGACGAAGCCATAAAAAATAATTCTTAGAGCATATAATAACTTATTTACACTAAGATTATCGTATGTAACTGCCGCATTTTACTCTGCTTTACACTAACACTATTTTACTTACTCAAAGGGTTTTATCAAGTATCTGGATGACCATGATATTAATGTGGTAGAGTCATTGTTTGTGACTCTTAGCTAGCAAAATTGTCGACGTTCTGGTTAATTCTATCCATTGACAGCTCTCTGTAAAGGTCACAGTTTCAAAAGTAACAAGAGGCATTAACTATGTTCCTCAGTACTTTACTCTGGAAGCCAGAGCTGTGATAAGAATTTAGGTACTTCAAGTAACCAGTATTAAGTAATTTAAATTCCAAATCTACTTACAATATTAAGTATTTTACGAAAGTACTTGAAATATTTTACTTAAAACAAATAATTCAAGTATAAGTAGCAAGTACATACCTTAAAAATACTTGAAGTAAATTCAATATACTGAAGTAATTCTAAGTACTGAAAATATGTTAAAAATACTTAAAATACTTTTAAAGATTCAGTATTTTGAAATACTAATTACTTAAGTCATGTTTTAAGTATATATTAAATTAAAGATCCCCTCTTGAGTTATCAACTTAAAACTCAACATATATAGCTTTGTATAAATTAATAAAGTACACTACTATTTCGTTTAGACATGACCAATAAAAATGGCCATCCAATATGTTTGTATGTGTATAACATACAATATATACCATGTATACTTGGTTTATTAAAATAATTGAAATCTTGAGTTTTACTCGGCGTTTTTGTTACATTGTTACTTGTTAGATGATGACATGGTGAAATAAATTATATATTTTCCAACAACTTCATAGAACTTTCCATTTGTATTTTTTCGTTAAGCAAATTATCTTGACCATCGCTAAACTGCTCTGGTTTTTGACTTGGTTCAATTTGTAAAATTTGACTTATGATTTTATTCCTTACTCCAAAATAATCCGGCAACAACTTTTTTTTGGGTGTCTTGGGGGTCTCGTGTGATAGTCCCACTCGTGTGAAAAATTTCACTTTCCACACTCGTAATGTAATATACTATTTCTACTACTTGCGTGCGGAAAAACGTTTTTTACGCACGTAAATGTGTGCTGGAAGTTGAATTTTCCGCATGCTGTGTGAAAATAGTAGTTTGTGCAACAAGAGTGGATATGATAGAGTGCTCAATCGTCTGAGTGCGAGATGGACAATCCACTCGAGTTATACAGAATATTTTTTCTACCACCCACTAACGAAAATATGAACTGTGATTGGTGGATTTCATTTTTTTGCAGTATTCTCACTACCTAGAATGGATACAGAGCTGTCACCTATCAGTGAGATTTAAATCATTTTTTGATTTAAATACATTTTTTGATTTAAATACTTTGATTTTAAATCTTTTTTTTTTTAAATGATTTTTGATTTATGATTTAAATCTTTTTGAAAAGTATCTTTGATTTTTTATTTAAAAATTAGATTTAAATCTTTTTAAAACGATTTAAATCTTTTTAAAACGATTTAAATCTTTTTAAAACGATTTAAATCTTTTTAAAACGATTTAAATCTTTTTAAAATGATTTAAATCTTTTTAAAACTAATTAAAAAGATTTAAATCGTTTTAAAAAGATTTAAATCGTTTTAAAAAGATTTAAATCTGTAAAATGATGCGATCTTTTTAAAATGATTTAAATTTTCTTAAAGATTTAAATCTTTTTTAAGATTTAAATCTTATTAAAACGATTTACATCACCTGATTTATCAGAATCGTTATCAACCTGTCTATTTCTGAATAATAATCTAGTCAGCATGTCAGTAGGGTTGAATCAGAAATCCGAGAGAAATGAAAAACAAAAAATAGTAAAGTGTAACAAATAATTGCAATGACTAAAGATTATTTTTAAGTATGAAATTTTACAATATCCTGAAACTCTTGACATATGTATTTTAAATTTATGCACACTTTTATTTCAGATTTGACATGAGTTGCATTAAGACCATTATGACTTTTTGACCAGTTCAATAAACACGCTTGGCATAGATAGAGCGAATTAATTAAATTTTTTATTTCTTTGCCTGATTCATCCACACATTTTTCAAAAAAATTAACCCAAACGCGCTCACTTTGGTTATTTATTTAATCGCAATAACTTCACGTTGAGAAAAGAACTTTTTTAATTCAACCCAGTCAATTTCATTATTCATAGCCGGGAGATTTTGAAAATTAAATGCATTTTTCCGGGAGAGTCTCTTAAGTAACAGTCTGATGTATGTATGTATGTATGTATGTATGTATGTATGTATGTATGTATGTATGTATGTATGTATGTATGTATGTATGTATGTATGTATGTATGTATGTATGTATGTATGTATGTATGTATGTATGTATGTATGTATGTATGTATGTATGTATGTATGTATGTATGTATGTATGTATGTATGTATGTATGTATGTATGTATGTATGTATGTATGTATGTATGTATGTATGTATGTATGTATGTATGTATGTATGTATGTATGTATGTATGTATGTATGTATGTATGTATGTATGTATGTATGTATGTATGTATGTATGTATGTATGTATGTATGTATGTATGTATGTATGTATGTATGTATGTATGTATGTATGTATGTATGTATGTATGTATGTATGTATGTATGTATGTATGTATGTATGTATGTATGTATGTATGTATGTATGTATGTATGTATGTATGTATGTATGTATGTATGTATGTATGTATGTATGTATGTATGTATGTATGTATGTATGTATGTATGTATGTATGTATGTATGTATGTATGTATGTATGTATGTATGTATGTATGTATGTATGTATGTATGTATGTATGTATGTATGTATGTATGTATGTATGTATGTATGTATGTATGTATGTATGTATGTATGTATGTATGTATGTATGTATGTATGTATGTATGTATGTATGTATGTATGTATGTATGTATGTATGTATGTATGTATGTATGTATGTATGTATGTATGTATGTATGTATGTATGTATGTATGTATGTATGTATGTATGTATGTATGTATGTATGTATGTATGTATGTATGTATGTATGTATGTATGTATGTATGTATGTATGTATGTATGTATGTATGTATGTATGTATGTATGTATGTATGTATGTATGTATGTATGTATGTATGTATGTATGTATGTATGTATGTATGTATGTATGTATGTATGTATGTATGTATGTATGTATGTATGTATGTATGTATGTATGTATGTATGTATGTATGTATGTATGTATGTATGTATGTATGTATGTATGTATGTATGTATGTATGACATTAAGCACGTTAACTTAAGGAAGAGTTGACGGATTTAAGAGATTTTTCAGAAAAAAAAATCACTTTTCTTAAAAACTAGGTCTCCATTGTTTTGTGGCATCATAGGCATACCAAAAGTATCTTTTAAAGGGTTGAAAAATTCCTATTTACCAATTGACATCACATTTTTAAATAAAAATTTTCATAACTATAGATATCAATGCTGCATAAATCCTTAAAAATATTATCTTGATTATTTAAAATTAATATTTCCGTAAGAATTGCATTGGGCTAATAACGATAAAAAATAAATACGAGAAAAGTTGATCGAGTTTTGCGTTTTATTTATGAGAAAATCACATTACTTAAGTATTCATTATCTTTGGCCTACCGAAAGCATTTTTTAAAGAGTCACCCAAATCTATAAAAAGATTTAAATCTTTTGAAAATATTTATTTCGTTTAAAAGGATTTAGATATTTCGAAAAGATTTAAATCTTTCCTAAAATGATTTAAATCTTTTGAAAAGATTTAAATCTTTCGAAAAGATTTAAATCTTTCGAAAAGATTTAAATCTTTCCTAAAATGATTTAAATATTTCTGAAAGATTTAAATCTTTCGAAAAGATTTAAATCTTTCCTAAAATGATTTAAATTGTAAAAAAGATTTAAATCTAAAAAAGATTTTTGATTTAAATCTTTCTTTTTAAAAAATCGATCTTTGATTTAAATCATTTTTTCAAATGCAAATGATTTATGATCTTTGATTTAAATCGTTTTTAAAATGATCTTAAACAGCTCTGAATGGATATGAAATATATTCGTTCGGTTGAACGCAATGACATACCTTTTCATTTTGTAGTATTTGTATCATATTATTTCACTTATCTATCTAATACACAATTATTTTCACATACTATACTAGTACACCTGTATTGTACACTATCTTAGGACTGTATGCTTATTACTCTTATTACGAGACTCGCGTATCGGGGACAACACTAATCATTTGTAATTGCTGTGGTGGGAGGTGTTTGTGTGAATGCGTCTTGTGTGTTTTCATTTACAGCGTGACTAGCAGTAGTATTTTATAAACCGATGTAGCAAATTTCACATACATGAACAAATAATAATAATGCCGTGACAACAAGAAGACGAAGCAACGACTTTTTGTCTTCTTCGCCGCCACCAGAAAATTTTAATCTATACCTGGCTACGCCGACCGCATAAACACCAACGGCCTGAACACAGCTCACCTACTCTGTCAAAAGGAGACCGATGTACAAATAAAACGCGTACCACATGCGCACTACAAATGATTAGTATTGTCCCCGATACGCGAGTATTACGAGTAGTATTATTAGTACCAGGTATCGGTGAGCTACAAGTCCGGCATCGGCACACCTTAGACGTCCTGTGTCGCAAAGATTTGATTTGTTTGAGCGTGTTTACTGTCACTATACTGTTTACTGTCACTATACTGTTTACTGTCACTATACTGTTTACTGTCACTATACTGTTTACTGTCACTATACTGTTTACTGTCACTATACTGTTTACTGTCACTATACTGTTTACTGTCCGGGTAATATGAAATGCGAGTCCTAGCTTGTCTGTCGTTGCAGTATTTTTAATAGAATACTTAAAGTAAATATGTACCTAAAATAGTTTCAAAAGTACTTTAAGTACTTACTGTTAAAAATTACTTAGGTATTTTCAGAAAAAAACTTTAAGTAGATTCGGATTTCCCAGTACATTTTTCAAGTAACAAGTGATATTTACAACAAAAGCGTTAATTTAAGTACAAGTACAAGTACTTTTTTTCAAATGTAATAAGTACATTTCCAAAAGTATCGTTAGTTCATAAATACTTTAAGTAAAATACTTAAAGTAAAAAAAATACTGATTATTTATTTCAAGTTTTTGTACTGAGTACCTCAGCTCTGCTGGAAACGCTGTATTATTTCAATGTTATTTGTATAAGAGAAATTTCTACACGTCAGTTAAACTGACAATTTAACTGAAACTGAACGGACAACCGAACTGACCGTCTAAAAAGAGGACCTTAAGACAACCTCGTTTTGAAATTTCCGTACCTATTATATCTACTCGTATGTGTATCAGATTAAATGCACGTTGAAAAAGAGAAGGCCGAGATAAAAATCTACTAAACATGAATACTAACAAGTACAATTGAAATAGAAGTGCATCTTTGTAAGAAAACGCTTTGATGTTACAATACGCGTGTATTCGTATGTTCAAAAGAAGACATCGTATACCTCATTTATTAAAATTATAGGGAACATTCTAATTGCATCTATTCATCAAGTCTTGTACTGTTCATTTTTCATTTGTCATTAAATCATCGAAATACAATACCTGTGAAGCTTTAGAAAATAAGACATTTCATTTTTCAAATTATACAATTCTTTATACGAAAATTGCTAATTTTATTTGATATTTAAAATGTATTTTTGTTAGAAATTATATTGTTATTTAGCATTGTGATAATTGTCTAAAACACCAACAATAATAAAAAATATAGAATTTTTATTAAAAATCACAATAATAATAAACCGTATGATTTTTTCCTATAATATTTATTAAATAGCTGAACATTTTTCCGACTCTATAATACAAAAGCTACATTTTCTCAAACTGTTGTTTTTATAAAATGAGATACATTTCCGTATTTAATACATCTGAATGCTGCAGTGTTTTAACATGTCAGGCGAAACGTCAATGTGATGTTTGTCAAAAAGGTATTGAAAAATTGACAAAAATGGTTTAGTTGTTTAAAAATTAATTTAATAATCATATTAATTTTGTAAACAAATAAAATTAATGTTAAATTGAAAAGTTTTGTTTACATTGGTAAATATTCTTTCCAAATACAACGAGGGGTGAGAAGTTTTTTTTTGAAATCATGTTGTTGTTTTATTACAAATTATGCAAATTTTCAAAGCAACAACAAACTGCTCTCAAAAATTCTCAGCTCTTGTATTGAATATGTAACACTATAATAATACATCAAACAATGACAATTCTCTTTTTTTTCCAAGATACGCCAATCACTTAAACCCAATTGGATTTAAAAAATTCAATTAATTACCACAGTAACGTATCAATAAATTAATGCGAAACGTACAATGTGAAGTTTTTCATAAAAGTGACGAAAGAAAAATCGTTTTGGTGTTTCAAATATTCATTTAATATAAGTTTTTTAAACAAATAAAATAAACGTTAAATTGTAAAAGTAAATTTTTAACACAACTTTTTTACATGATTTATGTTACGGAAGGGCATTGGAATTTTTTTCTTCCAAAGGGGCGGCGGTCAGGAAAAGGTTGAGAAACTCTGATCTACAGCATTCGCATGTAGGAAGTTGCTCGTTAAACAATATACTCTTTTTAGATAATATACGCTATTACTCTGTCGGCAGAGCTGGGGAGGATTCGAATCACATTAGACACATAGTTGATATTGATATTAGATTCAGAAGCATACATAATACCATGATACCACACTGACAGTGATTCGTATTCGTGATCCGAAAAAATGAATTCAAATCCCTTTTTAACCGACTTCAAAAAAGGAGGAGGTTATCAATTCATCGCGATATTTTTTTTTTTTTTATTGTATATAATCATAAATTTTAATATAAATATATTAAATCAATTTATTTACGAGTTTTAGAACTAAAATGTTAGGTGTGGTGATGGAGCTGAGACTCGGGCATTTGGCTGTCATGCGAGAGGTTCCGGGTTCAAATTTAGAATTGGAGACAAATTAAATTAAATCTGTCTTTTTTTTTTAAATTTCTTTTATGTTATAAATTATTAAAAATCGAATTATTTTTAAATTAGTTAGATTATCCTAATACCTCAAAATCATTTTTAGAATTAATAGATTTTCGTTAGTGGATCGTAGAAAAAGTATACCGTACAGCTCGAGTGGCACTCAGCCTACGGCATCGTGTTCAAACTTTGTCTTCGTGCGATATGGCCATCATATCCACTCTTGTGCAACAAGTATATAATATACAAGAAGCGTAAGTGAAACTCAAGTTTAGTAAGCAGTAAGTAAAGGTACGAAAAAATATTTGAAATACGACCCATAGATATGTGATTCAATAACGAAAAATGCAGCATATTTTAAAATAGTAAAATATAATCTGAACTGTACACATAAGGAAATAAAACATATTTGAGTTTATTTAATTCGTTATGCTTTATTATTCCACCTTTAGATTCTATTACATTTACAATTACGTTTACATAGTAAATATGAATTTTTTTTAATATATTACTAGGTCTTGACGTTTCTTATCACCCGTTTTATAATTTTACAATTTTATCTTGACACCTAACCTACCTATTTTGTTGTTGCCTTTTAAAGTTCCCGTACCTACATTTTTATGCTTAAATACACTTTCGATTGAAATTTAATTCTAAATTAATGTCCTTAAATATGGGATCTAAAGTAAAACTTTTATTATAAAGAAATTAAATTGTGATCCCTCGTTATTTGTCCCTAAAGAAAATAATTAACCTTAAAATAAAGTTTCAAAAAGGCTTACCGAACACGTATATGTTATAATCATAAAAGCTTGCAAGGTGAATTCAAATTATCCTGCTAAAATTGAAAACAGTTTTTTGTCCATTAATTATACAACATTCCACAAATGTCCGTAGTACACCCTCTCATTTACTTTAGGTAACTGTATTCAAATTTTGCTGTACAAATATTTGAAGGACTTTCTATTTCCATTTTAATTTCCAAAAGAATGAATATCCGTTGTTTATAAACACAAATTCTATTATTATGTTACCTTAAATTTATTTAATAAAACATAAGTTCGGTTAAAACATTTTTTTAGATGAGGGTCCGAGTCCATAGATGTTGATCTTTGGTAGAAAATCGGAGAATTCCGCAAAATTTCTGTTTAGGGTGAAATTTCTCGAAACAGCCCGAAAGTGAACGCGGGATTCCGGTTTTTCTTTTATTTTACTGCCATTATCAAAACTGAATTCCTAAACTGATACTAAAAATGGTGTATAGGAGTCAATAAAATAAAAGTTTTCAAATAACTTTTAAAAAAGTCATATATAAACTTGCATTAGCATTAATTTATTCCAAAATGCGCCCAATATGGCCCCTGTCTAGCTTAAATTATTGTGCTCGACGTAACTACTGTTCTGTCTTCCTCCAATTGTTCCTGAAGCCTGTTCTATTCTTCCAATTAATTATTTTCATCTGTTTATAGGATTCTTGTAAACAAAATTTTTTAAAAATCATAAAACTACAAAAAATTTCTGTTGATCTTGGCGGCCTCAAACTGATAAGTATGGCGGAAGAAATTAATGCAGCTCACGGACCAGAGCTTTTGGTGGCCCAAACCAGAAAATATCCCTCAATACCATCTCAGGAGTGACATGCCTGTGCATTATAGGAGCATTGAGAAGTACACCGACAGCTTATATAGAAATCATTCTAAACTTCACATATCTCACCTCTTTACCCAATCATATAGGGGTATGCCAGAATAAGTGCGTAACTGGAACCCACTGAAAATATATAAAAGATTCCAGAATAACACATGAAGTAAATTATTCCATTTTAATTCTGTGATAAAACCACATGAAATCACGCCTAACCTTCAACACTCTTCTAGACTGCAAAGAGTTCAATCAGGATATATAGAAATATTTGCTTTGGGGATTCGTTTGGTAAAAGAAGCAAGAAAACAGGCTCTGGGGTACCCGATATCAGCGTCTAATTGGAAAAAGATACCAATGTATTGCAGGCTGAAATACACATAATTGAATTGTGTGAAAAAGTGAACCGAAGACTTCAAAGCAGTCTTAAAGGTACCTTGGTTCAAACATATTCAAGTGAAAGCTAGTCTGACACCTCTGCTCGACAAGTACTAAATAGGTGGATAACCAATGAAGATTAAACTCATTGGCTATGAAAGAATACAGAATGGTTGCTGAGGCACCAGAGCTCGCAAGCTTGGATACAATTGTGGAATTACTAATGAAACACTGCTTACTTAAACACCTTTATGTAATTGGTTGACACCATGTTCCCATCAACCTTGACGGAAGAGGTAGAAACCTAATACAAAGTAATCTCCGAATGTGAAGCTCCCAAGAACCCTTGGTAGAGAACCTAGTAGAACTAACCAAAGACATAGGACTAGTCACACATAGTACGTGAATACAAGAAAAGCGGGGAATGCGATAGATCCAAGATGCCGCAGTGTTCTGAGGTTTATATAACCATATCTGGCCTAATCGTTGGGTGACTGCGAAAGGTATTTAGAACACCATTCACAGGCGCAGCTGTGATGGTCCGGTCATGCTCTAAGTTATATAACCAAGACAGCTGTCAAAATTTCATACAAATATGACGAAAGACCTTAGCCTAAGTACCAGACCTCAGAGGGAAAAGTAAAAAAACGGCTGAATTACTTGCCAAAGAAGCTGCCTCAGAGGCTCTGATTGGCGCAGAACTCTTCTGTGGTGTCACAAAGACAACCAATAAATCATGCGCAAAGCAGTTGATGTTAAACAAATCTTAGGAATGGTCGAACATTTCACCAGGACAGATATTTCTTATAACTACCATCTATTAAGCCAGAATACTAGTATGTTTATTAACAGACCATTGTAGGCTTAACAAACATATTATGTATAATATTGGCCTAAAAAGGTCGAGGTTTGGGAGGTTACATAGCCTTTCAGTCCCAACCAAATCTAATCTAATGTACTTGGATTAATTATATTTGTTCCCAAATCTGATTTGTAAGAAGTTATATAATTATCAAATTTGTAAATTTTTAAATTATTAGACCATAGTTATAAAGCATTTTTAAATGGTTACCTACATGTAAAACCTTAAAGATAACGTTAACGTCAGTTCAGGGAAAAAGTAGGGTTGGATTATGGCGTGATTTTTTAATTATACTTTGAATCATTACTGTAATTAGTTAAATTTAAATAAATGAGGTTTCGTTTCCTCAAATGATTAACAAATTAAATATTCGTTCGTATTTTTTTGGAAAAAATTTAAGAAATCGATGAGAAAATATGTAAAGAATGTCACTAGACGATGATTAAAATAACGTTATTTTTCTACAATTTCTAACGCTCAGTATTTATTTTAACGTCTTTATTTACTATTTCTATTTTATGACTAATACCAGGCCTATGAATGTCTATTTCACTATTGCTAGCTTATAGCATCCTGTTTCTGTACTAAAACTTCTACTTACAAACTGGCAAATTTCAAACGATATGCATAAATAAAGCGGAAAAATCTATAAACATCGCAAAGTCGGTCTGTAAAATAAAGAGATTAGGTACATTTCAATTTCATCAACATTTTATTGGCTATGTTAAGTTATATGTTTCCCAAAAGCTCGGTAGCTCTACTAAAGAGATATGAAATCTACCTAGAGTGGGATTTTAAAATTCGATATACTGCTAATAAATTGTAACAAAACCAAAGGGATTTTGAAACAGGAACACAGGAACCTAAATGAATTTACTGTATTATAAAGTAAAGTTTACAAAATAAATTGTCTTTATAAATAGGTAATTTAAATGGTAAATTAACTTTAATTTTGCTTGAAAATATTGGTCAACGCGAATTTTCACAGTTTTCAAACTTGTCGCAGGTAGAATGCCTTGATGAAGATATTCAGACATACGTTCAACATTTGATTGCCCTGCATGATGATTTTACATTCAGATTTGAAGATATTCTGTCGATGGAAATACCACCATGGATCATAAATCCATTTGATGAAACGGAAGTGGAGAATGTGATATTACAAGAGGAGCTACTCGAGCTAAGCACTAATGAGGAACTGAAAGTGACATTTAAAAGAGGGTATCAAAAATGTTGGCTGCGGCAGAAATACCCGAAAAATATCCTGGACCTCGGGAAATTGTGCAAAAACTTCTGATAGCGTTTCCCTTGTCATATTTCGTCGAAAAAAGTTAGATTAAATATCACAGAAAGGGAAGATTTACGGTTATTCCTTACAAAACTCAAACCAAATACTGATAATTTGCTGTCAATCCATCAAGTACATCTTTCTCATTAAAGTTATATATTTTTTTGTAATTACCATTGTAGAAATTACTTACGTTATAAGTGTTTAATTTTAATTATATTACGACGGTTATAACAATAATAATTAATAGTGTATTAATTTATATATTTAAATTTAAATAAATACCTGCAACACAAGGAAATATACTATATTTCTTTTTACCACTCCGAATGGGACGTTTTCTAAATAACATTTGTCAGAATTGATTGGTTCTTTTGCTGTGAGTCACTGTAGGTTTCAAAAAAGTAAAGTTGGATGGAGTCACATTTTCGTTTGGCCAACTTTGCTTTTTTTGACAGCACAATCAATTAAAATTTAATTAAAAATTTGTTTAGTCGACTTTATTATCAAATAATTAACCCTATCAAGCAATCAGTTTTGGTATGGGATCTACTAAGTTTTGCAATATTAGAGAGTGGCAGAAATCCAATTTGCGTTATTTTTGTCTTTAATGCGGAAACTGTATGCTGACGATCGTTACGTAAATACTTTTTTATGTGGTGTCATAAAATGACGACCACGATCAGAGATAAGGCCACGATAATGTTGTGACATTATGGTCCCCAAAAACTTGAAAAAAAAAAAACCAAGACTGAGGGTTTACTTTTTTGCGATTACACATCTAAATATATAGGGCGACGGAAAAGTTAGGTAACAAGGTAATTTCTTTGAAACGAATAAATGTATAATTATGTAATTGTAGGTGATTGTATTCTGCATTTTTTAGAGGACATGCCAAATTTATGTGACGTCAGCGTTTAGCGTAGGTACTGTTGATATCTTGAATTTTTTAAATGGGTGATATATCAAAGAAAAGCTTATTTTTTTTCCTTTTTCAAGAATACTAAAAAAGAACGACATTACTAATGTTATACAGTCCCATTTATTACCCTAAAATACCTTATTGCCAGACTTTTTCGGTCCCCTGGTATGTACAGCATTAGAAGAAAACAATAATAACGTAATACAGTCTCATTCACCACCCTACAATTTCAAAATTATACTTTCATTTATTTCAAAGAAAATACCTTGTTGCGATATTTTTTCGCTACACCGTATAGGTACACTGACTGATCTATTAACGCACAGCCAAAACTACTTTAGTCTAGAAAATTGAAATTTGGAAAACACGTATATTTTATAACGCAAGCATCGGTTAAGAAAGGATTTTGGAAAATTTCGACTTTAAAGAGGGGAAATGGGAGGTAACAGAATTGTATGAAGGTCTTGGAAGTCAGCTACTGAGCTTAAATAAATAATGATGTATTTTTGTGTTTCTGGGTGTCATATTTTAAGTTAATATGGGAGTATCAATTTTTTTAAGGTAGGAATTTGAAAATTGGAATTGTAGCTACTCACCATAAAAAAAATAATAATGGTGTATTTCAGGGTTTTTGGGTTTCACATTTTAAGGGGATAAATAGGGGATGAAAGTTTATATGGGAGTGTGGTAAAAGAAAGTAACCAAAATAAATAAAAATACCTATATAGGCGAAGTGTAGTAAAATTTTTAAGTGTAACATATCGACGTTTTAACTAGTATAAATCAGGCTTGTATATGCCACGCTTGAACCGTGAGCGTCCTAAATATTAAATCATATTTGAGAGCATAAAGGTTAAAAAAAAAATGAAAAATAATTATTTTATTCAAAATTATAAAGAGTTCAATTTTCACAATGATTTCCCGCTGACTGCTCTCTTCCTCCAGAATTGCTTAATATTATTATTCATGTGTTTTCGCAAAATATTTAAAATATATCTAGTTTAAAAGCTCTAAACTTTATACAATAATCTTGTTCATGCTCAACTATTTTCTCATTTGTAAATGTAAATTATCTAGATAGCTGTGAAACGAACGTAGGTATACTTCCTGATAATTTATTTAACAAACTGCGAATTTATGCAGTTGTCAAGGAATAATTATAAATCAGCGAAGTTTTCCCATTTAAAAGTATACCCATACATGCAGATTAATATGAAATTTTCGAAAATAAAGTTGCACATAAATTTGAGCTAAGCAGAGGTGTGAGAAAAATAGCAAATACGACAGTTCACAATGTATTATTTTTAGTATTTTTTAAGTTTTAATAAATCAGCCATACAAAAAAATTTTTCATCGATTTTTATATTCCTTTTTACTTTACTTTTAAAATTCTTTATTTACAGTTTGTATATACAATTTAACATCTACATGTTCATTAATCGGAAGAAATATAAATATACATAAATATCTCTTCTTATATAGAATCTAAATTAGATCCTGGCTGATATTCTGCCCATAATGTTTCTGTAGAATGTTTAAGTTCTTGAGCTTTTGAGTCTACTCCTTACCAGGTTGGTATTATTAGACTGTTTTGAATTCTATGCTTTCGCAGTAAATAACCCTAATGAATGTTTTGTTTGAATTTAATTTTGTCTATTTTCCCTGAAAAAGCTATTGAAAATGCTATTGAAAAAACATGGTTTTAAAGTGTGAAAAAGATTTTTTTTTATATTCCTCTTAACATTTCTTGAAGAATAATGTTACTAGCAGAAAGCGAATGTATAACCTTACTGCAACATACTTAGTAATTAGGTGAATTGTGGTTACTCTGGTGACGTCATAAACAGGGGGGTACAGTAACACTTCTCATTGTCATATGTTAAATTCGAATTAAGTTAGGGGTATATTTTAAGATTTTTTGATTTAATTATATATTTAAAATGGTGGTCCCTGCAACAAAAAGAAGTTATTAAACTGAAATGAAGACAGATAATGCTTGAAATTCTACTTTTTATAGTTTAACAGATTCAATTTGATATCGTTTTTTATTTCTGAGTTAGGATTTTTTCAATATTTCAACCTCCTTATCCCCTCATTTTTATCCAATTTTTTTTCTAGAATCAATAGGGTTTATCTTCTTTTATTTTTGCTAAAACTTTCATGTTGATACCGCTTTCCGTTTTTTATTTACGATTGTTTTTTACATTTAACCCTCTTCAAGCCCCCTTCACCATTTTTAATCAGTTTCAAAATCAATAGGCTTTGTCTCCTTATAGAGCTTGTTTTTGATAAAAATTTCAAATTAATATCGTTTTTCGTTTTTTGAGTAAAGATTTTTTCAATATTTCAACCTCTCTTATCCCTATTTTTATTCAGAATCAATAGGCTTTGCCCCCTTATAGAACTTGTTTTTCACTAAAAATTTAAAAATTTAAACTATTCTGTGTTCAATATATAATAAAAGATTTATATATAAATTCTAAATTTCTAAAAATTTAAATAAAAAAAACATTCTATTATTTTTGTTGACAATATTTTTTCTCATTGATCTCACCTCTAAAAAACAACATTCGCTCTCTATTTATCAACATACAAAAGAACTATATAGTATAACAATATTGACTTGAGGGTGACTCACCTGCCAGATATACGTTATTGCCAAAATAATATTCCTAATATACGGACCCAAAATCTAATCAGTTCATCCCAGGATGGATAAAAACTGAGGTTTGAAAATCATAATTTCCTTATCGTATACCCGAAAGTATAAATGTAACTTATTGTTCCAATTCTTAATTGCCGAACCAAATTTAGGTGTCTATTCTGTAACGTTTTAGTTAATTTTAATCGCCAGATTAAAAGGTTATTCATAACTATGACGTTTAAATTTCAACTCAAATCTCTATTCGATATTCCATCAATTTAATTTTGTGTTATTAGCTATTTTATAAGCAATCCCAGTTAAAACAGACATGAAACGATGTAATATACCTAAAAGTGAATTGAAATTAAGCAGCATTAAAAATAAGAAAAAGAAGAATGTAATCATTACCAGATTTATTACGATTATTAACATAAGTTATTATTTTAACCAAATAATACAGAATACAAAACTAAAAATAATATCCGGTTATTTTTATAAAATTATATAATACGTATATTGCAATTTCGAGATAACAAATAAATAATATGAAACAATATATCTGGAACTAATTTTATTTTATTTCTAACAATTTATAATAAAATGTAATTCCATTTTGTTATTCCATAATTTTGTTTGCAGCATGATTTCCTTTGATCAATTTTTAATAATCTAGTAATGGATAAAAAGGCCATAAGCCCAATATTAACATTTTCCAAACATGAAATATAGGACAGGATTTAAATAAAATATATGAAATTTTCTATGCCCAGAAAATGTGCAATTAGCGTTATGTGATGCAAAATAGTTGAAAGCAAAATTGTTGAACACAACTAATTATAATTTTTTTTGTAGTAAATGTCCCAAGTAAACATTTAGGATTATTACAATCTGATCATTAGCAATTTTATTCTAACCTAACTTATCTAAAGATGAAAAACTTTATAAACTAAGATTCTACTCATTAGTGTACCTTAGAATCTAATAATTAGTTACATAATAATTATTTACAAATAACTCTAAACCCACTATGCTCTGTTTTTATCCAACATCACTGAACCAACATAATAGTCTGGGTTCTCTTTAATCTTCTTATTATTGTTAAGCAGTCTATATTCAAGCAGTCTTTGTTGTTGATTAGTGGAAAATTTTTAGCCCCACGTTGGGCGCCATTTTCTAATATGATCTTGTTATTTTATCTATTTTTATAGTGTTTTAAGCTCTTATAATTTTGGGGAGTGGGTCAGGTTATTAAACAACTCGTATTACTTTAAAAAAGAATGTTGAGCGCCACTATATTTAAAACTTTCTAAACTTGACAATCGATTAGTGATGAAAATATAGAAAATCACTAACCATTAAAATATTATAATTAATTAAGGTTTCAGATAAGGCAGCGACAAATTCTAATTATAAAGTTTTATCGACAAGAACTTGTATTTGAAATTAAAAATTTATTATATAATCAACAAAAATATTAATTTTATTTGGGTTAAAGGACACTGTGACCTCACTGGAAATGAAATTGCAGATCAAGAAGCTAAGGCTGCCTGTAGGATCAGTGTATATACTAAAGTCTCTTCATTGCCTGATATCGTCAATTCACATAAGAAAAACATAAGAAACAGATGGACAAGCCAATACCATGATGTTTCTAAAAATTCAAATAGTCATTATTTTCAACTTCATAGGCAACTTCCTAATAATATTCCTCATCTCAACAATTTTGGTTTACCCAAAAAATATACTTCTATACTATCACGTCTCAAATTAAATCATGGACGGTTTCCTGCCCATTTACATAAAATAAAAATCATAGACTCTCCCACTTGCACTTGCAATAATAAGTCGGTTGGAGACGCCAATCACCTTTTCTTTGAATGTCAAAATTATGCATTACAAACATCTGGGCTATATAAATCTTTAATCTCTCTCAATTTTCCTCTACCAGTAAATTTGACATCCCTTCTGACAAACACCGATAAACATATCCTCGATATTTTAATTAAATTTATATGCGACACTAAGCTAGATATTTGAGATACTACTTCTCTTATTTCTTTCTTTTCTGTATTCCGTAAAAATATTATTTAAACATTCTGTGGCAAATGGACACCGTCCGAAGCCATATCTCTCACACAACACACAACACACAAATTCTAATTCACAGAGACTTACTTATTCAAATTTAATTGATTTATTCAAGACTTATCTGTTGTAAAAGAGGTAGTATTTCAGGAGTGATTGTAGATGCCTTTTTCTAGAGGATTCGTATGAGATACTTCGGATATCACCAACTCTTCAAGTATAAATCTTCCTAGGTAAACTTAAATCTCATAAACTTCTTAGATGACTCGACCTAAACTTCTTGATATAATTGAAATCAACTTCTGTAGCTGGAACTAAACTTCTATTCTTCTAAACATGCAGTTTGAACGTTCTTCAAAACTTCTAAACAAACTCTTTCGATATAACTTCTACAAAACCATCTAGATACAGCCAGGCTACAAGGAAAAAATATCAAGAAAGGGACTAGGGAGTTTACATAGGAAACAGATAAGATGCTTTTTACTATTAAATGCACAATTTAATTTAATTTAATGAAAAGGAAAAATCTTATTTAACATAATTAAAAATAGTAAAGCATATTATCCCTTCCAAACAAAATAATAGATAAAATTATATAAAATATTTTATCATGTGTTATCCAATGCGTTGAGGTTATGTTTAAAATTTTACATTTTATTCAAGAAACTCTTGTACTAAATATATTTTAACAAAATATCGGTAGGAAACTTACCTTTTTAAAATCAGACGGCCATTAAAAATATTAAAGACAATTAGTACATCGGATGTCCAAGATAAAAGATAATTAAAATTCAAAAAATCAACTTGCTCGATGACAGATATAAATCGAAATGAATTACCATCTTTTGACATAAGGCATAAACGACAAATGACATTTGTGTAGAGATGTTGGTGTCTAAATAACGAAAACGGTTTCAACCGTTACACAGTCTCCACTATAAGGTCGCTGTTCGCTGTCGCTAAAAAGTTCGACGTTCTAACCATCTGAGCTAATAGCCTTTACGTCAATTGAATGATCTAATCGTTTATGTATGTGTCACTTTCCTAAGTGGTCGTAGGAAAAATATTGTACATCACTTGTGTGAAAAGTGATTTTCCACACTCGTAATGTAATATACTATTACACACACAGCCCCAAAGCTGGATACCATTCGTCTATACGTGATTTGTAAAGGATCAGTTTCTTGTAGTTGGTTAATTTGGAATTTTTTCCCAGCAACCAATACATTATTTTGTATTTAATATCAAGCTCTTCGCGTTTCTTTTCAATATCGACTTTCCAACTAAGTTTAGCATCATGTGTCTTACCCAGATATTTTGCTGTATTGGCAAAAGAAATCTGAATGTCGTTTTTTTAATATTTGCTGTATTGGCAAAAGGAATCTGAATGTCGTTTATTTTAAGAGGAATATATTCATTTTGTTTATTGCTGAAATTGATATGAACAGATGGAAAGGGGTAAATTTGGCCCATAGACTTTGCAGTTTTCTGTTAGCCAGGATTGGAATATCTTCAGCGATATTATTGGGCTCAAGATTAGGAATATTTCTGGTATATAACAAGGACCTAGTACACTACCTTGGGGTACTTCTGCCTTAATTTCTCTTAGGTCGGAATTGGCTTCTTCTTGTTTAATTCTAAAATAACTTTGTGGTAAATAGGTTTTTAATAGTTCTGAGTATTGACGTGGCAGGAACATGTTCAGTTTTTGAATCATACCTTGTCGAGAGCCTGAGCCACTTAAGAAGCAATTTTTCATAGAGTTTCGAGATAATAGGGTAACAGTGTCTGTACGATGTAACTTCATGAGAAAGTTTACCTGACTTTGGCATTATTATAGCTTCTGCCATCATTCACACCTTTGGTAAAAAGGAAAAATGGATACTAGATGAAAATTAAAATGCGGCCTTTAAAATTATAAAAAAATGTAAAACTTAGACAAACAGGGAAAGGATCAGGTTTTGTCTGGATAGAGATAGAAAATATCGTAATATACAGTAACTGATATCATGTCTTGGTAGGCTGTATAAAGACGTAATCACAATTTCATGTTTCTATTTTAATATACACAAATATTTGTACTGCCATATTATCTGAATGGATTGTATGTTACACTTTAAATCCTTTAAATTTGATGAACGACTCTTTTTTACTTTCCTATCTGTATACAGATATAAGAAAAGTATAGGAATCATGATTTTTTTTCGACCTCGAGTTTTCGACAAATTTTTACGTTTTGAGGTCCCCTGAATCCGTTTCGACTATTTTCGCGATGATGTCTGTCAGTGTGTGTGTCTGTATCCACCATAACTGATGAACTGATATACAGAAAAACACCAAATTTTAAACTTAAGCTTTATTCCATCATCCAATTAACGGATTAGTTTTTGGGCAGAGTCGGAACATCTGGGGGGTACTTTATAGGTGGTCATTTTTATATTTTATGAAATATATTTGTTATTTACATTTGGAAAAGAAAATTCTTCAAATAAAAGTTACTTCTAATATTATTATCTATAATTTTTGCTTTATGTCAAAATTTCCTGAAATAGTCCGTATTCGAGAAATTTTATAAAATGTGCAACATTCTGATTTTTATGAAAATTGTTGAACTAAAAGTTGTTTGCGATATCGATCTCTATAATTTTTATTTATATATGATTTTTCTAAAATGGACCGTAATGGAAAAATTGGAGGAAGAGTGCTAAATTTAAATTTTTCAGTATTTTCGTTTTCAACGAATATCTATAGAAAAATATTTTGAGGTAGATGTATGGGAAAATGTATATATTTAGTTTATCCTCTAAACATTTATAGAGGTGCTACAATAGGTTGTGAAAAATAACCGGAAAAGGCCTATTATAACAAGATAGGAAAGTCATGTGTTGGACACATCAGATTTTTGAAATAAGTCTCACTAATCAGACAGATATAATTTTTTTCTAATTGTAGAACTGTTTTCAGTTCTTGTTGATGCTGCAGCAATCTATTTACGTTCCTTACAAAAATCCTAAGATGATTGGCCATGTTTAACTTTAGGGATCGCTGTTCCAAATTTGAAATACGCTCATCCACCTTGTCCTGTCTATCTAAAATTCTTTGGAACATTATATTGTTCAGCTGGCTGTCGAATATATAATTTTTTCCTCATTTTGTTTTTTTGTTTTCTTTGTTTTTTTTTTTGTTTTTTTTTTTTGTTTTTTTTTGTTTTTTTTTTGTTTTTTTTTGTTTTTCTTTTTTTTTTCTTTTTTTTCTATTATTTGTTTTATTTCCATTACATTTATTTTTGTCTTTTATTTTTCTGTATTGCCTAGTTTTCGCTTACATAAATTATTGTTGATAGTATAATTATTATATTGTCAATTTTCATGTTTGTCTGCATCAATATCTTTATGTTTTATTTAATATATTCTGGTCGATTACTTTACACTTTTTGTTGCAAGTTCCACATATATTCATCCTTCCTCTGTTTATATAATGGGTTATGCGAAATAAAGTAACTATTTTCTACATAGTCGCATCTATTAATGGCTAAACTTTAATAAAAAAAAAGAAACGAAAAGTTTTTGAGTAAACATGGTAATTTTATTTTCTGACAGACCTCCACCTCGCTGCTGGCACTTGTGAAGTCTAGCATGAAAGTTTTACATCACTAGCTGCAACACTTATATTGCGTACCTATATTGTGTACCTACTTTCCGATTGTTACACGAATAGGAACTGGATCTAAACTGGATTTAAATAAAAAAGGGTGGTTACAATAAAAGTGAAACCAAAAAATTGTTGACTATTGGACCAACGCTATATTTTCACAATTAAATTAACGTTTCTCGCAAACATGACAACTGTCATAAATTTCCATTTATCGAGAACGTATAGCGACTTGATTATTTGAATTTAGATCTTATTATATTATTTAATAAATGCAGATTAAAAATGGATACGTCATTCTGCCTAACCTTGTACGTCCTAGGTATTTATAAGTTCCCTTTCTAGTATTATGTCTTTATATTTTATGTCTTTATTATTTCTGTTTTTTTGTTTTTGGTTAACAATCTTCTCTTTGGTGTTATCCATATTTACTTACTTTGTAATGTGTTCTATTTATCTTGTCCACAGGAGTTTCTGTAATTTGTTTTTTGATTTTGCTATCAGTTATACATTATTTACAAGTAGAAATGGCTTAATCGAATCAAAGAACTAGAAACATAATAAGCAGCCATGTATCCAGCAAAAAGACGTAGTTGTATATAAACAAGTAAAACGCGACAAATTAAAATGCGACAAAGAGCGAAAAATATTTTTATTTCCGTCATTTGCTTTTCAAGCGTTGGTAATTGAAAAATAAATAGTTAAAACGTTAGCCATAACAAAATTTAATTATTTTCGAAGTCATCATAAAACGTAGTTTCAATAATTTTTGTCTCTTAATGAAACAAGATTGTTTGCTCTCTTCTCTCCTCTAATTGCAAAAATGTTTGCTCTGATACCTACGACTTTTTTTACATGAATTAATAGAGCCATAGTATGCAAAAATTTCGCAAAACAAACGATTAACACTGGAAGTAAAAGTAATATTATACACATATCTGTTTTTTTGCGGTTTAATTAAAAATTCTGATACAAATTGTCTAAACATCAACACGAATTGCATATATGAATGAGAAAAAGACAGGAAATGGATTCGTGAAAACACGGAAATGTTGATGGGAGGAATGTGATTTATTTGAATATTTGACGCTTCCATTTACCAAAATTTTGTTAAATATGGGCTATTTTGAGATTAAATATATATAGGCAATAATATATTGATGGCAAATCCCAAAAAGTGCTAACTCCAATTTATGAAATTTTACAGGAAAGGCAAAAAACGATTATTCTTAAAATGATGTCCGAGTATTTTTCATGTGTTTTTCAACGTGGTTATGAATCAATACAGGGACAATGCAATCAACCTAAGCTAACCTAATAAAATTGACACTAAGACATAAGAAATCAGGTCATATAACGAGGCTATTTTTTTGTTTACCTTTTGGTTCTTTTTATACAGGTATTTCAGAATGTAATGTACATACGTTAACTGTAGGTGTGGAATACTTGGATTATTCGAAATCATCCGTTATTAATAGGTCTATCACATTTCATTACCTAGATATGAATTTCGCCTGAATTTATTTTTAGCCAAAATTCAACAACCACTTGGTATAAAAAATTAAAATTTGGAAGATATTCTCATCTTGATATGACAAAAATAATGCCATAAAAATTATAATTAGAATCCTGGTCCGGCTTAACAAAATTTGACCATATCTTTGGGCTTCAAAAAAAAAATAAATTTAGGTATTTAGGTGTCTTTTAAAATTTGCGCATGTCGTTTTAGGGGCAATAATTTTTTGATAAAAATATATTTTTAAAAATTTGTTACCTTCAGAATTTAAAAATGATTTTGTGATAATAAAACACAGAATATATTACTTTTTCAAGTAAGTCCTTTTCAAATATCTCAATTTTACACTATTTTAGTTTTTAATTTTTTGTTACAAATAAATTACAGGATATTAATTTTTAATATTTATTTTTAAATACCCTGTATAATGAAAAATAAGAAAATTAAGGATTAAAAATATTATTACTCCTTAACAAAAATAAGTTTAACAGTAAGATTTAATTTTAAACGTAACTAGGTAATTATTACTTTAACAGTTAACTTTTTATATTTAAATATTTAATTTTATTTCGTAAGTAAGTGGAATAACTCAAGAAAACCCTAACTTTAACAACCTTGATCAACTTAATATTTGATCAAAATAACAACTATTTTATCAAATACTCCATTCAATAAATTCTTAGATTTCTAATCTTAGGATAATTTGTTTGACCACTTCATCGGTGCCACTTCCCCTTTTTGAGGTTGCTTTTACTTTGTGTAAAAGTTTCCGAAAGATTCCCATTAATGTATCTTTTTTTTTTCAAATCTGCGATTGAACATTATACGCTCATTTGCTCTTCAATTCGCCTCTAGGCATCATGAACTAAGTTCCTGTTTTTATTGTTTGGATCCTGTGGGTTCCAAATAATTGGCACGGCTTCATAAAATGATAAAAATTCTAACATCGATTTTTAGGTTTCGATTATCGATGTTGAACATCGATGTTTTTTAATCCAATGTTATTAGTTAACATCGATTTTTATTTATCCGATGTTATTTGTTAACATCGATTTTTCAATAAACATCGATGATTTTCTTTTCAATGTTTTTTGGTTTTTTGTTAAGCGTCACGGGTTTATTTGATAGTTTGAATTCCCCTTTTTTCTTTTTTTTGCTCTTTAATGAACGCTTTTGGCAAACATCAATGTATAGAAAAACAAACATCGATATTTAGAAAAATCGATATTTTCTTTTCCGATTTTTTTACATCATCGATAGTCTGTATTCGATGTCAACATCGATGTTTTAAAAAATTTGCGCATCCCTACTCCATGGTGAAAGTTACCACGGCAAACTTGCCCTATCCAACGGAGCGGGAACTGGCTAGTTTGGCGCGCGGAGTGCCGCTCCACGCGTTGGATCCCGGCTTAAAACGTTCATTTACCTGCACTACTATTGTATTACAAATTTCCTTACATATCCTTAAATTAGGAATGGGGTCCTCCTGTTTAACAAACCGTCTCTTCTTGCTTGTACTTGGACCTGATTGGGTGTTGTCGTTTAAGTTTAGTTCTTGTGGCTATTTTGAATAGCTGCTGCAAAATTTGATATGTTTATCTTAACCTTGAGAGCATCGAGCTGTCTACTCTGCAGTTGATCAAAAAGTATATCGCAATTTAGCATTATTTTGCTGAAGAAAAATAACCAAAAACTAAAATCTGTGTTTCAAAATTCAAAATCCATACCAGTCTTTCTCTTAGTGATTTCTAAAAAAAGACAAAACAAAAAAAAAAGACAAAACAAAAAAAAAGGTCCTCAAGCCAAGTCCCTTTGTAACGATAGTACTGCTTTTTTTATTGCAACTATTATTTTCTTCGAGGAGCCCCCAAAAAGGCTTTGCAGAGCCCCAGGGCTCCGTGGACCACACTTTAAGTAACGCTGGTGTAAGGAATATGTTGTATGTTTTTATAAAGACCTTTTACAGACACTCCGTGTTATCTTATCCAGTAAGTATTACAGATCAGTGCCTGCAATTCATATAATGTTACATAAATTAGCACAAATAAATCATTTATAAGTTTATAAAATAAGTGTTTCCAATCGAAGAGTTATTTTTTACTTGATGTACTATATTTAATACGTACCTAACGTTTCAGTAGTGCCAACTGATGGCAAAGATTCGCTTGAGGTTCTTTTTTAATTGGTGAATTTTATAGATAATGAAACGATAATTTGGTAATTGGAACTAGTTCTAGGAAATACGTAAAATGTATTTCCAAATAGACAAAAACCTGTTATTATGTATTCCACTCGTTATAGTACCTACACAAGTTTTAGTTTACTACTATTCTAGGAAACCACTGTAGAATATAATATGAATATCCAATTTTCAATTGAATTATAAAATTCAACGAACTACTTATTTCAACTATTTAATACCCTTTTATTCATTGGAATCAAATTCTAATGAGATTTCCTATACACTCATTAAAAACGGAAATTGTATCTGTTCTGAAAAACATGTTGTGAATTTGTGCATTTAAATCGTTTTTCATATGATTATTTTATAGCAAGTAATTTATTTTCAATATTTTTAAAAGTATCTATGTATTGATAAAAAATATTTTATTTATTTATTATTAAGTCTAATAGTGCCAAATAAAAATTATTGTAACACTTTAATCCAATTCTTGTTTATATACAAAAAATTCCTAGAATCTGTAACTTTCCCATTACTTTGAAAACAAACTTACATTTTTTTCACCATTCAAAAATTATAACAATAAACACGATCTAAAACTATATCAAAGATTGGAAATAATGTACACATTAAATATGAGGTGAAGAGTGGAATGAGTGTGTAAAAATTAAATTTATTAAATTTTAGCTCAACAAAGCCATCATCATAGCCATCCTGAAAGGTGTTGTATTAACAATAATTATGTTGATCATAAAATTTTGAAAATCTAGTAGATACCGACAGAAAGCAATATGTTCACATTAACGGTTTCAAGTCGACTCAATATCTGGCAACTTTCGGTATTCCGCAAGGTTCTTATCTAGGTCCTTTGTTGTTTAACATATTTATAAATGATATAAGCAATATTTTAGATACATACATAAACTTTCTTCTATACGCCGATGATATAAAGTTGTTCTGTCTTGTCGAAACGGTTGAGGACTGTGAAAGGCTCTCAGATAATCTGCGACGTATTGAGGAGTGGTGTCTCAATAACAACCTTCCTCTTAACTCCTCTAAATGTTTTGTAATGTCTTATACCTTGAATCAATTCCCTTTAACTTTTAACTATAGCGCATGATTCTTAAAAGACAGATCTTGGAATTACATTTGATCCCACTTTATCAATGAACAACCATATATAATCATTAGTATTAGCATCGTACAAAATGTATGGATTTATCGTTCGTAACAGTCGTGATTTTAAGGAACCGAAGACACTAAAATTATTGTATTATTCATTTGTCAGATCTAAACTTGAATATGCCTCAGTTGTGTGGAGCCCATTCTATCAGTTATATATTGATAGAATTGAAGCAGTCCAACGGAGATTATTAAAACTTTTAAGTTTTAAACAAGAATGAGTTTATCTCCCTATAGGTACACCTCATCGTGATGTACTACTTAGACATAAGTTTTGGAGTCCTGATACAAGACGCAAATATTATTCTGTGGTATTGCTATTTAAGACAGTTCATTTTAAAGTTGATATTTCATATTTTATTCATTGTCTTAATTTTACAGTTTCTCGAATAGCTTCCAGGAACACCAGTACATTTTATTTGAATACGCCCAGAACAAATATTCTCTTAAAACCCCCTATATACACCATGTATAGTAATAGTCCGTCAGATAGTAACAGGTGTAGGTGCCCCATTGTCGCATACAAGCCTTGAAATGGATTGAAAAGTACATCGATTTTAAGTAAGATATTTACGAGTAGCTGCTGGGGATAACACATTGAAAATTCGATTTTCCCTAACAAAAACGAAAGGTTATTTGTTGTCCATTTTTCCACACAAGCCGTTTTCACTATATGATTAATAAATAGAACTAGGCTTCGGAAAACCAAAGGCTTTAATGTTTCAAGTGGCTAAAGGGTTGAAATAAGGTCGTAATCTTCTAAGGGAAAATCAAGATTTTGCCCGATTTTTCTATTCAAGCCCATCGAATGTATGAAAACGTACGTCGTCATTAGTCCGAAAAACATATTTTCTTGAATGACCCGAATGTATAAGTGCATTTTGGAGTCGAAACATTTTTCTGATAAGAAAAATCGAATTCTCCATGTGTTATCCCCAAGAGCCACTCGTAAATTTTCTTTTATTCTACTCAACATCGATGTACTTTTTAACCCTCTTCGAGGCTTGTATGCGAAAATGGGGCACCTAAATGGGTCACTATGTGACTGTCTATAATTATGAATCAGTAAGTTGCCAGCTTGATTTGTTTTATAGCTCAATTCATAATATTAGCTGTTATTTCCATAATAATGTTCTCTGAAATCTTTAGTTTTGCGTATATTCATGAAATGTTAGAAAAATAATTCTCTTAGCTTTTTTTTTCTCACCTGGTGTTCAATCAATTAGTATAATATTTCTAAATTAATTCTATTTATATATTCTTATACTCTTACTCTGTAATTGGGTCTTGACCTGTTGAGTATTGTAATAATAAATAAATTACAAAAATCTTAGATAAATAAAACATGTAAAAGTTTAAGTTGTTAAGAAAACAGTTTTAACTACTATTTTTTTATTTATCTAAAATTTTTGTGGTGGTAATCTACTGGACGTAAGTTTCCTAATTTTATATTTTACATCATTGTTGTTGATATACAATACCATTTAGGCTAAAAGCAGTCAGCATAATTTTAATAAATTTCATTTGTACACACTGAAGTACTCATTCCACTCTTTATCTTAAAAAACTGTATCTACCCGTTAGCAGGTTATGTATAGCTGGTAAAGCATGACAATTTGGATTCTATACTTTCAATTTCAAGCTTTCTACGCCAAGTAACACGCGTACAACCCAAGTAACACACAAAGGTATAATTAATTAAAATTCTGCGAAATACACGTAAACAACACATTAAGAAACTTTTTTAGTGAGACGATTTTGTTAGAGTTTTGTTGAGTAAATTTTAACCAGAGTTGTAATAACTTTAATTTATAAGAAAAATATAAATAACAATATACAACAATAATTCTGGGGCTACAACTACATATGGGTGCGAGTCATTCGGACCAATCAAGTCTCTAATCCCTTAAGTCCCTCTTTACCATGTTTGAGTCTTTACGGCTCCACTTGTCCGATTACCAAAAATATTTAAAGAAATAAGTCAACCCCCTAAATCCAATTTTTTTGTTATAATAAAATTCAGCGATTTTCTTCAATTAAAATGGAACACAAACTTTCCGCCATGTTGGTAAAAATAATTTTATCCTGCAGATAAATAAATGTTTCAATAAAATGTTTTTCATAAAATTACTTTTATTTTAAAATATTTCTCTTGTTATTTTAAAAATAAATTTTAAAATCATTATTTTAAGAGAATGATAAGGCGGATTGATTTTTACAAACTAATATTAAATCTTAATAAATTTTTCTCGTAAGAGAATATAGGTAGATTTGCACCTACTTTTTTTACAAAATATGTTTAATATTAAGAGTGTTCTACAATAGTAAGATATTTGTCGATGTAATGTCATAATGCTCGAAAATGTTTATAATCTTAGTCCTTTTTATAATTATAAATGTGTAAATGTGTAATTACATAATAACATTTTATAAAATTCTAAGTTAGTAGCAACTAGTGTAAAATGTTTATAATTAAGTTGTAAAATCAAGGATGACTTTTATCTGCTATAGAAAACCTACGGAAAATAAAATTTAATTTACATTCGATTTTCTAAAAGAAAAATACTTAAATTGTTTTAAGCGACAACCTACTATTTCTTTGGTTTTATTTTCAAGAATAAACAAAAAGTATAAATATTTTTATTTAATATTTCGTGAGTTCTGAAGTTTAGGTAGGTGTTTCTATTTAATATTTAATATTTTTCTGAGCTGAACTCGCCTCGCCAACTCTAAATTTAATACTAAAAAAGTCACTTAAATATTAATACTAATTCCATCTATTTCGACTTTTAACACAATTTAGTTTTTTCTGGATAATCCACAACAATTTTTCGTCTTAAAAATGACATAAAACAACATTATAAAGTAAAGTACTAAATCGTTAATAATTACATCACCAGTGAAGCCTCTCAAAATGACACAACAAGAATGTAATTATTCAAATTATTTTTAATTCGCATCAATTCATCTACTTTAAAGTCATGTCTTTGGTTCTATTAGCTGTAAGTAGGTTATGAGTTATGATTACAGTGTTTTTGATGCCCTTGATTTACGGCGTTGTTTCAAATGTTGTGGTTTTGTCAAAAAACTGTTCCTCGGTGAATCATATTTGTTTGTTATGCGCAGAGATCCACAAATTAGAAGATTGTATCACTTCAGATAGATATTTTATCAACTGTCATAATTATAATAAACGTGCCGAGCGTCAAGTTTCTGCCATTCATGCTGCTTGGGATAAAGACTGTTCTGTTTATAAACTGGTATTGGATAAACACAAATCTAATATACTTTCTCCACCATAGTAACTACAGATAATCAGAAATACTGATGATGTTCTAATTAAAAACATACCTGACGCCAATACGTTATTTTGTTACTATCAGAATTTAAGGGGAATTCGGACAAAGTTAAATGAAGTATACCTCAATACATCAGTGGCATGTCCATTTGATGTTTATGCATTTACTGAGACGTGGCTTAATAATGACTTCCATAATGGCGAGCTGCTACATTTAAATTATTATGATGTTTTTCGTTCTGGTAAAAAGTATACTCATACGAATAATACTTCTTCAGTTGGTTTATTTAAAAAAATATCTAGTATTGATATAATTGCTATAAAATTAAAGCTAGTTTCTAAAACATGTATATTTTTAGTATATATCGTCGTCCTTATCACGTAGTGACCTAACCAACAAAAATTAAATAAATGTTTTTTTGTGCGGATTAACTAGTATTGACCTACTTTATCATCTCACGAAGTGGCACATCTACAACCTTAATAGTGCATGCAATACAGCATATTACTTCTGTATCCTATCTGCAATAACGCAGAATATTTTCCTCACGAACTGTTCTAAAAAATCTCGAGGGAGTTTGGCTAATCTGAAATTATCAAATAATAAAACAAGGCCTTAGCATTCCATTATAAAATTTTGAAAGTGCAAACTCTAAATCCCTCTATTTTCTGTCGACCTGAGAATTACATATTTTCAATTTATTGCTTTCCTGTAAAATTTACTATTTGCTAGTTAGGCCACTTCGTGAGAAGGGCAACAATATGTTCCACCAAATATTCATATTAATGAATATGATAAACTACAGGGTTTCCCAATAAGAACGCGCGATCTTTGGCAACAGCGCATTGCAAGGTCGAAAGTCACACACGCGTTATCTTTTTCAGGAGTATTCAGTTAGCCTTGACATTTAATATGGAGAGGTATACAATTGAACAACGTGTCGAAATCGTCAAAATTTATTACCAAAACCAATGTTCTGTTCGGCAAACGTTCCGCGCACTTCGTCAAGTTTATGGTGTCCATGATCGTCCTACCGAGTCCTCAATTCGCCTTTTAATGCAGAAATTTGAAGAAAGTGGTTCAGTGGCAGATCGATCAACGCCTGTACGCCAACGAAGAGTGAGATCCGTTGAAAATGTTGCTGCCGTTCGGGAAAGTGTGCATGAGAATCCGAGACAGTCTATTCCGCGTCGTGCTCAAGAGCTTGGACTTTCGCGGATGTCAACCTGGCGAATTCTGCATTTTCACCCATATAAGGTGCAATTGACTCAGGAATTAAGGCCCAATGATCATAGACTGCGGCGTGAATTCGCTAACTGGGCGCTAGAACACTTGGAGGGTGACCATGATTTTGGGAAAAAAATAATCTTTAGTGACGAGGCGCATTTCTGGTTGAGTAGCTTCGTTAACAAGCAGAACTGCAAAATTTGGAGAGACGAAAACCCGCGGGAGATTCACCAAGTGCCACTACATTCCGCAAATGTAACCGTATGGTGTGCATTATGGTCCGGCGGAATAATCGGTCCTTATTTTTTCGAAAATGAAGAAGGAATTGCACTTACTGTCGATGGTGAGCGATATAGAGCTATGATAAGAACATTTTTGTGGCCTATAGTGGGTGGTATGAATCTGAGAAACACGTGGTTCCAACAAGATGGAACAACCTGCCATACTGCACATGCTACAGTTGCATTATTGCATGAGCAGTTCGAGGGGTCTGTTATATCGCTAAATGGCGACGTCAACTGGCCGCCCAGATCATGCGATTTAACTCCGCTGGATTTTTTTTCTCTGGGGTTTCCTTAAATCTCGTGTCTATGCCGATAAACCATGAACTGTTGACGCCCTTAAAGCCAACATCAGACGCGAAATTGCTGCGATTGAGCCACATCTGTGTAATGAGGTTATCGAAAACTGGACTCGCAGAATTCGACTCACCAGGGAAAGCCGCGACGGACATTTAAGTGACATAATTTTTAAAACATAATTTGATGCCTTAGAGTCACTTTATACTATCTATATTAAAAACATTTTAATAGTAGAAGACTTAAACATTCCAGAATATACTTGTTCCATCAACGGTACTACCTTAGGAGGTAGAAAATCACAGTCATTAATAAATTTTATAAACTATCTTAATCTATCACAGTATAATCAGTGTGTCAACTTTTATAACAGACTCCTAGATCTTGTACTTTCTAATAATAGTTGCAGTGTCTCAAAATCTATCGATCCACTAGTTCTAGAAGATAAGCACCATTCAGCTCTAACAATTGAGTTACGTTTGCCAAATTCTTGTCCTTCAGCTTCTTCAACATCTACTGCTGGGTGCAACTTTAAAAAATGCAATTTACACCCATTGAATCTTGACTTGGCCTTCGCAGATTGGTCAATACTAGAACATTGTGACAATGTAAATACAGCTGTTGATTTATTCTATGATTTATTAAATGACATGTTTCATAGAAATGTTCCACTCAAAAAAGTAACCAAACGTCATTATTCTGCTTGGTTCAATGGTTATATTATTGCCCTTATCCAAAAGAAGTCCAAGGCACAGTTTATAGCTTAAAAGAATCAGTTCGTTCACTTGGACTAATTGGATGTTCCAAAATAACATCCACTCCAGGGATACAAATTCAGGATGCGCAGAAGACTGCTGTTTGAATATAGGCGGTTGTCATATATTGTATTAGGCATTCCAAACAAATGAACTGTCAGTGGGAAGATTTGATATATCCAAGGGTTGCGACATACAATGTTTTCTGTTTACAATACGCAAAATAATGAATAATGGATTATATTTAAATATTTTATGTCAAACACAATAAAAACAAGATACATTTTTTCATAAATTGGCAGGCTTTGTGACTATTATTTCGAATAAAAAAAAAAACATTTAAGATGCAAGACTATGTCTCTATCCCCTTAGATATACCAGACCTTCTCACTGACAGCTATTGTTTGACAGGTCGTTGGAATGCTTAATTGGTAATAGTAAGAGAGCCCATTGCAAATTACGACCGCCATCTGATAACAAAATGAAATATGCTCCAAAGACATGTAACAACATTGTACTTTACCAAATTGCTCCTGTGCCAATCTATAATCCAGAGCAAAAAGGTTAAAAAAAATTATTTTATATTCAAAAAATTACATGAGACATGACAGCGATAATTGTGTTTTCTCTGAAAATTACAATCCTTATTCATTGTGAACCTAGCTTTTATACCTGAATTATTAATATTTTTACCTAACTTTGGCAGAGATAGTCAATAATAATTATAAACTCTTGTTAGACAATTCTTTTAAACTATAATCATAGTAGTTTTTTTGTCGTTTCTATGATAACCTGTAAAAATGAATCACAACAATAGGCATACAAATAAATTCTTAAATCAGCAAAAATTGATTAATATTTTTAATGATTTTTACCTACTAATCGTGTGTAGATGTTTTTGTGCGATGTTAAGAGGAAGAAAATGTTTCCCGTTAACGATATATATCAAGATATATTTGAATATGTTATTATCTGGAAAACTTAAGGGCAAACAAAATTAGCGCTGTCATGCCTTATGTGATATTTTAATACAAAATATTTTTTTAAACACTTGGGATTGTCACAGGTGCCATTCGGTAAAGTACAATGTTTTTACAAGCTTTTGGGGTTCATTTTATTTCATTATCAGATAGCAGTTAAAATTTACAGTGGGCTCTTGGGCTATTATGATTTGATTCCGTATGCGCCAGGGATACAAATCCGAGTTGCGCAATGTATAAACTGGAAAGGAAATAAAAATGATATCGCTAACTATCGGCCGATAGCCATATTGTCTAACTCTGCTAAACTATTTGAAAATTTAATTCGCGACTATTTATCACTTCATGTCAATCTACTTATTAATCCCAAAACAACATGGTTTCATGACTGGACTATCAACAGTTTCCAATTTATTCTGCAAAACGCAATATACAGAGTGGCCCAAAAGTCTGGAAACGGCTTATTATCTCGTAAATTGCTAGTCCTAATTGTACAAAATTTAGGATACACCTATATTGGGATACGGTAATTCCAGATTTGATATCTGCAATGTTGCCATGTCACTTTGGTTTTTCAAATTCATCACCCTGTATATTCAGTCATTATTGGAATATCCTATTCAATACGAGTTTAACCATATGTAACACTTATGATTTTATGTAGTCTGGAAGGTCTTAAATAAATAAAATTAGTCTGGCAACGCCTAATTGTGCCAATAAATTTTTTAATACAAACTATTTTCAACTACATTAAAACGTAACAATTGAAAGATTATAACATTTTTAACATAGTAGTTACTTTATGAAGTGTTCAAAATGTGCTTAATCGATGGTAGAATGCGTCTACCACATTTCTACATGATTGTTTTATTTATTTAAGACCTTCCAGACTACATAAAATCATAAGTGTTACATATGGTTGAACTCGTATTGAATATGAGATTCTAATAATGACTGAATATACAGAGTGATGAATTTGAAAAACCAAAGTGACTAATAATATAAGAAAAACCGCAAATCTAGCAACATTGCAAATATCAAATCTGGAATCTGCGTATCCAAAAATAGGTGTACCCCAAATTTTGTACAATTAGGATTAGCAATTTACGAGATAATTGGCCGTTTCCAGACTTTTGCACTACACAAGAGAAGTCAGGTAGATGTAACCTACACTGACTGTTCTAAAGCTTTCGATAAATTTAATTAGATCATGCATTACTATTAAATAAGCTTAATTCCCTTGGGTTGAACGATTTTCTAGTTACTCTCTTTAATTCTTACCTCTCCGAAAGAACTCAATATGTATCACAAGTGTATTATAAGGCTCCGTATTGGGGATATTACTTTTCATAATTTTTATAAACGATATTGCAAAAAATTTAAATACCAAATATTATTATCTACTATATGCAGATGACATGAAGCTATTCTGTGAAATACATAGAATGACCTAATGTTTGAATCTTCAGCAAAATCTGCTATATTTATCCACTTGGTGCAAAAATAATAATTTCCCACTTAATGTCATTCTATCGTAAAGAGGCATCAATAATATTTAACTAATTAATAGATAACGTTATTCTTGAAATACCTGATTTTATTAAGGATTATTTGTGTTGCATATAGAAAAAATAGTTACCTCTGCGTTCCGTTCATTAGGTTTTATAATTCGCAACTGGAAACAATTTCATAGGATCAAAACACTTAACCTTCTGTTTTCAGCGTTCGTCAGATCTCAGATGGAATATGCGTGTGTTATCTGGAGCCCGAATTATAGTGTACATATGTCCAGTCTCGAGCGAGTTCAACCAAGATTTTTTAAATCGGCAAGTTACATACTTGATAGTAATTATCCACCAAGAGGCTTTCCACAGGAACAGTTTTTTATCTGTTTCAAAACGTGCAGCTTAATCTGTCGTAGATCTATGCACTCCGTAATATTTTTATATAAAATAGTAAATTTTACTTTTAAATGTGAAGCCATAAAAAGTCTTACCATACAGAACAAATGCTTCCAAGTTCTCCCCACTTAACAAATCATCAATAATTAATTTGTCATATGAATCACAGCTTGAAGACAATTTAAAAACTTTTTTCTAGTTAAATAATGGGCTCATAATTAATTATTAACGATAGTATTTTACCAATTGTGTTTTTTTTTGTTTTTATTTTGCTTTTTCGTGATTAGTTCTGTATCTGTATCTGTAACGTGTAGAGGGTGGGTTACTCCCACGGCACTTAGGCCTCATTAGGCCCATTGTGCATCCTCCTAAGATGAAAGGCACCCCCTAGCTCGTCAGCCAGCCTACAGATTTAATGTAGTTGACAACGTCGCCAGGTGCTTGTCTTATATCGGTCGGTGTTAGCCGATACTCGCCGAACACAAATCTTCTAATAAATGAGAGCATTGGGCAATCGTAAAGGATATGCTCGATGATCTCATCTTCTTGCTCGCACCCTCTGCAGAGTGCGGATTCTGACAGCCCCATGATATGGAGATGCTTCCGTACTTGGCAATGACCAGTCAGAATGCCTGTGACCAGACGCAGATTCTGTCTAGTCATAGTCAAGTATTTGTTTGCTGCAGTGTTGTCAGGATAACTTAAGAGCTTCTTGGCAACTCTGCAGTTTCTTGTTTTATCCCATATTTCCTTGAATTTCACAAGGGATTGTTCTTTAATTAGGTCTGTCACTATCGATTTTGTCAGGCCAATCGAAGGGCCACGTCCAAAAAGTATTTGGTTGGCTGCTTTCTTTGCTAGTGAATCGGCAAGACGGTTACCTTTCGATGTGGCGTGACCTTTGATCCATCTTAAGGTGACCACGTTGTTGATGGATACTTCGGCCAAAGCTTCATGATATTCTAGTACTAACCCTGAATAAATTCGTGGTCTGTTCAGGGTGAGTAGTGCTTGTCTGCTATCTGTATAGATGAGCATGTTCCTTCCAGTGATATTATTTCTGGTTATTTCTTTTGCTGCTATGAGAATCCCCGTTAGCTCTGTTTGAACTACACTGGACTATTGCTTACAGCCCATTTTAAGTTTAGGTTTAAGAATCTGAAGTATATTCCGCATCCTGAGCCTTGTTTTGTTTTAGAACCGTCGATGTAGATATGAATTCGTGATTAGTTATGTATTTATCTTTAACGGTACAGTCGTTCCTAAACATCCACTTTTTCCTTTTAGAGGTTTTTTTTCAGTGAGTGTTTAGGTACCATTTTTATTACCTACATCAATTTTGTGTTTTTTTTATATATATACGAGTACTTGCTAAATTTTTTGTATTGCTAACCTTATCCTGTTAATGGGCTTGGCCCGTGAATATTGTACCATAAATAAATTAATATAATAAAATCTGGGCCCATATTATGTAGTTCAAAAACTTCGTCTATACATATTGTAAAGTCATAGATTTCTCGCGAATTACCACCAGTTCTAGTCCCTTAACAGACTCTAAAAGTGGCACGTCGCTTTTTGGCCTCTCTTTGTAGTTGGGTCAGCAGAGGAGGAATAAACAAATTATACTATTTCGCGGTGGTGGCAGTAGTCATGTAACCTATAAAATTCAAAATAAAGTTGCGCATCGATGAATTTTTGCTTTGTTTACCCGCAATGAAACATGTGCTTCTACAGGGTGTTTCTTAATTCATGCGACAAAATTCAGATGTGTCTTTCCTATAACAAAATTTCCTTAGCCCACCCCTTTCCGAGATATCACCCTTAAAAGGTGGTGACTAAAATGGAGCTTTTATTTTTTTTATAAAATTTCAGTTAAGCTACAAACTTGAAATTTTGTAATTTTCGTGCCCTCGCAAAGGACTAACCACGGGTATTTTTTCAATATTCCTGTTACAATATAGGGGGGGGGGGGTGAAATTTGCAACCCTTACTTTATTTCATATCAAAACTTTTTTTCGAGATGAAGTTTTATGAAATAAAACTATAACTTGAAATATTTGTCTTATTTAAAAAAAAATTTATTCTAAATTTTTTTCCCAAAACCAATAGCTGCAGAGAAAAAAAATAAACACCATAATTTATAATTTTTTTTTAATAAATTGAGTGAAAAAAAAAACGATGTAAAATGTAATACGATTCATAATAAATGCTAGAAATGACCACCTGTAGCCAAAGTACAATACTGAAATTTAAAAAAAAAAATAAAAACTATTTTAGTCACCACCTTTTAAGGGTGATATCTCGGAAAGGGGTGAGCTGAGGAAATTTCGTTATAGAAAAGACACATCTTAATTTTATACGAGCAATCACCTCCTGAATTTTCTCGCATGAATTAAGAAACACCCTGTATATATCGTCTGGATTTGCTACTACTGGTGTAGTGATTTTTAAATTTAAACAAATTTGTGTCGATACCTTTACAACCTAGTGAAAAGGGGCCAATTTTTAAAATAGATGTAAAAAGGTATGATTAATCTCAAAATATTTGTGTGAACATTTTTCATTCGGCACTTTTACACCATTCAACTTTTTAGTTACCTTCGTGAAAAAATGTCAAAATAGTCTAATTGCAAGGGCAATACTCTTAGGAGAGAGTCTGGCATTTTGAGAGCAATTAAACCTCTTTTCCACTTTTATAATAATAATTAAAAGAACGATATCATTGTGCAAATACATATTTTTTATAATCCTAAATACTTACTCATAATGAATAATGATACTTGTCATACAACGGACATCTATAGAAACACTTATTACTGTTTCTGTTTTTAAGAAGAGAAGTAGATTCTGTTATATTATATATTTTTTATAACATTTAATATAAAAGAATTCAGTTAGACGTTAATTATAAAAGTGCTCTTATTAAAAACAATTTATTTAGCAAACTTGAAAATGTTTCTTTAATGTTCTAGATTAATTAAATGAAAATGTGTTTCTGGATGGATAGAAATTTTTTATATTTAAAAAAAGTCGGCAGATAATAAATTATTCACTATATAATTATGTAGTTATTACATTGTACGTGTAACTGCATGGTTTCTTAAAAGAACAGGCTACGTATTGTAACAGGGATCCTTACCGGGCACTGCCGACTAAAAGGACACCTAAGTAAACTGAGAGTAGTAGAGGATAGTGAGTGCAGATTCTATGAGGAGGAGGACGAAACCTCCATTCACATCCTAACTGAATGTGTAGCACTCCAGAATCCAAGGGCACTATATCTAGGAGGATATCAAATAGAAGAGGGAGACTTACCTAACTTGAAGCCACTTCAAATCCTACACTTCCTTGATAAAATAGGATTGGAAGGGTCGCTATAGGCATTGAGACATTTCCTTAGTGCAGTGGCGACAGAAGGGGGCACAATAGATATTTTAGGTCGTAGTGTATTAACACCCCATTATCAACATAACATAACATGGTTTCTTAATAAAATATTAAAATATGCAATTGTATACAGGATCCTGCAACAATTATGCGATCTGTAATAGATGGCGATTCATAACAGTTACAGATTAAGATAAAAAAAATTGTTATAATAAGGATGTAGAGCTGTAATGTAATAATCTATTCCGATGAATTGAAAACCTGCTTTTTAAAGTCGGTTAAAAATATATTCAATTATATATGACTTTCCAAAAAATTCTGATCTAAATCCATGTAGAAAGCTACGAATTTTAGAAAATTACATTATGTACTATTTATGTATAAACTTTCAACAGGACAAAAAAAAGTAACTAGGAGTAGTCAATCATAGACTGTTCTATGTACTGAGGGTTCAAACTCTAATTAGGATTTTGCATTTGACCAACCAAAGCAATAGAAGTGGATTACATATAGATAATTTTTTTGTAATAAATCATAATAAGAGCAAAATAATCTGAAATGTTTTAATAAATTACACATATATATTATCTGCAGAAGCAGCACCTTAAAAATTCATTAGAAGCTCTCAGCTATCTCATATACTTTATTTAATGTTTACAAAGATTTATGCGCTTGGATGTTATTAGTTTTGGATATGATTTACTAGATAATCTCGAAAACCGTAATTATTAACTGATAACAAACTTCATATAGTTTTTTTATATAAATGGCAAATAATTGTAAATTGAAACAAAATGGATTTTCATTTCAATTACCTATATAGGGGATTCTATTTAAAATAAACAGCATGGGAATTTCTCGAAATATCTATTGACCTATGCTGTTAATATCTACCTAGTATAAACTTTTCTGGATGATAAATGAATGGAGATTTGATACAATTCAAACGACTAATTAAACACAAATTGACAAATCAATAATATGATAAAATTTAAAAAAAAACTATATCTATCTATCTACAGAATAGACCTAGGGTTAATACAATGCCCTGATACAGTTGACTGATGTAATCCAGGATGCACTGACAAACAAAGAAACGGTCGTGTGTGCCTTTCTAGACATAGAAGGAGCTTTTGACAACACGCCACACGAATCTGTAAAAAGAGCACTTGTATACAGAGGAGTAGATAACATCACATCCAGATGGATGGCTCAGCTGTTATCTTCGAGAACTGCAGAGACACAGATAGGGCAAGACACCATCTCCATCTGCACAACCAGAGGATGTCCACAAGGAGGAGTTCTATCCCCACTAATGTGGAGCCTAATCGTAGACGAACTTCTATGCAGATTGACTGACCTCGGCATACCCTGTCAAGGTTATGCCGACGACATAGTCATATTTGCTAGTGGCAAGTTTAGCAATATCCTGTGTGATATAGTCCAAAGAGGACTAGAACATACCAAAAGATGGTGCCGTGAAGTGGGACTTAGTATAAACCCTACAAAAACAACACTAGTAGCCTTTTCAAGGAAAAGAAAACTTAATCTCAAAACCGTTAAATTAGACGGGATAGATATAGAATGGAAAAATGAAGTCAAATATCTAGGCCTAACCCTGGACAACAAACTTCTCTGGAACACACATGAGAAGGAAGTAGTAAATAAGGCCACAAAAGCCCTAATGGTATGCAGAAACATGGCGGGTAAACGATGGGGATGTAACCCAAACATACTGCGATGGATGTATACTGCAATAGTGAGACCAATCATCACTTACGGGGCTATAGCCTGGAGTAACAGAACTAGTTTAGTTACTACGAGAGCTAATATCTCAAAAGTACAAAGACTAGCCTGTGTTTGCATTACTGGTGCAATGAGAACCTGTCCTACGGCCGCAATGGAGGTGATCTTAAACCTCACCCCTCTACATTTGATGATAGAGAATGTGGCAAAAAGGACACGATATAGAATGATCAGGAGCGGAGTAATCAGACGAAAGTCTACTTGCTTCAGGACTAAAGATACCTGGGACATGCCCCAGGATGAAATGCAAAAGAAGTACAGTTTTGTGAAAAACTTCAAAACCACAGAGCTGGGCTGGAAGAAAGAATGGAGCCAAGAATCCATCGCGCTTGCAACCGAAAGACGTGCTATTCAGTGGTACACGGACGGTTCCAAAACCATAGAAGGAACTGGAATAGGAGTGTATGGGCCGAGAACCAAGCACTCCGAAAGCTTGGGAAAATACCCAAGCATCTTCCAGGCGGAAATTCACGCCATCGATAAGTGTATCCAGTTTAACATCGAGAGAAACTATCATAGACAGGAGATTATCATCATGTCCGATAGTCAAGCAGCCATCAAAGCGCTGAGTTCTTACGTAATCAGCTCAAAAATGGTATGGAGATGCCTAGAACAATTGAATGAGCTAGGCGAGAAAAATAGAGTTACTCTCACTTGGGTCCCGGGACATAACGGGGTAGAGGGTAACGAGATTGCAGATAGTCTTGCAAGGAAAGGGGCTCAAACACCCTTTGTAGGACCTGAGCCGTTCTGCGGTATCAGCAGTAACATAATATTAGAAGAGATTAAAAAAGAATTGGGTAGTAGAAGAACCGATAATTGGAACAATCTCTTGGGGCTGAGACAGGCCAAGATACTTCTGGGTGAATATAACCAAAAAAGATCGGAAGCCTGCATCTGCCTGAGCAAGAACAGGCTACGTATTGTAACAGGGATCCTTACCGGGCACTGCCGACTAAAAGGACACCTAAGTAAACTGAGAGTAGTAGAGAATAGTGAGTGCAGATTCTGTGAGGAGGAGGACGAAACCTCCATTCACATCCTAACTGAATGTGTAGCACTCCAGAATCCAAGGGCACTATATCTAGGAGGATATCAAATAGAAGAGGGAGACTTACCTAACTTGAAGCTACTTCAAATCCTACACTTCCTTGAGAAAATAGGATTGGAAGGGTCGCTATAGGCATTGAGACATTTCCTTAGTGCAGTGGCGACAGAAGGGGGCACAATAGATCTTTTAGGTCGCAGTGTATTAACACCCCATTATCAACATAACATAATACAATAAAAAGCTTTATTTTCTACATTCTCCCACCAAGACTCAATTTACAGACTGATTCCTTTTGGTACTTACTGTGATATTTTTTTACTTGTATAATTTTATTCTTTTTCTCCTTAAAATCTCTTCTAATTATTAATGTTTGTGAATGAACTTCCAACAGGTTTAACTTTTTAGGGGTCTAGTGATAAAACCTTATATGAATAGGAACAAAATTGATAAACAGATAAACAGGGTTTATTTAGAATCACTTCGATGACATATATCCACAGTTAAACTATGTCCATTTCCCAACTAAATAACATTAGATACAAAAAAATATTAGAATACATTCATGTTTTTCATTAATTTTTTTTT
Source organism: Psylliodes chrysocephalus (assembly GCA_927349885.1). NCBI lineage: Eukaryota > Metazoa > Arthropoda > Insecta > Coleoptera > Chrysomelidae > Psylliodes > Psylliodes chrysocephalus. The sequence goes on along the minus strand of OV651818.1, from coordinate 54,551,693 downwards.
AACGAATAAGTTGAACAACGGTGAGCAAAAACTTTTTATTATTGTGATGTTTGTTTATTTTAAACAACAGTTTATTAATTAATAATTTATTTAAACACTTATTTATTTTACAACACTACTATTCTAATTTATATATATTTCGAATGTCTCTAAACTGTTCACGATTTATTTTCACTGTCTATATAATAACTAACACAGCGTTCACCTCCACCAATATTTATATACAAATTTAAAATTATGGTGAATGTTGTAGAATATTTTTCGCCAAAACTAGAAACATCACGTTTTACCGAAAAGGTCTCGAAAGCACCCCCGCCATAGTCGTCACATAGGTTTGGTCTTTAGGGGTTTAATTATGTATAATAATCAGACAAGTTGAGCCTCAAAGGCCAAATAAGACAGAGAGGGACTTGGAGGGTTAGAGCATGACTGAATAATGAAATGGCTCACATAATGGTTATATACTCACTTCTCTACTCACAATTATTAACAGTAATTAAAATGGTATAAAATATTGTAGCAGTTATATTATGATAAATAACATGTATAATGTATAATATGTAAAATCTTTATTTACATTTTTAAAATCTTGTCTACAGTTTCATGTAATAATCAAAACAATTCGACACTTGGCTTCTTGCTTCGTGCGGGCCGGGGACCATAGCAGAAAAATCTGCCTGTTAGAATCATTACAGAAATAATGTTGAAATGGTAGCGGCCCTCACTCTTAACTTTTCGGTATAATTAAGGGGTTTTGAATGATTTGAGATATAGTTGAAAGGTATTTCTAATTTTGTCGTGTCTTAGTTGTGGTTATTGTCCCCTGGAAAAAGCTAGGAAAAACAGGGTTGTCTTTGTATGTGTGATGGTCTTTGTTTAGTTTATGGTTGAAATCACAATCCACTGTCTTGGTGAACGCTGAAAATTCCACACGGACACAAATCGAATGTGTATATACCTTTCGATCGGTCAACCCTCTGAGGACAAATGCGTGAGACTTCTCTGCACGGCTAGTGTACGTGTGGTACGGGATCTTTGCCTCTTTAATACTCGTAAGGAGGTCTGTATAGTCAGTTTGTTGTTCTACAAACAGTATTGTTGAGTTTGCCGTATACTTGACTGTGTAGGGTCCTGAAATAATGTTTTTCAGGTCCTTTTTTAGGTTAACATGGTTTTCGGTGGTACCTTCTACTACAATGGGTGGCAATTCTTTGCCGTTTTCAGAATATTTGCGATTGTGTTGGCGGATTTAGCTTTGGGCTTCGTTGGTGGGTTGTTTTTGTTAGTTCCGATAGGACTGCGTATCGTTTTTTTAGATTCAGAGATCTGACTGCCTTTTATCTTAGGACTTTGACGAAATTTGTCGAGAACTTTCTCGGCGTTTGAAATTTCTCGTTATTTGAATCCGTGTCCATAGCAACATTTATTTCATCCAGGTTATCGGGGGGCATTTCGTGAGTACTTTTTCTTTTGGAGATTGGAGATTTTGGCGACGTGTATTGTGGTCTCTGGGATAGTAACGGCTGGTGAATCTCTGAGTTAACGTGTATCAACGTCGGGGCTGGAGGGAAGGGTATTGGTGCATCATATTGATGGGATGCATCCTCCCCTGATGAATTCTCATTCTGACCGAAATCGAGAATCGTGGCTTTTACATGACTGGGCATTGGAAGCGTTTTGTAGGCTGATTCAAAATTTTTAATCCTTTGAAAGTTGAGTTATTTTTAATGGTGTCCGGGGTTTTTTAATGGTATCCGGGGGTATCTATGTCTGAATCCTGTTCGTCGATGTGTAAATCGGATGAAACATCTGATTCTGAGCTGCTGGGATCTCCATTAGAGTTTTCCAGAGTGTTAATCAGATTCTCCATACTTTCGTTAGGATCTCACCGTAGTACGTCTATACTATTGTTCTGTGATGCTTGAGACTCGTTCAGGTCATTCGATGGGCCTGTGTGCGCGTTGTTATCGCTCGGCGGCTGCTTTGATTGCGTATTGGAATCTTTCACCAAATTTTCGCGTTTGGTTTTCTCCATACTTTCGCTTTTGGTTTTCTGCAAACGTTCGCGAATTAAATTCTCCGAACTTTTGAGAGGAAAATTCTCCAACGTTTTATTTTCGACCGTCGTTTTGGGCCGATTTTTGTGAGATTTTTGATTTGATTTCGGCAATTCAACGGTGCCTTGGCTCTCTGTTGCCGGCCGTTTTGAGTTGATGTCTTCCACTAGTTGATAAAGTTCTTTCTCCAAACTTTTTTTAGTAAAATTTTCGGCCAGGGGGTCTCTTCTGAAGGTGGTATATGAACCCGGGTTAGGAGAGTTAGTGGAGATTCTGGAGGTACTCACAGTTTTGTAGGGATGTGTGTGCTTGGCTTTGAAGAGTTTCGGGCTATATATTGCTGCGTGCTTTTTCAAAACATTAACTTTCACTGATGGCAGTTTTGAGGTAGCAGCGATGCGTTCGCGGACCCGTCTCGAGTACAGGGTCTCGTACCCGGTTGTGGCTGGCCCAGAGGGCTCCCCCATACGCGGGGTTTCACTCCGAGATTGTTTTACACTACCTGGCGATACGATTTTGTTTGGATAATTAATATTACGAGAAAATATATTTTATGCTTGTAAGAGTATGATACCACGATAAAAACGATAGACGTAGGTCTGAAAAAAACTCCTGGAGGAACCATGACCGATGTGGAGACCGACTATTTAAAATATATTTATTTTTATTTTAATTGAACATGACTTCTCCTTGTTGGAACAACATTATAAGCCAATTTAGGTGGTAAAGTGGTAAAGTGAGTTTTTATCTGATTTTAATTAAGTCTGTTTTCCCTGAAAAACCATTGTGAAAAAAGAGGGTTGTCCTTATTAGACATAAATATCCAGTCCGTGTGAATTATTGTTTAATTTGTGTGTATCTGTCATGGATCATATTACTGTCGTCTATATATACCAAGATTCGAGAGGATGCAACCGTGTTTTCTACGCACGTTGTCCCCCTGATGAATATTCCTGATGCTATCCCCAAATCGTCGGGGAAACATCGCGCATAGAAGTTTTCTGATGTTTTGATATTGAAATCTTTAATCATTGGCATATTTGTTGTAGCGTGTATGTCTCGTATTCTAGCGTAGCGGTTATATCCTAGAGCTAGCCTCAGACATCTGTTTTGAGCTATTTGTAGCTTATCGTATTGAGTGTTAGCCATTGAACAAAAAACCGGACAACCATATGTTAGGATTGGCCTGAAGATAGTTTTATATAATGAAAGTTTGTTCGTCAGCAATAGCCGGCTTCCTCTATTTATAATGGGGTACAAAGACCTTAAAATACCCAAACTTTTAGCCACCCTGTCTTTAATGTGTGCCATGAATGCCTATCCGCTTATCCAACTGAAAACCAAGATATTTGAGATTATCTTTGCATATTATATTGTGTTCGCTTTTTTGAGAACATCATTGATTTCGTTTTACATGAGTCGATTTTCATTTTGTTTTCAGTTAGATAGGCAGTCAACGGTCCATTAATATGATCGACTAGCTTTCTGTTTGCTGTCTCTGCTGATTTGTGATTTGTGTATACACAGATGTACAGCGCCGTTTGTACCCCATTATTTCCCATGGGTAAATAACAGGTCATAATAGTGTACAAATGCGGCGACAATAATGTGCCTTGGGGTACACCCGCCATCGCTAGATATGGTCCTGTTTTTGTGGTATTTATTTTGACATTGTGTTTTCTGTCTTTTAGACATAAAAGAATTATTTTAACAATGTGCCCAGGAAATCGTAAAATTTTGAAGTTAAAAATCTACTATACTTCGGTGTACAATTACCTAAAGACCCTGTACAAATCAGTCAGCTCTGACTATAAAATATAGTTTTTCTTGGTGTACTTTGTTTCGAAATATTATGTATAAAAGATCTCCAGAAAACGGACGCATTTAGAATTATACTCGTAATTCAAAATCATAAATTTAAAATTAGCGGATCATTTATATATTTTTTGCTGTATTATGTATTTATCTACTTTCCAAATACAGTCTTTTCCACTGTACACACTCTAAGGGTGGTAAAGTGTAATGTTTTACTTGGCAAAAGTAGAACGAAAACAAAAAAACAGCGGGGAAAATGGAGCGAATCTCCGATCGAAATTGAACGTGAAGTTTTCGGGAAACGAAATTATTTTGTGAACGAACGCGAATCTAGTGACATAAAATAGGCCTCGACGGTGTTTTCAGGCAAATTAAATAGTGGTATAGTGGTTTATAAACTAATTTATGTTCTGGGATTTATTTATGAGGCTTCATGTTGACCCAACAAGAACAACAAGGACTGCTAAAAGGACGTTTTTAGATTTAACACATTAATAATTTTATGTACCTACCTGGTGTAATTATTCCATGAAACATTAATAGTATAAAATTATTACGCTAATCATTAATTATCTAATTTCATTTATGTATCGTAACAAGAGTACCTGTTTAAAAGGGAGACTTCTATTTCTGTATTTAATATCGCCTTATTTTTAACTCTATAGTCTAGTGATTTCCAAAGTGTTTTGCCTTCACAGGGGCCCTTCGAAGTATTGCAAAAGCTTAATTTTTCTTTTGTTTGTTTGTTTGTTTGTTTGCATTGCACCTAGCTATATTTCAGCCAACCAGCAATTTGTCTTAATTATAAACTTAAGAAGCTTTAAATAAGAGTTTACCCAATAGTATCTTCTCCTTCCTGTTCTGATGAACTATATACTGCAAACGAGCACTGTTCTCTGCTTTTACATAATTTCACATCACTAATTTGTTTGGTTCTTCTGAGCCTTCTCATTAGGTATCTAGGAACTGTAGAACTTGACGTGGTATTTTGGTCTGGAAACATTGTATTATATTTGTAATAAAATATGAGAGTATTAGCTCGAATAAGCTTTATTAATATAGCTCTACAATATTATTTCAAATATCACTTATGTCAAACTTGACAATACTGTCCAAATCTCATCAAAATCAATCATACAGGATGATCTTCTACATCTAACCCCTCCCTCATGAAGTCATCACTCCTGGGATGATATTTTCTTAAATTAGAAACATGCACAGATTCCTCTATGCCTTCATTGAAGTAATTTACCGATGACACTATTCCATTAAAGGTTTTAACTTTAGTAACTTCAAAAGGTCCCTTGACAACAAATATTCTTTCCCAATTTTTTGATGCCTTGTTAAAATATGATCTGCAATTCTTAAATTTGGCAGTTTAAGTTTTTTGTTTTTGTTTGCTTGTTGTTGTGTGTATTTTTTATATTTATCTTGTTCTTCTTTAGATTTGGGAAGTTCCTTTATCTCTATATCCAGTCCTAAAGATTTATCTGCTAGTAACATAGGTGCCTTTCCAAACAGTTTAAAATTTGGCGAGCAGCCTAAATACTCATTATGTGAATAATTATGGTGCTGTATAGCTGCTTCTAATCCCTTTTTCCAGCCACCAGTGAGTTCAGGGTAGCATTTTAAGTAAGTTTTTACGCCCCTTATGGCTCGTTCGGCAATACCATTACTCCTTGGATGATAAGTACTAGTGTGAATTAACTTTATATTCTTACTTATTACAAAATTTCGAAATTCTTCAGATTTAAAAGCTTTTCCACAGTCTAAAACGATGTTCTTTATTTGGTGAATATAAGGAATTTTATTTAAATAATCTATAAGGGCTCTGCTACTCTCTTTTAATGATTTGCCAAAAACATATCGTGAAGCTTCATCTATAACAACGAACGATTTTGTGGTTTGATTTAAATCCGACTTTTTACTCACTTCCCCAAAGTCAATATGTACAGTTTCAAATGGAATTTCAGAACATTGTGAGATGTGTATAAAATCTGGTTTAGGTAAATATTTGAATTTATTAATTTGACATATTCGACAAGTTTTTACATACTCTCTTATCTGCTTTGCCATAGAATTCCAGAAAAATCTCCTTTTTAACTTATAGTATGTCTTATAATAACCGTCATGCCCACCTGAGATCGGATCATCGTGATACATCATTAATATTTCTTTTACCATTCTAGGAGACTTTACTAAATACCTGCCATCTTCTAACTTTTCTAGATCTTCCACCATTAAATTACACCAAAAGGAATCATTTGTTTCATTCGGCATATCAATACATAACCTTGAAATCGCATCACTATCTTTTAATTCTTGGCCACTCTTATGATTTACCTCCATGTCAAAACTCGATAAAAATAATTGCCATCTTGCCAAACGGTCTCTAAGATTTGCGCTGCTTAGAAGTTGAGTTAAAGCTCGGTGATCAGTATGAACATTAAAGTGTTTATTTTCTAAATATATTCTAAAATGTTTGACCGCCTTGACCACTCCTAGACACTCTTTTTCTGTAACTGAATAGTTTAGCTCACTTTTAGAAAAGGTATATGAGTAGTAGCTTATAACTCGGAGTTGTCTATTTTTAGTCTCGTTCTCATCTCTTTGATATAGGATAGCCCCACATCCATAGTATGACGCATCTGTAGCTAGTTCGTATTTTAATTTTGGATCTGGTAATCGAAGAATCGGTTCTGAAGTAATAATTGTTTTAAAATTTTGGAATGCTTCTTCACATTTTTCACTCCAAATAAATTTTTTATTTTTTGATTTGAGTTCTTCTAACGGTTTGGAAATCTTACTATAATCCTTAATGAAACTTCTAAAATGATTAGTAAGACCAGTGAAACACTGTAAAGATTTTAAATCAGTTGGTTTCTTCATATTTTGTACCTTTTCTACAGTTTCTTTTTTCATTCTTTTTATATTACCATCTATTTCTCTTCCTAAAAATATAACTTTTCTTACACAAAATATGCATTTTTTCAAATTTATTTTAAAATTGTTGTCATTCAATCTCTTTAAAATTCCAAGGTGTTTGCCTGACACTCGTCTGAATCGGATCATCCACAAATGATGTCGTCGATGTATACTAAGATTTTTTTTCCCAATAAGTCTCCTAATACTTCTTGCATTATACTCTGGAATCTAGCGCTTGAATTTTTCCATCCAAAAGGTAATCTTTTAAATTCAAAATGCCCTTCTTCAGTTATAAAAGCTGTGTATTTCCTAGTATGTTCCGAAAGGATAATATTCCAAAATCCATCTTTTAAATCTATTTTAGAAAAATATTTACATCCGCCGAAAGTTTCGATAATATTATCAATCATGGGAAACGGGAAAGGATCTAGGTGTGTTTCTTCGTTAATTTTCCTGTAGTCTATGCAAAATCTATAAGTCCCATCAGCCTTCATCTGAAGTACATACGGAGAATCAGATTTTGTAATAATGTCTCTTTCAATTAATTATTTAATTTTTTCTTTAATCCAGTTCTTCTTTTCTATAGAATGTCTATATGGCTTTAATCTTACAATTTTTGCACATTCTTTTAAATCGAAATTTGTACTATAATTACTGGGGTTACTATCATTATAATTTAAAACATTTAGGAATGATTTTCTTATACTCTCTTCAGATATAAGATGTTTTACTTTAATATGAAAAATCTCCAAATTATTTAGGGTTTTTCGACCTATTATCATGTCAAATAACATATCTTCAACAATAACAGGATTTATTTCTTTTTCGTTCCCATTTATATTTATCTGGATTCTTGACTCATAAGAGCATCTTGTTATTCCCGCTAGACTTCTGATACTGACATTTTTCTTAAATTTTGGAAATTTATACCTATCAACTACTTTTTCATTAATTATATCTAGTTCTGAACCAGTGTCTAACAAAGCCTTTAGTTTTATATCACAGGTACAACATTTTCATTATTTTCTATTGAAATATTAAAATTGTAAGAAAAATTCGAATAATTTTCAAAATACTGTATTTCTTTCTCATCAACATCATTGTTAACTATTTCATTGCAGTAGTTTCTAGAAAAATTGTCCTTCAAACCTGCTCCTTGTACCTCATCTTCTGTTCTTCTATTAGTGTCCCTTTTTTCTACTGGCTTCCACGTGTGATTCTTTTTGAAATGTGTTTGAGTATTCTTTGGCAACCCGTTCTCCTGATAACCTGAAGAACTGCAGAATTTCTCAATCTTTAAATATTTTAAATTTTTGTAGTAACTCCTGCTTCGAATTAATTTCTTTACCACTAAGCTGCCTTTGCATGGTTGTAGGAAGTCCCAAAATAACTAAAGCTATCAAAGATCTTTCAGAAATGGTATCATCTGCCCATTTAAGTAACCTTTGCTTTTCGAAAAAATATTCTAATATATTTCCATAATGATATTTTAATGCCAATGCCTTTTCCCATTTAACAATGTAATTTTCATCAAATGTTTCGATGAACTCCTTCTTCCATTCCTCCCACTGAAACTCATTCATTGCTGTGATCTGAACCTTCTCTTCATACCAACTTAGTGCTACGCCTGTTAGTTGACCTCTAAGGTGGAAGATCTTCTCAGCTGTTGAATTCCATTCATTCGAAAAACATGCAAACTCATATGAGTTCATCCAGGCCAGTGGATTCTCGCCCAAACCATTAAACATCGGTATTTTCACCATCTCCGGTCTAGTTTTTATTGACAGCCACTTCGACATCATTTTGTCTAGTTCGTTCTTTCCAAAAATTATGTTCTGGTCTTTTTATTTTTCACCTGCGGTCTCCTCATAGTCGATTCGGATAATGTTTTCACTTGACTGCGCTATTGTAATAAAATATGAGAGTATTAGCTCGAATAAGCTTTATTAATATAGCTCTACAATATTATTTCAAATATCACTTATGTCAAACTTGACAATACTGTCCAAATCTCATCAAAATCAATCATACAGGATGATCTTCTACAATATTTATGTTATTTTTACTGGCCCACACCCAGAGCTGTAGGTAGTAAGTCCATATTAATTTTCTATTAGCTAACCAATATAATTTTCTATAGTTAGTACCCAACGGCTTTCCCGTTTTTTCTTTATGTATTCTTTTCACATTAAAGTTATATCTAGGTTCGTGCCTAAGTGTTTTGTCGAATTAGAATATGGTATTCTAGTATTAATATAACAATATACAATTTAATAAATAATATCGTACTATTAGTGAGAAGCCAAAAAGAACTTAAAAACATAACAGAACAGTTATTAGATACGGCAGGAAAAATGGGGCTAAAAATAAATGAAAAGGAAAGTCAGTACATGCAACTCAAAAACAAACATTTAAGAAAAAATTCTGGAAAGCTAGAATTACAAACTGAAACCATAGGAAAAATAAAAATAGACGAAATAGATAGTTACATGTACCTCGGTGTTCTCATTATAAATATATATTAAGAACAAGCTGAAATAGATCTTCGTCTAGCAAAGAGCAATAGATGCGCAGGAGCTTTACATAATTTATTAAAATCTAATGAATTGTCATGGGAAATAAATAAATAAATAAATATGTGTACAAAATAATAATCAGACCTACGTGTGAGACATGGACACTAAATAAGAAAGAACAGACCAAGATTGAAATATGGGAACGAAAGATACTAAGAAGAATATATGGGGGCAAAAAGACAGAAGAATCTAAGAAATATTTAACAAGTACATATACGAAATAATACAGTTAAAAAGGTTACAATAGTTGGGGCACTTAGAAAGGACAGTAAAAAGATTAGCTTGGACAACACCGGAAAGGAAAAAAAGAGTGAAAGGTCTAGAAGGAAATGGGGAGAATCGACCATAGAAGATATTAAGGAAAAAACTATCAACTGTAAAGAAAAAGCCAAGAACAGCAACTAATGGAAGAAACTAACCAGGTCATGGACCTAAACTCTCCCTATAACGAGCCTTAAAAAAAGTATTATTTAATATCACCAGTAGGTATTCTACTGATCTTTTATTAGTGATCTGAATTGTTTTAGTCTCGTTGAGCTGAATGCGCCATCCTTTTGCACACTCGTAGATTTTATTAGTTTCCTGTTTAAGTTTTCAGGTCGATTCTTCTATGGTTTTACCGATGGCAAGGTTATTATTTATAAATAAATTTTCTTTAATATAAATACTCCCTCTTTACATAAGGTGACCCAAGGAAAACTTGATGGGGTTTTTGGGTATTATTATCATGAATGAATATCTCAGACAGATCGATTTTAGTTTGTAAGAGGATATCTTTTTATCATATTAACTGTCATACGTCATTCCCCTACACTTCGTTACTCTAACAAATGCAAGTTAAATAGGGAAAGTGCCAAGTATGACACGTCATTGAAAAGATAATTTGAAGAATTCGGCAATATAACTATTCATTGGATTACTTTTGATTTTAACGCAAGATAGCAGCATACAAAACTGTTACCTATTTTAAAGTTTGTCACTTCATTTGAAAGATATTCGAAATTTAATGCGTAGCATATTTTTTTATTTTGGTTGATTACACGATAAAGTTTGTATTTCTTAACGTTTGAATTCTACAATTATGTAAGTTCTTGTGTCATTCAATTATGTTTTGTTATGATGTAGTTTTCACATGGCTAACTTGTGCAAAGCGTATTGGAAAAAGTTCGATAGTCGATACTGTATAATTAGTAAAAAGAAAATTTATTCTGTATACTGGATAATCAGGTTAAAGATAATTACGTCTTAAGCTGCCGCTATGGTAATTTAATAAAATTAGTAGCATACATCTATATCACAGTTCATGATTCAAGATTCCTTACACAATAAAAAAATATTTGACAAAAGCAAGAGCATCAGATCGATGTATAATAAATTAATATTATTTAAAGGTCAATAAAGTAAATACTCTTTTTTATTAGAGAAATATCGCAAATTTCTATAACGTCAGCCACTAATAGTGACAACGTAATTAGAAGCAAATAAATTCCATGCTAAAATAAAACTTATTGCAGTCATTTTCCTTATACATATTTTTAACCTCATTTTAAAAATTTTAAATTACAGTTCATCTTTTTTGTTGTCTATGTCATAATATTAAAGAGGCATTAGAAGGTATCAATTTTGAAGGTTTAGATGATTAAATATTTAATAATAAAAACTTTCGAACTGATACGAAAAAATTATGTTTCAAACGGCGGCAGATAAACAGTTTTACTGCCTTGGCTTCTGCAGTTCTGCACTTGTGTGAGTCTCCCTGTACATAAACATATTTTCAAAGTAAGGAACATAACTATTTTGTTACAATAAACTTTTACTTAGGGTCCATTCCACCGTTGTGTTAAACGAAGTTTAAAATACTAAACGAAGATTAAAATAACATTTTTATATTAATAAAAAAGTTTTAATTACTAAACGGAGATTTAAATGATATTTTTCCATTAACAATGTCATTTTAATCTTCGTTTAGTGATTTAAACTTCGTTTAACACAACGGTGGAATCGGCCCTTAGCTACTAGCTATATATTACTAAAGTGTTATTGCCCTTATCATAAATGAATCGTGCTAACAAATAAAGTCAAAAAAACGTCTCACAATTTTTCCTCTTTTAGTTACCTACCAAAATTAGGTACTACATTACAAATATTTAAGTCCGGCCCAGAACATCTCCCTACTCCTTCCACTCAGTTTTTGATTTTGGCAAAATTCGCGCAGCGGTAAATGCTTCCTATGTTACCTCTGCCCTTTCTAACCTCTTTGGTTTTCTGTAACATTGCGGTAAAATAAAATGAACATTGTAGTAAAAGATTTTATTTTTTGTGACGTCTGTTGCTTTTTTTTAATAATATTTTTTTGATGAATCTTTAATTCTTTTCTGTTCTTTTCTGTCTCTCCGTTTTCTTGGTTTTCTCGCTGATAAATTTGTTTTGACTTTTACGTTATTGACAACAGAAAAATGTGTTTTAACACTTCAAAGTTCCGAATTTAGTCCCTGGTTCCAAGATTGTTTTTGAAACAAACCTTAAATCAGGTAAACATTAAACTTCTGATAGCTAAACTAAGTTTACAGCATAATTTGTAGAATATGTACTTGTTTTTTTTACCCACGGTTTGCTTGTATCAGATAAATGGATAATTTTTTAAAATACTTAAGGTGAGCTAGATTTGTGGCGGGGAATTTTAACTTTTGGTGGATGCGCTTTAGTAAGATCCACCATATTTTTAAAATCATTTCTTCGTTTCTTTAAATAATATAAACTTAATTTTTTGAACATTAAGAGGTAAATTGCAGGCAATGTTTTGCCATAAAAACTATATTAATATTTTTATTTTATTAATAATGTGTTCTTTAGTTTAGTTTCGCATCATCTTGAAAACAAGCATCAATATTTCTCTGTTTTTAACATGAATATCGCAAAACATTCGTCTTTCTTAATGTTCCCCGTTTTAATTATCAGCTTTATCTGTAATTCTTTATACAATGGTTTTTAATTCTATCTTTTCGTAATTCTTCTAACTAGTTGATTTGAATTTTGTTTTGACGTTGGTCATTTATTTTTCATCCATGTCCTACTTATTCATAGTATATGGAAGTTAAAAGAAGGCATCAAATAGTGTAAATATTCTTCCTGTTTCCAGTGTGGATTAGATATTCCAAATCAGCTAAATGCTGCTGCCTGAAATACCCCAAATAAGGTGGATAATTTGCTTCTGTCAATTACCAAGTCTTCCTTGCTATATAAAATAATCGGTAGTAAGTATATAAAACTGTAAGATTGAATGTCGAATTATCTATTCATTTTAATTTAAATTATTCTATTTGGAAAATGACAAAACTTTACTATCCACTTGATATTGCAACTGTTTACACAACATACAACATTTTGTATATTCCTAGGACCTTCCATACTAACGAATGCTTTTCAAGAGTTTAATCTCATTTATTTCCGCACAAAATAATGAAATCTCGACTAGTTTCAACTTTATTATTAAGGAGAATAAAGTGTTAGAAAAACTTAATTACGAGGTATTTTAATATGCATGCTGAGTAGAAAAATAGGACAACCAGATTTTTACACATATAACAAAGTTTCCATAAACAAACACTTAATCACAAGAGCCGACCTACTTAAGGCACATTAAATGTTCCCATAGAGGAAGTTTTGATAGCTTTAACCCATATTATTATTGCTTATATAATTTTTTTGAAGCGGTGAACTACTTGTTTTTTGATATTTATTAGTTTGGTATTTTTTATGTAAGTTCGCATATTGATATCTAGTTAGCCTGAAAAGGATCTAGTAAACAAAATAATATGGTTACTATAGTTACAGCGTGAGTTTTTTAATACAGTTTAATAGAATAAAAGCAAAATTTTTGAAATTTCAAGTTCGGTTAGCTTTTTTTAATTTTAACAGAAACAAATTGCTATTTAGCCATAAAGAGAACTACCCAAGAATATCTTCTAACAATAGGTGTGCGAAGGAAAAAAAAAACGATGTATGACAGGGACAGTTGTTTCTCTTTCAGGGACCCATCAAGACATTTTTATTTTTTTAACGAATATACAAATAATAATATGCCTGGATGAGGTAAACAAATAGGTATAATACAGAGGAATCAAGTTTAAGATTCAAATCATAGTGTATTTATTAATAAACGGATAGTATAGAGGGTGTAACAAAAAAATATTATTATAACTCATATTATTAGGTACGGAATTAAAACCCTTCGTCCTGTTCACAAAAGCCCAGAAACTAGAAGGATTCGTGGTAATATTTGATTCTGCAGACTTAACAAATTCTTTATAAGACTTATCTACATCTAGTTTGATTTGAGCCCTTAACCTAGCAAAGTCTATGTACGCAGGTGGGTCACTATTTCTCTTATATTGACGATGTTACTTTGCTTTTTTACGAATGAGACTAATAATATTATAATTAAACCAAACCAAACTTTACAGTGGTTTTGGGCACACACCTAACGAGCACATTGTAAATTTTTCCGTAAAAGTACTTACATGCATCATTAGCATTTTGAAATGAAACGTCCAATCAATATTAGAAATCATTTGGTATAACTTTGGATAATTAGCTCCACAAAAATTATAGTTATTTACTATAAAAGTAGCTAGACGATTTTTATTGTAAGCAGTATTGAATTTGCAACAGATCTCCAGAGCAGGATGGTGTTCAGAGGATCCAGGGATCTTTCAATTAAGCACCGATTTGTGGAAAATACCGGATCTAAGAGTTCATTATTACGATTTTCACATCGTTGGAATAATCGGAGATACTAAAATCACCAATGACTAATATAATATGATTATGCAGAATATTTGTGGACTCAATCGTCTCAAAGAGCTTTTCATAGTTAACAGTGCTAGTTCTAGAGGGTACATAAATATTTACAATTATTAAAGCCTTAATAGTAAATTTAATTTTTACCATTAATATATCTATAGATAAAGTGAGTTCACTAACGGACGGATAATCAGGTAAACAAATCTGAGAAGACACGAGGCTATCATTCACTGCAACTAAAACACCACCACCCATAGTACAATTCATGTTGTTGATCTATTGTTGACCTATTCTCCGGATTTAGCATCATCTGTTTATGTTTATTTGTTTCCAAAACTTAAAGAACACTTAAAAGTAAAAATCAACTACAAATGATAAAGGCTTAGGTATGTGCCGGAGAGGCGAGCATTCAAATGGTGGCACAATAGGCCACCTGCGTTTCAGTGTCGCCATACGAACCCCAATAGGAGGGAAACTTAACTTATTTACCCAATATGTGCCTGGAGCCATCAACGACGCACCCAAACATTTAGTGATATAAAAAAAAATACTAAAACATGTTTATTTTTAATCCAGAGGGATAATATTTTTCTGATATAAACGTCTTTCAAATATTAAATTGTTATCTATATTTTTCTCTTTAGCTATTGTTATTTTTATTTATTGTTTATAAAATGAAGTTATAATTTCAAGGTAGGTAAGGCGTTTTGTTTTATTTCATTAATCAATATAAATTTGTCGCAGCGCGCTTAAGTCAACACCAATTTGTTTGACGCTGTTTTGCTACAGAGCCATTATGGAGTGGTTTGCAGACCATAATGAAGATTTTTTTTGGAAAGATTTAGGAAATTTTGTCGCGTTCTATGGTAGGTTTTGATATTAGAATGAAATGTTTTTCAGTTCGTAAGAATACACACTAAATTAAGAAATATATTATCTGCTATACTAAAAAGTTCTAGATTTAAAGACGCAAAATATATAGTTTTTTCAATGCCCTATTTATTTTTACAAGGGATGAAAATTTGTTGAATAATTAAAAAAACGAAATAAGACGTCTCACGTAGAGCTCAATAACTATTATACCATTACATTGGAAGGTTTCCAAGAAAATGATATTGAGGACATTTATGTAATGTGCTGTATTCGTTAATTAGATTACATAAAGGTAGTAGTCCTTAATAGCGGACACGGCCCTCGGGAATGAAGCTACCATTATCATTCTAAGCGTGAGAACTGTTTATTGCAAGTGAGTCCTTCCAAATTGAGTTACATAGGTAAATTATGCAAAATTATATTGCTATATTACAATTATTCATTTATCCTAACATACCTATTGGCCTAATTACAATGATAATTACTATTAAAGAAATAAAATATACGTGCTTACTATAACTTACATAATTTTGATAATACCAGAAACACTGTGGGATTAAATAATTATTACTTGGTTAAATGGATATGTTTCTAATTTGTACAATAATCCTCTAAATTATTTATAATATTGGCTAAGCGAAGCATGATCAAGAGAGGAGCTCTTGATGTAATTGTGGCAAAAGAAACAACAAACATATTTAAGTTACGCATTGGACGTGATGGAACACAAAATGGTATTAGGGCTAAGTAATCTGAAGAACATATTTGATTATGATTATTTTATACAAAAATAAGGTACATGTGATTTTTTATCTAGTCCAAAGAAAAGGTATTATAAACCTTATTCTTAACTGTGCTGTTCTAATAACATTTTAAACAGGTCTGATATGGTACTTTTTAAAGTAAAGATATCTTAAGAATTTGTTTTGTGTTTTTTCTAATTCTTACAAAATTGTTTGATATTCTCCAAGCCATATAATTATCACATATTTATTTATCTTGGGCTCACTAGCTGTAGGTCCCGTTCGAAGCCAAATTATATGTCTAGAAAATCCGTCAATGCAACCATTAATAGAAATTCCATATGGTTTTAGTTTATCATATGAATCAATGTGCCATAAATAGTTTGGACCTTTATTGTGATATTGCCGACGTCTTAATCTTTTCGTTTTTTAATTTCCACACCTTCCGGATCTAACAATCCAAGCAGTTCTCCATCGATATCTTTGGTGACTATAAGATTTTTTTGGAGACATTTTAAGTGCATCCATCCATGAAGCTGTCCAGATTTTTTAACTTCGCTTCCTATAAAATTCATAACTTCTTTGATTTTGGAATATTTTTTCCGTCTATGTAGTTGACGTTTTTTCAAAATTCTTCGCAAGGTACGCTTATTGTGCAGTATATTCGAGAATTGTAAAATTTCCTTTTGCTGAAATCCATATGAAAAATATGTGTTTGCCAGATCTTTTGTATTACTTGGATGGTAAATAAAATTTGTTTATTAATAGAAATGTGATAAACGAATAAAATTATACACATTAAGAATTTTCTTACTTACATTATTTGAGGAACTCATAGCCATGAATAGAGATGCACTGTGTCTCAATAACTGAACGCTAAAATAAAACACATTAATAATAATAATATGTTACACTTACTACATTTAACAAATTTATTATCTACTCCAAAATGCCAATCAAAATACACAGCATGTTTAATCGAGGTCTTTATTCAATATCAGTTATGATTTCAGACTTCTTAACTTGCATTCTGAGTTGTATGTCGGAATTTCAAGTTACAAGTCGGAATTCCGAGTTACAAGTCGAAATTCCGAGGTACAAATCGGAATTCCGAGATAAAAGTCGGAATTCCGAGATACAAGTCGGAATTCCGAGATATAAGTCGGAATTCCTAATTACAAGTGGGAATTTAAAAAAAAAAATTGTGGCGGTTCTATGCCTTCATACCTCCGCGCTATCGTGAAAAACATTGTTAATTTGTGCCTTTATATACATTTAGCTAAAATAACTTGTTTTAACAGCTTGAATTTGACAAACTAACATCCTTGATATTTAGTATTTAATAAAATCATATAAAACAGTGATCGAATATTATTTTTTTTATTACAAAACAACAGTAAGGAAATAAGAAACAATGCAATTACCTGTGAAATTAAGGAATTTATCCTCATATCCCCAAAGTGAAAACATACCAAAGAGAAATTAAGAAACCTATGAAATAAAGAAATAATGAGTGCACCGAGCAGGGATCGAATCTGGAACCACTAAGTGTAGTCTTCACCGCCTCAAATCAAATAAATTTTATTGATATTTTATCTACATTTGCATTATGGTAAAAATTCTACAACAATTATATGTATATATTTTTTTTCAAAGTATTCTCCTTCACAGTTAATGCATTTTTGCATTCACGAAAACCATTCTTGAAAACATTTTCTCCATTCTTCTGGCAGTAGTTTGTTTATTTTAAAATGCATCAACCGCTTCTTCAGCCGATGTAAAACGTAAACCCCGTAATTTATCATTTACCTCCGAAAATAAGAAGTCACTAGGTGCTAGGTCTGGACCATTGGCGGCTCGTGATAATTTAAAATGGGTGTTCACTTTTTCCAATAATTTCATCATTTGTAAGTTCGGATCAAAACTTTGTACAAGAGTCAATATCGCTGTTTTTTTTATTATTTGAGTTTTAAGTGTAGTTATTATTATCAACATCATACTGTTTTCAAGCAATACAACTATTAATAAATGAATATTTTAGTTAGTGTGATATTTGTTTTGTTTTCAATACGTTGAAAACCATCTATAAACATTAGTTAGTAAACTGACTTTTCTTCATAATTTGAGATTATTTTTAAATATATATATCAGGCTATGTAGAAAGCTTGACATTGATTTTTGTGTAAAAAATTTTATATGAAACTTTACCTACCATTTTTTAGTTTTTATTGTAAGTTTAATCATTTTCACAATTTGTCACAGATGTCAGATAAAAATTTTATTTTTAAATACCTTTCATTGGCAAATAAAATAAGAACTAAAATGTTTTAAATGTTTATTTTATAAGATCAGTCCCATCACAATACATAATATTACACACACACAAATTAAAATAAAGATATATAATGCCTGGCATTTTAAATGATACTCTTCGCAGTTTAACAGATTCCCTTAAACCCCATTTTCAAGCAGATTGTTTTCACAATCAATAGGCATTATCTCCTTATAGAGCTTGATTTTTACTAAAAATTTCATGTTGATATCGCTTTTCATTTTTGATTATTTTTTTTAATTTCAACCCCCCTTAAATCCCCCATATTTAATTAGATTTTTTTTATAATGAAAGGGCTTCTTCTCCTTTTAGAGATTGATGTTTACTAAAAATTTCAAGTTTATATCATTTTTTGTTTTTCAGTAAGGATTTTTTTTTATATTTTAACCCCCCTTAACTCCCCAATATATTCATATTTTTTTCAGAATCGATAGGCTTTATCTTCTTATAAAGCCTAATTTTTACTAAAAATTTCATGTTGATATCACTTTTCGTTTTTAATTTAGGATTTTTTTAAATTTCAACCCATCTTAATCCCCTATTTTTAATCAGATTTATTAAAAATCAATAAACTTTGTCCCCTTATAGAACTTGATTTTTGCTTAAAATTGTCAAGTTGATATCATTTCTCGTTTTTGACTTATCGTGCAGACAAAAAAACCTGACATCGGATAGAAAGACAAAGTAAACCTATAATACACTTCACAGAATACTGTATGAAGAGTAGAAAAAAAAATGTATAAGGTAAAATAAACAATTTAAAAAGGTCAACAATAATATTGAACTTCTTTTATCAAAGGATACTAAAAGTTTAAACTAAACTAGTGAGATGCACATCGTAAAATGTTATTACACTTAATTCTCCATATGACCCTTTCTAAATATATTTCACAGCACATTCCAAAGTGTTCTTGCTCTCTCTATGTCCTGCCCTTATAGCAGACTTTTGCATGTCCATGTTCACTAAAAAATAATGTGTTTTAATAAATAACAGAATAATAGTATTTTGTCTAAATAGGTAAATCGGCTTCATCTGTATTTTCAAATTATTGTTTAATTGTAGATAGTACATTAATGTTTTGATATGTACTTATAGGATTGATTAGCCAGAACATGTAGATATGTGGGATGTGGCAATAAAGGCAATAAAAAAATGTCATTAAAACAAAATATTTCTGATTTGTATGCAACAAACGATCACAAACACAACTTTATATAAGTAAAATATAAATGTACATACTTTTTCACGAGTATATTAAATTAACTGGTTGATCCTTTTTTCTGATTGAGACTTTTAAAGTGAAAAACCATTTGTCTCTTAATCTTTATCAAATTTTTATTGTACATTTTCATTTCCATAATGATGTCAAGTAGTTGCCTTATCAGATTAATTAAATTTTTCCTTTTAGCGGGTTTTGTGAGAAAAAAAAATTACAAATTTTTTGCTTACTTCCTACTTCATACTATTTACAAGTGAGTACAAAATAGACCATTTTGAAGTAGTCTTTGGATGGTATTAGACACTGAAACAAAATATAAAACAAATTACAGTCGTAAAACTTTATTGTAAATAAATCAACATAACCTTAAAAATTTTAATTTACCTTGCCTTAAAAAAGTCTTTCGGGAACAATCGTTGAATTGACATACATACTTTCAATTTATTGAAGACACAGTTTTTAATTAAACACATTTTTTTAAATAAGCACAATTAAAATAATCTTGTTTTTATTTAAAGTATTTAATAGCAGAGAGGAATGACACTAATGACAGTGACAGTTTGCTTGATTTGGTACAGTGTTGCCAGAATGTGTTTTTGTTATGTACCAGATTTGTCTAAAAAATGTATCAGATTCCTTAAATGTATCAGATTTTTCGAATTCTATTTGCAGTGACATCTAAATTCATTGAAAAAGAAAAAAGGGGGTCTTTATTGATAACGAACCCAAACAAGGAACACAGTATATATATATAGGTATAGTTTACACGTGAATACTGATGCACGCAGAAAGTACTACATCTAGTGCAATTGTGAATTGTACTAGACTGGCAACACTGGTTTGGCAACCTTGTTTGTGAGCGGCGCGCCAATTAGTGTGTTCTTTGACAGTTTGAAGGATCTGTTGGCGTGTTGTCTTCTCTTTCTAGCTATATACATTCGGCATATTGTCTCACTCGGTTAGGCTCACTCATCATAATGCGCCACATACACAGTATACTTAGATATACTATGACACAGAGACGCGATTAGCCAGAGGACAATGATGTACAAAAAAATATAGATTAACACGTATGAAAATAAAAATATTAAAATTAAATTTATATTTTTATGTTATTTATGTAATATTAAAATAATGTGTTTTTATGAAATTTAACTGGGTGTTCACTGCACAAATTAACCAATGGAGAAACCGCCCCTGATCCTGAGATCAATACATAAAAAAAAACATATTAATTTTTACAAGGACAATTATCTAATATATAAAATTCTCGTGTCACAATGTTCGTTCCTATACTCCTCCGAAACGGCTGGACCGATTCTTATGAAATTTTTTATGGATATTCAGTAAGTCTGAGAATCGATACCCCTAAGTGATAAGGGGTGTCCACCCCAAAATTTTATTTTTTATTTTTTGGATATTTTTTTTTTATTTATTTATTATGTGGTATTAAAAAATACATACAACACTAAATTTTCACTCTTCTATCACCAACCCCTGCTTTTTAATAGTCATTTTAATAATTTTATAATTTTTTATCCCTCTCGATAATATCAATTATTATCACTTGGTAAGTTATCCCCTCCATGTGTCTACCGGTGTCACTTCTCACCCAGTAAGTCACTTACACTGAGAGTAAAAATGTTTAACTACTACGCTTGACGCATAAACACTAATAATAGCCGAAAACTGTAGAGGGAGTAAGAGAAGGCTTATTGTTTGAGAGAAATAGGAGACCATCTTCGTTGTCATCCCTACTCTGTGCTGTTTACTGGGTGAGAAGTGACACAGGTATACACATGGAGGGGATAACTTACCAAGTGATAATAATTGATGTTATCGAGCGGAATAAAAAATGATAAAATTATTAAAATTACTATTAAAAAGCAGGGGTTGGTGATAGAAGAGTGAAAATTTAAGGTTGTATGTATTTTTAATGCCACATAATAATAAAAAAAAATTATCCAAAAAAAAAATAGGGTGGACACCCCTTATCACCCATCAAGTTTGTTTGTATTAGCTAAAGACGGGCTAACAAAAAATATTGTTCACGCTGTGGCATTAAGAGATTAATATTATATAATGAATTAATGATATAAATAATTATTATTTAAAATAAATTATAATAAATTTAAAAAATTAATGTTTGGTGTTTTGTTATTTTTATATACCCTCATCGTTCACAGCGCTCCACGCCTTTTTCACTCATATACCACATCTTTACACACTTCCAATAAGTTAGTTATTTTGTTTTCTACACTAGAAATTCTCTAGAAATTATTTACATGGCAAAATAACGTATGCCGGGTCAGCTAGTTTATTAATAAAAAATTAAACACTATATTTTTGTTAAAATACAAAAATACTCGTATTTGATATTGGATGGTTACCCAACAGCTATCGCACGTAAACCGTTTATTTTTTAACATTTTACCATAAATAATTAGAATAAATAGATCGAAGATATGAGAACGAAGAGATCACAAATATGAAACGAATAAATGAGCCCTAAACTTTTCTAATTTATTTTTGGGCTTCTTTGGAACAAAATGTAATATATTAAGTTTTTTAAGTTATAAAAGACTCATCAATTTTGTATGAATAAATTCGAGGGTAGACCTTTGAGAGCGCGATATTTATATGCTAAGTCGTTTTGCAATATAATTGGCCTGCTGAAGTAATTTTATTGCAAATGAGATAAATAACATTGGCTATTAAAATTGGTTTCAGGATGTTTGTAACTATTTAATGTGCTGTTTTGGGTAATGGTGGTTTCCATTTCTATGTAAATATGAGTAGTAGGGCTGAGCAATAAATAATTTGGTTCATTGTTAAATTAATTCAGTTTAGATTACAAATTACAGTTTAATAAGAATAAAGACACTAATTTGAATAAAGAATCTTATAAATCTATACACTGTGTCCCAGATTGGCGCTGCATGTATTGCTATCTCGGTTATTATAAGAGCTACAAAATCGGTTAAATGGGCAATGTTTCTCAGGATTCTATTATCATTTCAGAACTGTTATTACATTTTGTTAGTTATTTTTGGTTTTTGAATAAATTCCAAAAAATAAAAATGGTAGGTTTTTGACAGTCCTCCGTATCTCGAATATTTAGAACATACGGTATTTTGGTCTAGATATTCTATGGGCACTTTTTTAAGGTCTTTATAATAAAAAATAAAACAAAAGAATTTCTCCTTCCGTTTTCGAGATATTACCTATAACTTTGTTTTTTCTTATGGACGCCATATTGGATTTGTATTGCATTAAATAGAATTGTTAATTCCCTTTTCAAAAATATATCACAATATGGTACTTTCTTTCAAATGAATGCTAAAATAAACAAATCTAAAAATGTCCTAATTAATTTTGCTGCTCTGCTCAATTTGGTCTAGTAGGCGAGTCAAAAATATGTTGTATTACTGTTAAATTATAGTTAGTTTAACATTAGATTTTATTCGTTCATTTTCATTTCGTTAATTGTTTTTTTGTTAAATTTAATTTCCGTTACGTTGTTATTATTTTCAAATATGGCTCTTAAGTATACCAATGAAGAAAAATTAGACATGTTAGAAACTTACTTCGTAGCCCACAGAAACTCTACAGCGGCTGCGGAAATTTATGAAAATAAATTTCCTGAACGGCATCAACCAAATTTGCTAAATTATGGAAGTTTTGAAAAACACAAAAATCATAAATATGCTATTGAAAATGAGGAGAGAATTGATGCTGTATTACAATACACTAATAATAATCCCACAGCATCTGTTAGAAAAATTGGTAATGAAACGGATATCCGCTCATCGAATATACTGGACGTTAATAATTATCATCCATACAAACCTAGGATTGTACAAGGTTTATCGGCAAATGATTTTCCCCAAAGAGTAAGATTTTGTGAATGGTACATTCAAAATATGCGAGAAAATGTCAATTTTTCCATGAACATATTATGGACTGACAAAACCCGATTTACCAATTCCGGAGGTTTCAACAGGCACAATACCCATCACTGGGCTTTACAAAACCCAAAACTGACCTTACAAAGAAGATTCCAAACAAAATTTAGATTTAATGTTTGGTGCGGCATAATAGGCAAGTATAAAATGAGATTTACGTTTAAATATGAAATTATTGAAATTCTTAATTTCAGTAAATCAATTGATTAAACCAATAATTTTTAATTTCAATTTAAATGCAGCACAATATCTTCAGCTCTTACAAGAACAAATAATGTTCGCTGTGAGGACATCTGTGGGGAACTTGGATCAAATTTGGTATACGCACGATGGTTGTCCAGCTTATACTGCCGCCGTCGTAAAGAATTATTTGGAAAAAACTTCCCCAATAGATTAATTGCAAATAATAGCGACATTTTGTGGCCTGCTGGATCCCCTGATATAAATCTCCTTGACTTCTTCTTATGGGGACACATTAAAAACGAAACTTACTTATTTGAAACTCCCGAAAATATTGCAGTTTTAGAAGAAAGAGTCTGAAACGCTATGGAACTATGATGCCGCTGGGGATCAGGTTTACAAAAGGGCCTCAATCATTCTGCTGAACTTCTAAAAAAAAGACCACTGTGTCACAAAAAAAGTACTCGTCCTTCTAATGAGCTTAAAAAAACAAGTCGACTTCACAAAAAGGTCCTTGTCCTTCTGCCGAGCTTCCAAAAAAAAAATCGACGCCTGTGTCACAAAAAAGTACTAGTCCTTCTACCGACCTTCTAAAAAAAAGGTGAATGTTTCGCAAAAAAAGTTCTTCTAAAAAAATGTTCTCAGCTTGTCTATTTTTGTACAAGCAGGTCCCTCTCAAAGATATCAAAGAGTAAAACAGGACATAATATGCCGTAAAAAAGGACATTTTAAGCTTTAAAAAGTCGCAAGGACATTTTGCTTGAAAAAAGGAGTGTCCTTTTCAAAAAAGGACAGGTGGCAACCCTAATGGGTGCAGTGAATAGAAACACATTATCAAGGGCAAAATCGTTGTCAAATGTGTTGTGATCAAAATGGTGGCCACATACAACAATTTCTTTAAATTAGACAGTTTATATCTGAAGCTTGTATTGTAAATTCTCCCAAAAATTATCGCAAAATCCTTGTTTTTTATGGTTTTTATAAAGTTTAAATTAAACCGACTATAATTTGTCAGTTCTAAAACTTATTGTTAGCTTGCCTACTAGACCAAATTGATCAGAGCAGCAAAATTAATTAGGAAATTTTCAGATTTGTTTATTTCAGCATTCATTTGAAAGGAAGTACCATATTGTGATACATTTTTGCAAAGGGGATTAACAATTCTATTTAATGCAATAAAAATCTAATATTGCGTCCATAAGAAAAAACAAAGTTATAGTCAATATCTCGAAAACGGAAGGAAATTTTCTTTCGTTTTATTTTTAATTGTAAAGACTTTAAAAAAAGGCCCATAGAATGTCTAGACCAAAATACTGCATGTTCTTAAATAATCGAGATACGGAGGACTGTCAAAAACCCACCATTTTGGGTTTTAGCGATTTATTCAAAAACCAAACATAACTGACAAAATGTAATAGCAGTTCTGAAATGGTAATAGAATCCTGAGAAACATTGCCCATTTAACCGATTTTGTAGCCCGTATAATAACCGAGATAGCAATACATGCAGCACCAATTTGGGACACAGTGTATGAGTTATTACGCCTATACCTATTTTTTTTTCAATTATAATAAATAAATGATAATTAAGGAACATGAAAACTTTATGAAGATAAATATTGACGTATTCCATTGTTTTAACTATTATTTTTTTATTCAACTATAAGTATTAAAATAATAAAATAAAATAAAGTTTGGCAGCACTTACGAGTATACAATAAATTAAAACTGTGGCTGTTGAATTGTTGGTGCATATTGTTGGTGCAATCCTACAACTTGAATAATTCTATTGTCTAGAAAAAGTAGTACAGTAATTTAATTTGCCGATCATAGTAAAATTTCAAGAGGTAGACATTTTATTTATATCTCATACTTTAATGATTATTTGTAGGTAAAATGAAAATTTTAATACATTTGATCGTCCTAATAAAAGTTTTCGTTTAGATTTATTCATGTTTCCATGGTTTTTTCTGTAATAAACCTTTTCTTTTGACAGATAAGTCGAACTTCATTTATTCGTAGCCGTATCGTATGTATTTTAATTGATTCGGAAGTACACCTTTGGAATGAGACGTTATATCTCCACTTTTACTGCATTCCTTTTTTATTCAGATTAAACTTATACTTCACGGAAAAAAAATTGTAGAACAAATTTCTACAATTGTAGATTTTTTTTCTACAATAAATAGTACATATAGGGACAGGGACAATTTGTAGTAAAAATTTCCAAATATTTGTGGAGAATGTATTATAGAGTTATTATCTACAATATTTAGTAAAAATATCCAAATGCATCATAAGAATTGTTCTACAAATTGTTATAATTTTTGCTATTCATTGTATGAATTTATATTAAAAATGTATTGCGTTTTATGAAAATAAATACGAAAATTTTACACAATAAATAGTAAAAATTCATACAAATTGTAGTAATTTTTAATAAATTTGTAGTAGTATTCCATAATTATTATAATTATAACTTAGAAAAAAATGTTCCTTAATAAAATATTCAATTTATTGTTTTAATATAAAAGATACAAATTTTTTATTACATTATGTAATAAATAACAGTAATAATAGCGCCCTCAGTCTCAGTTGGCTTTTCTGCACCTGAAAAATATGAAATAAAAATTAATACCAATTGAATTGTTCATACCCTTAAAACGGGGATATTTATCACCTTTACACTGATTTGGATATTAAATGACTAAGTCAGATAACTAACAAAAATGAGAAAGTAGGTATGTCACAATTAAGACAAAAAACATCATTGAACTTGGCACAAAATTCGATCGTTGGGCACAACAATTTTTTTAAAATAATCTACTAAGGTTATTTAAATTAGTTATCTAAAGGTAAATTATTCAGAAACAATTTTAAATGTACTTACCACCAATAGAATTTATTATTAAAATTTTCTCAAACGCATCGGTGCTTGTAATATAATAATGTGTTATAGGTACTCGTATATGTACCATGCTTTGTTATGTGAACATGGCGAACGGCTACTGCTGTCTGGCCGTTTATGATCGACGTCAGAAAACGTTGGCCAATAGCAGAATTTTGTTTTGTTCACATGACTAAGAATTTCTACAATATTGTAGAATATTTTTCAACAAAATTGAATGTTTATTATAAGAAGGGATGTAAAGTATTACTATTTTTTGTAGAGAAAATTACTATTTTTTGTAGAGATAATTATTAATATTTGTACAAATTTTTACAGAAGTTAGTAGTAGTAATTACGATAATTGGAATAAATTTCTACTTCTACAAACAATAGTAAAATATACTAAACATTGTGGACTTCTTTCCTATTGTTGTAGCATTTTATTCGACAATTCAATTGCTACAATAATTAATAGTTTTTAACTATAAATTGTAGTAAAATTTTCTACAAATTGTTAAGTATTTTTCTACAAGTCTACTACTACAACATTGTAGTAAAATTTTCTAGTCACATTTTTTTCCGTGTTTATTGATACAGTAAATAAATAAAAATATCTAAATTTGTAAATCCTAAACAAGCGCGTTAATATTATCTAGAACCAATTAAAAAAAAATGTGAAACCATAGCATTTCTCAATACAACAGATGATACTCTTTATTATTAAAAGAAATCAAGATAGTTTATTAAAAAAATTACTTTTGTTTCAGATTAACATCAAGCTAAAATGCAGGACATGTGCCAGTTCTTTTTTAAATGCCTCTTCATAATACTAGCAACTTCATTGATAGTGACTAGTGCTAGGCACCTTGGTGAAGATACCATTGAAGAAAGCAACCAGGTAAATAAAATTTTAACTAATCATAAATGTTTTCTTCAAAAAGTCTCTTTGACAATTTTTTTTTTTTTTGAATTTCTGACCACGAAGTCAAGAAGTACTTGATGAGGTCTTATACGAATATTTTAATAGCTTGAATGGTGATCATACTCCAAATATTAACAGCTTGGTGTATGTTTTTGTAAATATTTCGTTGGTAGCTAATAATAACAGTGGTCAACAAAGATTTTATCCCAGCTGAATTTTTTTCTGATTCGTATATATTTTTATGTGAGAAATTCATATTTGCAATCAGATTTGCTCTAACACGTGCGATTTTTTTTTTGGCGTACAGAAAACTTATTTTTAAATGTATATATCGAATAAAGAGCGGAGTTTACTATAAATTTGCGTCTTTTGTTCCAATATTGGCTAAAATATATAATATGTATTAGCAGTAGTGATTGTGGATCTAAGTGGTGGG
This sequence comes from Psylliodes chrysocephalus, assembly GCA_927349885.1. Taxonomy (NCBI): domain Eukaryota; kingdom Metazoa; phylum Arthropoda; class Insecta; order Coleoptera; family Chrysomelidae; genus Psylliodes; species Psylliodes chrysocephalus. The sequence goes on along the minus strand of OV651818.1, from coordinate 54,523,957 downwards.
GGTGGTTGCCAACCGGACCTGTCGCAAACCGTAAGCGTCGAGCCAATCCACAAGCAGTGCTGTTAGCTGTTATCTTTTAATTTTTGCATATTTTGTAAACAAACTTAGTAACAATGCCTCGGAAGTACTTAAATGTGGTGACTTGACTTTTAAATCCCAAAGGAAAAACTTTACACCTTTAATAAAAAAGTGTTATGAATTTTATTTTGTTTGCAAAGTAGGTGATCAGGATAAAAATTGGGCTCCTCATATTTGCTGTGTAACATGTGCTAGACTTTTGACAAGATGGGCAAATGGTTCCCGACATATGCCGTTTGCAGTTCCCATGGTTTGGAGGTAACCAACAAATCCCGTTACAGATTGTTATTTTTGTTTAACAAACACCACAAGAATCACAAGTAAATGAAAACACACTATAAACTATCCAAATTTACCGATTCGACCAGTTCCTCATAGCGAGCAACTTCCTATTCCGAAACCACCTCCATTATCTAGTGACAAATATACGAGTTCTGAAGATGATTATGTAGAGATTAATGCAGATCAACAGGATCCAAGTTTTGAGGTAGATGTTTCTAATTAGCCTCACACAAGCGATCTTAATGATTTAGTGCGTGATTTAAATTTGTCCAAAAAACAAGCTGAACTTTTGGGATCCCGACTAAAAGGGTGGAACCTTCTTGACCACGAGACTAAAGTATGTTACTTTAGAAACAGTTATGAAAATTTTAACAATTTTTTTTTCTCAAGAAGGGGATATTGTGTACTGTGATAATGTTCCTGACGTAACGGATGCCCTTGGTCATAAGCACCGATCAGAGGAGTGGCGTTTATTTATCGATTCCTCCAAAGCTAGCTTAAAAGCTGTCCTTCATAACGGAAACAAATTCCCTTCAGTTCCTTTAGCGCATGCTATTGATATGAAAGAGACTTATGAAAATATAAAACATTCTAAAAAAGATTCAATACGAAAATTTTAATTGGAACATATGTGGAGATCTTAAATTTATCGCTATGTTACTTGGGTTACAGGGCAATTACACAAAATTTTGCTGTTTTCTTTGTCTATGGGACAGCTGTGATCGTAAGAACCACCACAAGAAAAAGGTATGACCTTTACGCAGTTTTTTTATTCCTAGCGAAAAAAACGTTGCTAATCCCCTCTGGTTGATCCTAAAAAAATATATCTTCCACCTCTTCATATTAAACTGGGTTTAACGAAAAATTTTGTTAAATCAATGGACAAAAACGGACTAGGATTTCTATATTTAAAAGAAAAGTTTCCCAAAAGTAGTGACGCTAAAATTAAAGAAAGCATCTTTGTAGGTCCCCAGATAAGAGAACTTATACGAGATGACATCTTTGATGAAAAGTTAAATACTTTGAAACGAACTGCTTGGGATTCTTTCAAAAACGTGGTAAAAGGTTTCTTAGGGAACAAGAAGTCTGACCACTATGAGATTATTGTCAATCAATTGCTAACCGCTTATAACAATCTAGGTTGTAACATATCTTTAAAAATTCATTTCCTCCATTCCCATTTGGATTTCTTTCCGGAAAATGTTGGGGATATCAGCGATGAACATAATGAACGCTTTCATCAAGATATTTCAAGCATGGACAAAGGTATCAAGGAAGGTGGAGTGCAAACATATTAGCAGACTACTGTTGGGCTATCACAAGAGACGTTCCTGAGGCACATTATTCCAGAAAATCAACAACTACCTTTTAGTTTATTCATTTTTTATTTAGTTCGTACGTTATATGTCTTATATATGTCAAATTTTAATTTAAATTTCGCAATAAAACCTTGGGTGATAGAATTTTTTTGTTGTCATTGGATTCAGCACATAAAATATTGTAAGGATCAGCAAATAAACCGCTTGGAACATTTTTTGTTAAAAATTTGTTCTCACAAGGAGCATAGCATTTCACACGTGAATCTCCAATAATAGATACATTCTAAAAACAGAGACAGACGTTAAAGTTGGATATAAAGTATATTAGATTTTAGGCCAGGAAATAGAGTAAATTAACCTGTGAGATATTAGAATAAGCTACAAATTGGTATGCTGATTCAATTCGATGTTCTGATGATCCTCTTTCATTTGCTACCGGTCTTGCATTTTTAGGAGTGTTTTTTATCCACTTTTATCCCCTCTTCATCTCGAGAATATATTTAAAAAAAAACTCGAAGGAGTACTACCCTAGTATTTATATTTTATCCTCTAGAGCGTTCTGAAGAGCGGCATGTCTTATTGTTGAAGGCCTCTTCCATGCTCTGCACTGCTTTTATTTTACGAGCATTAGGGGCCAAACGGATGGCAATATTGAAAACCATACATAAATAAATATAGTTTACAATAGTTTTTATTCTAGTAGATAGCTTAACAATTAAGGGAATGGCGAGCACTCAAAATCGACTGATGTTTGTAAATTCTATTCCTATTTTGTTACACTTATAATTTCTTTTGTAAATCAATTAGAAAAAAATGCTTCCCGAGAATAAATCAGAAATTTTGCAAATACTGTTAGACTGAGACGCGACTAAAGGCGCACGGTCGTTGGTCAAAAAATTAGAAGTACACGTAGAGCGCTGAAAAGTCTTTTATCTGAACTCTTGTTAAAAATTTATTACAAAAAAAACACTGTTGGAATTATAATTTTATATCTTGCGAAGCGAGTTAGCATACAATTCGAATAAAATTCAAATATGTTCATCAGAGCATTTATTAAAGCGTTATCTATATAAATTTATACAGACACGATTTAAGTGCTCTATAACCACCATTTTTTCCAAATTTCTTGACCTACGACCTCGCGCCTTTATTCGCGTCTCAATTTTACTGTAATGATTTTATTGAGTTGTGCGCTATTTTATAGTATTAAAATGTCAATTTATAACATCATCTTATATTACTGCTAATAATTGTTGGACGAGGGTGATTATTAAAGTGATTTTACCTCTCAGTGATATTATTAAGTTGAAATGCTTAGTAATCTAAAGTTATGTATGCCCACAGCTATCTCAGGTCAGAGCACTATCAAAGTTCGGCTTGGGGTTTTTGAATATCGTTACCTATTTCTTGAATCGGGCGCCATCATATCGATATTACATACATAATGACCAGAGGTAGGCAGTAATTGCCTGGAAAGTGCTTGAAAAAGTGTTTTGAAGACAGTACTTGCAAGTACTTTTAAATTACCGGACTCGGTAATTGGTAATTGAAGCTCTTTATAAAAAGTGCTTGATAATTGGTAATTGAATTTTGTATTTTAAGTCATTTAAAGTGCTTGCAAGCACTAAAGAACCTGCAAGCACTAAAGAACTTGCAAGCACTAAAGGACGTGTAAGCACTAATAGACTTACAAGCACTAAATGACTTGCAAGCACTAAATGACTTGCAAGCTCTAAAGGAATTGCAAGTACTAAAGGACTTGCAAGCACCAAAGGACTTGCAAGCATAATTAGATTGTAAGTGCTTGCTTTTGAGTTATTACTGTTTTATATATTTAGTTTGTTGTTTTTCATTTATATCCAAATTTCTTATATACGAGGTCTGACAATTAAACAACAAGACTGTGCGCGCAGAAGGAGTCCTAAAGGGGTAGGGAGGAAACGAATGCAGTGTTGCATAGCTGAAAGTGTCTACTATATCAGTACGAAAACACGTTTACGTTTTTGTCGCTGTAGTAGTAGTAGTATTTTTTTAATTGAGGGTAGAAACGAACGTGTTTATTCTGGATAAACTCCGACTGAGTGCTACAAGTTGTTGAAAGAGACCTTTGGTGAGAATTCTCTATCTCGTACGCGTGTTTTTGAATGGTATAAACGGTTTTCTGAAAGCCGAATGTCAAAATCAAAATTGAAAGCCATGCTAATCATTTTTTTCGACATCAACACGATATCCTGATGATTGAATGGGTTCCAGAGGACCAAACCGTAAACCAAACTTACTATTTGAAAATTTTGGCAACACTGCGAGAGCGAAAACCGGCCGGAGTTGTGGAAAAACAAGTCGTGGATCTTGCCCCAGGACAACGCACCTGCCCATAACGCGCTGTCTACGAAACGTTATTTAGCCGCTAGTGGCATTCCATTGCCGAACACGAACCGCCTGATTTAGCACACTGACTTTTCCTCTTTCTGAAAATTAAGGAATCCTGTTTAATTCGATGAAAGAGGTGAAGAGAAAATCGGCGAAGCTCCTAAATGATCTTACAAAAGAAGACTTCCAGCATAGCTTTGACCAATGGGAAAAACGAATGGAACGGTGTTTGGCGAGGGGGGGAAGTGCATTAAAGGGGAGCATTCTATTGTGAAATATCTTTTTAAATAAAACTCTTTCATAAGCAGTCTCGTTATTTAATTGTCAGACCTCGTATAGTCCGAGATCCCACTGCGAAATTTTGTGAATAAAGTTAAATGACAAAATTTCTTTTTAACTGGTCACTGCTGTAAATGGTTGCCCTAGTAATTTTGGTCCAAATTTTGAAAGAATATTTAAAAATAGCGAATATAGGATTTTGTTTTTGAATCTGTTGACATAGATGCCCTGAAATTCAGTTCCAATAATTTTAGGAGTGATCTACATAATAATTTCTTTATATGGACATAGATCCGAAAATTCATAGTTTTCGTTTTTTTTATAAATTTCATTAATATACTTTACTCAATTTTGTTAAAATTTGGCAATGTTGTTTGCACGGTATTTGGGACGTCACTGAACTCAATAATTTTGGGAGCTAAAATGGCCCCTTAATACTTTAAATAACACTGCGAAGTTTTAACATAATCGGGTAAAGCTTATTAATGATATTTATAAAAAAGTTATGCATTTCCGAACCTATGTTCATATGAAGAAATGTTCATGTTTCTAATGTAGAATCAATCAACCCTAAAAAGATTGGAACTGACTTTCATACATTCAAACCATTTACAACAGAGACAACAATCAAGAGTAGAGAAATTAAAAAAATATTTTGATAATGACAATTTATTCACAAAATTTTGTAGTTAAGGTTATTTTGAGTAATTGCTGCTTGGTAATTGAATTTGGCAATTACTTTTCTCGGTAATTGGTGATTGCAAGCACTCTTTCAATGTGCTTAGTACTTGTTTCTGGGCAATTAACGGCACTTAGGCCTCATTAATCCCATTGTGTATTCTCCTGAGATTATAGGCACCTCCTAGCTCGTGAGCCAGCCTACAGATTTAATGTAGTTGACAACGTCGTCAAGAGGTACTTCTCTTATATCGGCCGGTGTTAGCCGATATACTCGACGAACACAAATCTTCTAATAAATGAGAGCGTCTAGCAATCGTAAAGGATATGCTCGATGGTCTCATCTTCTTGCTAGCACACTCTGCGAAGTGCGGATTCTGACAGCCCCATGATATGGTGATGCTTTCGTACTTAGCAATGACCAGTCAGAATTCCTGTGACTAGGCGCAGGTTCTGTCTGGTCATTGTCAAGTATTTGTTTGCTGGAGTGTTATCAGGATAACTTAAGAGCTCCCTGGCAATTCTGCAGTTTCTTGTTCCATCCCATCTTTCCTTGAATTTCACAAGGGAACGTTCTTTAATTAGGTCTGTCACTACGATTTTGTCAGGCCAATAGAAGGGCCAGGTCCAAAAAGTATTTGGTTGGCTACTTTCTTGGCTAATGAATCAGCAAGACGGTTACCTTTCGATGTGACGTGACCTTTGGTCCATCTTAAGGTGACCACATTGTTGATGGATACTTCGGCCAAAGCTTCGTGATATTCTAGTCCTAATCCTGAGTAAATTCGTGGTCTGTTCAGGTTGAGTAATGATTTCTGCTATCTGTATAGATATTAATGTTCCTTCCAGTGATGTTTCTGGTCTTTTCTTTTGCTGCTATGAGAATCCCCGTTAGCTCTGTCTGACTACACTGGCACTATTGCTTGCAGCCCATTTTATGTTTAGGTTTAAGAATCTAGAGTATATTCCACATCCTGAGCCTTGTTTTGTTTTAGAATCGTCGGTGTAGGTATGAATCGTACGTGCGACGTCTCGCCTCACCAGATCCTACATCAGGTTCTATTCCAACCGTGCGGAGGCATGTCAAGGTCGTCAGAGCAACCTTCTTGATGTAAATATCAAGGGAGAGTGGGACTAAGAATGACTTCCATGGCTCTGGTCGGTGTTGTTTTTATGGCTCCTGTTATGTTGAGACATGCTGTTCTTTGAATTTGTTCTAGTTTACCGATAGCTGTTAATTTTTGGGTTTTCGGTACCCAGACAACTTCACCGTATGTTAGCATAGGTCTTATGATAGCCGTGTAAGTCCATGCGACGTCTCTGGGGGAGAAACCCCAGGTGCGCCACACGGTTCGGCGGAATTGTTCATAAGCAAGTATGCTCTTTTGACTCTGTTTTCTAAAAGCACTTTTTTCGAGTGCTTAACCCAGCTCTGATGATAACCATCTACTAAATGAAAATAATACTCATGGAAAGTAACTGCATCTACTGGTAGGTGAATTAAAAATTGTTATTCGATATAAAAAAATATTACAGGTGCTGAAGGCTTTTCAAAACAAAAATAAATAGCTGTAGACAGATATAAAAATATAATATAAAACCTTAATTCCAAAAAGCTAAAGGCTATTTAAAAAAAATACCGATAGGTTTATTAAGGGGCCTGAGGGCCCTAGGTGGTTTCAATTTTTATTACCACAAAAAAATGTGTGAAACGTGAAAAAAATTCGAATTAAACTTGTTTGGTACTTGTGTGTGAATGGTTGTGTCCTACTCTGAACAAGGCTTAAATCCCAACTCAACATGTATTTAAAAAGCCTTGTTCAGAGTAGGAGTGGCGCTAGTCGCGATGCGATAGCCTTGCGTCGAGCTGCATGACTGATATTTCAGAAATCACCACGCTGGTAGCTCTCACTCTGAACGTTTGCGTTTGGTAACACTGGGTTGTTTTACCTACGACGCGACGCCGTCGCAACACGACGCGACGCCGTTGCATAGCGACGCGCGCCTCTCCTACTTTGAACAAGGCTTAATAAGAAATGCCATAACAAATATTCGGAATCGATAAGATAAATGCATTAAAATAAATAAAGATTTAGTGGAAGCTACAAAACTTCGTATTTTTGCTAACATGTCTTTGTTTTGGTACTTTTTTAATCACAATCATTGGGTTACGTTTTAGTATTTCGGTTGGTTCGATGTGCATTATTTAATGAATTTAAAAAATAAAATAGATTTTATACTTTGTATAAAAAGAACGAAGCAATATGTGGATTAAATTAAAAACAACATCATTTACAAAGAACACAGTGGTGGTCTTTTTGGCTTAAATAAAAAGTATTTCTTATTACTTTAATAATATAAAACATATTTTAACGAAATGTAGTAGTGGTGTAGTTAGATTTTTATAAATAAATCACTAATACAATTTTTATACGTTCGATAATGAAAAATAATCAAAGCATGTCTTGAAAATGCAGCTTACTTGTTGAAGATTTGTAAAATAGTTGATTTTTTTAACCTCCATGATCCTAAAAAAATGGTTCCAATTGTCTGTGAAATACGGGTTCTACAAGTGTGCTTTCATCTTAACTGAGGGCCGTTTGCACCACTTCAACTTACGATTACGGTTTAGCTAAGGTGTACCTTGACTTAAGGTGAACCTTAAGTTTGGTATGTTTTGCATAGGTTTCACTTAACAAAATCTATGCTAAGGTGAAGAACAACTTGGCAGCAGTGTAAAATTTTAGAGAATTTGTATATTACTAATCAATGTCAGTGTCGAATTGTCATCTATTTGATTAAAGTTTGTGTTGTAATTTTGCATTTTGTACTTTAACAGTTAAGATGGAAAATAAAACAAAATTAAAAACTTAAACCAAGGTGGACCAAACTATTCAGTTAAAGAAAAGAGTTTATTATTAAACATTCTATACCGCTATCAAAACTTTCAAAATATTGCGTTCTGTGATAAATATGTCGAGATATCCCAAAAATAATTAAATTTAACTCATCAAAATCGTCATCATCATCGAAAATATGTTCCAAAAATTCCATTTATACTTTATTTCGGCCACCCTTTTATCTAATTCTAATTATATTATTTTCTATTGATAAACATATTAAACTTGTCAGATTGACGTTAAAAACACGCAAAGTAGAACTTAAACCGATGATACCTTCGGCTTAGTTTCACTATTACTTAAGTACAACTTAAACTATTTGGATTGTGGTCAGAAAATGAAATGTGCAACTTAGGTGATACTCAAAGTTAAGGTTCACCTAAGAGGAAGTGGTGCAAACGGCCCTGAATCAGATTGTATATGACTTCACCATTTGACGAAAATCTTTTACCACTAAAATAATAATCCGATGGTGCTAAATCCGGAGAATTATCTTATAAAAGAAAACACCTTCGGCAAATTTTTCACGGCGCTTTTCTCTCAGATGTCAAACTTTGACAACTTATTTATAAAACATCATAGTTGTAATATGCCTCTTAAATTTATTTCCCTTTGCTGATTTATGTTTCTGTTTTTAGTTGACGGATATAGAAACCAACCAATTGAGCTCTGGTTTAAAACCTTGGCAAATGGAGATGCTAGCTCAGAAATTGGCCATGGCAGAATTACAAAGCAACAATCAAGTAGGTTTTCAGAGAGACTTGCGCAGTGACGTCAAACGTCGCTTCAGGGCCTGCTACTTCAATCCTGTTAGCTGCTTCAGAAAATAAAATTTCTCTAAAATATATTGAGCTATGAATGTAGAAGGAGTTTCGGTATTCTAAATTATAGTCCAGTGATTTAATAACCGTTTATTTATAATAAACCATTTTAGTATATTTTGAATCAAATCAAAAGCGACGAATTAAATTATCGACTTTTTGCATAATTCAAGAATTTTATTTAAATTCTTATTTTTATGTATTTAAATTGTAAAATCCTTATGTACTATTTACGTTTCAAATTTTTGTCTAATATTGCTAAATTGACGCCATTTTTATTCCTTGTTTTTCAGGTTACCTATGAATAATATCGAAATTCCTTCAAAATTTTCAATTCATTTGAATCGAAAAGCATGTACGATATTTAAAAATGAGATTTGACTATTGTTCATTAAAAAACAATTTTTGATTGAAAATAAATCAATGTAGCCTACATAAATGTGCTTTTTGCATGCATATATTCTTATAAATATTAATCCAATCTTGAACTTTTCCCCACCCAAAAATACTTACCGTTACTCTGATGTACCTAGATAAAATAAATTAAATTTAATATCAATAGTTGTTATTAATTGCTTTTTTAAAAGTATTTTTTTAGTTTTAAACCTTTGTATATATATTTTCCTTTGATTAAAGAAACTAGAGATGTATCACCGGGGTTTAAGCTGCAATAATGTTGTCAATTTCTAATGATGGATTAGATTAGTGGGGAAATTGGAAAGGAAACAGCTTTTAATAATGCCTTAACCAGCTCCATAACAAAGGTTCTAGAATAGTGAAACGTCCCAGTAACAATATGCCAATGGATCACTGCCAGCCTAAAGAATAGTATAATTGTATCCACTCTAGGAAAGACAAAAGTTACACGGGCTGTCCACAAGGGCCAATACTATCTTTGATGCTGTGATCAGTTTTAACGATAGACCTACTCAAAACATTGTCCATAGAAAGCTACCAGTGCCTAAAATACGCAAACGACCCATCATTATCGTCAGGGGGCGATTTGCAAGCACAGTCTCGGAGCGATCTCAAACAGCTCTAAACAAAAGCATAATTCCTCGGAGTCATATTAGACACGAAATCAATATGGAATCAACATCTCAAAAAATTCTCATGCAAAGCTACAATATTTCTCGTAAGCTGTAGAAGAATATGTGGAAAATACTGAGGTCTAAACCCCAAAATGACCATATTATGATTATACACAAGGGCATAAGATCCATGATAACATATGTCTCAGTGGCGTGGGTAACCAAAACTGTGCAGGAAAGTACAATAGGTCAACTCACCGGCATTCTAGGAATGCCTACTGGTATAGCCATAACCTCATACGAAATTGAAAGAAATTTTCAAATTTAAATACCAGCCCTAGAATCCTGAAAACAGGCACCTTCCATACAGACTGAACTCGTCTAGTGTACAGAAGGTTCAAAAAACAAAGAAAGGAGCCGGTGCTGAAATTATTGTCGAAAACAACAATTTCGCTGAGTGTAGAAAAATATGCAACCGTGTTCAAGGCTAAACTAATAGTCATATAATACTGTACAAGAGAAATAATAATTCAGCAAGTACCAGGCAAAACTATTTTCATCTAATCTGTTAGCTAAGCAGCTCTAAAGGCCATTCTCTCACCATAAATCAAATCATGACTGGTAAAAGACTGCCTAGAAGACCTGGCAGAGTTAAGTAGCCAAAACAAGGTAACCGTAGCCTGGGTCTCAGACCACGAGGGATATTAGGGCAATAAAAAAGTCGACACTGTCGCCTAAGAGTGTCATCAATCTAGCAGAAAAACTAATATTGTGTAGGTTCTGTGAAGAAGAAGAGGAAACATCAATCCACGTCTTGTGCCACTATGAAGGTCTGGCTAGATTGAAGTTCCTAACATTAGTAGAAGAAAATCCAAACGCATGGAATTACAATTGCAAGGGCCACTGTCGAAGCTAGTTAGTCTTATAAAAAAGACCAAGCTAGACGACATACTTTAAAAACGAAGTCCAACAATAGATCTCAAAAGGTCGTAGTGGACAAGTACAAACAATGTCAAACTCCTTTCAAAGCTAATTTTATCTAATAAAATGCAGCAAGGAATGATTTTCATTGCCTACGAGTATTTTATTTGTAGCATGTCGTGTCGCATGCGAATACTATAAATCATACGAGTAGACAATTAGCATTTCTTGCTAGTTAAATATTATGTTTTTTTACAGCAATCACACAAAATTAAAAATTAGTTAAGTTGAGAAGAAAGAGTTGAGAAAGTTCAGTTTTGTATTATATAGCTTTAGAAAAATTTATATTCCATATATAGTAGCCAAAACGCCATTAGTGTGATTGAGCCACTGTTTGCTTCCTATATTCATATTTTGGGCGGATCAATCTCAGTTTCTTAGATAATACTCCATCCTGTTCTTTTTCTTTCCAATGTTTCACTCCTGACCTGAGGCGTAAATCTTCTTTCACTTCTTTCAGATATCCTGATGTGGTTCTGCGACGTCTCCTTCTCCCTACTGGGTCCCATTGTAACATTAAATGCTCCAATGTTCCATTTGCATTTCACATATTCTAGTGAGAGATTCAACAAAGTGGCTGTTAGCGAATCGTCTTGCTTTACTACTTCATAAATAAATTTGAATTCTTTCGTTCCTCCTTTTTGTATTTTAACGTTAATATTTGTTTTTTGCATCGACATTGTTATGAATTTTTTTTGGTATTCCTAATTTTTGTAGGGACAGCTTGTTTAGTTTTTTTTTATTGAGTCAAAGGCTCATTTAAAGTGAATAAAAACATTTATATTAATTATATTTTGTGCTCATATACCTTTTCCAATAATTGCCTTACTTTTGTTGTTTCCTATAGCCGCCTTTGTATTATTGCTGATAGTATTTTGTAAATAATATTATATATATTTTTTATGGATTGTTATCATCTCTTCTGAGTCCCATTCTATCGACATTTTTTTTTTCAGATTTTCTGAAATAGATATAATAGTCTTTCTTTCAGTTCGTTGCCTCTATATTTAATTCCATCTTTTTCGGTGACTTTTCCTTAATGATCTTTTCCACCTCTTCTATTGTTGGATCAGCTATTATGTCCCTTTCTACTGTTTTCTCTTTCTCTATCATATCATATTCGTTCAAATCTATTGAAATCTATTGAAGTAATCTATCTGATTATAGTCTTCATCATCATATTTCAGTACTACTTCTCCTTTGCTTTCTTCTTATTAAAATATTTTCATGTTATAATCTATCCACCCTCTTTTGTTTATTTATTGGTTTTGGCTTGTTTTCTCAGTTCTTCATCAACCATAAACCTTTTTTTGTTTTTCATTGTGCCATTCTTTTCTTGTTCGAGTTATTTAGAGTTTTATATTTTTTATTAATAATGGAATAACTAAAACACTTTAAATTCTTAATAACACCAAAAAATTATTTAAAAATCACTGGTCAATGGAGAATGGTGATTTAACTCAGACGGAGATAAGCTCAGGAAAGAAACGTTGCTTATTTAATAGTAATTTGAATGACATCATAGAAGCCTTAATTTTTAATTGGTGTGTTACTGGAGGTTGAAATTGGCAACATGCGATGTGTGTACAATGGTATATCTCTTGTCTTTTTGATCTAAAATATTCTCCTAGTTTGGTCCTAGATTATACGTTAATTTAGTAAATTCCATGCTAAATATTTTAAGAATATTTTGACAGATATTTAGAATATTATCAGAATTATCCCAAAACACAAAATACCTTCAAAAACATAATAAATTATGTACGAAAGTTTATATTCTTAAAACATTCATGTACCATTCTCTGAATATCGTAATATATTATTGGCATATTAAAATTTCTTTTTTATTCATTTTCACACATATGATCAACTGTAATAAAGTTCCACTTTCTACTATGACTTTGTATACAGAAACTTACATGAATGACTTTTTAAAATTCTACAAAAAATTATTTAATTATTTAAATTTTTTCAATAGGTACAGATCTTAACATCATCTACAGAGGTTTTGATGTGCTCATCGAATTTATTTGTTAATTCATATTTATTAATAAAATTTATTGTTTGCGATCAGTTTGTAAATTTTTTGTGCTCATGTTTTGTGTCAAGCTTGTAATGGACTCAACTTTGTCACGCTTCGTGACTGCTTAAGCTGCTGATGTAACCAAAAACTCTTCCTTTTGCTTGTATTTTTAATTACTATATTTGATATAGATTTAATATTGATTTGGAATAATATTCAAAATTATTTGTATATCTACAATATGGTTAGTATATAAACACTATCAGTACAAAAAAAAGGTATGTTCCAAAAGTTTCAAACGCATTTATCCACAACATTTTATTTTTGTTTATTTATCAGTGGGACAATTATTTAGATCAAAAGTATGTATCGGCATTGCTTCAGTGCATGAAAAATCACTTTATTCAGTGTGATTCATTGGGAAACAGATATACGTCAACCGTGGAGGGTGATTCTAAATAACACCTATTTAATTGGTATTCGACCATTTATAACCAAGATATTAATTTTGTCATTTCTTTCATTATTCATAACTTAAAGACACCCTTATAGATTGTATGACGTTTGGTACACTTCCCATTCATATCTTGCCGAAAATACCAATGTATAAAAAAATAGGAAAATCCAGGTCCAGCTTTTTTGTTTCTGCGGTGTGTGAGACTCAGTTTTCAGTATTCCTTTAGTATTTGGAAAGAGTCAGACCCAACTCTTAGTGGAAACTTTCCTCATTTATTTATTAATTTATGATTTTCAGGTTTTTAGAAATTTTTTGTAGGCTTTTTATTTTTAAGAAATAGAATTTTACAGTCAAAAAATTTAAATTATTACAGTTCCATTTTTTAGATTTGATTTTTCAAAATAAGCTACGATTTTTTAAAGGGAATTTATAATTTAGTTGAACAAAACTCAAAGCCTTCTTATCGTTGCATTTCATCGAACCCAAACAATCAAACCACCAAAAAGTAATATTTCAAGAGGCAAGAAGGCAGCTAAAAGAAGTCTCCATGAGGATGAACACATCATAATTCTACCCGCTGACAAAGGAAATGCAACAGGCGCTATGAACACTTCGGATAGCAGGAGCCTGCTAAATGATCTGGTCAATCAAGACATATACAGGCAATTGTCGAAAAATCCAACAGAGAAGATTTTAAGAAAAACCACCAAATTAATAAAACAGCAGTCACTACCACTGGAGACAAAGAAGAAAATCTGCACTACTGAAGCTCTACCACCAAGGCTATATGGATTACCAAGAATTCACAAAGATAATGTACTAACTTACAACCTGGATAAACATCTGGCGGAAATTCTGCAAACAGACGTGAGCAAGACAAGAAGCTACGTGCAAGACTCTACGCACTTCATCGAATACTTAAAGAGTATCACCTTAGCACCTAACGATATCCCAGTCAGCTTTGACATCATATCTCTATTTACAAATGTTCCACTCGTCAGCTACATAGGGGAGTTTTTTCCAGAGTTTATCAATCTTTTCCAATACTCGATCACATCATATTTCCAGTGGAATCAAACATTCTATGTGCAGCGGTCTGCTGGTATCGGTCGTAAATTGCAATGAAATCTATTTAACAATATGACTTTTTTATATATTTTATTTGACAAGTTGACATTACATTATTGTTCCTGCTATACACAGCATCTTTTAACATAATTAATGAAAAAATACAAAATAACTAAAACTAATCAATAACATTCTCCGTCCCCAAAATGAGGAATTCATTTTTAAAAAACCTCTAACACACATAATTTTGAAACAGGTCGCCTAAAGGTTTCATTAATGGTGTAAACGTTAACAACTCTAACTCCGGCGTTCTTTCCTGAGAAAACAGCCGTGACTATTCCTTTTAGCTACTGATCGTCCACAATAATGACGACATCATTGACTTCAATGTTTTTTTCTCTTTATGCCACTTGGAATCCATCTTTTTCAAAATTTGTTTGCAAGTTCTTGGACATACATAGATCCATTGTTTTCGCGAGCTGAAGTTTTCTATGGTAAAATTTTTAAGGAGATGTATTTGACTGGCATTATATTTCGGTCCCAATAGGTAATGATTTGGAGTGACGGCTTCTTCGTCTTGGTAATCTAAGGAAATATTAGTCAATGGCCTAGAATTTAATGTGTTCTCAACTTCCAACATCAAGGTATACAAAACTTCTTCATGGGCAACTTGTTCTTTCAATATAATTTTGAGAGTTGACTTAACAGATTGTATCATCCGCTCCCAAACTCCACCCATATGGCTTGTTGGTGGATTTAAATTCCACTTGATACCATTAAAGGAGAGGTTTATAGATATTTTTTGGTGGTCAAATTCTTTTAAAGCTAGCTGCAGCTCCTTATCAGCTCCTCTGAAATTAGTGGCATTGTCACTAAAAAGCTCTAACGGGTGACCTCTTCTTAAGCACATTCTCACAATGGTGGAATCGGTGATAGGGGAATAAGCTATCTCAGTATGAATATCGCGAATAGTGAGACACGTAAACAAAACTCCATAGCATTTTTCTCGGCGTCTTCCGATTTTTACTAAACAGGGTTCAAAATAGTCCCAGCCACAAAATGTAAACGGTTTTATGTAAGGAATGGTTCTTCGAGTTGGAAAATTTCCCATACAAGGAATTTCTGGAATTGATTTTAAATTTTTGCAAAACTGACAGCCTATAGAAATCTTTTTTATCAAATTATTTAATCCAATATAACTGTCTTATTTCAATAATTTGTGTTTTGCGATCCTTATGCTTAAATTTTTTCTGATAGAAATTAACAAGTAGTTCATTAAAGCGATTTTTTGAAGGAAGTATAAGAGGATTATTTTCAAATCCAGGAAGATTCGTATCAAATCGACTTTTAAGTCTTATTATGTCAAATTCGCCCAAGTAAGGATTTATTTTAAAAACTTTGGTGTTTATAACTACAGAACCACTAGTAACTTACGTTCATAACCAGTGGGGTATACCTGTACCCCAAAATGTTTTTCCTCAGTTTCGATTAAATAGACAATTAAATGCATTTAAAAAGTAAACTAAATTGAAATCTCAAGTTTAAATGAGTTTTATTTATTAAAATATTATAAAAAATGTAATTACTAACATTAATTACAAATTTAGTGAGCTTCTGAATGCACTTTTCAGACGTTTTTATTGCACTTGAAGCACCGATTTCGACTCTTCTTATCTCTTTTTCTGTCACAAAGATGACATCTGCCAATTTGAGGCAGGATCAGGATTTACGGGTTCTTGAGTAACTAGTTCCGGGACGACAAGCTCCATGTTTCTCTTAATGTTCAATTGCAAATTTTTATTGGTGGTATACCTTCGTATTATGTTCCTCTTTCCCAATGCCTTTCCCAACTCTATTATCCAGGTTCCCCTTTTCCCAATCTAGGTATTTGTTCATCCAGAGTTTGAAGGAGTTGATTCCACCAATATCTAGGAGATGGTAAAACATTGCCATTGGCCAACTGTTTGATTTTCGTTGGGTCGTCTACTCTTTCGTCAATTTATTGCTGGTGTCCACAGCACCTTTAGTCTTAATATTATGTAAAATAATGTGTGGTTTATGATCAAAATTTTCTTCTCCAATTTGGTCGTCTTTGTGCGCAGTAGATAACAAAATGACAGCAGCTTTCTTTTTCGGGACAAACGAAACCATAGTTTTATCTCTCCTCCTTCGGTATAAATGTTTTGTTTTTTCTCAAAGTACCACATAATGAAATATTCTTCTGTAGAAGTTTATCAGCTAATTCTAAACTTGTAAAGAAGTTGTCTGTAGCTATTCCGTGGCCTTGAGATAAATGTTCCAGAACAACTCTTTGATCCTGGCCCTTTTCAGCTATGTTTCCTACCTTACATAGAAAAAGTGATGACCATGAAAAAGTGTATTTAGAGTGCAACGTAAAATAAACTTACCTAAATATACTTGCATATTGACGGTATACGCTGTACAAAAATCTGCCAGTGCCCAAATTTTTAAACCATATTTATCAGGTTTACTCTTCATGTATACTCTAAATGAAACTCTCCCACGAAAAGGAACTAACTGTTCATCGACACATAAGTGCTCCCCTGGATTGTATGCATTTTTGCAGTTATTGACGAAATTATCAAAAAAATATCTTTCTGCTCTAGTCTCAAAGTTATCAAAACGTAGAAAGCATAACATCTGCTTGAATCTATATCGAGACATTACAGCAGATATTACTAGTTGACAAAATACATGATCCTGACTCCAAAGCATTGTAAGCTCCTTTGAGCTATGAAGAGCCCCCAAAATAAACAATAGACCAATAAAAGCTTTAATTTCCTCATCTACAGTAGGCACAAATTGTACATTTTTATTTTTATACCGTGTCTGGGCTTTTCTGTTTGTTTTAGTGATCATTGTATTTTTCATTTCCTCATCAAAAAATACAAGAAGGCCTCTCTTTTACTAGTGAAACTTGAACTGTAGGGCGTTAGTCCTTCTGCTATCTATTGAATATTATGTTTCGCCCGTTTCACCCGTAAGTTATACGGAGTTTTAGACCACAAAGTTCCATCTTTCGCTTTATATACAAGTTGATCACATAACACATCGTTAGTTCCGGCCGAATCCTCGAAATCATTGCTTTCAGGATATTCGTTGTCTGTTATGATATCATCCGCTTCCTCCATATCATCCACTTCCTCCACTTCTGTCAAAAAATCATGTTCTTCATTATCACTTGCACTCTTATCTAATACACTATCTATAAAAAAATCATCTGAGTCTAATATTTCTAAGAGTTGTGCTTCAGCGAGTTCTTTTTTTGCAATCATATTTCACCTAAAATGAATACTGTTCGTTTACTATAAAAGCAGTACTTGCTCCGAATAATAACAAACAACTGATTTTGCCCGTCGACCCGACAACAGTCAGTGGCAGGTATCAAGGACGACGACGCGAAAGTCGAAAAATAATTGCATGTTACTAGGCGGGTTACACGCATACCCCACTCGATCTCTTTTGGAGGCCTTTTTTTGCATATATAGAAGACCAACTGGGGTGCAAAAAAACCCCATGTCAAAAGTTATGTCGTAAATTAAAAACTAAAGGCAGGAACGGCATAAATAATTTTGATAATTGCAGCTACAACAATGATTTGAAGATGGAATAATGGAGCAATTGATATAAATTTTTTCCATCAAGTTACACAAAAAACATTACCCTGGGGTATACTTGTACCCCACTCGGTCTTGTGAAGGTTAAAGAATCCTCGGGCATTTTTAGGAATGGTTTATTAAATCCAAAACTAAAAATAGTTGAAATAGTAGGTCTTCTTAGCGGACACTGACGCATATTTCTCATTAATCTAGCAAAAATAACAATACGGTGCATGTAACCACATGCGAGAACCAAAGATGTAAGTCTAATATAAAAGATCAAGTAAGACGACTCTATATAATGGAGTCGCACAATAAATCTGATAAGGCCGCGATGAACAAAGACAAAATGTTGTAGAATCTAATCTAATCAAACAAAACCTTTATATCATTAATTTTTTGGAAGCATTCCCTAGTATAGGCTATTTCTTTCATTCTTAAATATGATCCGTAGTTTGTCCTATTTTTTGATGTTCATTTATACCTGGTGCCTATTTTAATTAGTAATTATTACCTTGTTTGTTAAGTTTTGATCGATTAAACATAACACAAACATTGTAAGAGAATTATAATATTGTGAAATGAATTATATTAATGCGGTTTTAAAGGCTTTAAAAATATATCTTTTAAATATGAACGATTTAAATATTATTTTATTTTTTGCAGTTTAGATATCCAGAATACAATATCCGTGAATCAGTCCCACAAAATTTCTTCCTCTCCGATTTGTTAAATTATCCCGATGGATTCCAACGCTCTTTGAGAAGCGATAGTAAAAGTGGAGCCAATGGAAAACGAGGCAGCAGATGTTACTTCAACGCGGTCAGCTGTTTTGGAAAAAAATAGTTATTCATTAAAATGTAATTAAATTTTAAACGATTTTATTGTTTTTATCATATAATAAATAGAATAATAAAGTATTTCAATTGTTAACCAATTTTTTTGAGAAACATTTTAAACAAACAGTATTTATTTAACACCTATGTGGAAAACTAGTTTTTCTGCACCCACATAAATATTAGCTTATCTTCGCACAGATTACAAAACGAAAAAATATGCTATTGCCTTCAACTGAACGAATATATTTCATATATATTCTAGGTAGTGAGAACACTGCAAAAAAATGAAATCCACCAATCACCGTTCATATTTTGATCAACCGACGGCTATTATTTTTCAAATTTTAAATAAGCGACATTTTTGTCAAACTAATTGTCAGTATATTTTTTAGTTATTGAGATTAAATATACATTAAAATGGGTTATTTTTGTGTAGAATTGATAAATAATAGCCTTTCTGTTTTTATTTCGTCTATAATTATAAATAATTTGTTGATTTAAATAAAACTATATGAAGTCAATTTAATTACGAGTATTAAAGCAACAAAATAAAAAGAATAGGTGGTTCTGTGGTAAGCGTTTTTTTTCTTTTTTTTTTTTCGTTTATTTTATTTTAAAAATTATTAAAAGTCATAAATTATTTTAAAATTAGTTATTTTGTCTTAATAACCTAAAATATTTTTGTTTATTTGTAAATTTTCGTTAGTGGGTCGTAGAAAAAATATACTGTATAACTCGAGTGTATTGTCCACATCGCACTCAGACGATTGAGCACTCCGCCTACGGCGTCGTGCTCAATTTTCGTCTTCGTGCGATGTGGCCATCATATCCAGTCTTGCACAAAATATTTTCGACACTCACATGTTTATTAGCTATTTTACGCACAGACTACAGAACGAAAAAGAGGGTCATTGCGTTCAACTGAACGAATATTATTTCATATTCATTCTACTTAGTAATAATACAGTCGGCATCATGTACTTTGGGGCTAGACAAAATTTTCAACATAATGAAATTGTGGAATGTCGTTTGGGGATAATGTGGGGTATGAAATCTAAAGACTCTGTGCAAACTGCGGAGGTGGCAAAAAAGATGTAAATTTTAGGAGTTTTTTGATTTTTCGTTTCTTTTTTTAAACCATGCGTGTCTCGAAAAAAGTGACCAAGTACAAAAGAGAGCTTTAAATATTCTTCAATTTTCATTGGTAAACATTAGTTTTTTATGGAACGAATTCCTCTAAATGTAAATTAAACGAGAAAAACTGAGGTGTTTGCTTTATTTTTATTTTATTTTTAAATGTATCTATGTATACTAAACACAATACTATGTATACCCTTAAGTTCCTTCTTCCCGATCCGCTCATTCACCCCCTCAAATTACTTGCTCCTCTTCCAACACCCTGCGCGGTACACTTTCACAAGCAAAATTATTATTTTCACTCTGATAACCGTAAATTCAAAAACAACATTTGCCAATAAAACCTCATTTACAATTCAAAATACGTTTTTCCAAGAAATAAAAAATAAACGTGTCTTAGAGCAAGTAGCAAGATATTTAAATATGGATCAAATTGGAATAAAATGAACACACAATTTCTATTGCAAATTGAATATTAATGACTTATCGACTTGGTAACCCTAAAATTATGTAAATTTCTGAATATTTTGAAAAACATTTATCGAAAATTATCAATAATAACAAATTTTTTTAAGTATCAATATTATGTTTAACAGAATAATATTTTAATAATTTCGATAAAAATCTGATGGCTTATGGGCCCACCGGGAAACCGGGAGATTTCGCGTTGCGCTGGTAGGCGCCCCCACGCATTTTTCATATTTTTTTTTAACAATTTGATTTATTGTATTGTATTGTATTATGTAATAGTTATTAACATTTTATATATATCTAATATATTTATTTAATCATACTTGACTACTTGGTGTAATTAAAAATTAAATTAAATTCTTATTGTATATCTTAATTTTATATTAATTTATTGAAAGTAGATTTTAAGTAGAAAAATAACAAAAAAAATTGTCTTTAAAATGGACGTAGTTATGCAGAAATAATTCAATCCACCCAAACCATATTTTTAGAAAAATGAAGTTAAAGTTAAATTGTCTACGCGATAAAAATAAAATATTATAACGAGTATTTGTGATTTTCACTATTATTATCCTTCTAAATCGTTGGATCGTTTCAACAGAATATAATTTTGGACTGTAATATATCGAAAAGCTACTCAAGTCATTTCTGGTAGATTTGTGGATTGGATAATTTCTGCATTACTACGTCCAAATGTATAAACTCCTAAATACTTATTTTTGTATTAAGATTGTAGCTAAGAAGTCGGATGTACAACTTTGAAAATTATGGCTGATTTGTGTTTTATTTGTGAGAAGTCACTTAATGTAGTGCATGGGTTGAAAACTTTCAAAACTGCAAATATCAAAAGAAATTACGATCCGAGAATACCGATCAAGGAGAAGCGACAGCTTGGTGTTTTCAGTGTACCGTTATGATACGCGCATGTTCAAAAATAAGTTGTGTATCACTCAAAATCATATTATCTGTCAGAGTCAGTCCAAGTTGTGTTTAGTCTGTGAGCTGTTGAGTGATATTTTTTGATGTTTCTTTATGTTGTAATAGAATGTCTTGATCTGGATATTTTTGTGCATACCGTTCTTGTTCGTCCAAAACAGGCCAATAATTAAGTTTATTTACTTTTTCAAAGGACTACGAACAGTAAATATCATGATTATTAATTGCTATTAACCCTAACTACTTCAATGTAATTAAATCACATTACAACATTTGCGCATGGTCTATAACAATGATTTCAGATAATTTGCCAAACTATTTCGCTCAGTGTAGAAAATAAGCATGTTTTCTCAGCGTGCTAAGTTGTGTATTAATCAAAGTCATGATGTGAAAAAGGTCCATCCGATATCAAAGGCACCGACAGCTACTGTCGCTTCTCCTTGATCGGTATTCTCGGTTACGATAACATAGACTTCTCAAATACTTTAACCTCTGTGAATGTGCATATTAAGGTCAAAATATGACCGACACTAAACTTCGAAACTACGCCTAGAAGAAAGTGAACCTTTACCCAGAATACCTCTTAAAGAAGGAATGTATTGTTTTATTTAAAAAAACTGTGTTTATCTTGTGGACAAACAGCTAAGTCAAAACAAAAAAACAGAAGTATCGACGCACCATTTAAAGACAATGTCGTCAAAAGAGCAAAAAAAAGTAAGTATGACTTGATCGCAGCTGAAGCAAAGTACCATACCGTTAGCTATATTAATTTCTTAATTCGAGCACTGACACTAAGCTTCACTTCAATGATTGATAGAATGATAGAATGATAGAATGATAGAATGATAGAATGATAGAATGATAGAATGATAGAATGATAGAATGATAGAATGATAGAATGATAGAATGATAGAATGATAGAATGATAGAATGATAGAATGATAGAATGATAGAATGATAGAATGATAGAATGATAGAATGATAGAATGATAGAATGATAGAATGATAGAATGATAGAATGATAGAATGATAGAATGATAGAATGATAGAATGATAGAATGATAGAATGATAGAATGATAGAATGATAGAATGATAGAATGATAGAATGATAGAATGATAGAATGATAGAATGATAGAATGATAGAATGATAGAATGATAGAATGATAGAATGATAGAATGATAGAATGATAGAATGATAGAATGATAGAATGATAGAATGATAGAATGATAGAATGATAGAATGATAGAATGATAGAATGATAGAATGATAGAATGATAGAATGATAGAATGATAGAATGATAGAATGATAGAATGATAGAATGATAGAATGATAGAATGATAGAATGACAGAATGACAGAATGACAGAATGACAGAATGACAGAATGACAGAATGACAGAATGACAGAATGACAGAATGACAGAATGACAGAATGACAGAATGACAGAATGACAGAATGACAGAATGACAGAATGACAGAATGACAGAATGACAGAATGACAGAATGACAGAATGACAGAATGACAGAATGACAGAATGACAGAATGACAGAATGACAGAATGACAGAATGACAGAATGACAGAATGACAGAATGACAGAATGATAGAATGATAGAATGACAGAATGATAGAATGATAGAATGATAGAATGATAGAATGATAGAATGATAGAATGATAGAATGATAGAATGATAGAATGATAGAATGATAGAATGATAGAATGATAGAATGATAGAATGATAGAATGATAGAATGATAGAATGATAGAATGATAGAATGATAGAATGATAGAATGATAGAATGATAGAATGATAGAATGATAGAATGATAGAATGATAGAATGATAGAATGATAGAATGATAGAATGATAGAATGATAGAATGATAGAATGATAGAATGATAGAATGATAGAATGATAGAATGATAGAATGATAGAATGATAGAATGATAGAATGATAGAATGATAGAATGATAGAATGATAGAATGATAGAATGATAGAATGATAGAATGATAGAATGATAGAATGATAGAATGATAGAATGATAGAATGATAGAATGATAGAATGATAGAATGATAGAATGATAGAATGATAGAATGATAGAATGATAGAATGATAGAATGATAGAATGATAGAATGATAGAATGATAGAATGATAGAATGATAGAATGATAGAATGATAGAATGATAGAATGATAGAATGATAGAATGATAGAATGATAGAATGATAGAATGATAGAATGATAGAATGATAGAATGATAGAATGATAGAATGATAGAATGATAGAATGATAGAATGATAGAATGATAGAATGATAGAATGATAGAATGATAGAATGATAGAATGATAGAATGATAGAATGATAGAATGATAGAATGATAGAATGATAGAATGATAGAATGATAGAATGATAGAATGATAGAATGATAGAATGATAGAATGATAGAATGATAGAATGATAGAATGATAGAATGATAGAATGATAGAATGATAGAATGATAGAATGATAGAATGATAGAATGATAGAATGATAGAATGATAGAATGATAGAATGATAGAATGATAGAATGATAGAATGATAGAATGATAGAATGATAGAATGATAGAATGATAGAATGATAGAATGATAGAATGATAGAATGATAGAATGATAGAATGATAGAATGATAGAATGATAGAATGATAGAATGATAGAATGATAGAATGATAGAATGATAGAATGATAGAATGATAGAATGATAGAATGATAGAATGATAGAATGATAGAATGATAGAATGATAGAATGATAGAATGATAGAATGATAGAATGATAGAATGATAGAATGATAGAATGATAGAATGATAGAATGATAGAATGATAGAATGATAGAATGATAGAATGATAGAATGATAGAATGATAGAATGATAGAATGATAGAATGATAGAATGATAGAATGATAGAATGATAGAATGATAGAATGATAGAATGATAGAATGATAGAATGATAGAATGATAGAATGATAGAATGATAGAATGATAGAATGATAGAATGATAGAATGATAGAATGATAGAATGATAGAATGATAGAATGATAGAATGATAGAATGATAGAATGATAGAATGATAGAATGATAGAATGATAGAATGATAGAATGATAGAATGATAGAATGATAGAATGATAGAATGATAGAATGATAGAATGATAGAATGATAGAATGATAGAATGATAGAATGATAGAATGATAGAATGATAGAATGATAGAATGATAGAATGATAGAATGATAGAATGATAGAATGATAGAATGATAGAATGATAGAATGATAGAATGATAGAATGATAGAATGATAGAATGATAGAATGATAGAATGATAGAATGATAGAATGATAGAATGATAGAATGATAGAATGATAGAATGATAGAATGATAGAATGATAGAATGATAGAATGATAGAATGATAGAATGATAGAATGATAGAATGATAGAATGATAGAATGATAGAATGATAGAATGATAGAATGATAGAATGATAGAATGATAGAATGATAGAATGATAGAATGATAGAATGATAGAATGATAGAATGATAGAATGATAGAATGATAGAATGATAGAATGATAGAATGATAGAATGATAGAATGATAGAATGATAGAATGATAGAATGATACAATGATAGAATGATAGAATGATAGAATGATAGAATGATACAATGATAGAATGATAGAATGATAGAATGATAGAATGATAGAATGATAGAATGATAGAGTGATAGAATGATAGAATGATAGAATGATAGAATGATAGAATGATAGAATGATAGAATGATAGAATGATAGAATGATAGAATGATAGAATGATAGAATGATAGAATGATAGAATGATAGAATGATAGAATGATAGAATGATAGAATGATAGAATGATAGAATGATAGAATGATAGAAACTGTGTTGCGTACATCTTGTATATTTGAAGATGTCGATAACGATAAATTTAAAGCATGGCTATAACAGGGACAGAGCGTAGCATTAGAAAATACTGACTGAATTTCCTTTACTGCTCCTTTCTTTTCTGAAACTATAACACTACAACCGTCAGTTCTGATACCAATACAATATTTTTAGATTACAATTTAATAAATTCCTGGATCTCTTCGAGTAGCTCGGGGGGGGGGGGGGCGTAATTACTCTATTACCCCCCCTTGTATCCGCGCCTGATTTAAACACGGTATTTTTCAATTTAAGAAACCCTTATACTTATTTTTTTTTTAAATAGAGTTGTATATACTTTAAATCAAGAAGTTTTGTTCTCAATTTAAGCACAATACTTTTTAATTCAAGAACTTTCATATTTATTTTAAGCATGGGTGTTCTTAAAAAATCTTAAGCGCAAGACGGTTATCCATACTTATAATAAGAAGTTTCTTTCTAATTTAAATCTAGTTACTACTTCTTAATCAAAGAAAATTTCTTGCTTAATTTAAGTATGGCGATTCTTTAAAACATTTTAAACAAAAGGAGAATGAAAGTTCTATTCTCAGTTTAAGTACATTGTTTCTAAATTTAAGAACGTTTTAAGCTTAATTATTGGATGCATACAAGATACCGTACCTAATTTAACATGTTACGATTATTAATTTAAACTCATTTACGGTTTAATTTAAGAACGCATGCTAAAAAAATCTTGTTTTTGAAATTAACAACGTTCGTGCTTATTTATAACTTTTAATTTAACATGGCAATGTTAATTCAAGAATGGATGGATTCAAATAAAGAATATTTTTACTGCAATTAAGAAGTAGAGTCGTGCTAAATTTAAAATACGCATTTTTTATTACATTCTTAGATAAATTTCTCTCTATGTGCACGGTAAACTATAAAATTAACATGAGCCACAACAGATCTATATTGGTAACAGTGGAAGGCGATTAGATCATATCACACATTTTCACTCCAATCTAACCTACTTCAATATTATTATGATATTTAGGAATACTCTATATGTAGATATAAATAAAACTTCAAATTGTATGTTTAATAAAATTATATTAAATCATCCTTTTTCAAAATGGAAGGTACATAAGAAACTTAAATAAATGTATGTAACAAAAACTATGTACAAAATATAACTACTAGTTAACTGTACAATAAAGATTATTATAAACACATTATTTCGCTGGAATTACCATTGGTACAATCATTAAATATATTCAAAAATATTGAAAAACTTCAAAAACTTAGTTGAAGAAAAATAATTTTTATTTTATTTTTTTATAGTTAAGTACATTTTGTTACAGAGAAAACACTATTATAGCTATGTATATGTAGTACCAAAACTAGCATATGTTTATTGTAAATATTGAGCAAATATAGGTATATCTATATTATTTTATAAGTCGATGTATTTAAAAGTCACTTTTTGAGATAAAACTTTATCATTAGGAACTCTAATTGATTTTATTTATGAACATTCCAATATAGAAAAAATATATTAATAACATTTTTCAGATTTAATTTAGGTACATATATTTTTATAACAATTGAAACAAGCAATGTTCTATATTGGAACATTTTTAGGAAAATATATTTTCATTCAATACATGCTTAAAAAATAAAAACTACATTTTTACAATGATTGATCTAAAAATAATAATCACTAAAGATATTGCATCACTTTACTACGAATAATAAATAAAATTATCTAACAATTGAGACCTTCGTCGAGAAAAGGCAAAACTATTCCAATATTAAGAGAAGAGATTTTAAAGGTCCAGATTCAAAACTCAAAATAAAATCTAAATTAAATTATGTCTCTGGTGAATATTTTTGTATCATAAAGTATTGGTAAACGTTTTTGTTGATTCTTGTTGGGTTCATGGTAGATGCGCCCGTGGCACTTGCGCTCGGGTATCCTTTTCGAGCATACCTGCTTTTTAAGAGCGGTCAAGAGAGTGGCACTTGCGCCCTGTTTGTATCCAAGTAGGTAGAATAAAATAAAAGATCAAGCAGGTAAGTAAACTTAAAATATTAAATAATGATAATGAAAATGTGTGTAAATACATTATACCTATTACTATTATATCTATATAAAATATTTAAAGCTTAATTTATAACCGCCGTAACGAAACTTAAGAACTTAACGTAAGAAGTTGAAATATTAAATTTACGTATACTTATTTATAAATGTTCGTAACGTAACTTAGGAACTTAACGTACCGTAGAAAGTTCGCCAACTTTTACTCAACAACTTGACCTTACGGTAGGCCAATGAGATAAATTCTGATTTGAGCATGTGTCTATTTTTCTTCTTATTTCTTTTTAATAACTGATTGGACAAATAGGTACCTACCATTTGTAAACTATCATTCTCCTTTTTTATGGACATACCTTATCATGAATGTTCAAGTTTGAATGTTTTGTGTTTATGTTATTGGGGATAAAATATTTATGAGAGATGAGTGTTTCTACATACACAAAACTATTTTGCTAGAAAAGATTAAATTCTGATTATTGTTCAAAAACAATCAACATTTTCAGTAAACTATTCTGTTTTACTATATTTTTATATTATTGCTTTTAAAGTAGTTAATATATTCTTTATATCTAGCAAAATTATAATTTATGGGTTTTATTTAGAGGTTAGGTACATAGTTTACACTTGTTTATTTCATAAGTTAATCTATAATTTGATAATACAACACACATGCTAAACTTTTACGTTACGGACATTTATAAATAGACTTTATTTTTATATCTTACGTTAAGTTTCAACGGCGTTAATTTAAGTTACGTTACGGTGGTTATAAATTATACTTAAGGGTTTTACCCTTAATTCCATTTAACAGGAATTACAATAGTTGTTTCCTGAATTTTCTTTGCAGAGTTTTACTCCTAATCTCATTAAACAGGTGTTGGTGTATAGGTACCTACTGTTTTTAAATACATATAAGAGTTCCACAGTTGTTCATAATTTATTCTCCCCTTAACCTTAAGTGGCCAAGATACTACGTATATAGAAACGACTTCACCAAAATGTTGGGAGGAACCGCTATCATTGTCAAAAAGGAGATCGATCACCACCGAATCTCAACACCGAACAATCTGAGGTCTATGGAGGCCACCTAGATAGTAATTAGAACCTCTCACGGGGATCTAAGGATATCGTCGACCTACGTAAGACCACAGTCAGTCTATCCTTAACCATGAATACCTACTAGCTCTCCTTCCACCGGATGTGAAAGGAATCATTATTGGAGACATAAATGCGAAATCACCGGACTGGAACAGCGTAGTGCACAACCCCAAAGGACAGGTGCTGTAAAACTTCCTAGATGACAACCCTGGCTGTGCGACGATGATACCTCTAGAACCCACCCACTGTCCTGGAAGAGGAATGCCAGATGTAATAGACATTGCAGTCGTCAGAGACTGCACATTCCCCCTCGAAATGTTCCTCTGCACGAAGGAGTTGGAGCACACAAACCCACTCTCCTTGTCCTCGGAGAGGGAGAAAGAGCGGACGCTCCAAGAGAAATGTCAAAGACAAATTGGAAACAATTCAAAAGGATAGTAGGAGGAAACCTAGGAAACATTCCCAGAATCAAGGTCTCAGTAGACGTCGACCAGGCTCTTGAAACCCTAGAACAAGTCATCCAGCAGTCACTTGCCTCCAGTACGACCACAGTGACAGTGGCCAAGTCCCAAAAATTCAATAACATCACTCAAGTCCTGAAAGAACTAATCTTAGCTAGGAAGAGAGCAAGGAAAATAACATTTCGCACAAGAGACCCAGCGGAGAGAAACCGAGCTAACGTTTTAGGACGGCCGCTATCAACTCTTCATCAGAGATACAAGAAAATACATAATTAGAAACTTTATTGGGGTAGTTATATCCCATCTTCCAGTAATTCACCATAGTAAAAATGATAAAATTTAGAATACTAAAAATGTATCGCAGATATTTTAAGTTTACCCACCTACTACCTACCACCTGCAAATAAAAACAGGGCGCAACTGCCACCAACTTTACCCTTCTTAAAAAGCAAGTAAGTTCCAAAAGTAGGGTAGGGCGCAAATGCCACAATTTTAGATAGTGGCCGTAAGTACCACGGGCGCATCTACCATAGATTCGTTTTTGTTATGGACATAAAGTTTCTCAGATGAAGTTACGGAAGTAATTAGTATGGAAGAAAATGATGCAGCTGATATAGAGAACAATATTGTTTTTATTGTTTTCAATTCGTCCCAAAGATTATAATTTTAATGTCGTATAGGAATAGAACTAATTTATTTCATAATTATGAATCGTAATAAGTATTCCTAAATTTGTAATCTATATTTATAATTTTGCATGATAAATTAATATTCTTTATTTATTTTTGACTAGTCGAAATATTAAGAAGTTTGATGATTTTATTGATTACAACAGGGAAATTGTATAGTAAGACATTTACAGCCATATGCATAATCGATCGCCAGCGACTCGCCAGAGATTCATTTCGGCGTATCGCCAGCGATCCGCCGGCGAAAGCCCAAAAATGTGGCGACTTGCCGGAGATTGTCACCGGAATGTCATTTCACGCAAGTTTTCATTTTCTTTTATAGGGATTATTACCGGTATCTCTCGCATTTTATTCATGATTCATTTCTTAAAACTCAAAAAATAATGTACGAATATCAAACTGTGTTAATTTACGCAAAAACTAAATTTATCACTCGAAGAACAAGGATGATATTCAGAAGAAAATTTGTGAATAATATTAAAAGTTGCATATAACATTTAACGAAACTAGATGCATGCATACCTAAAAATATAATGGTATAGTGATGCTCTTTTGAAAAAGTTGTCTATTAATAAAGTAAAGCTAACAATTACAGAATTTTGATTAGAAAGATTGCTAGAAATTTCCAAAAGTGACATTCATGTAAACGTTATGTATCTGAGGCATACGAGCGCAAACGACGTCGTCCGATCTGACTGATCGAAATTTTTGAAAATTTGATGAATCATGTTTTAAATACCATCAAAATAATTGTTCAATTTAAAATAATACATATATTTGCATGTTAATTTGACCAACATTAGTGGAACATCTTGTACTTATGTTATAAAATGTGAACAAACTTAAAAAAAAGCTATTGGATAACCGAAATCAATTAGTGAGAACCCCATATCTTTAGAACATTCAAAATCGATTACTCTAATTTGTGTATACCCTGTATAAAGTTAATATGAAAAATTTAGAAAAATAGTTTTCTGTTTTGTCCTATTAAAAATTTCACAGTTCAGCCTTTTCTCAATACAATTTCAAAATTCGAAACGAAAAATACTCCATCGATACATTGTTTCAAGACGTCCCTCCCGAATCGGACATGTTCCCGGTGTTGTTTCCTGGATCGGGGGATCCTGTGGACGAATTATGGCAGTGACTACAGTGCAGACAGACGCTGCACGAACCCAACTTTTTCGCTAAAATCGAGCGAAGTTTCAAAGCGGGGCCCAATTTCATGTTCATTGTATTTGTGAGGTGGTCTTCGGTAAGAAGAGGTAGGCCGGCGCCATCTATACGCTCGTCTCGAAACGTCTGAAAAAGGAGAAATGAGAGTTAGTCAAAATCGAATAAGTAGTACACAGTTTTTATGTAGATGGGGCAAGGCTTAAAATATTCTTATAATAGATTCCAAATAAATTTCATAATATCTATTGTTTATACAGGGTGTTTCAGATTTAAACGAACACAGCTTAATGGGAGGTAGAGTACACTTAACTGAGTTCGAAACACCCCCATACTTAGCTTTTAGTCTTACTCGTTTCTGAGATATAGGGTGTTTTATAATTTTTTGCCAAAACTAAAATCGGACATTTTGTTTGAACGGCTACAGATATTTTGATAAAATTTTGTACAAAAGTTACTCTCTCTTAGATGAATCAAAACCATAATTTAATTTTAAAATATTTCAGGACTGGACTCTCTTTTTTTTTATTGCTCTTCTTCTACTGCACATTTAAATAGTACGTGGATCAATAAATAAAATAATATAATAATATTTAATGGCACCATCTTGATTTTCTTACAGTACATTTTTATAATGGCAACTACAATATTATAAATCAGTATATACAATAATAAAATCAAATATTTTACTCTGTACTTTTAAAACTCTACACAAATTAGGTACCATCTTAATTTTTTTTAATTACAGCATTTTCCATTAGAAAATTGAACATCTACACAGGACCGGGCTCACTTTATTTAATAAAGTAATAGAACAAACTAACAGAAACAAATAATTAATTAAAATTAAAGTAGATTTTCAAAATGAGTTCATTTTGAAAATCTACTTTAGTTTTGTTCTGTTATGTTATCAAATAAAGTGAGCCCGGTCCTGTGTAGATGTTCAATTTCTTATTGGAAAATGCAGTAGTTAAAAATAAATGAAGATGGTACCTAATTTGTGTACGTACTATTTAAATGTGCAGTAACATTTATTAAAATCCGATATACAGGGTGATATTCTAGCTAAGAAGAGCAATATAAAAAAAGAGAATTCGGTCTTGGAATGTTTTTAAATTAATTAATTAATTAATTAAATGTTATCAAAATATCTCTAGCCGTTCAAACAAAATGGCCGACTTTAGTTTTGGCAAAAAATCATAAAACACCCTATATCTTAGAAACAAGATTAAAAGCTAAGTATGGGGGTGTTTTAAACTCAGCTAAGTGTACTCTACCGCCCATTAAGCTGTGTCCGTTTAAATCTGAAACACCCTGTAAATTTAAAATTTTATCAAACGAGTTCCCCAAATTGTATCGATAAAGATTTTAGTTTCCACAAAAACGTCTTTATTTGAGTGGTTTTGCTTGAAATAAAGTATATTGCGTATGGAAATTAAAAATTTAATAGATAAAATAATTTAAGAGGACGAGAGATATTTGAAAAGATTGTTTGAATAGTTTTGTATGAAAAAGACACAATTAACATATTTGGACGTGTTAATTAAAAAATTAATATTTGTTTATTTTATAGTAATATAAATGTCCTTTATAGTCTAAAAAAATAATAAACACCGTATTACTGTAAAAGAAAGAATGAACAGTCGGCAGGCATGCGCGTAGCGACAAAGTAGATAACTTTCTTTTCACGTGACTGACATTAGCTAATTTTTAATGTAATTTCAGTACCTTAAATTATCAAATGAAATTAGACCTATTTAGTTTAGCTAATTTAGGATTATTTAGAAAGTTAAAGATTGTTTATTTGTTAAAAAATGAGTGTTTAAGTAGGTAGTTTTATGTGTGTTAAAAGTGATTATCTAGTCAAAATTAGAAAAAATATTCACTCGTCATAAAACAAGGTATTACGTAACCAGTTGCATAAATAGCTATTAGATTATGTTAAGTTATCAGTGCAAAAGGCAAACAAAGTTTTATCATAATATCAAATTTTATCGATTCAATTTTTAGTTTCCACGAAAACATCTTTATTTGGAAAAACCACGAAAACAAACCGTTTGTCCGCAGCACCAGTGATTTTATCTTAAATCGGTTTTTATAAGTGGTGTTGCTTAAAATAAAGGTGTTTAAGTGTGGAAACTCAAAATTATGTAAATCATATTGAGGAAATAAAAAATATGAATGTTTTATAAGAATTTTAATTAATAAATAAAAGTGAAGTAAAATAGATCTAGATCCTAAAACTAAATGCAGATTTGGAAATTCTGAAAATAAAAAATCACTAATTCCTCCT
Source organism: Psylliodes chrysocephalus (assembly GCA_927349885.1). NCBI lineage: Eukaryota > Metazoa > Arthropoda > Insecta > Coleoptera > Chrysomelidae > Psylliodes > Psylliodes chrysocephalus. Next base: position 54,490,933 of record OV651818.1, on the reverse strand, counting down.
ACAAAATTATGAAAATTAAACCCTTATATTAAAAACAATTAAAAAAGCTGGGAACTTAAGAAAAAAATGCGCGCACGATCGGGAATCGAACTCGGACTTGGGGCGTCCGCACTCTACCAATTGGGCCATCTCGGCACACACGCTATGATGTCCGAGTTCATAAATTTAAAGTCAAGTCAGATTCCGATTCCAGTTGGTAAACACAAATTCTTATCCTATATCAGCTCCTTAAATTCTCCTTAAAGCCACCCTTTTGACATAGTGTAGAAGGACGTAATTTATAATTACACTAAAACTATAGCACTTGAAATACTAGAAATATAGCATATTACCTTTAAAATTACAAGTAGTGCAAAGAACATAATAAAACGCACTATTCTTAAATAAGGTTACAAAATTAAGAGAATTTTATCCAAATAGGATAATAAATAAAAAAATTAAAAATTAACTTTTGAAATATTGCCTTGTCACATCTAAAATTTTAAAATCAAATATTACATCAACGGTTATCAAAACTTGCACAATTTATCAAACATTATGGCCCATAGATGTATTTATTTGTACAAAAATGTGGATAGCTGTGTATAAGCAACCATTAAAATTATTTTCACGACTACAGTAATAACAATTTTAATAAAAACGAAGTAAATACATTACTGGTATATTATGCTCAGTACGTGTGTAATTTACACGGCTATAAACCCATACTTTATTGATAGTAATTCAAACATCACTGTGGAACATCTTGTAGGTGGTCGATTAGATAAATAGTTTTAAAAGAGGAAATAGTTAAATAATTAAATTAAAATTTCAAAATTATTTGAAAAAAATATAGTAATATAATACGAGCCCTGAATCATATTATCTGGCCCATTCAATATTATATTTTTAATTTTATTTTAAACAACAATAAATAGAAAAGAAAAATCTATTAAATCCAATTGCAATTTGAGGCATGTCTGTCAACATTTTTAATTAAAATTAATATTAGAAAATTAGAGATAAGCACAGAATACTCAATTAAATAAGAAATCAATGAAGGATTCATTGATTAATTTGTACCATGTCTTAAAAATAGCCTCCTTATAATCATATTTGCCAATATGATTGCTGACAGGACATTTTAGCAGTTAGATATAAGTATTAAAAGTTAAAAAAATAGGGTGGGATAAAGCTGTGACTAATGATTTACGTCAAGTTATGGTAGTGTTATAAAATGCTGGTAATTTTGGTGCTAAAATTGTTAAACAACTGCAATTGATCACGTTATACTATGCGAAATATCGTCGAATTATATAACACGACAGGAGAAGTACAAGTAAACCCCGATCAATATGAGAGTTCTACGACATATAATACACTTTTCTAAAACACTGAAAGTTTTTTATCTACAACTGTACTGAGACATTCTATAATTGTGAACCCTCAATATTTTGGTGACAAGCCGCAGCTGTACCCAACGAAAAAAGAAAGGATAAATAACAATAAATTTAGTCAATCAATATTTAAAATTAAACAAGTTTCTTTGTCATATAACAAAAAAGTTGAACGCACCAAGATAGAAAAATGGTCATAGGGTCTCGATGTTGAAGCAAATTTTATATAACTTGATAACCAATATCAATAAGAAGCTAGGAAGAACCAATAATGACTTGGTCCGAAGTTATTAAAGAAATAGGCGACGCTAAAGAATGACCCAAAAAGATCCAAAAATAACTTGAAAAGAACGAAGCAGAAAAGGCAACAGAAGTGACTATTTCCCTAGACCAAATATCAGCAACTATTTCTCTAGAGAAATAGTCGATATTTGGTTTAGTGAAATAGTCGTCCCAAATATAACACGACCTTGATTAGTATTCTGCTATTTTTGTTATTGCTAAATTTCTCATTTTACAATTTGATTCTACATAATTTTGGCATTAATAATCAATTGATTAAAGCCCTCGAGCTAAAGCTCTCGGGCTATTTTCAGATTATTAATGCCTAAAATTTAGTCTCATCAAATTGATAATAAAATATTTAGATTCAACAAAAATAGCCGACTATTATCAAGTGCGAAAAATTTCACGCTAAAGTGTACACAAATTAAAAAATTATATACACGCGAAACGTCATATTGCTGTGGTGGGAGGTGTTTGTGTAAATGCGTCTTATTTGTTTTCATTTACGCCGTGACTAGTAGTAGTATTTTATAAACCTTAGAAGCAAATTTCACATACATGAACAAATAATAATGCCATGACAACAAAAAAATGAAGCGACGACTACTCGTAGGGTGGCGGCTACGCCGCCACAAAAAAATTTTAATCCATACCTAGCTACGCGGACCGGCATTAACACCAACGGCCTGCACACAGCTCATCTACTCTGACAAGACGTCTCGCGTGTTTGTAACTTTATGAATTGCGTACAAGTTAGCGTGTACCTAGACACTGTGAAAATTTTATAGAGAATAAGAATACTATTAAATTTCTTAATTTAAGTAATGGTACAAAAGAAGAATGACTATAGAATAAATAAGCAAAAACAATATTAAAGCCCGCTAAATTTGGAATCTAAAGTTGTACAAAGCGTAAAAATTAAGCATTAAGAAAATAAATAGAAGCATAAGAGGAAATTGTACAAAACAGAGTAAAGTTAATAAAATTAGTAAGAAAAATGCAAGAAATGGAAGAATTAAGGTATCAAGACTTTCATAATCTGGACAACTGTAATAAATCGAAGAATGAAAAATGCATGAACAAGATCAACAACAACTCAAATCAGTGTTTGGCTTTCACAGACTACAACATATCTATGATTACAACTCATGCTTTAAACGGCTCTAAGAAATAGCAGAACAAACAAATGGCTAGGAAGGTGTGACAAGTTCAAACTAGTTTAAATGATTCTGAAATTAATATCTATGCAATTTAGGATTAAACTTATAAAACTAAGAAATCCCTAATTAGGTCCAGTGGATAAGTTGAACAGAGATACTCGATACTCCCTCCTTATCAAACAAAATAATAAAAAAAACTTTTGTTACATATTTACTAATTTATCAATTATTTGGGACTATATACCATAAGGTGTCTACTTTGTGAATGTGCTTTTGTTCGTTATGAACAATGTAACCACTAATGTCAATATATCCAATGTCAATACTTAATATATTTAATTATCTTCTTCTATGAAAGTGTACTCAATAATAATATTCCGAGGTCGTAGTGTAACGAGGCAGAAATTCATATGCGTACCTTCTTTAGAGGGATTAATTTTGAATGCTAAAAATGGAATGTGGCTATGATGTATCGCGATACAGTGTGACAATTTAAAAAGTTACAATGGGATATATCTCACAAACGAAAGATGATATCAAAAATGCTTGAAACCGTTTCGATGATAAGAAGGGGGGACTAAAACGAGATAAAAGAGAACTTACCCCCATCAACCCCCTAGGCCCCACCTTCCCCAACTAAAAAAGTTTAAATAGCGAACCCCTACTTGTGATACATCATTGACAAGGATATAAAAAATGCTATCCAATGGTATAAATAATAATTCATTTGAAAGTGACTGTACAGGAAATGAGTGCCATACTTGCTGCACAAAAAAACCTTCGCTGGTTCTCGGACAGTGTACTTCATAGGGAAAAATTAAATATTTGTCTATCTTAATATTTCTTAATTATTAAATCATACTTGTAATACTGATTACAACATGTGCCATAGGTAGCACACATGGCACATAGAATGTGATACATAACAGCAGGCTGTGAGTATTACAACTAGTTCTTCCACATAGGAATCACAAAAATATTGCCAAGTGTGTTCAACCAGCCAATATGCCAATGAACATGTAAAATAAAAAATCAAAAATATTATTGTGGCTTGTAGGACCGTTTCATTGCAAACGTAATTAAACCTAATCGGCGATCGACTTGTTCATATCCTCCGAAATGCAACCTAAAAACTGAAAGGCATTGGTCGATAAATAGGTAGTAAAATTGGGCTTTTTTTATTATTTTTTTAAATTAAAATTCCTGAGTTGTTAACATTATAAAATAATTAAGAAACGTATAAGAAAACATGGCAATTTTCTAAAAATTTTGTTTCAACTTTCAACTGAATCATCTTGGATTAATTATTAATATTCATCCAACTTAGATAAAAATATCTAGTGCGCTCATGAATGCTATTATAACCGGACAGTATTATTGTTTGGCATGTGGCGAATTAATGACATGATGATTTTGTATTTAACAAAAAAATTATGCAACCAGTGTTATATTATTGCATTACACTGAAAAAAAAAATATATAATTATGATTAAAATATGTAGGTAGAAAAATAAAGTTCAAGTTTCTAGTTTAAATGGATCGAATTAGTGTGAAGTGACAGATTCCAAACAAAACAAAACAAAGTTACCGTAGCTCAATTTCAATGTGGTCATTTTATTTATTTGATAATGTTTTTTATCTAGAAACAAATTGTATATTACCAACTTGATTTTAACTATTTTAATCAATGTTTGTAGGGAAAGTTGCGGTTATTAAACTGTTAAAGATTACATTCTTTTTCTAAATACAATTTCGTATTAAGTTTAAATATCGATAATTTGTTGAAATTAAACCACTTATTACCCTTTATAATAAGAATTTATTTAAAATATATGTAATCAAATTTAATAGTTTTTACAGTTTGAATATTATAAAAATCCTCTTCTTAGTTTCTTCTTCGTCTAGTTTTCTTTTATTGCTCGTTTTCTTTTGTTTTTCGTCTTCTCTTCTTTCCTGTCAAGGTGTCTTATTTTTAAATGTCTTTGGTCCGCCTTTATAAACCGTGCTTGGCTGAAATGCTTCACTAACCGTGTCCTTTAACGAATTCCGTAAATATAGGTAGATTACATGTACTAATGTATTTCTGGTAAAAGTAAATTTCTTGAGTGAGTTCAAGAGAGCTCGAGAGAAACGAGAAATTCTCGTCTTGTCTCGAATCTTTTTTCGAGAGAAAAGTCTGACTTATCTGTCAAAATAAAAGGTTTATTATAGTAAAAACCACGGAAACATGATTAAATCTAAACTAAAACTTTTATTAGGCCGATCAGATGTATTAAAATTTTCATATAAGCATTGAAAGATGAGGTAAAAATAAAATATCTACCTCTTGAACCTGTACTACGTTGTGCAAATTAAATAACTGTCTCTAGACTAGACATTCTAATAATAATTGATTATTTTCATATAGAGTGATCTACAAAAATGTTTTACTTACTATATATTTCAATTACTTGTGAAAATCTACCAAAATTATTCAAATGTTCTGAGACTTTCTAACTGTATCTCGATATAATTACTTTATGTGGTACTCCTATTTGTTAATTACTATTATTTTGCTTTTATTTAGATTTATTTCCATTTTCAGTTTACTAATTTAATTGGTACCTACTTATATGTACTACAATAGTAATAGTAATACTATCCAAATTATTGCTACGCCATTGGTTTCTATTCTTCCTATGTGAATATCATTAAAGTTCTTCTGCTTATGTTAAACGCTCTACTTCTTGTTGGCTGCTGTTGTTCAGGCAATTGTTTCAGTGCCGCAAGCCTTTAATGACCGACTAATTAATCCATCGTGGCACGTGATTTTACAATTTACTTTTACAGAAATTGCTTTGAGACAGAGCCGGGTCCTCAGAGAATGCACGTATTCATACAAAATACAAATGAAGTAAACTTCGTATGGAAATAATACCACCAACGTTCATGTGATCTATATGTTGACGTAGAAAACAAAAAGTAATAAAAAGGTTTTATAGATTTTTTCGTATTCTTAATAATAACGTTTGGTCTTCAAAATTGCATTTTCGAGGTAATAAATTGGGCAAGAATTTATTATAATTATTGTCTTGCTATTGAACTTTGTTGTTTTTTGGTTTGGATCCTTGAAAGCAACCTGCTGTCATGATTATTAAAGAAGAAAGTAAAATAGTTCTATTTGTTACTTTTTGTAGTATTAATGCAGAAATGCGTGTTTTGAATAGTGGTCGTAGATAAACCATTATTTTAGGTGAATAGCATTTGGGAGTCTTGGTCAAGTAGTTTTTTCAGCTTCTATTTGGACATTATTTTTAAGACAGCAACAGCAAACGTTTTACAAAAAAAAATACGTTTTTTTGAATGTTAGTTTAACGCCCTGTAACTTTGTTAGGAACCAGTTTATGATATAGGTAAATATAGCCAAATCTACTTATTTTTTGGTAATCTATCTGAGGAAGAATTTATGACATATCTTTTTGAAACACCCTGTATATCTTCTTCACACTTGCATTGCATCATATGCGTCAAACAACCTTCATCGATTCCATTATTGCAATAAATATTAGAGAAATTTTTTTTTTTATTTTTGTATACATCTGTTTTTTCTACCCAAATATATATTACATATGAACCATAAAATGTATTTATAATGGGAGAATATTAAATAGGAAGGATGAGATCTACGAATTAAAATACCCCACAATGGAGGCCTCGACGAGATATGCATGATTCCACAATGGTGACTAAATCACTAGGAGTTTTAGAAGAATTTAGTCAAAAAAAGTTTCTTAAAAATGCTATAGGATTACGAAGAGTATTTCATTTTCTTTTTACTATTGCAAATGTAACTAAACCAATCTTAGGAGCAGATTTTTTAACACATTTTGGCCTAATTTTGGATTTTAAAAATACTAAAATAATCGATAGATTCTATTGAAAAAATTTTTAATTTTAAAACTAAACACAATTCACCTAAACTATTTAATAAATAAATATTTAATAAAAAATCTGATGTGTCCAACACATGACTTTCCTATCTAGTTATTACAGGCTTTTTCCGTTTATTGTGTACAACCTATTGCAGCATCTCTATAAATGTTTAGAGGATAAACTAAATATATATACATTGTCCACATACATCTACCGCGAAACATTTTTCTATAGATATTCATTGAAAATAAAAATACTGAAAAATTTAAATTTAGCACTTTTCCTACAATTTTTCCATTACGGTCCATTTAAAAAAAATCATGTATGAACAAATATTATAGAGATCGATATCGCAAACAACTTTTATTTCAACAATTTTCATAAAAATCAGAATTTTGCACATTTTGTCAAATTTCTCGAATACGGACCATTTCAGGAAATTTTTACATAAGACAAAAATTATAGATAATAATATTAGAAGTAACTTTTATTTGAACAATTTTCTTCTCCAAACATAAATAACAGATATATTCCATAAAATATATAAACGGCCTCCCATAAAGTACCCCCCCAGATGTTCCGACTTTGTCCAAAATCTAATCATTTCACGTCAGCCGAAATAAAACTTAAGTTTAAAATTTATTGATTTTTTCTTTATCCGTTTTTGAGTTTTCTTCAAATTTCGAAATTTACACATTTTCTCAAATATCTCGAATACGGTCCATTTTAGAGAAATTATGTATAGGCCAAAAATTATAGAGAATTATATTACAAACAACTTTTATTTGAACAATTTTTATGAAAAATAATTTTTTTTACATTTTGTCAAATTTCTCGAATACGGACCATTTTAGGAAAATTTTGTATAAAACAAAAATTATAGATAATTATATTAGAAGTAACTTTTATTTGAAGAATTTTCTTCTCCAAACGTAAATAACAGATATATTCCATATAATATAAAAATGACCACCTATAAAGTACCCCCCCAGATGTTCCGACTCTGCCCAAAATCTAATCAGCTCATTGGACGCTGAAACGAAGCTTAAGTTTAAAATTTGGTGTTTTTCTGTGTATCGGTTCATGAGTTATGCGTTATACAGACACACACACACACACACACACACACACACACACACACACACACACACACACACACACACACACACACACACACACACACACACACACACAGACACACAGACACACACACACACACACACACACACACACACACACACACACACACAGACATCATCGCGAAAATAGTCAAAACGGATTCAGGGGACCACAAAACGTAAAAATCCGTCGAAAACTCGAAGTCGAAAAAAATCATGATTCCTATACTTTCCTTATATCTGTATACAGATAGGAAAGTAATAAAAATTTGTTCCTAAATTTGCTCAAAAATAAAATTAAAATTACAGAATATTGGCCAAAGAATTATGAAAGGAGTTTTAATGAAGTAAAAGAAGCACTTATTGAAGCATCTTTTCTGGCTCATCCTTTAGAGCAAGTTATTCTATCACTTATAACAGATGTAGTAATTCCCGTGTTGGTGGTATTCTTGAACAAGAGGTGGAGAGGTGTTAGACAACCCATCGCCTTTTTCTTAAAGAAATTATCAAAATCTCAATTTATTTATAGCATTTTTGATAAAGAATTATATGCAATTTATCTTTATCTTTACGTAGGTAATAAAAATGTAATGGTTGCAGATTTTTTAAGCAGAATGGAATAAGACCTTATCTCAGTAGAAAAAATAGAACCAGAATTAGATTTAAAAATAATAGGAGATGAACAAAAATTAGATTTAGAATTAAAAGGCTTATTAAAGAAACAAATTTCACTTACAAAAAGTTCAAATTATTTTTCACCAGTAGATATATTGTGTGAAAAGATTAATAATATTTTAAAACTTTATATTCCCAAGTCACATTGTTATGGTATTTTCATTAAGGTACATAACGTGGCACATACGTAAGAGCACTTTAAAATTTATAAAAAATAGATATTTTTGCCAAAGAATAAGTAAAGACATATACTTATAGTCAAAATCTTGTATAAATTGATAAAAAGCAAAAATTTCTAAATTTACAAAATCACCAACAGGTGAATTTTCAATCCCAAAAGGTAGGTTCCAACATATTCATATAGATATTGTTGGACCTCTTAAACCTTCAGGAGGTTGCTCTTATCTATTAATACTTATAGACAGATACACTAGATGAGTAGAAGCTTTTCCTTTAAAAACAATTACTACAGAAGTAATTATTAAAACATTAATAAATAATTATATGGCTCGATTTGGTGTATCTTATAGCGTCACACACGACCAGGGTAGCCAATTCGAGTCACATTTATTCAAAGAATTTAGCCAAAAATTAGGTTTTAGAAATATACATACCACTAGTTATCATCCAGAATCAAACGGAATGGTATAACGATTCCATAAAATATTAAAAGCATCTCTTATGGCCAAACTTCATAATAATAATTGGAAGGATGAATTACCATTAATTTTATTAGGTTTGGGAACCGCAGTAAACGAAAATTTGAAATGTTCTTCCACTGAACTAGTCTACGGACAATTTTTAAGATTACCAGGAGATTTTTTATAGATAGTAGTGAAAGTTTTGATACTGATTCATTTTTAATTAAATTACAAGAACATTTTGATTATATAAAACCCACTAAAATAAATAGACACGGTTCAAAGAATTTTTTATTTCACCAGATTTCATTTCTGTTAAAGTCCAAGGTATTAAACCTTCATTAACACCTCCTTTTAAAAAGCCGTACAAAGTCATTAGTAGAGATGATACAGTTTTTAAAATTCTAATTAATGGTAAATAATCATTAATTAATATAGATAGGTTGAAGCCAGCCTTTTTGTTAACAGAACAAGGTGTTCAAAATGTTATTCCAAAACCAAAGGAAAAGGTTTCTTTGTATTAAACCCAATAAGATATGGTTAAGTTATATTTTTATATGGGTTTGTTTTTTTTTTGAGCGGGGAGGTTATGTAGTGACATTGCAAGCACCACATAGTCTTACCTTTCGTTTTGACTTTTGTCATTTATGTTTAAGACTTCTTGCTCAATTTTATTTTGTGGTTAGCTAAATGTCAATGTCTGAAATATTTATATCAATAATGGAATCGTTGACAACCGGGTCACCAACGAGATGCCCTCAATCTTTTGTCTTTGCTAAGTAATAGAAAAATATCATAGGATGAAGGTTGTTTGACGCCTATGATGCAATGCAAGTGTGAAGAATATGTAGTGCATGTAAGTCAATTTACCCAAATTTATTCATTTTTTTAACCCTACAAAAAGCAGATGGCAAATAGCAAATAGAAAAATTCCTCTAAGTACCTCTTTGACTAAATTTCTAAAATATGTTTGCGTGGTACTCCACGCATTAAGTTTAGCACGCGAATCGTATAATAAATGGGTAAAGTGATGGGTTTCGAACATGATGGGTCTTAGGCTTGCGCCACTGCTCAATCGGTTCATCAATCACGTTATTATTTCGTTGTGAATGCTGCAGTTTTAATAGATTCACTTTAATATGTACAGGGGTGTCGAATAATAGAAAATATTGGATTATTCCTTTTAGGGGAAGCTAAAAAAATATTTTTATTTTGACGGTAAATAGTATTAAAAAGAGTGCTAAAGTTTACCGGTTTACTTAGTAATTTATTTAACAATGGCACAAACAAGTTATAAAAAAGATATTAGAATAAATAAAATAATAGGATTTAATTTGTATTTTAACTTAATCTTTGGTACAATTGATACTAAAAAATATAAAGCTGTAACTTATACTGGAAAAGTGATCACATTAAATTTTAATTATGCAATAAGCAATGAAATTGTGTCGTTATTCCAATGATAATATTGATATAATTTGTAGTGCGGCACATTAAATTAGAAATTCTAAAATCAATCTTACTAAAGTCTTTGTTAGTATATTACTTTTGTACGTTCCAAACTTTAATATGCATGCATTACATGTGACTTGCTTTTTTCGAAGCTTCCATCTTAGAAAAAGCCATATTGAAATTACCGATTATTAATTTCTTTTTGTAATATTTTTAATTTTGTTTCATGTTTATCTATCATATTTAATATTTTCCTTTATAAAAAAGAAACCTAAAAGACAGAAATTGGTTCTACTTCTTTGTATCTATTAATTTGGCGAAGGCGAACTTTTAAATCTTTCTAAACATTTTTCTGAAATTCTCACAACTCTTGTATTGAGTTCCCCAAAAATCAAATCAATACAAGAATTGTAGGTAACAAACAAAAAAAAATAAAAAAATAATTACAAGGTATAAACTTGAATAGTATATTTCATTATGAGTCCAAAATAGTAGTTTATGCAACAAGAGTAGATATAATGGCCATATTACACGACGACGAAGTTTGAGCATAATGACGTAATCGGAGTGCTCAATCGTCTGAGTGCGATATGAACAATCCACTTGAGTTCTAAGACCCGCTAATGAAAATCAACAAATTAAAAATTAAGACAGAATAACTAATTTTAAAATAATTTGTGACTTTTACTAATTTATAAAATAAAATAAAATAAAATAAAAAAGATTTAATTTAATTAGTCCCCAGCCCAAATTTGAACCAGGGCTTCTCGCGTGGAAGAGAAATGCCGTTACCTCACCTCCACCGCCACTATTACGATTTTAGTTTTAATACTCGTAATTAAATTAGTTTCATATAGTTTGATAAACATTTCAGATTTATTTCTAAATGAGGACCAAATAAAAACAGAAATGCTGCAGAAAATAACCTTGGCTAAACAGTTTATCTGAAAATTATTATCTGGAACAAAATTTTTTATTTTATTTGGACAAATTTTTAACAAATTTTAGACAAATTCTTGACAAGTTTTGGACAAGTTTTGCACAAATTCTTGACAAGTTTTGGACAAATTATATACCATTTTAGACAATACTGTTTAAATCTAAATTTTGAACTCCCATTGTTTATGTTATATTAGTTTCACAAATTATAGTACTTACGATTTATTATTAATCAATACAAATAAAATCTAATTTCCAATTTCGTAAATAGAAAAGTGTTTGTTTTAAAATTGTGGCATTTTATATTATAATTTTAATGTCGAATTCATATTTAAAATTATCTGTATATTGGAGCTCGCGGTTCCCCATACCCAATACTAATTGCCAGTAATTTTTTAAACTAGATACGGTGAACAACCTATGCTAGGTCGATCGTAAATCAATGCCTTTTCTCTTCTTCATTTTTTCTTACGTTACACATATCTAATACTTTCAGACATGAAATGATTTAAATATCAGGTTCCGAACTCATTTAAATAATGACATAAATTATACGAGGTGTGAGAAAATAACAGAGGGCAAAAATATATACGTATTAGATCAAGTTAATTTATTTCTTAATAATTCGAATTAAGTGATTTGTTTAGATATTGTCTGGTCAGATATTAAAAACAAAAACATGTTTATCTCGAACAATTTGTCAGATGATAACAGAATGTCCCAGATTTTAAAATAACGCAAAATTGACGATAATTGATCAACAATTAAAATAGATTCCGAAAAATGTAATATTATCGAATCAGACGGACAAAACTGCTAAATTTTTATTTACCTTATTGGAATTGCAATCACATCAAAATCATGGATTAATTTTTGTTAAACTGCCATTAATATTTTTTATTAAGCAAAAAACACCCCATGAGGGGCCATTTGCTGATATTACAATATGGTCAAAAAATTATCAATGGGTATTTTGTTTCAATCTGTCTTAACTAAGATTGCAATATTAAAACTAATGTTTGAATATGTCACAAGTGTATAGCAGTTACAAAATGGAAGCCAAAATGCTTCTCTGTGGTACCTCTGCTATGATTTTTTTTTTCATTTCAGAGTACGATTATGAAAGACGCACATTCAGTTAATGTTTTAAGCCATCATATATACTTCAAAAGTCCGAGCATCATCAAGGAAGTTGATTAAGCAGACTTCTTTATTTTTAATCACAACATAGATTATACCCACATAACATCAATGTTCTATGAACATACTAATAAAGTTCTGTTTGTTCTTTTCAGTATGTCCATACCTAGTATATACTTTGAAAGTATATTCTAGAAAGTATATACTGAGTACGTGCTATGATAGTATATTCTAAAAAGTATATACTGATTAAGTACCTTAAAAATATATTCCTAAAAGCATATACTGAGCACGAGCTGTAACAGGACATTTTTAGAAGATACTAAAAGTCATATACCAAGCATGTACCTTATATTCTAAGAATGTTCTAAATCAGGCCAGCACAACTCAGATTTTCAAAGGACCAGATTTGAAAAACCATAATGGTACGAGGGCCGCCAAGAGAGGCCTGAGTCTACAACGGTAAGTTCAGATTACTAAAAGAGAAGATCTTTTTTTCCCTTTCATTTATAAACGAACTCCTGCTGGTCGAGCTTCTAAAAAAAAAGTTATTCACGTTATAATTCTGCCGAGATTTCCTAAAAAAAACAGCGTCAGCCTAAATGCAAGTTTGATACACTGATAAATATAATTTGACGTAGGCGGACCAATCTAGTCAATGGCCAACGGGCCGCCAAAACGCCACTGGCAGGCCGCATCCGGCCCGCGGGCCGTATGTTGTGCACCCCTGTTCTAAATGTTTGCAAGTAAAAATTAATACCAAATACATGTAAAAACACGTTCATATACATATTTATATGAATTTTTCCCAGATGCCGATCTGATAATTCGCTAGCAAACGTACTAATTTTGAGTGATCAGGCCAAAAAATTCACAATCCTAATAGAAGAGAAGAAAAATAACATAACCTACAATTCTCGTTTCAGTTTGTAATAGGTAAATAAATTAATAAAAATTAATTGCATCCTGTGTTCAATAAAAATAAACAAATTTTACTATATTTGTAGTTTTTAGGACCTATAAGTGATGTTAGAACACAGGATATCCCAAATATTAATTGCCAGTGTGAATTTATTAATATGGTTAATAATAATAGCGGATTGAAACTAAAATACAGTGTTACCAGAATTACATACACACTTTCTATGAAAAAAATTCTGCAAGGCCAGAAATTGACCTGGAAAAACTAGAAAATTAGCAAAGGAGGACGAAAACTACAAAATGGTGGTAAGTAATTAACAAAAATATATTTAAACTTTCACTGAACATAATAATCATTTATGTAACTCTTGTTTTTGTTTGTGGAATGCCATGTACCATTTTTAATGTTTTACGTTCGACAAAAATATTTAAAATATTCCATTAGCTATGTACACTTAATTTGAATATGTACCAAGTTTGTTGATTTTTTTTATTTTTTAGGTTCAATGAAGATCCCATTAAATCAATCAAATGAAACTAAAGCCATTGATACAGTAAAATATTGGTTAGTTAAGGTCAAAGAAAAAATTTGTAATAAAAATACAAACAAGTATAAATTTTTTGAAATAAATATTTAAAAAATGGTCACTACTTTCATTATATACACTTATTCTTTAATGAAACATCCTGTATTAGGGTGTCCAGTATATGCCTAGCATATACTATATTTAAATACTTAGAATATACTTAGAAGGTACTATCAAATTAAAGTAGATACTAATTGCATATTGTACACATACTTGAAGTACATTATCAGTATCTGCATAGCACGTATAAACAACGTCACGTAACATATGCTTGGTATATTCTGAGAATGTACTAAATGCAAATAAAGTATATTCTCAGCATATGCGTTACGACTATAAACCAAGTGCATACCCAGATAACAATTATACATTCTTAGCATATTCTTAGTATATACTTTTTAAGAAGTATATTCTCAGCATATGCGTATTCTTAAAAAGTGTATACTAAGAATATGCTAAGAATGTATAATTGTTATCTGGGTATGCACTTGGTTTATAGTCGTAAGATTCTCTCTAAAGCCGAAATAATAATACGTAGCAGGTTTTATCCCGAGAGAGTACACTAAAATTAAAAATAACACAATGAATATTTTTTTTTGATTTATGGCCTAAGTGTAGTCTCAGTTTGTGTTTAAATTCTCAATCATATGTGTTCTCTGTAGGCTTTGTTACTGTTTCCTAGCGTCACTTCAGGAACAGCACTGTTAATTAGAACCCAACAGTAAATGGTTGAGTGGGGAATCCTACCAAGGCATCACAATTAATTTTAAATAATTAAATTAAATAAAAAAATCCCGGCCAACGGTGGGACTCGAACCTGTGACCCTTGTTTCCGCAGGTAGAGACTCTACCACTGAACCACCAACCCCCCCAATGAATATTCATACTGCCAAATTACTTTTATACTTGGTGAAGGATGAGTAGGAAATGACGTATGCCAGTTAGGGATACCTATGATAGAAAGGTTTGCTTTAGAACAAAGGACAACCTATTCTCAAAAAAACTTCGCCTTCAATTTGTTTCCATTTGGGTACATTATCCTGTATATTAAGTGAAAGGGTAGATAGATTTAATTCAAAGAAGGTCGATATTGAGATCAGCGATATTGAGATCAGCAAATCAGAAGTTACGAATGGTTATGTTACAAATAAAAATGTAGAAATTATATATTTGAAAAAGGGAAGACATCGATATCTTATTTCAGATTGTAATATAATTTGTTGTTAAAATTATGCTTGTCGAGCAGTGTATAGAAAGACATGCACTTAAAACACATTTAAATTCAATGTACACTATTTTTGAGAAAATTTTACCATTCTATTAAGACTCAATCAAATACTCTTTTATTTTAAAACGTTTCTTTGACAACCAAAAAAAATTCCAGAAATTGTTCTGTCGGTGGGTACCCCAGAGGAAATTACGCTGGAATTTTTTTTAACATTTGAGACGCTCTTCTATTTCAGGAAACTAAAGTAGATAATCAAAGCTAAAATAATAATTGGGTTTTTCGCGTGGACTTAACGTATTCAAGTTATGACAAATGCGTATAATTAGCTTGGACAACTCTGCAAATTTTATTTTAGACATTTTTGTCCATCAAATTTTGAACTTTCGATGTACATTTTTTTTCCTAAAGTGGTATTATAAGTTAAAACATTTTTTAATTAACCAAAATATATTTAAAATTCGAAAATTCGTTACCTCTCTAACCACTATGGCAGATTATAAAAAATTAAACTTATATTACTTCTGTAGATAGGTATATCTCATATTTCTTTATGTTATCACCCTGTCTATTACATATTATTTATTGATTTGGTTCAGTTGTTGGTCTTGTTCGTTCTTTTCATTCTGTACAGTAGAAAAAGATCAGGATGTTATACTTTATATGAACGAGTTCCTTTTAATTAATGGCAGTTTTAGAGACCGGTTGCTCTATTAAAAAAAAATCCTGCGGCGGTGCAACCGGGCTCAAAGACGCCGTTGAGGAATATTTTAAAGGGATACGGATTTTAACAACTTTAAAATTTAAATTAAATTAGCCGTTGGTCTCGTGGTCTGCAAAAAGTTCAGTTTTTTTGTTAAATGAAATGCTGCAACATCGTGGTTAAGATTGGAAAAGGGCATTTGAATACTTTTTTTTCAAAATTCCGGTATTGCTGGCCAAAGCTGAAGGTTCAATAAAATTATATGGTGGAACTATTTTAACGATAATGGAAAAAATGTTAACAAGCTGAAAAACTATACATGGAAAATTAAAATAGATATTATGGAAAACTAAAATAAAATACAAAAGTTTTCATATCACTAGTGGAAGATATGTTACTAGTGGATTTGAACTATGGAAGACTGCTGAGGATATGAAAAGGAAATAAGTTTTTGTTGTGTGGCACTTGTGAATAATGTTTCAAACAATGAATTAAAAAGAATAATAGAAATGATGTGAGGAAACAGTACGAAAAAATCATGAAGATAGAAATTAATGAAATTCCAAAAACTATTTGAATGGTTTACGAATTAAAGAAAAACAAGTCAATCCAAAAAAAATTAGGAATTATACTAATATTACTGTGTCGAAAACTCATGCCAAATTAGTAAAAGAATTACGTTTTTCGAGATAATTTCTGTAAAGATAAAGTGATTTTTGTAGTCATAGATCCTTAATCAGGAGAGTTAATATAGTCCAGGATCCGTAAGTAGGGTCGACCCATCTGTTTAATGGATAAAAGTTATTTTTTGTTAGATAAAATATGTTTTTAAATATACCGCAAATGGGTTGCCTAAGAAAATACAGTCACGGCCATTTTTTGCCTTTCTTTCTGTATACAATTAAGGAAAGTATAGAAATCATGATAAAAGTTACTTATGATGTCATTCTCTATTATTTCGTTCCTATACATGATTTCCCTAAAATGGACCTAATTCGAGATATTTGAGGAAAAATGCAAATTTGGAATTTTAAAGACAACTCAAAAACGGATAAGGAGAAAAACACCAAATTTTAAACTTAAGCTTTAATCTATCCTGCGGTGAGCTGATTAAAGTTTGGGCATAGTCGAAGCATCTGGGGAAGACTTTACAGGTTGTCGTTTTTTTTATTTTAAGAAAATAAATAGTCTGGACCGTATTTTCTTAGGCAACCCTTTGCAGTATATTTTTAAACATATTTTATTTAATAAAAAGAAACTTTCATCTATTAAACAGATGGGTGAAGGTTGACCTTACTTCGAATCTTAGACTAATATAAGATGTTTTAGAAATAAAATGCGTAGATACTTTTATATGGGTTTAAATTTGCCAAAACGAAAGATATATTAAATGAAAATGTGCCTGCAGAAAACCCTTTGGAAAATAGAATAAAACCAGAAATATACGTAGAAGAAATTGCATATGTTTAAGCATTTGACAGTATATTTTTACTTTTCAAAATTTAAATCAAAAAATTTTCTGCTTGTTAGTCATCAGCAATCAATCTTTATTTATGGCATATTTCATTGCCAAAAGATAAGTGCATTTATTAATCAAATAAATTTTAAGCGTAGGGCACATAGCTGCAGACGGCTCTAAAAATTCCCCGCGTGTGCAAACGAGGATGTGTAACAAAACCAGTAATACTCCTGCTGTATAAACTGCCAGAAAATGATCCCGCTAACTATATCAGACAGAATAGCTAAACTGGAAAAAGACAACCCCAGAAGATACAGTACACACTATCATCAGTGCCTACAACCAATGCGTGGGAAAGGAGACTAGAGAAATAAGCAGCCTTGTTGCCAAACTACCAACCACTACTATCCAAGACACAACATCAAGCTAGGACCATCCAAGAGGCACTTAGGACCCAAGAATAAGTAAAGAAAGATATAACTGCCTTAAACAAAGAATTCTCAGAGTTAAACCCAGCTAATCAGACAATGAAACTTATGAAATGTTCACAACTTTCAATGAGCGACAATAACAGAACCTTTTGGATAAACTCTGACGAATGAGGTATGAAACCGAGTCAGAAAGTAGGCTGAACGTGGCTTTGGCTAAGAGGTAGTAGAACAGGTTGATGGCTGAAGAATTAGTTATGCTGAGAGGCATGTGTGACAAAAAGACCAAGGTAAACTATAGACAAGGCACTTAGTAAATTTAAAAAAACAAAAAATCCAGCTCATTATATTACAAGGAATTAAAAAACTATACTACCACGGCTATTAAAAACGAAAAAAAAGGTTACTTTAAATATTGTGTTGAAACGTTTGGTAGAAATAGTAGGGTAATGTGGCAAACAGTAAGAAGCATGAACATATGTTCAAAACCTGTTAAAAGTGAATTACCCGCAAATTTAAATCATCCCAATGAAATAAATGATTATTTTATATCGGCAACTTGCAATCAAAACCCCGCTGATCAGGACTTGCTCCTCTTTTATAATAACAACTCTAAAGTAAATTTTCAGGAGCCACTCAGTTTCACAGCCGTTAATCAATGTATTGTTTATAAATATTTACTGGAAATTAAAACTCAAGCGATGGGAGTTGACAATTTGCAAATGTCTATGATTCTGCTGTGTTGTCCACATATTCTAATTTTTATAACTCACATCATAAATACTTGCTTGGAGCTATCTATCTGTTTTCCCAGAAAACTGGAAAATATCAAAAGTGCTACCATTGCCAAAAAAATCTAATATAAGTAGTATTAATGAACTAAGGCCTATTTCAATTTTACCGGTTTTATCAAAAGTATTAGAAAAAATTGTTAAATATCAAATTGAATTACACATTAAAAATTATAATATCTTACCAATTAGTCAGTCTGGTTTTAGGCGTGGTTATAGTTGTACAACTGCCTTACTGGAGGTTACAGATGATATTTTTAATGATATAGACAAGGGAAATACAGATGTTTTAATATTGTTGGATTACACAAAAGCATTTGATACCATTAACCACAAATTACTTTATAGCATTCTACATTATGTAGGGTTTTCTAATAAAGCTATTAAATTTTTTAAAAATTATTTATCAAATCGTGTTCAATTTGTTGAAACAAATTCTGGCAAATCAGATATAAAAAATATCACATGTGGTGTGCCTCAAGGATCTATACTAGGTCCGGTTTTGTTCAGCATTTATGCAGGTAACATTTGTACAATTCTTGACAATTGCAGGGCTTATTTGTATGCTGATGATACACAAATTATATTTACTGTTTCGGAATTTAATAAAGTACTCACAAACGAATTCATTAATTCAGAATTACTAAAAGTAGTCTCGTTTTCGAAAAGGCATCAGCTTAATATTAATCCTGCAAAAACACAAATATTAGTATTCGGCAAGGATAAAAAGCAAATTTCAAGTCAATTATCGATAAGTATTGATGGCATTAGTGTTCCTTGTGTTGATGTTGCTAGAAATCTGGGTCTTCAGCTAGATACGGATTTAAGATTTAGAATACACGTCAATAACTGTGTAAGAAAAGCATACGCAAATTTAAAAATTCTTTTTCCTCATCGTCATATATTAGATCAAAAAACAAAAATTTTATTGTGTGATACTATGGTTCTAAGTCATTTTAATTATTGTGATGTCATTTACGGTCCTTGCATAGATAACTTAGATGCCAATCGAATTCAAAGAGCTCAAAATTCTTGTCTTCGTTATATATACGGTATTAGAAAATACGAAAGGATCAGTTATAAATTGAAGGAAGCTAACTGGTTAAATATGGAAAGTAGAAGGCATCTTCATATGGTAACATTTTTTCATAAAATAATAATATTTCAATCGCCACCCTATTTATATAATAGAATTACATTTCGCAGCGATGTGCACAATGTGCATACTAGATTTAGGGGGCATATCTCACCTCCTTACCATCGGACCTCTAAGTTCCAGGCATCGTTTTCCTATATGGTCTTTAAACTTTACAACCAGGTTCCTTCGCATCTAAAGCATCTTACAGTAGGTACATTTAGGGAAAAATATAATAAGTACTTACGTACAGGTATTTGAGAATATTTAATTATGTTTAGTTATGTTTAATTGTGTTTAATTAAAGTTATTTATATTTAATTGTATTTAATTAAATTAAGTAGTATACAATGTGATATTAATTTATAAAAATAATTAAAGGGGTAGCACTTTGTATCAGCTCTGCTGTCTGCTGTCTCTTTTTTGTAGCATGATTTTATTTTAATGTATAATATGTAATTTTTTTATTTATCAGTATCATTCTACAAATAAACGTTATTATTATTATTATTATTATTATTATTATATATACACATATGCCATTGAGATACTGACAACCCTGTATTATCCGTTTATTTTTCAGAAGCTTATCCAGAACTAAGGCAAAACATTTAAAACCAATTTCTTGTATTGTCAACAGACAAACTAAAACCCCTTAACGATATCATTACGAAAAGGAATCTCAGACTCGTTAGTTGCCCGACAGCACATAGAAAAGTCATACAGCGTCCTTTCCCAAACGGACAGATCCAAAACTACAGAAGGAGTCTAGACTTATAAAAACCGAGTGCTCGGTGTCAATATCTTCATAGGATAAATCATCGTTATAGAATTGGGAGTGAGAGAATTGATCACTAACAAAACTACATAGATCTTTTCAGCCCAGCTCTGAGCTCAAACCAAGTTAATTCAAAGTTGACTAGGAACTTTACAATGGCTTTCGAGAGCTTGAGTACTCGGAAAAAAGTTACTTTCATCTGTGTTCCAGCACACAAAGATGGAAATACCGACACACTCGCTAAAAGAGAAACTGAATCTGAGTTCAAAGGATCAACTATTCCTGAGCATTGCCAAGAGCCCTACCAAAGAAGTAATCTCGTCGTGGACACAGAGTGTGGCACTCATGTACTGTAGAATAACCCCAAGGCGTTTATACCCAACCCTTCAATAAACAGCTCTGCTCAGATCCATAAATGGGGTAGGAAGGATTTGTATTCTCAAGGGACTGATGACAGGACATTGTCGGATAGATAACCATATGAGGATAGGTGAGAAAAAAATATTGGACTCTCCATTTTGCAGCGTGGAACACGAATCTATGAATCTAGGTTCACTTGACTGGAGCCTACCGATATGACATGAGTCACAATAGACCCATTTGGGTCGCAGTGGAACACGATGTGACCACCCACTCATTTTCAATCTAACCTAAAAGTCGGAAAGCATGCAATGATAAAAATTAATAGTAGAGTCGACTGCGGGTAAAGATATCTGCCGTGGTCTCAGAGAACACTAGGATACAAACCATACGTCATAAGTAAAAGTAAGGGTAAAAGAAGAAGGAGAAATATTGTAGAAATGTCATTCCACGTCAAGAAAATCTGGACAGTTCAAAGAGGGTTCGAGAAAGTGAACGCAAGCTATATAAGTCTCTCATTCTGACATCAGTGATCAGTTTTATGATAGACGTTATACGTTAATGTTATCAGTTGCATAGTTATTGTAAAAATTGTGTTGAAATAAATTGAGATACCAAAAACCTGCCTAACAATATGAAAGTTTCTGAGAAGCAAATTTTATTACGTAGGAAATATTATTTTAATATTTAATTGATATGAAGAGCAATGGTGAAGGCTTTAAAAATCATTAATTTAGATATTTTTTTTTTGTTGATTGAGTAGAATTCTCATATGGAGAAAACATTTATCAGAGTTGTTAGTTGTATTGGTTTGAGTTACATGAGCAGTGGTTTATTGGAACGTTTATTCAAACAACGTATTGTTTACGTTAATAGGTTGTTCAAATTTAACCATGAATTTTATCATAATTTCTTATAAAGACACCGGTAACTCTAGGGGACTATATAGAAACATTACGTGCTGTTATTGAAGTTTCAATTGTTTTTTATTAGTACTGTCAAAGATGGCGGAACAATCAGTTTATGTTTCTGTTGGGCAACGAATTATTTTAAAATTTCTTGTAACGAGAATGTTAAATCATCTGAAATTTTTTAAAGACCTCATCAACAATATGGAGAAAATACCCTTGGTGCTTGACTGGTGTCAGACTTTCCGATCAGAAGCGTTATTGTTCCCCATGATAACGCCCCACCTCAAAGCGCCCAATTGACTCCAGACACATTCATCAAATTGCATTGGGAAACATTACCTCACCGTTTCGATAGCCCTGACTTCTCACCCTGAGATTATTATTTGTTTGTACCTCTCAAAGAAGCTTTGGGTGGCCTAAAGTTCGAAGACGATGATGAAGTGGAGATATTTGTACAAAATTGGCATGCTACCCAACCAAACACCTTTTATAAAAAAGATATCATGAAGCTCAAAATAAGATGGCAAAGATAAAGAAAGTAGTATGTTGTTTCATGAAAGTTTTGATTCAATAAAGAATACAAACAAAATTCCAGATTAAATTTGAACCACCCTAGTATAAAAAAAGGTAAAACGAGAATATGATTTACAAAATAAAATACAAAGAAACGGAAACAGAACAAAGCAGATTAAGCAAAAATAGAAGGTAAACACAGATACAGAGATATCGGAACCGGACACGTAGAAGAACAGTAGAGAGTGGACTGCAGAATCCAGAATACACTAGTAGTTGAGCAGTAAAAAGATAGATCCTACAGAAGAGAAATAAACTAAGGAACTTAGATTTTTTGTTATTTTAAAGCTAGCAGAAGTATCCCATATATATTCATGTATGCTTTTACAATGAGATTTATATTATTTATGTTATTTATATGTATGAAATTTTTATAAAATCAAAGAAATTACCAACCGTAATCCTCCATCAAGTACCGCCCCTGATCGAAACAACTTAATAGCGAGTGCATGTTCTGCTTCTGCGGTTAGTTATTAACAGGTCATATTGTAATTACTACACTACAAGATTGTGCTTATTAAATTCTTCAGCTGGTCAGTATAAAAGAAAACGAACACAGATTGGAAATACATTCTATAGCAGCGCGTAAGGAGCTTTTTTTTTCAGAAACGCTAAGCTTGTTTATTCTAAGAGGTTATTAAATAGCCGATCGAGAATGTACGTTGAACCTATACAGAAGCTCTGAAGGTATAAGCAGATAATAAAGTAACAAGTTATTTTGTTTTATATTTAGTTTATTATTATTTATATTTTTTTGTAATTTGTAGCCAGAGAAATGTCGTGGTCGACAAATTAGTGAGCTGTTCATTGAGAAGGAAGTAATATTTAGTTTTATAACAACAAGTCTGTATCAAATTCAAAGAGTTGTTAGAATTTCGAAAACTTTAATTTTTGAGAAACTGCAAAAGAGAGTATTGAAGTTTTTTTAATCATGTTTAGCAACAATAAATGTAAAAGTCCAAAAATCTTTTTTTAAAGACGTTTCTTGAGATACTTGTTTAAGACGAAATTTGAATTTGAGGGCATTTTGTATAATCCCAACTATAATCCAAGACATTAGATGTCTAAAAATTAAATATTCGTCGAAAACTCGAGGTCGAGAAAAAATCCTGATTCCTATACTTTCTTTATCTGGAATACAAACAGGAAAGTAAAAATTATTTGTGAAATTCAAATTTAACATATTTAATAATTTTAGTTTGGTTTTGTTATATTTTTAAGTAAATTTTTTATTAGAATTGTAAGTGACGATAAAACAAATTTATAATTTATATCTGAGGCCCCCTACTTATGGGACAACACCCTTGCATCCTCATTAATTTCATTATATGGATGGCAATGTCTATCGAATGTGATACCACAGGTATTTTATGTTTTGAACGTCTATTAAAAGATTTGATTTGAGTAGTTATTTATTATAAGTTGAAATAATAATTTTAACCTATTAAATAAATGAGGATCTTACGAAAATAACATACAGGATATTGAAATAACGGTATTTTTTGTACAACGTTTAACGGACTTTAGACTGAAACTTGTAACTGAATTTGATATTAAGATCAAAAAGGTAAAGAGCCCAAATATGTTTACATGGCACTCTTAGGGTGTCAGGATCACAAATATTTTTACACTGGAGAACTTAAGGGGTAAAGGGTAAATTTTTTTGCATAACTATTCGAACAATATAAATGGGCCAAATATTTTTACTTAGGGTCTAAGTATTTTTATGTGGATAAGATTTAGGAGTAAATGGTACAAATGTTTTTACACAAACAGGGTCAAGGGGTAAATTATCCAAATATTTTTACACAGATAGGCGTAAGTGGCAAAACAACTAAATATTTTGATATGGGGGCTTAAGGGATAAAAGGACAGGTTTATAGTATAAATAGGCAAAATATTACAGCAGGCCTGAAGAGCAAACAGCACAAAGAGCCCAAATATCTTTACATGAGCCGCTTTAAGGGGTAAAGGGCCCAAATAATTTTATATGGTAAGGCTTAAGGATTAAAACCACCCAATATTTTTACATATGCAGACCTAAGGGGCGAAACGAATACATTTTTTTACATAAATCGTTCAAACGAATGGGAGTGAGTAAATGATTATATCAGCAGAACCTTCGAATAGCCCTTTAAAGGCTACAGTGGCTGGTTTGTCAGGAAATTTGTCTTTTTGTAAGCTTGTCAACGATTTTATAAACTACGTCCAGAATTTTAAAATATGTCGCCATTACCAGAAGTATTTACAAAATTCAACAATAAAAAAAAGTAATCGGACATCATACTAACTTTTCAGTTATTCCTCGTACAATTGCATCTTTAATGAATTATTTAAAGCAATATAAGATTGTAAAACGAAATAATCGCTATTAACAATGATACCTTTAAACCTATAACAGAGAGATAAAAATTGAAGGCATCAATTTTATCATCATCGGACATCGTTCACGGACTACTAGACCGAACGGTGAAACAATTGAATTTCAACCACAGTTCGTTCCGGTCACTAGATCGTTCTGAATGGTAGCGGTGCCATGCCAGGCCGCGCGGTGCTATAGAGCTAGAATAGCTTTTATATTTTATTTTTGAATTATTTTCTTTTTTATCTGATTAGCTCGCGGTCTATCGTTATGAAATGGAATAAGTTGTATAGGGTAATTCTCAAGATCCTGTATATTAAATATTATAGCTTTTCTTAGGATATAATCCGCGAAATTCTAATAAGTAAGGGAGCTTAAAATTAATATATAGTTGAGGGCCACAAACGGATCTGATCTCTAAAACTTTTACCATAACTTAGTACCTCTATTATATTTGACTGAAAAAAATATAAGAAACATTTTAATCACAAATTGTTATTATTACACTTGCAAAGTCACTAATATTGTGACAGTTACTGAAAACAAATGTTGACTTGTTTATCTACGTGGCTTTAAGACGTAATTATGTGTAAGCTTGGTTTAAGGGATTTGGCAGATATTAAACTAAACTATTTCTTGCATAAAATATTTGACGAATAACCAAAACGAATTAAGTGTTTATATTTATTTAATAATTTGAATGGTATAGAAAAAAAAATTGTGACATAATATTCCAAAAATTATTTTTTGGGACACCTTGTATCTTGTCAATATTAAATGCCTATATTATTAATTTTTAAAAATTTAAAAAGACGACGGTCAGCCTTAATGTTCAATTTTTAATAGTTAATAGTTAAAAATATTTTTAACTATTAACTATTTTAACTTAGTAAACTTAGTAAACTTAAACTTAGTAAACTTAGTAAACTTAGTAAACTTAGTAAACTTAGTAAACTTAGTAAACTTAGTAAACTTAGTAAACTTAGTAAACTTAGTAAACTTAGTAAACTTAGTAAACTTAGTAAACTTAGTAAACTTAGTAAACTTAGTAAACTTAGTAAACTTAGGAAACTTAGTAAACTTAGTAAACTTAGTAAACTTAGTAAACTTAGTAAACTTAGTAAACTTAGTAAACTTAGTAAACTTAGTAAACTTAGTAAACTTAGTAAACTTAGTAAACTTAGTAAACTTAGTAAACTTAGTAAACTTAGTAAACTTAGTAAACTTAGTAAACTTAGTAAACTTAGTAAACTTAGTAAACTTAGTAAACTTAGTAAACTTAGTAAACTTAGTAAACTTAGTAAACTTAGTAAACTTAGTAAACTTAGTAAACTTAGTAAACTTAGTAAACTTAGTAAACTTAGTAAACTTAGTAAACTTAGTAAACTTAGTAAACTTAGTAAACTTAGTAAACTTAGTAAACTTAGTAAACTTAGTAAACTTAGTAAACTTAGTAAACTTAGTAAACTTAGTAAACTTAGTAAACTTAGTAAACTTAGTAAACTTAGTAAACTTAGTAAACTTAGTAAACTTAGTTAACTTAGTAAACTTAGTAAACTTAGTAAACTTAGTAAACTTAGTAAACTTAGTAAACTTAGTAAACTTAGTAAACTTAGTAAACTTAGTAAACTTAGGAAACTTAGTAAACTTAGTAAACTTAGTAAACTTAGTAAACTTAGTAAACTTAGTAAACTTAGTAAACTTAGTAAACTTAGTAAACTTAGTAAACTTAGTAAACTTAGTAAACTTAGTAAACTTAGTAAACTTAGTAAACTTAGTAAACTTAGTAAACTTAGTAAACTTAGTAAACTTAGTAAACTTAGTAAACTTAGTAAACTTAGTAAACTTAGTAAACTTAGTAAACTTAGTAAACTTAGTAAACTTAGTAAACTTAGTAAACTTAGTAAACTTAGTAAACTTAGTAAACTTAGTAAACTTAGTAAACTTAGTAAACTTAGTAAACTTAGTAAACTTAGTAAACTTAGTAAACTTAGTAAACTTAGTAAACTTAGTAAACTTAGTAAACTTAGTAAACTTAGTAAACTTAGTAAACTTAGTAAACTTAGTAAACTTAGTAAACTTAGTAAACTTAGTAAACTTAGTAAACTTAGTAAACTTAGTAAACTTAGTAAACTTAGTAAACTTAGTAAACTTAGTAAACTTAGTAAACTTAGTAAACTTAGTAAACTTAGTAAACTTAGTAAACTTAGTAAACTTAGTAAACTTAGTAAACTTAGTAAACTTAGTAAACTTAGTAAACTTAGTAAACTTAGTAAACTTAGTAAACTTAGTAAACTTAGTAAACTTAGTAAACAATCTACTGAGTTGAATGATCTATAATCGCATTTTCATGAATTTTATTCTTTAAAATAACTCGCGAAACAAAATACAAAACGTAAGTTACATTTGAAAAAGAAATTGACAGTGACATAAACAATTTTTTACACTCACCCCGCCTCATTCTTAATGTGTACACCATTTCCAGTCTTCTTATAATTACAAATGTTTATGCTAATCAGCCAATTACATTTCTCTGTTTGAACTGACCAATAAATTACCATTCATGATTATCGATTTAATCAAATTCATGGTGGATGATTTCCTATAGGTTATTACTCAAGTAGGTACACATAGGGATTTATAATTAAAATAATTCATAATTATCCCATATTTTGAACTTATCTGCGACAAATTATAGGAATAGTGAATAATAAAAAAAGCGTTGGCAGCTTTCAAGAGAATAAAGGATCTCTTCGCGCTCTATCAACCTTAAAGAATATTTCATAAAATATCAGTTAAAATTACTATAAATCATCGCATAATGTATCGAATTGATCTACTAGACCACAAGTGCGGGACAAAAAAATTTAAATAGGATAACCAGTGAAAGTTTTAAAATTTATGATTCATCTACGCGAATATGATATACGATAACTTTCTTGCAACTGATGAAGTGGAAATAGTTTATAAGGTTGGCTATATCCACGAGGCGAACAGAATCGTAGAAAGTAGATGGGTAATCTGACCATGTAAAAGAAAAGAAAAAAATTAAAATGAAAAGTGTCAGGAATGAAAAATGGACATGCAGGAAAGTATCACACGATTTTTATAAAGCTAATATTGGTGAAGGAGCCAATATTTGTGTTAAATTTGGACTGTCTAATATTTTTTGTTTTTAAATAATTTATTAAACCTTTTTAATCATACAAAAATTATATAAGTCTAACTTAATATTCACAAATAACAAAAGTGTAATAACAAAAAATGCAAATTACAATAGTTTAAAGTTTTTTTTTTATCAGACTAGATTTTTTTCAAAGAATGTATAATGTTTCGGTGGTCGAATAAGACACGCTGAGTTGTTTTAACTTTTGATAAGTACTTCTTTATAAATAGAATCAAATGTAAATATATTGTATTGTATAAAATGTTTTCTGCAGACCTTTCCATGAACGATATTTTAAAATTAAACGCTTTATTCTCTTCTGAGTAACGAAAACTTTGGAAGCGTTAACCGCACTTCCTCACAAAATAATATACTGATATGGACATTCCTGACGGCATCGAAATTGTCAAAATTAAACTATGCTGGGGTAGTGAAGTTTTCAAAATCAAAATTTGAAGTAGAAAATTAAGATATCGGGGTTGTTGATTTTAGAAGAATTGTCAGATATATGTTATGTTATGTTGAGAATGGGGTGTTAATACACTGCGACCTAAAAGATCTATTGTGCCCCCTTCTGTCGCCACTGCACTTAGGAAATGTCTCAATGTCTATAGCGACCCTTCCAATCCTATTTTCTCAAGGAAGTGTAGGATTTCAAGTGGCTTCAAGTTAGGTAAATCTCCCTCTTCTATTTGATATCCTCCTAGATATAGTGCCCTTGGATTCTGGAGTGCTACACATTCAGTTAGGATGTGAATGGAGGTTTCGCCCTCCTCCTCACAGAATCTGCACTCACTATCCTCTACTACTCTCAGTTTACTTAGGTGTCCTTTTAGTCGTCAATGCCCGGTAAGGATCCCTGTTACAATACGTAGCCTGTTCTTGCTCAGGCAGATGCAGGCTTCCGATCTTTTTTGGTTATATTCACCTAAAAGTATCTTGGCCTGTCTCAGCCCCAAGAGATTGTTCCAATTATCGGTTCTTCTACTACCCAATTCTTTTTTAATCTCTCCTAATATTATGTTACTGCTGATACCGCAGAACGGCTCAGGTCCTACAAAGGGTGTTTGAGCCCCTTTCCTTGCAAGACTATCTGCAATCTCGTTACCCTGTACCCCGTTATGTCCCGGGACCCAAGTGATAATTGTCAGATATAAATTAGAAGACAATTTAAAAAAGTCAGGTCAAATTTTGGAATAAAAAAGTATACGAGTAAGTTGAATAGATAAATTATTATAAAGAGTTATATATAAAGAATTTAAATAAATGAAAATACAGAGAAAAAAAAAAGAAAAGTTTTATTTCAAAGTTTAAAAGACAAGCAGTAATAGGAAACCACAAAGCCTTGCTAATAATTTGTATTATTTACTTTTCCCTTGTAAATATTCCCACATCTTGTTTTTTTGGGAACCTTTTTATCCAGCGATGGGCAAATGTGTGGAACCTCATATCTGATGTTGAAGATAATAGATACGTCGTAATGCAATTTTACACGTAAAGAATAGAGGTATACGAGTATACAGGATTCCAAAAATTTGGATTTTGTTGAATGGCTAATCCCATACTTTTAAAACCCAGGATGCTCAATTTCTTTGGAAAGTATTTTGGTTCCTCTGAATTGCCTAAATCTTAAATTCGTCATTTTACCATGGATAGTTCGATGGAATTATTCTCATTTCTTTCGTGCAGTATCGTTGAATTTAAAATTAATCTTGTATATCAATTTTTTTTTATAAGCCTTTTTGATTAAAAAATAATATTCTCTCTCAAATGGAGCATATTGTGTTCTTCGAACACGTTTTTGATACATAAATTTTCAATTTTATTATAGATAATTGGCAACAATGACACTAAATAGTAATAATAGTAATAGTATAAATTTCAAAATTAGTTCGACATTACAATGGAACACCTGCATCATGACATAAGAACAGCTACATGACTTCTTTTCTTTTAAATCGACAAAAGGAATTTCACTTATCATAGGCGTAGATTAATTTTTTATTGAAAGGCTATTAATGTAAATTTAAATTTATTAAAATTGTTTTTTGTCTTTTAATAATCAGCCTAATAATATGCAAGACAATATACTAGAAAGTGAACTAGAGATCACTAAGAAACAATAAATATAATAAAGAGGAAAAACTAAAAAAAAATTGTGCAATTAATTAAATAGAACTATTCAAATATTCAGAATAATGAACAAATTGTAAGTAGAATCATAATCGACACGGAGTAATATATCAGTCAGATCAGGAAATTTCAGGTGTGGGTGCCTATATTATTATTTATGGGGTACATCAAATCATCATTTAAAAATATATTTTTTGAATATGTATTATTGAGTATTATTTCGATATGTAGGTACTTTAAAAAATGATTTTTGAGTTATTTGCAATTGTTATGTAAATGGTAGAGTTATCTGTTTGAGTAAATTAACAACAAGGTATGTTATGTTATGTTGGGAATGGGGTTTTAATACACTGCGACCTAAAATATCTATTGTGCCCCCTTCTGTCGCTAATGCAGCAAAGAAATGTCTCCATGCCTATAACGACCCTTCCAATCCTATCTTATCAAGGAAGTATAGGATTTGGTGTGGCTTCAAGTTAGGTTAATGTCCCTCTTCTATTTGATGTGCTCCTAGGTATAGTGCCCTTGGATACTATAATGAAACACATTCAGTTAGAATGTTAATGGATGTTTCGTTTTCCTCCTCACAGAATATGCACTCACTTTCTCAGTTTACTAAGGTGTCTTTTTAGTCGGCAAGGATCCCTGTTACAATACGTAGCCTATTCTTGCTTAGGCAGATGCAGGCTTCCGATCTTTTCTGGTTATATTCACCCAGAAGTATCTTAGCCTGTCTCAGCCCCAAGTTGTGCCCCTTATAAGAAAATATTAAAAAAGGTGTGCTTCCAGGAAAGTGAGTTTCGAGTAAGAGGTTAGCTTTTTCCTCCTCACTCTCCGTGAAGCTTCTATTTGGTTTCTTTAATGCCATAACTGAATCAACTCTGCCTTTTGCCAAGGCCCTGTGCATTTTCACTGCCGCATGTGTAGAGTTAATATCCTCGCAGAATTTTCTGAAGCTATTACGTTTAGCTTTGCTAATTCCTTTGTTGTAGGTAGTAAGTGCCTCGGTGTAGCTCCGCCAATCTCCGCTGTGTTTGGCTCTATTATAAAGCTTCCGTACTTGGGATCGTAAGTTTAACAGATGACGGTTCCACCAAGCAGCATCCCTACTAGTTCTATTTCTTTTAATGAGGTAGCTTGATTCATATGCCTCAAGTATTGCCCCAGTTCTTCGAAATCGCTTTCCAGAGCAAGTGGGTGCCTGGGCCCCTATTTTGTCTGGATACGTTCTAAATTTTGTTTTAGAATGGTGTTGTCCCAGCTGTTTTTCTAGGATTCCTCCTAAGGATCGTCTCAGGAATGTCGCTCTCTAACGCAAACACAATTATCTGGTGATCAGATAGAGAAGGTTCAATCGATACTCTCCAGTTTGTAACTAGATCTTTAATGCGCGGAGTACTTAATGTGATATCTAATGCCTCACTTATTGCCCTTGCTACAAATGTTGGGGTATTCCCATTATTTTTCACAATAAGGTTCTTATTAAAAATATATTCTAAAAGTTGCTCACCTCTGTGATTGGTGTCGTTGCTTCCTCATACGGTGATGGGCGCGTTGGCCTCGCATCCAAGAAGTAATGGCAGATGTCTTCTCTAACAGTATTCTACTAGCCACAATACTTCCGGGGGTGGTACAGGCCCATCTCCGGCGAAGTAACTAGAAGGTATTACTATGTCTTGCCGCCTCATCCCTAATTCCAGGTATGCTCGAATTGGGACGAGATTACGCGTCATGAATTCTGAAAGAAAAGAATATTTAATATTATTTCTTGCTATTATGCATGTTCTGGGTACTTCATCACTAGTATGATAAATTACCCTCTTACCTGGTTCCCGGATCAGTACAATTCCTAATTGACCTTTAGTGAATGTCCTGGAAATCACAGCCGAGGCTCCCTTGGCGTGACATTCACTTGAGCGATGTCAATGATCGCCATTTTACTCTCTCTTAATGGGGATGCAGTCCCCATCGGTGAGAGTGTGTTTCATATCCCCCTCTTTTGCTTCTTCATCTATGTCAACATCCTCAGATGAGTCTACGCAGAGATTTGAGAGGTTAAGGCTCTCTATGCTCTCTACATCAGTCTTATCTTTGGAAGTACTAGAAGTTGGTTCTGTTTCTTCTCCCAACAACAAGGTATTTAACAAATATTTTTCAATACCTATAAATGTGACAATTAGGTATACCTACATTAAATTGTTTAAATCGTTATTCATCATTGACTTTTTGGAAATTTTTGATGTTAACGTTAAAATTAATGACAAGTAGAGAGAAAGGTTTCAGCTTAGATTATAGAAAGTAATCTGAGGGTTCAAAAATCTATAAATGTGACTATAATTGTATTAAAAATGTCTTAGATTATAGAAATCTATAATCTAAGGGTTAATCGTTATTTTATCATCTTCTTGGAGATTACTAATGTCATAAAAAACCAAAATGATAATAAGGAGTAGGATTATAAGATGGTTACCTACCTAGGATTTGGTATTAAAATAAGATAGGCAGATGCAGTTAGTATCTTGATCAGTTCCCAATAATACCTACCCTGTTTAATTAGCCTTCTATATTATCTATTATAGTAAAAAGTTGTGACTATTTTCGGTAAATAGTGACAGTAGTATTGAAAAATGCAGTGTGGTTCAAGTTTAAAGTTTACACCTGTGAAACGTATAAAAAAGTGTGTCAGTTAACGAGAAAATATGTGTAAGCAATATTTATAATTGCCTAAGAATGGAAAATCCTTCGTTTTCTGTTGACGATGCTGTTGAAAAGACAAGTAATATGATGGGTGTAAGCAAATCAACGATATATAAAGTTATAAGTGAATTAAAAAGTGGAGTTGTCTGTAGATGCATACATGCGCCAACACGGTAACTCTCGATTATAAAAGTTTTCCGACCGAAATGCGGTTTTTACTTTTATTTGATCATTTTTTCCAGCCGTGAACAGTACTGATATTCAAAATTTTCGGTTTAACTATAAATATTATTGTTTAAAAGACAATTTATTTTTTATGGGGTTTCTACGTGATGCAGTTTTAAAAGCAATACAGTTTTAGGCATAGGTACTGATCTCATTAGATAACTAGATAGTCTTGACAACTTGTTTTCTTAATTTATGTCATTCTTTAACGTCAAATAAATTATTTAAAGATTTACACGTTTTTTATTTGTATTGCGATTAAGATATCATTTTATGCTGTATTAATCATAATTATAACAATACTCTTTTATTTCCAAGAGACATTACAAAATGAATGTATAGGAATCGTTAAAACAGAAAACTAATGTCCCGATAGAACCAGTAGGTTACAGAACAAAAAATATACAAAAAAAACATTCGAGTTAATAAATACTCCACATTTTAGTAAAAACATCGGTTTAAACTATTCTTAAAAATACTAACATATTCTGTAACAAGGTATGATACGAGTGGAAGATTATCGGATTTTTATTTTAACAAAGTAAGAGACTGTACTTTCTACACAGCCACAGACACAGTAAGAGCTAAATGTAGTAAAATAAAACTCTGAACAAGGCAAGCTTTTATTTAAATTATTTGCATAATTTGTCAGTTCAGGATGAATATTATCAAATTTCATACAAGAATCATTATATTCACCAATTTTTGAAGTTAGGGTCGACTTCTTTATTCAGGCAAATTTAAATTAAATACCAATACATCGCGTAGAATTGCCAGTCATGAAGTTCATGACTATCTATGATGAGGGCGTGGTATTCACAGCCATTGGCCAGAATCTATTACATAATGAACATTCTGTCTCTAGAGTTGGAATAAAATACGTATACAATTCATAAGAGGGAAGTGTTTCAAAATGTTCTTTCAATCTAAAGAGCGAGAATGTTTTATTTCTGTTATTACCAGTGGTTTCGGAAGTATTACATTCAGTAGTTGCCATGAAGAAAAATATTTGTTGACTCTTTTATATTTGCAGAAATCAGTCTGAGTGCTATCGCCACCAAATTTAATAAAATAATTTTCTTAATTTTATATCTAGAAGCATCTCTTGTAAATTTAATCTGGTTTTGAAAATTATACAAACAAAACTCATAAAGATGGAAGACTGAAGATTTTACATTCTTTTTAAACGGTCTCGATAAGAGTTACGATTAGGTATTCCAATGACAGCTGTAGCATTTTTTCTGAGCTAAGAAACCTCAGTGGATACACTGGTGGATAATTTGTAAAAACAGACTCCTTATGGCAACCTTGAATCAACTTAAACAAAGTATTTTTTCAACAGATGTTCTAATGTAAGGTAAAAAAAGGTAAATGAATCAATTTAAGATTTGAGTGGTCCGTAATGATCAGTCCAAGTCAGACATTCGTCCACTTGGAAACCAGGTAATTTAGTAGTAATAGTAGATTAATTTTAATGAGTTGGATACATCGATACATTCGCACAAGTTTTTTGTCGGTTATGAAACAGTATAGAGACTATTTTTTCGAGATTAAGTTAAAACATGTTGGCGTTGGCGTTAAACCATTCATTTAAATTTAACTCATGTTCGCATATATCTGAAACTATAATGAGATGGTATAATTAGCATACATTGAATAGGGCAAATAATATTGGCCCTAAGATTGAACCTTGGGGAACGCCAATGTCAATAATTTCCATAACTATGAGTATGCGCCTTTGTGTCTTAATACCAATAAGGTGGAACCCCCCAATTTAGGTTCTGTCGATTTAATAATAGTACTGCTTCTCTAAGTTTTTTTAAACAATTCGCTGCATGTCCCATTTTCACCGCCAATGCCTCTGCTCTAATTTAAGATTTACTGTAAAATTAAAAGTATCCGGCTTATCATGGGCGTATATAATGTGTGCCGCAATCTGATGTTATCCGTGTAATTGCAAAAGGTAGTTTAATGTAAAACGCGATCAACATCTGGGGATGGATATTTCGAAACAGTGTGTTAAAGTCGGGCAAATGTTTCTGGTAGGTACGTGAGCTCATATTTTTTCTGGACAAAATCATAGTGATTTGTGTTTGGAATGTCACGTTTTAAATAAACTCGTCGAAATGTGACCATATATCATTTCAGTGGATTATTATTTTACTTTTTTATTTAAAATAATTATAAAGGCAAATAAAATTTTATAGCCTAATTTACTCTAAGCATCTTTAAATTTACCCACATGTAAAACCTTAAAAAATATATTTTTTGTATTATAAAAATGAATGTATAACAGAACTGTTATTTAATTATTTTAGTCTTGATAAACTGGCATGCTTTAAACGTTTTCTTATCGATTTCTTAAATATTTTTAATCAATACTTAATTTATTAATGATGGGAGAAAATATAACCTCAATTATTTGAATTTTACCGATTCAAAGTGCGATTCTTCTTCTTCTTCTTCTTCTTCTTCTTCTTCTTCTTCATCTTCTTCTTCTTCTTCTTCTTCTTCTTATTCTTCTTCTTCTTCTTCTTCTTCTTCTTCTTCTTCTTCTTCTTCTTCTTCTTCTACTTCTTCTTCTTCTTCTTCTTCTTCTTCTTCTTCTTCTTCTTCTACTTCTTCTTCTTCTTCTTCTTCTTCTTCTTCTTCTTCTTCTTCTTCTTCTTCTTCTTTAATGTGGTTATGGGCTTAATCCAAGGACTATCCCCCCAGAAAAAGTTATTTTTTCTTTCCTCACTTTTCCACTACACTTGATAATTATTTTAAATATTCTTCAGAATTCTTGGCACTGAATATTTTATTTAATTTAGTATACTTTTTAAAGTCGTATGGTCACTTTTGTACTTGATATTTTGTGATTTTTGTTGGACTTGAGGACTCCCGATTCGGAGACCGCCATTTCTCTGTTGCCACGACGATGTCCGAATCGGAAGTCTCAAAGTGCGATTGAAAAATCCCGCAATCATCATAAAACTCTACTTTTTTCCGAACTGACGTTGACGTTTGAGTCGTTAAGGATTTTGATTTTTTATGTAAATTATAATTTTTAGGTTATGTAATGACTTTCGTCATTTCTACATTATTTTTTCCAATTTAATTTTTATGACAACCACAGTTTATTTAGATTAAAGATTGACTCAATGTTGAGTCGCTGATGTTAAGCTGTAAATTACGTCATGTCCCATATAACAGTTGACCGATCGATGTGGTTGAAACCATTGAAAACCCTTTGACGTGCCGTTTTGGGTTTCTGGGTTTCTAACCAAAGACAGACATCAAAAACTACGAAATATAATATTTTTTACAGTTGTATTTTTACGTATTGAAAATAAAATAAAAACTACTCTACTTTAAATGCTTCCAACAAGCTATCTACCAAACGTAACTTATGTTGACTTAACTAAAAAAAATTAAAAACCTATATTTCAAAAATATCAATTATGCACTGGTATTTAGTCATAATATTATGTAATCTAATAATATACTATGACGTAATTTGGTTAACTAAAAATTAAACACTCTATGTTTGGTTTTGAAAATAGAAATAAAAATCAATGTTTCGGGGAAAAGTCAATTTGGAAGTTTGAAAAAATTTAATTATTGATTGTCAGGGGGGAAATTGTCATTGAGAAATAGATTGTGAGATTAATATTTTGGGAAATGTTATTAGAAAAGTAATTTGGAAGATTGTATAGTTGATACAGAGGAAATAGAATAAAAAGTAAAAAGGTAAAGAAAGAATTTTATTTATAAAAAAGTATTAAATTGAAACGAGACGCAGGAGACAAGGCAGGAGGCAGAACAGTAGGAGCAAAAATAGATAAGTAGCAGAAGGAGATTAAAGCAGAAAGCAAGGCAAGATAGCAGAAATAAGGCAGGCGGTAGAACAATAGCAGTGTAAGGAGAGGGAAGTGCAGACAAGGCTGAGAAGAAGAAGACGACAATAAAAAATAATATAATTTCTAAATTAATTTTTTTTTAATTTTTAGTCTAAATTACAATACAGTGTGATCAAATCAAACATAGAGGGAATAGGTAAATTGATATTTGGAAGTGAAAAGTTATAGAAATTTCGTAGGTGAGTTTATTTTTTTTTATTTATTTTTCTTTTCTTTTGATTATCTAAATTATTGATAGTGAGAAATATAAGTGAGAGAACCCAACCCAAAATTCTAATACAAATATTCATCATCTAATAAAAAAGTTATATAATTACTGAGTTAGCTATACTGGGTATTAAAAATAAATTATACATATAAATTCTTATATTCATATCAATACATTTTCATTTAATAAAGACTAACACAGTCCTGCAAATTGAAACCTATTTTTGAAATTAGCTTCAATAGCTTTGATTCTATCCTATATTTTGTTATTAGAACCAATGAACTGATTAATATCCACATGGGACTAACGCGACCTGTCAAAAAGACATATATTTTGGAACCATGATAACAAAGCGGACCCATGACAATATGACTTGGGACGTGTTAGATTAGATTTGAAAGGAGTTGGACATTATTGGTCCTTGTCCACCGCGATCTTTTCAGTTATTGGGACGTGTTAAAGAAATAACAATATTGGGTGGGAAAATAAAATTCTGAACATTTATGGGTGCGACTAAAAACGCATTAGGATAATAAAGAACGGGTCCATAAGGTTAAAATACATAATTTGCGACATGTTAGATGTTTGACGTTGAAGTATATTAAACGATATTTTTTATACTTTATAAACTTGAAAATCAACAAATAAATATGTTGAGTAAGGCAGGTCTCAACAATTACTGATTAATATCATCATTAAAAGATTAAATTAGTTGTTTGTGCAAAGGTATGTAAAACTTATTTTTCTTATTTTAATATATAAAGGAACACTTTTTGTAATTACAGCAAATGTCAAAAAGTTCTACTTTACGTTACCAGTTGCATAATGTTGAACATTATGAAACTAGTTACGAAAAATTCATTTCCTAACTGCTGGCATAATGGAACTTGGTGTATTTAAGAGAGATTGTTAGAGAGTAATTCTTTTGATATTTTAAATTCTTCTATAAAATTTAATCTATTCAAAGTTTTAGACATTGTATGATGTAAAATTTCTAAATTGTTATTTTATTCGTAAGCATGCCTATTGAACTTCAAATGGTTTCTAAATGAGGAATTACTTACTTTATTGAGATATTCATTTATAGGTACCAACCCTAAGGAGTATACAAGTCCTACCTATATATGAAGAATCATATTCCCCACAAGAGAGCTTAGTTTTATAATTAGTGTAAGTGTTAATAATTAAGGCTTATCGATTTTTGAACTGAACTATGCAATTATAATAATTAGCTAGAAAGTACAATTTTATCAATCTTGTGAATAATATGCGGATTGTAACCGTTGTTGTGTTCAATCTATTTAAAAGTATTTATTTATTGGACATTTAAAAGATTAATTTTCTATGGAAAAATAATAGAAAGAACCAAGAAAAATCTTACGAATTGAGAGTGCCATTACAGCAGTAGTCTCTTGGGTTCAGTACCTACTATATTATTCCTATTTTTATTTTATATAAATATAAAAGCGGCAACATCGTATTAATATCTTGCACAGCATCTGTATGTAACTAAGCAGTAGTAGTGGTCAATTTTAAAAAGACAAGACAGGTTACTTAAGCCGGACGGCACTTTAGGTCGTTCTGTGATCTGGTTCAGTGCAGAGTACGAGAACAAGACCAGCGCAAAGTGACCTCGCGGACTTAAAAGGGGCGCGGTCTACTCTCGGGTCACATGCCGAGCCCTCGATATCACATGCCCCCCTGCGGCCCCCCTTATTTCTTATTCTGCCCAGCCGCTCCCTTATATATATATGCGTGTGTGTGTCTGTGCGTTTGACGAGATCTAGATTCATTCGATTTGCTCGTTATGGATCTTCTTCTTATTCTTCTTTTTGGCCTTCTATTGTTTCTGTCGACGCAGGCGATAATACGGGAAAAATAGTTGTGGTTGGTATTCCGGTCGACGGACTTTTTGTTGCCGGGAAAGCTACTTTCTTAAGGCACGCTAGAATAATTTCTCGTTGTTCAAATGTATTTAAACATATACACAACTAAAAAACGACGTTTCCTCCATGTACCTTGTACCTACAGGGTGTTTTATTGGTAAACGGACAAATGGCAACCGTGGATAAGGAACTCAAAGATGTTTCTAAAAATGTAGGGTTAATGGGTTTCGCGTCATTAATAACAGAGATACATTGTGTTTTATAGAGTTTGCTCATTTCTTTCAAAGATTATAACAGTATATTTTTTTGAAAATTTGTTTACTTGTTTCCCTTTCACTGTTTAGGCTGTTTGACGTAATAGCCGGAAGAAAAATCCAGGTCTGTAGTAACAAAAAACTGTGTGTCCTTCAAACAACACCCTGTATAATAGAATTTTCAAATTCTGTTTCGATATTTTAAAAGAGCACAAAACATTTTAACCGAATTTACATTTTTTTATTAAAACCGGTTAATAATATTTCAATAGTTTATTTTTGTTATTCAATTAAATAAATAATTTATTGTGATCTATTTAAAGTTGTAAAATATATTCGGCAGTACTTTCAATATTTCAACTAATTGAACATATTACAAAAAGTTACAAAAGTTGCTTGAAATGATCCCCATTTTGTTCAATTAATTTTAGTGCTCGTTTTGTAATGCTTCTTATTGCCTTTCTAACAGGGGCGTGCGGTCCATGGAAACGGGGGAAGCACCACTTCCCTACACTTTGAGATATAAAAATAAATATTTTACAGTTTACAATGCATAAAAATTAATATTAAATTAGATACTAAATTTTCTCTAAAACATTTCGTAAACTTCGTAAATGTACTAACAATTCATTGGTGTAATGTGTAAACGCACGCACCACCCATGAGAAAATTAATTGTGTAAACGCACACACCATTTACTTCAAGTCCGTCGGCGGAAGCGCGTCTTGAAAGAACCGGTTCATCTTCCAAGAGGTTTCCCTTCGTGTTATTGACCCTGCTTTGCCGCGACATTAGTCAGTCTGTTTAGGAACGTGAAATATGGTCGAGAGGCAGCGATTTTTACGTCGCCTTACGCATATTGTAATTCGCACCGCGAATCGACGTGTGAGGAAAATCATAGACTTCAGATAGATTTCGGTTTGTTTTTCGTAGTTATTTTTCTTTTTGTAAAATGGAGGAACTATGCACTGTGCGTGTGAACAATAATAATGTGGTAAATTGTGTCTGTATTGTGTGCTCTTTATTGAAAAAAGAATTTTCAAGTAGAAATTTTAAAGAGAAAACGGACATTATTAATTCTAGTAGACTAAAGGATCCTATCAATTTAGAGACAAAAGTAGAAAAGTCAACAAAGAAATTTACCAGGCATTTTCACGTACGAAAAGTATGAATGGTTAACCGGTTGCAAAACTTTGAAGAAATTGTTTTACTGGACTTGCCTACTTTTTAATATAGCCGAAAAAACATTCGGTATTACACAAAAGTGTAAAACGACATGTAAATAGTAAATCTCATGTAAGTGCTACAATTAATAAAAAAACATTCGGGACCTATCGCATTGAACATAGTTCGGACAATCATTTAAAAATAAGCAACAAAATTCACAATGAAAGGGTAAAACAAGTATTACAAATTAAAAATTTTAAAAAACCGACTTCAAAAACGTGCAGATGCCACATCTTAACCAAATTTATATGGGACCACCCCTGAGGTACCCCCTTACTAACAAAAAAAGAATCGTATAAATCGGACAAGGTGGTAAAGCATTATCGCTAAACATGCATAAAAAATGAAGAGTTTGAAGATTTTCTCATGGATCCAATTATTAGATTTTGACAAAATTTATACGGGATTACCCCTACAGTAGCCCCTTTCTAACAAAAAAAGAATTATTGAAATCGGACACCGTGTTAAAAAATTATCGCTGAACATACATAAAAAATGAAGAGTTTGAGGATTTTCTCATGGACCCAATTATTAGATTTTGACTAAATTTATATGGGACCACCCCTGAAATACCCCCTTTCTAACAAAAAAAGAATCATTGAAATCGGAGACTGTGTTAAAGAATAATCGCTGAACATACATAAAAAAAAAAAAATATCGCGATGAATTGATAACCTCCTCCTTTTTTGAAGTCGGTTAAAAAATAGGGACGTCTTACAACGATTGGGAACTAAGTTTTAGGGGTCACAATGAAGTGGATCCGTCAATCGAGAAATTTACATGGACCTTCTAAGTTATTTAGTAAAATACGATCATGCCCTAAAAAATAATTTTATTGATTCGACGACTTTCCGAGGTACCTCAAACAGAATCTAAAATAATTTAATAAAATGCACTGCCGACGTTGTGATGGATCACATTAAAAGTGAAATTAAAAAAGCACCTTTCGTATCAATTGCGCTTGATAAAACCACAAATGTAGCAAACTTAAGTCAATTATCCATTGTTATGCGATATGTATTGGATGGCATTCCTCAAGAGTGATTCTTAGGATTTTTGGACGTCACTAGCGAACGAACTGCAGATGCATTGTTTAAAATTGTTTGTGACATTATTTCAAGTTTAGAATGTGGTTCTAAGCTTCGTTGCCCAGAGCTACGATGGTGCTGCCGTAATGGCTGGCCATTTACAAGGCCTTCAAGCTAAAGTGAAAGAGAAGTTTAAACATACAATTTTCGTTCACTGTATAGCACATAGACTTAATTTGGTTTTATAGCGAAGCATGGATAATATTAAAGATTG
Source organism: Psylliodes chrysocephalus (assembly GCA_927349885.1). Classification (NCBI taxonomy): domain Eukaryota; kingdom Metazoa; phylum Arthropoda; class Insecta; order Coleoptera; family Chrysomelidae; genus Psylliodes; species Psylliodes chrysocephalus. The sequence continues at coordinate 54,449,002 of OV651818.1, read as the reverse complement.
CAAAGGTTTCTTTTCGACGCTTAGCGGTTTCCTTCTTTTCAAAGTCATCGAAAAGAACTCGCGTTTTGGACATTCACGTTCAAAAAAGGTTTCCAAAAGTTGCTCCGACGCGATAGAACTTCAATGGACGTTTAGTGCAAACAGTGTTTCAATACCGTGATTCTTTGACACACTTTTTTCAAGACGTTTGGGATAATAAAGAAACATGGGATGCTGAAACTGTTACTGCCGCTAAAAGGTATTTACACTGGCCCAAAAAAAAAAACTTTGATTTCAATTTTTTGCTCAACATTTTTGCAGAGATTTTCCTTTTACTGACATTTTATTCGACATTTTATAGACAAAGTCAAATGATATGGCTTTTGCATTAAACAAATTGATGATTTTAAAAATAAAATTAATAAAGAACGAGATCAGTTTGAACACTTTTGGAATAAGACTCAAAACGTTGGCTTAGAACCTGAAAGAAAGAGAATTAGAATTGATGTCAGCGACAGAGAGACCTCCTATCGTCGATAATTCGGCGAAATTTTTGGTAATATTTTACAACAAATAAACTCTCGATTTCAAAACTTTAACGAATTAAAATTTGTTGAATTGTGCAATTTTAATATTAGTAACTGCGATTCATCAAAATTTCCATCGGAAGCTTTTAATTCACTAAAATTAAATTATGGAAATTTTTTCGATATTCCAGCATTAAAGTCCCAGCTAAGTGTTGTTTATGAAACAACTGAAATTAGTGAAAAAAAGACGGCCATCAATGTGTTAAATTTTCTTATACCAATTGGTTTAAATAAGTCCTTTTGTGAAGTCGTCAAGTTATGTGAATTAGTACTAACCATCCCAGTCACAAGTGCGTCAGTTGAGCGAAGTTTTTCAGCTTTAAAGCGCATTGAAAGTTTCATACGAAATTCAACAAGTGAAAACAGACTCTCTTATTTAGCCCCAATATCCATTGAAAAACAGCTTGTTAAACGGTTATCAGAAAATCCATAATTTTACCACGATGTTATAGACAAATTTGCAGCCATTAAGGATAGGCGAATAGATCTTAAGTATAAATAAATGTCAACTGCTGTGTCAACTGTGCGAAAAATGCTGAAAAAAATAAAAAAACTACAGTTAAATGTTTTTTTTTACGTTTAAATAAACCAAGGAAGCTTTTCAATGGTAAGTTTTATAGCTTCTAGTACTAAACTAGGTAATAAAGTAATAGTAACACTTCAAAAATTTGAATCTCGAATATCCGTAGTACTAAGGAAAAAAGCAAGATGTTTACAAAATGGTGAAAGCGCCGCGAAAAATTTTCATCTGCGGCGCTGTGCTTACTGGCCTGCTGTATTTTTATACAATCGCTTCCCCTTCCAAAGGTGTCACCGCACGCCACTGCTTTCTAATGATGTCTCGATTATTTGTTAATTCTTCGCAAACGTTTTCTATTCTTGTAAACGTTCTTTCCAACTGTTATTTTTGTGGAATACACTTTAGACTTTAGATATCCCCAAATATAATAATCTAAGGTAAAGGATTAAAATCGGGTGACCTCGCAAGCTAATTGTGAGGACACCCCCCCTCCACAAATCTGGTAAATTCTCCAGGTGATCAAAACATGCTGTTATACCTAGTAGATAGATTTCATATTTGTGCAGTCTTCTTACTAGATAGAATGGATATGAAATATATTCGTTTTGTAGTCTGTGCGTAGAATAGCTAATATCCATGTGGATGTAGAAAAATAACATCTTTTGAGTCGAGAATATATACCAATCGAGACGAAGCCGAGATTGATAATGTTCGGTAGGCATCAAAAAATGATTTTCGATAAGTAAAACACTACTTTTTCTGATTCTGATTGTTCTGAATAAATAATTTTAAACAAATAAACAATTAACACTAGACAATTGGAGTTTTAAATAGTATATTACATAACAAGTGTGGAAAGTGCAATATTTCGCACGAGTTGAAGTTTAGCACGAGCCGCTAGCGGCGAGTTCGGAAACTAAACGAGTGCGAGAAATACACTTTCCAATGAGTTGTGTACACTATTTTTCCTACGACCACACACAAAATCCTTAAAAAAAACGTCTTTTTTAAATGAGAAAATCAATTTAACCATATCACACATGTACTAATGGAATGGATAAAAAATATTTGTAACTAAACTAGAGATAACTAATATAATAATTAGGAAATGTTTGTAACTAAACTTTATGAACTGAATAATTATTAATAATTTTGTTTTACTTTTTTCTGGGACGTTATGAAAGTTAAAAATAAAGTTGTTGTTATTATAACATTTACTAAATTGCAGTGGATTTTGTAATGTTGCATTATTATTATTCTCAGTGGTTCCCCTAATATATGTATGGAACGCCGTTTTACTTTTTATTCCTAAATTTTAATTCAGTCATTTTTAAACACAGAACAATTTTAATCATCTCATTTTTATGTTTGTCTAATTTTTTCAGTACTATTAAAATATTTGTTCAAAAAAAATTGTCTATTTAAATATTTGATGAATAAAATTGTATCTTGATAAAATTGTGTAAGTTAAAAATATTTAATAGTCATATTTAAAGCTTTTAATTTATATGATGCAATTAAAATTATCAACCGTCATTTTAATTCGTGTAACATTTTAATTCAACTAACATAAAAATAATAAATATTTTTAGTTAAAGAATTAAACTGATTGTTGAAAATTTTAATTCCGCATTGTTTTGGATTAGGTAACTATATGTTCGCAAAGAAATTAGCAACAATCATTTTGAGTACCTTATTTCAAATGTTTGTTATTTTTTTGTTGCCTGAATTAAAAGGTTACACGAATTAAAATGACTGTTCATAATTTTAAATGTATCATATATATTAAATGATTTAAATATGACTATCAAATATTTTTGACTTACGCAATTTTATCAAGATGCAATTTTATTCATTAAACATTTAAATAGCCAAAGTTTTTTGAACAAATAATTTAACAGAACTAAAAAAAATAGACAAACATTAAAATGTGTTGAATAAAATTGTTATTTATTTAAAAAATAAATAACCAAAACAATTCAAAAACTTACCTAAATATTTCAACATTAATTTAAATACATTTTTATTTTAAAAATGTTTGATTTAATCTAGTGGCCTATTTAAAATATTAATTGAAAAAAATTAGAATGTATAAGTTGTCTATTGAATAAAAATGCAACTTTCTAAATCAACCCGACTAAAGATTTCCATTGTTTACCTTTTACACATGTAATTTAAATGTAGGTTCTAAAATTATCATCAATCATTTTATTTCATGTATCATAATAATTCAACGAACAAAGAAATGAACAAACATTTTAAATAAGGTATTTAGATGATTGTCTACAATTTTAATGCCTACATTAAAATGATTGTTATTTATTTGTTTGTTAAATTAAAATGTTAGTCGAATTAAAATGACACTCGATTTAAAATGATTGTTGATAATTTTTATTCCAAATTAATACGATTGTTGATAATTTTAATTGGTCGCTGTAGTCAGCGGGCGCTACGAGAACTAATAAAATATGTAACCAAAATACGTTGAGAGTTTCCAAAACCATTATATACAGATCTTTCTGCATCTAGTAATGTTCTATGAATTCTCTGTTTCACAGCAGCAGCAACATTCGAATCCATTATCGAAATCACGAATCCACTAGTTTTTTTACGTTCAAACTGATACAAGCACAAATTCTATTTTTAACTAGAACTTAGATGATAACATTTTAGAGCGACTAAAAATCTAAAAAATATTTTCTACCAACAACTTCTGCACAAAACAAACCATAAACATTGTAAGACATATGACATTACATACATCATACATGACGTTTAACGTTGCAGTAAACCTTGTTGCCAAATTACATATTTTATTAGTTCTCGTAGCGACCGCTGACTACAGCGACTAATTAAAATTATCAACAATCATATTAATTCGGAACAAAAATTATCAACAATTATTTTAAATCGAGTGTCATTTTAATTCGACTAACATTTTAATTCAACAAACAAATAAATAACAATCATTTTAATGTAGTCATTAAAATTGTAGCCAAAAATCTAAATACCATATTTAAAATGGTTGTTTATTTTTTGTTGGTTTAATTAAAATGTTACATGAATTAAAATGACTGTTGATAATTTTAATTGCATCATATAAATTAAAAGTTTTAAATATGACTATCAAATATTTTTGACTCGCACATTTTATCAAGATACAATTTTATTCACCAAACATTTTAAATAGCCAAAAGTTTTTAAACAAACAATTTAATAGAACTAAAAAACTTAAACAAATATAAAAATGGGTTGAATAAAATTGTTCTATGTTTAAAAATGACCAATTGAATCTTTAAGAATAAAAAGTAAAACGGCGTTCCATATATATGTGTTTATTGTCTCTTGTGGATCTACATTAATTTGTTGCTGTATAGATGAAGTACACAAACTTGCACTGTATCTGGGTTGTGTAGTTTCAGCATTTTGTTGAGAGTATTGTTCAATGTTTTTACATGCAACTTCTTCGTTGAATGTGCTTGTGCTGCGAATGGTGTTCATTATTTTATTAGCAGTCATTAATCTATTAGTTGTAGAGTCACCTATGTACTGCTCGGCCACGGTAGAGGATTTCCATCCCCCGTGGCACTTTAATGCAGCAAGATCTGCTCCTGAATCTACCAAAATTGTTGCAGAAGAACGCCTAAAGGTGTGGCCAGTATATTGTTCTGGATTCGGAAGATTTAAAAACTTTGCCACTACCTTTGGCACAGTGCCTATTTTGATTATACCCACTATTTGTTGGGTGCATTTTTTATTTTTATAATTAAGAAAAAACCTTAGTTGAGTGGCTGGTGGCCTAAGATTGGCATATTTTTTAAATATGGTATAAAACGGTCCAGTAATCGTGAATTTTCTGGATACTCGGTTTTTGTGTTATCTATTTTTATCACAGCTGCTGTACCCAAATCCTCTATATCGTTTATAGTCAATTGTGTGAGCTTCTGTTCTCAGCATGCTCCTGATATTTCAAGGATAAGTGCAATCTTAAATAATAAAAAATACTCACACATTGAACAAAATAATAGATATTAAACTTGCTCACCTTTGTAAATAAATATAATTCATCTGGAGCTGTTTTTATGAAATTATTTATTTCTTGTTGCGAAGGACTTTGGCTTTTTTTGATATATAGCCATCACTTTTTCTCTTTAAGAATGCCTTTAGTTTTAGGTACTTAGAAATATCAACATTGTGTTCAATAGTACACAACATTGAGTACTGTGTCCACAAAGTCGAACTTTGTACTTTTGATGATAATTCATTCATATAGTAGAACATTTTCAGAAAACGAACTCTTTATTTGTTTCCTTTGTCTCCATTTAATGAATTGATCATAAGCATATTAATACCTTACTCTGGATTTAGCAGGCAACAATTTGAGCGACGTGTTTTTAGCAGCTTCTGCTATTTCTGGAGGCGTACATTCCGAATCACCAGAATCCATTTTTTTGCGAGCTCAGTACAATTTTACAATAAAATAGAATTTTACAAAATGACTGCTTGTGTGTTTGACAATTAATACCATAGCCTACTTACTATAATTTTTAAAATTTTTAAACTTTAAACTTACCTGTTGGGTTTAGTATAATCACAATAGCCATGAAGAATAAGTTTTCCTTCATTTTCTTTTAAATGCATTAACCAGTAATCTTTATAACACTTAATTTTAAAGATTGAATTATCTTGTAGACACTAGTATGTATTTGAACACAAATCACAATAAACTTTAAATATTTTAAAATCAATAGACACCTACAGAAAGGTGTATTGTAAACACTAACATAAACAACCTCAAAAAATCACATTGTCTTATTTGAAACCGAAAATAACACTATAGAAAAGAAGAAGAAAATTATTTTCTTTCCAGAAGTACCTTTATAGAAAATTTTGTTTCAATATTCAATAAATAAAAGTGAGTAAACATGTTTTATTATTATTATTTTATAATTTTAAAAACCTATATAAAAAACTTTATTGCTCATTTGATATTATATAAAAATTTGTTATGACAATTATAATGATAACTGTACATATCACAGGTCATATGACTTTTCAATACATGTGTCTTTTGCTATTTTTCAATACGTGTGTGATATATATTTCAGTACGCGTGTGATATAAGCTACTTTCTTAAGAACAAATAAGTGTGCAAACTATCATTTTGGTATGTGGTCGTAGGAAAATACTATTTCTATAATTTTATTTTGTTTTTAATTCAATAAAAATTAAGTAAACGAATTTAGATTTTAATTAGCATCCTTTAATTTTATTAATAATAATTATAAGCTGCCAAAACATTATAGATACGAGGTTGATGATAAATGAAAATATGCATCAACTTACTTTCGTCACTAGAGACGAAAGTTAACTTTATGTGATTTTCTCTCATTAATGACGGAAATCAAGATGTCTTCGTAAGGAATCGCAGACGACACTTATTGAACGATCCTCGTAGCAAGATAATTTTTTAATCTCAAGGGACACATCATAACTTCTAAGGTCACAGAGTGCAGTAAATTGTAGTGAACGAACTTTTTACTCAAGAGTGTATACAGTACCATCGACGTCCTCGACTTTACGTCGTACAAGTAGTTCATAAAAAGTGGCCATATACCTATCGGCAGCCATATACATATAAAATAAATAGCGTCCGGTTGTTGCCGTGCTCTCTTTTTCTAATCTCGGCCGGTCGCTATCTTAAATGTCATACCCCAGCGAGAATTATTATGAGAGATCGATTCTCCTGTCAAGGCGTACTGAGATAATTACCGCTGATATTGCCAGGCTACTTGATTCTACACGGTGGCTTGGTCTTAATTAGATGGAGATCGGCTCGGGGGTATATCCACATGATTGGCGAGTTTTTACAGGAATTTTCCGGGTTTTTGCTTTCTTTTTCTAACCGGTAGGTATATAAAGCCCGGTGCGTATAAAATTGTGGTTTAAAATGCGTATCAGATCCCCTCTGTATTGTATCTGCTACTTTTAGGTCTGTTCTGGTTTTGAGAAATAACGATCCACAACTGTCGGGCTCATGCGCAGTAGATAAAAAGTGTTCTGGTTTTTCTGGGACTACTTCGGATCTCTCAGTCCAGTGTTCTGGTTTCGTATCCGAAATAATCCGTGATTGTTGTAAACAGTCAAAAAGTGTTCATGCTTGGGAGTGTGGATCGACTCGGACTGTTTTGACCGCGCATGCGTTTTTGAAGTGTTATGAATATTGTATTAGCTTTTTAGACTATACGAAACGTATACAATCCCAAATTGTTTATTTATATGTGGACGAATGTCTCTTGTTCTTGTTTTATTTGTAAAATAAAGCAATTTTAGAATTATTAATTTTTTAATATTATTCTGTTTTTATTTATTCCATTGAAATGTGATGATAATGGTAAACATATACATGCAAATGTTATTTGAAGCTGAGCTTTCAAAAGGAACTTCATTATTATAATAAACAAAACACCTTTATGACGTGTTCTGGTTTTCCAACAATTTCAAACAGTCGGGGATTTTTTGCCTTTACGCATACGGTCCGGCGCAGTTTCAAAACAGTTTTCATTTTGAGAACCAGAACAAACCTTTTGTTTGTTTTTCACAAAAAGATTTCAGTGTAGTAACACTATACAGTACGATATCCAACGCATCAAGAAAAATAAAGACGAGACGCTTAATTACGTTTGGTAGTGAGAACCTTAAAGAGAGTAACTTGCTTTAACTACACTCTTTTGATGGCGGTACGCAGTCGGCAATGTATTATTCTATTTCTGTCTGTTCACTGTTTTAAATAACGTTTCCCTGGAGTCAGTATTGGAAAATTAACGTTTTGTACCAGGTCTTCAACAATACTCGAAACCCACGTGATCTGGTAACGTTAAAAACACAGCGAAAGGGCCTGATTTGGTTCCTTATATGTCAACTGTCGTTATCAACACTGTCAAAAATATCATTAGCGTTCATTTGGGTTTTTGAGTATATTTATATTATTTAAAGGTTATTGATTTTTTGCATTTTGTCAACACGCTATTATTCAATTTTTCCTCAAATAATAATAAACCAATCAGTTCTTTTTAGAGCTCATTAGTGCCTTTACTCTTTTATATCGGTAAGTGTACATTTATTTACTTTTATACAAGTTTATTGACAATAAAATTTTCAGCTCAAAATGTTTACACCGGAACAAGATTATTTTATTTTAATGGCACATTTTAGAAGTGGATCTCGAAATGATGATGGAACTTGGTCATATTCAATTCAGAGTTGCATTCAACAATTTGAGGAACGTTTTCCAGCTGTACAAATAGAATATGATAGTTTTCGTCATCATATATACATTCTTGTTCAACGAATTGAAACTAAAAATTGCATTTGCAAAGGAAAGGGGTCTGGAAGGCCCACAGTAATAACCGAAGATGTTGTTCAAGATGTGCGAATTCGCATAGAGCAAAGTCTCACTAAATCGGTGAAAAAAATTAGTAGCTCAAGCAGGTAAGAACAGTGTTTGGGAGCTTGACTCTCTAATAATCTAATTTCATTGTTTTAGATTTATCTGTAGAACTAGCCATAAGATTTTGAAAAAATCTATCAATGCATCCTTATAAGGTTTCAGTACTGCAACAATTGTTTCCTGGTGATTTTGTAAAACGTATGGAATACTGTCGATGGTTCAATGAGCAATTAAATGACAATAACTTATTGGATCGAACTTTTTTTACTGATGAAGCATGGTTTCACTTATCAGGATATGTCAATAGTCAAAAATATCGAACATGGGCAACTGAAAATCCTCATTCATTTGTGGAGACAAGTTTATATCCCATAAAAGTTGATATTTGGGTAGCAATTTCAAAAAGAAGAATAATAGGGCCAATATTTTTTAATGACACAATGAAAAATTAGCAGCATATTCTAAAATTAATTTTTAATTTTATAGATACCTACTAATTTAATATAAATAAAAACAAATTAAAAATTGTATTTGTTTATTGTGTCCCATTGCTCATGTACAATTCCATCTCTTAAAGGTAAATTTTAACTTAATTTCTAAACGTACAACAAGCTAAATGTATGATCTGTAGGTACTTTCTATACCTATCAAGTTGATCTATTGGTAAGATTTAATAATTCTACTACATAAACGAAAACATTCAAAGCGATTATCACATGTTTAATCAAAATAAGATTACCATTACTTATTTTAACCAATACTGTTGTAATTTAAACAGTCAGTCGTAGTTAAGATAATATACCAGTTGCCATCCAGCTAAAATAAATCATTTTTAATTGTGTTCTTTATGCATAACATTTTTTTAACCCTCCGTGTCCACACTTAATTTTTATCAAGAATTTGTCTCTCAAAATTTCAATTATTGAATAATAATAATTGTAAATTTAGCTCTTTTAATAAAATTAGGAGCTGCCCCATTCCGCGACACGCACTGGGATATACGATGCCCCATGCTTATTTATACACAACAATTGAACTTAAAACTCAAAACATTTTTTTTATGTGCAGTCGCAATGGCAAAACTGTATGAATTGTGTTACGAATTGGTTCCTCATCCGCCATACTCCCCATATTTAGCGCCCAGCGACTATTATCTGTTTCCAGACTTGAAAAAATGGGTCGGTGGTAAGAGAGTTGAGTCGAATGGGGAGGTCATCGCTGCGACAGAGGCCTATTTTTAGAACTTCGAGAAATCGGATTATTCGAAGGGCATCGAAACAATGGAGAATCGTTGGACAAAGTGTATAGAGCTTAAAGAGGACTATGTTGAGAAATAAATTAAGTTTTGCCAAAAAAAGTTGTGTTTTCTTGCCTAGGCCGATTATTTTTCAGCCCAGCCTCGTATAGTATTTTTCCGTTTTCCAAGAAATTCAATTACTGTGAAAAAACAACAAACAAATAAAATTATTTATTTTTATTCACATGAGAATTCCATGGAAAGCAAAATTTCCATTGAACTTCTTTATTTTTGATGACATCACTTATGATACATGTTTAATTTGCATTTTTCCAAATAAAAGCAGATATTATGTTTTCTTGCTTGACTGAAATAGTAAATTCTTTAACAGGGTTGGAATGAAAATTTGTTACTAATGGAAGATTCTTAAATGGAGCATATACGAGCGTAACAGAGAGTAACAGACTGTACTTTCTCCACGCCCACAGATACAGTAGGAGTTGAATATAGTAAAATGAAACTTTGAACAAAATGAAATATTTAATATATGTTATGCAAGTTTTTATTTAACTTATTTGCATAAGTTATCAAATTCCATGTAAGGATCATTATATTCACCAAGTTTTGAAAATAAGTTCAACTTAACAAACGATGCTTATCTTTATTCTCGGCAAATTCAAATTAAATACTAATACGTCGCGCAGAACTGTTAGTCATGAAATTCATGACTATCTGCGATGCGGGCGTGATATTCACAGATACTGGTCAGTAAGAGGCAAGTGTTTTAGAATTTTCGAGAGCGAGAATGTTTTCTTTCTATATTATAAGTGATGTCGGATAAGTAGTAGATGTGGAGAAACACTATTCATCTTACAATACATAATAAACAAATCTACTTTACGCATCAACTGCCAAAGTGTCAAATATGTCAGATGCATTCTCTATTTAGGTTTGTGTAACGACTCCATCTCAAATAGAAGAGCTGGAAGAGGCAGGTACGATTCACATCTATACCGACGGTTCTTAAACAAAATAAGGTTCAGGATGTAGAATATACTCTAGATCCCTAAACCTAAACATAAAATGAGCTGTGAGCAATATTGACAGTGTAGCTCAAACCAAACTCACAGGGATTCTCATAGCAGTAAAAGAAGTTATCAGAAATAATATCATTGGAAGGAACATGTTCTTCTATACAGATAGCAGACAAGCCTACTCATCCTGAATAGGCCACTAATTTACTTAAGGTTAGTACTAGAATGTCACGAAGCTTTGACCAAAGTATTCATCAACAATGTGGCCACCTTAAGGTCGATTAAAGGTCACGCCACATCGAAAGGCAACCAACCGTCTTTCTGATTCACTAGCCAAGAAGACAGCCAACTAAATACCTTTTAGACTTGGCCATTTTATTGGACTGACAACAGACCTAATTATATTGTAAAATTCAAGGAATAAAACATAAAGTTGCAGGGTTACCAGGGAGCTTATGTTATCCTAACAACGCTACAGCAAACAAATACTTGACTATGACTGGACAGAATCTGCGCCTAGTCACAGACAGTCTGACATTCTGACGAAAGCATCTCCATTCCATAGCACTGTCAGAATCCGGAGTCTGCATAGCCCGACTTTCTTATTTATTAGAATATTTGGGTTCGATGAGTATCGGCTAACAACAATCGATATAAGAGAAGCACCTCTTGGCGACGTTGTCAACTACATTAAATATGTAGGCTGGATCACAAGCTGGGAGGTGCTAATCAATTTAGGAGGATGCACAAGAGGCCTAGTGAAGTCTTAGTGCCGTGAGGCAATCCATCCTCCACATAATACAGATATTGTAATAATTGTCAAAATAAATATATTGGATCTAGTTAATCAATTTAATTCATATAACTTCTATAGTAAGGCAATCTATTAAACTTTCTGCTATTTATTTTGTACCAGGCATTTTGATTACGGTTCAGAAGAAGATTGAATGTAAAAAAGTGGGTAGAAATTCATAATTTAATAGTTAAAAAAGTTATTACTAATTATATTTCTCTTCCACTTTTCCCATGCAATTTACACAGAGATGGGTTTAATAAGAAAATAAAAGTAAACATTTGACAACAAAATTTATAAGCTTTGGATTTATTTGTGAACGTCACAATATAAACCTTAATAATTATTTCTTCGGCCTCCAGTGATATTTGATTAACTAAAATTTTGCTAAAGTACTTTGTACCTAAATGATAGACTGTTATAGCTCATATTATATGCCAGTTTGGATTTAATTCGGAGCAGGGCATAGCTATCACGGACATGATTCGTAACTCAGCCTTTGTCAGTCACGGCTTATTTTATAAATATTTTTTATATTCAATAAGAATTTAAAATATATCTGAACACAATCTTTGAATACGATAATAAATCGTCAATATTATTGGTCCATATTCGGTTCAGTTTTTAAATTTTTTTTTGTGTGTTTATGTCAAGATTTTGAACTGTTTTTACCACCTCCTGTATATAAACGTCAGTTATTGGTTTCCTTATTCCAACTGTTATCTCAATATTGTACGTTATGAACGCTTAGAACAAGCCATTATCAAGATTATAACTACTAGTATCTTTAAGAAAACCTACTCGATAAAATTATAAAAGGCTATAACGTGGCTATAAACGTAAATTTTAAGAAGCGCATAATATTATATTGTATATTTACTCATTTATACTAATTTATGTATCTACAAGGAAAAAGGGGCAATCAATATCTTAAAAATTTGCGAAAAAATCCCAGGAAAAACTATTTTTAAGTATCTTTTAGTGTAGAGTTGCCAGTAGAAATAATTATACGGGAACCAGAACAAGTTACTAACAGTCGAGGTTTCGTAGTAAAATTTCGGATTCTATTCAAGCTAGTGGTACACTGTCCAAGAAACATTTCTTTGTGTACAGGGTGTTCCATCGCAGACGAGCCACCCCGTATATTTCTTATCCCATAGTAATTGAAAAAATTTCCCAAAACAAGTCGGATGATTTTCTTTGGGGGACATCTTATGACGTATATTTGAGACTTGAACGAGCAACCTCCTATGAGGAGGTGCTTCAACCCCTCAAAATTGAATAGGGAAGAGGGGTTGGGTGATACTTCATTTGAAAGATCTTGGAAGCCTCTTTACAACGGTGTATGAAAAAAAATCACATTCATAAAAGAATTAATTTTTTATCATGCTTACAATCAAAAACTGCATTTTTAAATCAAATGTTCAAATTATCCTCCATTGACTTCAATACAATAATACAATCTTGACTAAAAACCGTCTCTAACATGGTCCAGCATAATTGGAGTTATTTACGACACTCATTTACAATTCGTTGGCGTAGTTCGTCCAAATTTTCAGGCTGTCACAAAAATCTTGGACTCAAGAAGAAGTCCAGAATGTTCAGGTCAGGAGAGCGAGCAGGCCACTCCACAGGACCTCTTCTTCCAATCCAACGACCAGGGCATTGTAAATTGAGGCATTGGCGAACTGGTGCGGCGTAGTGAGGAGGAGCTTAGTCTTGTTGGAAATGCAATTGTTGTTCAATTAGTAGAGGATCGTTTTCTAATTTTTCTGTTATTAACGGATTAATCGCATTTTCCAGCATTTCAAGATAAATTTCGCTATTTAAATTACCAGGAAGAAACAGAAGTCCAATTAGGTGGTCTCCCAAAATTCCTACCCAAACGTTTAGCTTTTCCGGATATTGAGTGTGAGCTTCTTGAAATACACGAGAATTTGTATCGCTCCAAATTCTACAGTTAAGCCGGTCAACCTCTCCATTAAGTGAAAAAGTGCATTCGTCAGAAAAGCAAACGTTGTACAAGAAATTTGGGTTATTGTTGATACGCTCGGCCATAATTTCGCAAAACTCTTGCCTTCGATCCAAATCATCATCATTTAATTTATCTATTACTGAACTCGTCTCAACAAATTTTGAAATCAATTCCATTACGTTATGGCGAACGCTATGTTCAGGATGGTTTCGGTTATATATTCTTTGCAGCTGTTCGGACACCATTTTGATTTTGGTAATACAGGCTAACCAGCTCAACACGTTCTTGCAATGTGCATACTATAATTTATTTTTAAAATTGTAAGCAAATTAGCAAAGTAGTAACTCAACAGATTGATTTTTAATACATGAAATGATCGAAGAAACGTGATAAACACCTTCTAAGAACAAAAAATGAAGGCAAGATAAGAAAATGTTTTGATTTTTTTTTATTTATTAGTTCGAGAGAAATTATTATTGTATGGAAGTCAATGGAGGACAATTTGAACATTTGATTTAAAAAAGGATGTTTTGATTTATTTGATTGTAAGCATGATAAGACAATTAATTTTTTTAAGAATGTGATTTTTTTCATACACCGTTGTAAAGAGACTTCCAAGACCTTACAAATGAAGTATCACTCAACCCCTCTTCCCTATTCAATTTTGAGGGGTTGAATCGCCCCCTCAAAGGAGGTTGATCGTTCAAGCCTCAAATATACGTCAAAAGATGTCCCCCAAAGAAAATCATCCGACATGTTTCGGAAAATTTTTCCAATTACTATGGGATAAGAAATATAAGGGGTGGCTCGTCTGATATGAAACACCCTGTATGTAAGAAATTGCCTAGAATCCTGACTGTTAGTGACTGATTCTGATTGTTGTAGAAACAAGTTTTTGTCGTAATAAAATACTAGATAAGATATTTTTTGGACTTAGTTTGAAAGTATTTTAAAAGATACTTCAAATAATGTTAAAATATACTGGGTGTTCTATTTAAAATAAGAGATTCTTTAATGTTTAAATCTACCCATAATAAATATCTACACAGAGATAAATTTGTCTAAGTAAGGTATGTGCAGTGAATATGCCCATATTAAGCAGAATCCTTGATAAAAATTAGAAAAGACAAACCTTTCAATTCGATTTTTTATAGAAAGCGTACCTTTAAACTCAAAGAAGTAATGTTTGGACAGAAATCGATGATTTTTTCTTTGAGATTTTTTTATATCGTTTTTTTAAAAACGCGTCATACTGGGCGTATTACTAACCCTGTCGTTAATATGCCCATAGGGTGATCCTAATATGCCCATGTCATGTTCCTAATATACCCATTATTTTATTTTAACAAAAGCATACAACCTTCGTCGGTTAAGTATATTTTTTCGGAAAAACAATGCATAAGGATAACAAACTAATAAACAAACCCAAAATTAAAATATTTCTGAAAAACTAAACATTACTTTACACTGGTAAGTAGACAGTAAAATTTCTGACAACCTTAGCCACAGCCTGAACAAACAAAAACTGTCTTATCACCTTTGGTGAGCCCGACGCACTCTTCGTGAAAGTAAACTAAACACATCGAGCACAATCGCATATCTTTTTTTATGTCTTCTTGACAAGCTTTGCAGTACCATGATTCTTTGGGTTTTATTTTTTCTCCTTTATCTTCGTCTTTTAAAACGATTTTTTTTTCTTTGGTAAGTTTTTTGTGGTTTTGGTGGGAAAACTGCCTTTTTCACAATAAGCGCTTTGCTGTTAATAGCTTTTTTCTTTCTAGTTGTTTTTGGGACATCTTTATATGGTGTCTCCAACATTTCAGTAAAACTCACGTTTAAAACCTTTTCTTCTGCATCGTTTCTTGTCTTTGTGTTGTTTCCCTTCTAAGCTCTTATCTTTCTTCTAGTCTGTTAATTTCTTCCATGTTATTATCTCGTTCCGTTAAAATGCTAGGGGCAAAAGCTACTTCGGGAATAGCATCTGGATTGTACGGATAGATACCCGTAGCAGAGAAACCTGATGTTATATTTTGGGGTGTTACTGACTTGTCCCAAACGATAGAGAAGAGCTCCCCAAACCTTTGTTTGGTTATAGCTCGGTCTTTCACTCCATTCGCTTTTCATCCTTATGCCTTTGAATAAAATGGCTGGGGGAATTCTTCCTCCACTGGCGTTACCGCAAGCAACGACAGTAACATTTTCCGCATGTTCTGGTGCTACTAGGTGAACCCTTTTTATGCCCTTTTTAGCTAGAATAGTCTGCTGATGATGTAATGTTAACCTGCACCCCTTTTCATCCATATTATACATTCTTTCAGGTTTATCCATTAAGTCCAGTTCGAGAAGCACTGTTTTAAGCTTGTCAAAGTAATCGGAAACAATATATTTGTTGAGCTTTTGTGCTCTCGCCGGGTTCATGTTCTGGGCCCGTCTGAGAAATCTATGGGTGTCTATTTAAAAATGCTTTTAACCAGTGACGGCCAGCTAGACGCTTTTCTTATGAGAACATGTTAGGTAAACCGTTTTGCTCACAATAATGATACACAGATCTTCGAAGCAATCGTTTTGTAAGTGGGTAACCCACCTGCGCCAGCCTGATAATTCGGGCCGCTAATTCTGTTTCTTGGTCTTTATTCAGAACACTTTTTCTACCAAGTGGCTGTTTTACGTTAGTCTTTTTGTCAATATAACGCTTAAGAGTCCTTCGCGGTATTTTATATTGCTTAGATGCTGAGTTTTTCGACTCTCCGTTTTCTACCGCTCTAAGGGCGCGTTTAAGGTCTTCCTCCGTCCACTGAGACCGAATTCCTTTTGTTTTATAAGGTGACATCTGTAAAACAAAAATTTAAACTAATAATAAACGTTCCACTACGAACCGAAGGTAATATGCCCAAATGGGCATATTTGCTTCCGATGACGATGGGCGTATTAGCAACAGAGAAAGGTTATGTATTTTTTTAGGTTTTGAAGGTTAATTTCAAAGTATTTTTATTAAAATTATATACTAAGAAAATGGTAAATAGACGTACTTTAAAATGCTTTACTTACAATTTTTGTAAACAAACACACACAAAGTTTACACTCTTTTTAAACACGTGTTATTGTTATACTCGACAGCGCTCAAAACGGGTGATTCATTTTCAGCCACTGGGCAAAGACTAGCAGAGACTGATTTGACTTGTACCGCTGTAAGTGCAAAATCTTAACGCGTTGGTCGCCCTCTATTAGCATATAAGCTAAACTTTTTAAAATGGCAGCGGGTGTGCATATTATCTGCATGGGCATATTCACCGCACCTACCTTATGTAACCAAGAACGCGTATTTTAAATTACGCATGAGTCTAACTCTTAAGTGAAGTAAAATATTCTTTATTTGAACCCAGGCATTCTTAAATTAACATTGCCGTATTTAATTTTTGAATCAGAATGTTGTTAATTTCAAAAAAATCAACGATTTTATACTTAAAAATTTCTTTAATAAAGATTGTGGCATGCTTAGCTCAAAAATAAGCCCGAAAATGCTTATTTTTGCTTAATATTAGCATTAATTTCTTTCTGTGTATTAATTAAATAATCTCTACAATATTTTTGATTAGTAAGTATTTGAACTTGGAAAAGTCTAAATTTACCTTAAAAAAATTTAATTTTAAAATATTAAAAAATTGAGGACCAATTTACATTTTTTGAACACACCATATTTTTAAAAAAACTTAAATATGTTAAAATCATATAGACTCTAGGCATATTAAACCCATAACAAAGTTACATGCTCTACTCTGCGTTGTAAATTTCAAAAAAGCAATAAATACAGAGTGTTCCATTTAATAACCCAACGATAGGTAAGTATTACTTTTCTAGAGCACCCACTATAATTAAAATTATTTTAAAAAAATTGCCTATTCTGATATACATCTCGCCGTGAAATCAGAAAAAAAATAATTAGTTTAGGCTCTACAAACCAAGGAGTTACCGGTGGCTCACACTGTATATTAAAATTGAGGTTAATAATAATAATTATTAAGCCGTAGGTTCCCAAAACGCACTTAAACTGTGTTAAATCCTTTGTACATGTACTTGTACTTTTGCTCCCCACCTCTTTGGAAAAAATGAAAGAGTATTTATTATTCAGTAAACATTTACAAAGAGAAGAAAATTAATTACCAGACTATTCTCAATGTTTATTTTAAGCTCCGGTAATAAAATTAAATATTTCGAATAGTACTTGAATTTCTTATTTAAATTTTGGATGTCAAAAAAAAAACATTTAATCACCTTTATCACATCTTATCAAGATGAAATTATGAAAAGGACGAAGTTTAACCTGAACACGTGTTTTTTCACAGCTCCACATAAAGATTAGATCTACGAAGATTTAGATTTAACTTTGTGAGCCGTAATTGTGGTAATAACAATATAATAAAATGTAAATTGGATGAATTTTCATGTAAATATATATGCGCTTTGTATAATCAGAGTGTATAATCTCTATGTGTATCTCATTTCTTGCAGCACACTTCTCTAATAAAGAATATTAATGAAAAGGGAGAGTTTGTTTTATTTTGTAGTAAAATTAAAAAGTATGTTAATTGGTTTGTATTATCTCGAACGATTTGTTATTTTTTATTTTCTAGTTATTAAACATTCACACTATATTTATGCATTACATATGCATTTTCTGTTAAATGTAAGTTGAGTTAAAACCTATTCATAAAATGTTTAAGTACCTACTAAAACAATGTAATTAACCAGAAATAATATTAAATAATAATAATAATAATAATAGTTTTATTTATATTAGTTTAATTTGCTATTACGGATGAACCTAGCTATTATTATAGCAAAGAAAGTTAAGATTTAGCTCTTGCATCATAATGTTTCAACGAAAAATAATGTCCATTACACTGTCAATTTACTGAATAATTTGTAAATCCATTGTTAAAAAGTTGTTGCGACAAGTATTTTTAGCATTGACTCACTGTCCATACACACTACGTTAAAACTCTGTGAATCTCCTATTTTTTAAAGATTTTTTGTTGCGACTCAATCTAAGGACTTGTGTTACTTCGATATAACTATCTACGTCTACAAACAAGTTGCTTGCGTTTTGCAAATAGAATTAAAAAATTTAAAATTATTTCACACAAAATCATCGAATCAAGTTGATTATCTTTAATCGATTATATGTCACAAAACATAATAACTCCAGTTCAATCTGGCTTTTTAGAAGAAGGCACCATGGCATCTATCACGAATGATTTTTTAAAGTAGACAGATATGGATTATAACAAAGATAATAATTTAGATCATTACTTTGAAAAAACTGATGTTATCTTAGCAATCGTACTTATAAAGCTGCGTTTATCTATTATGCAAAGCAGGGGAGGTTTCTCCATTGGTGTATTTGTGCAGTGAACACCCAGTTAAATTTCATAAAAACACATTATTTTTTAATTGCATAAAATATAAATTTAATTTTAATATTTTTATTTTCATTCGTGCTAATCTCTATTTTTTTGGTACATCATTGCTCCCTGGCAGATCGCGTCTCTGTGGCACAGTATACCTAACAGTACCAGTATATTGTGTCTGTGGCGCATAATGATGAATGAGCCCAGACAAGCGAGAGGATTTTGTGAATGTATATAGGCTCAAAAAGAAAACAACTCGCCAACTAATCCTTCAAACTGCAAAAGAACACATTAATTGGCCGCTATCACAAGTTCAAACCAGTGTTGCCAGTCTAATACCATTCACAATTGTACTAGATGTAGTACATTCTCGAGGAATCTGGTACTCTCGAAGCAAAATCTAGTACTTTTTCTTCCTCGGCGTGCAGCAGTCTTCACGTGTAAAAAATATATATCGTGTTCCTTGTTTGGGTTCGTTATCTATTAAGACCCCCTTTTTTTCTCTATAATGAATTAGATGTCACTGCAAATAGAAATAGAAAAATCTGGTACATTTAAGGAATCTAGTACATTTTTATAGATAAATCTGGTACATAACAAAAATATATTCTGGCAACACTGTACCAAATCAAACAAACTGCCGCTGTCCTAAGTGTCATTCCTCTGCTATGAAATACTTTAAAACCATAAGATTATTTTAAATGTGCTCATTTAAACAACTTCTTTAAGGCAAGGTAAATAAAAGTATTTCTAAAGTTACCTATGTTTTTTTATTTACCTATAATAAAGTTTAACGACTCTTATTTGTTTTATATTTTGTTTCAGTGTCTAAGACTATTTTAAGACTAATTCAAAATTGTTATCTATTTTGTACCAACTGTAAATACTATGAAGTAAAAAGTAAGCAAACATTTCTAATTTTCTTGTGTTTGCCGCAAAACCCACTGAAAGGAAAATATTTGATTATTCTGATAGGGTAACTACTTGACATCATAATGGAAATGGAAATGTACAATAAACGTTGGATAAATATAAAGAGACAAATGGTTTTTTACTTTAAAAGTGTGAATCGGAAAAATGGATCAACCAGTTGAATTTGATATACCCACTCATAATGTGAAACTTTACCTAAGAAATGGTAAGTACATTTAAATAGTTTATATAAAGTTATGTCTGCCTGTAATTTTCAATCGTGTATCGTGTTACACCCTAGCCTAAATTGTGTGTTGTGTACAAACCTGAAATCGTTTATTTTAATGACATTTTTTATTGCCTTGTTTGTATAATTTAGTATTTTCAAAAATATTAGGTATATTGGTAATTTGGACCCCTGCAGGTATTAAATAAAAATAAGGCTGTTGGTAAATTAGTTTACAGTTGGAAATAAAGTATGTCTCGAAAACATTAATTTTTATTATGACAGGCACTTAAAAAGTTACATCCCACATATCTACATGCTCTGGGTAATCAATCCTACGAGTACATATCAAAACACTAATATACTATCTACAAATAAACAATAATTTAAAAATACAGTTAAAGCAGAGTTACCTATTTACAGAAAATTACTATTATTCTGTTATTTATTAAAACACATTACTTTTTAGTAAAGATGGACATGCAAAAGTCAGCAAGACAATATCCAGAGCAAGAATACTTTGGAATTGTGAAATACACATAGAAAGGGTCATATGGAGAATTAAGTGTGTTAACATTTTACAATGTGTATCTCACTATTATAGTTCACAGATTTCTGTAAATTTTCAATTATGTGCTGCTTTCAAACATTTAGTATCCTTTGACAAAAGAAGTTGAATATTTTTGTTGACCTCTTTAAACTGTTTATTTTACCTTATACATTTTTGTCTACTTTTCACACAGTAGTCTGTAAAGATTATTATAGGTTTACTTTGTCCATCTGTCCGATGTCACGTTTTTTGTCTGCACGATAGGTCAAAAACAAAAAATAATATCAACTGGAAAATTTTAAGCAAAAATCAAGCTTTATAAGGGGACAAAGCCTATTGATTTTGAACAAATCTGATTAAAAATAGGGGGTTAAAATGGGTTGAAATTAAAATAACTTTTAGTAAAAATGAAGCTCTATAACAATATAAAGCCTAATGATTTGAAAAAAATCTGAAGAAATTGGGGAGTTAAGGGAGTCAATATTTAAGAAAAAATACTAATTGAAAAACGAAAAATCAACTTGAAATTTTTAGCAAACAACAAGATCTGAAAAGTGAAGGAATAAGCCCTTTGATTTTGAAAAAAAATCTGATTTAAAATAGGGGATTAATGTGGGGTTGAAATTAAAAAAATAAATAAACCAAAAATGAAAAGCGATATTCACATGAAACTTTTAGTAAAAATCAAGTTCTATAAGGAGATTGGCCTATTGAATGTGAAAAAAAAATTAATAAAAGTGGGGGGTTAAGGGGGCCTGGTAAACTGCGAAGAGTATACCTTAGAATTCCACGCATTATATATCTTTATTCTAGTTTATATCTGTGTAATATTGTGTATTGTGATGGGACTGACCTTATAAAATAAACATTTAAAACATTTAAGTTCACTTGTTCTATTTGCCAATAAAAGGTATTTAAAAAATATATTATTTTATTTGACATGTGTGACAAATTGTGAAAATGATTAAATTTACAATAAAAACTGAAAAATGGTAGGTAAAGTTTCATATAATAATATTTTTTACACAAAAATCAATGTCAAGCTTTCTACATAACCTGATATATTTTTAATAATAATCTCAAATTATAAAGAACAGTCAGTTGACTAATAATGTTTATAGATGGTTTTCAACATAATAAAAATAAAACAAATATTACAATAACTAAAATATTTGTTTATTAATAGTTGTAGTGCTTGGAAACAGTATGAAAAATGAAAAAATTATTGAAAAAAGTAAACACCCATTTTAAATTACAACGAGCCGCCATTGATGCAAGGTGTTTTGCAAGGATCCATTTTATGACCATTTTTTTTCTCACTATACATATACGGTATCGGCTACCAAACGTTTTCCATACAGAGAATTAGCATTAGTGCGAGCAGGAAACGAATATTATCAGCATTGCCAGTTTATACGACCCGGCCACGTTACAACGTAGTTTTGAATAATTTTTCACTTTATTGTGTCGAAGAAAAAAAACAAGAAACAGGTGTGTAAAATTTAAAAAAAAAAATGTTTTGATGAATGGTACTGTTTCGAATTTTCCTATTGACGCAAAATCCGAGACGTCCTTAAAACTTTCTAAATCGTCTTGATCTTCATTAGAAATTCGTCACCGCCTCCACGAGCGAATAAAATCGACGAACAATGTCTTGAGTTTAGCATACGGTGTCGCGTCTCCGCGTCTGCATACCCTCGGTATATATTGAATGGGCGTGTAGAAAAATATGTTCAACAAACAATTATCTCTATATTTATTGTAATGTTTAAATGCGACAAGTTTAGATTCAACTTTAACACTCACATATATGTCGACATAACACTTTGGAATTCTAAATAGAATTTCATGCATTATGTGTTTAAACAATAAGAGTTATACAGAGTGATTTCTAACTTCGATGTCACATTTATTTTATTAGGTGGGCAGTTTTGAGTCTTTTGAATATTACTATATATAGAAGCTTAGAGGTGCTTCAATAGAACTCCTAAACCTTTCTAACAAACACCGGATTAATTTAACTATCAATCATGGAATGTCATTGACTTCATCAGGAGTACTAAACTGATGATGTATAAAGAATACCAAGCAGGTAATAAACCTTAGTGGATCTGATATAGACAGAACAAAATTGGGCAAAAGTCAAGATACTTGTTAGATAAACAAACTTTAATAAATCACTTTCTAAAAATATCTGATTATAAAAATTTTGTGCTCATCAAAATTAATTTTATATGCATTAAATTGTACGTCACACGTTCTTAAACCTCCAGAGGAATAATTCTATGATACTATTAACAAATGACAAATAACCATCCCAACCAAAAAAAAAGATGTCTTTTATATGGTTATCGAATAATGCTAAATACAACAAATTTATCTCAAGAGAACATCTGCATAAGATTGTTGTGTTGTAAACTTAAAATGTTTCTATAATAGCTGTATAACTGCATAATGGGCCTAGTGAGGCCTAAGTTTCATGGGCTAAACCACCCTCCACACGTTACAGAATAACTGTATAACGTTTTACAAAACTTTATTTAACTGTTGTAACAGAATTATATATGTATATCTGGTTTTATGCTTATTCTATAATTTACTAATTTCAGCATTTAAAAACCGTTTTGTAAAATAGTTGTAACAGTTATTTCGTTATTTCGACGCAATCACCTCTTATTCAAATGTCATTTGTCGTTTATGCCTTGTATCAAAAGTATTCATATTCATTTGAATTGATCAAATAGATCACATTTATTTTAAATTATCTTGGTCATCCGAAGTATTAAATGATTTTTTCTACGTTCATGCAAAAAACAAAACTTTATGTAACTATCTTTAGTGAAAAAACTGGTTCTTTATTGAACTAGTGGAATAAAAATTTTATTGCACTAATCTGTCATTTTACTACAGCGTTTTATGAACATGACAAACATAAATATTCAAATCAACGCCAAATATTTAGTCCATTTTCATTTTTTGTGTTACGTTTTAAAAACAATTGCATATTTTATATTATTTTCAATCATTTAATAAATAAATTAATAAAAAAATGTATTTTATTAAAAATGTCATTACAAATTATGAACACAAACGTAAATAAATGCCCCAAACAAAGGTATACGATCACGGCTACTATGATTTGGATTTTAGCTGATGGCTATATATAGACGGTTTTGGTTTCATCTCTAGACGGTTATGGTTTCGTCTCTAGACGGTTTTGGTTCAATCTCTAAACGGTTTTGGTTCAATTTCTAGACGTTTCATCTCTAGACAGTTTCGAGTTCGAGTTCAAGTTTGAATACTAAAGATCATTCACACGTTTCATCCCAAGTCAGTTGAGTTTGAATACCATATATCTTGAAGATCATTCACGGTGCAGAATTATGCAGAATTACGAATAACGATCCCGAATCCCCTGGTGGAAGTTTCCTAACGAAATACCATGATATAACCTCGATTTACATTCCGTAATATTACCTCACTTACCAAAAGATAAGTGCATACTCAATAAATCGTTTTAAAGCATGGTTTAAGTATTATTTGTTAGTGGTAAGTGATTTTCTATATTTTTATCACTAATCTAGTCAAGTGTAGTAAGTAAATATAGTGGTGCCCAACTTCTTTTTCAAAGTTATTCGAGTTAATTAAAAACCTAACCCACGCCCTATAAATTTATACAACGATGTTGTATAAAAATTCATTTAGGCAGATAACACAACTATTTTATACAATATATAATAATTATAAAACTATTTTATGGTTAATTTATAAATAAATTAATTTATTTAAAATAACTTATAGAATACCAGTGTATTCTTTAAGGATATATTTATAATTCTATTTTATAAAATGCACATGACTTCACTTTATTATAAAAATTAGACCGATTAAACTTGTATAAATATGAGTTCGTGGAAGAAAATAAAAAATTGGTTACTTAAAAAGAAGATCTCATAGGAATTACCTTCGAAATCTTCTAAATGACCATTTGCAAAATAGTTTTTTTATAAATATCACCTGCCAACTTATTTAATCATTGCAATACGCTATATTAATGATGACGTAATTTGTGTTCCACTGAGCATTACGGTGACAGTAAATATATAAAAAATCTGATGTGTCCAACACATGACTTTCCTATCTAGTTATTATAGGCTTTTTCCGGTTATTTTGTACAACCTATTGCAGCATCTCTATAAATGTTTAGAGGATAAATTAAATGTATGTACAGGGTGTCCCGAAATTAGACGGTCATATTTTAACAGCGTAATCTACATCCTAAAATAGGAATAAAAGTTTATATAAACATAGGTGCGAAAACGTTTCGTTTTCGAGATACAGGGTGTTACAAGTGAAGACCTGATGGCACATTTTTGTAAATATTTTCTAAATTTTCTTTAGTCACCGGTTTTCCAAAGTAAAAAAAATTAAATTTTTGATTTTACAGGCCTACTAATTATTGTTTACATTTTCGAAAAGATAACATCAACTTATCATGAAATATTCAAATGCTTTTTTCTTGAAAATGGTGCGTCCTAGCGAGATGCAACAAAAGTAGCTTTATTATAAAGAAACCATAGGTTTTCCAAATTTTATAGTCAAACATGTAAAAAAACTTAGGGCAATTTTACCCTAAGACCCCTAATTTACCCACCTATGAAGATGATCAAAAACTGAGGTTTAGTACATTAAATAGAGCATAAAAAGATTAGCATTTGTACCAAATTTCACTTAGTTATTTTAAAACGTTTAGAAAATATCGTCAAAAGAGTGTCATCAGGGCTTCACCTTTAACACCCTGTATCTCGGAAAAAAATTTCGGACCTATGTTTATATAAACTTTTACTCCTATTTTAGGATGAAGATTGTGCTGTTAAAACATGACCGTCTAATTTCGGGACACCCTGTATACATTGTCCACATACCTCGAAACATGTTTCTATAGATATTCATTGAAAACGAAAATACTGAAAAATTTAAATTTCCTACAACTATTTTATTACGGTCCATTTTAGAAAAATCATGTATAAACAAAAATTATAGAGATTGATATCGCAAACAATTTTCATAAAAATCAGAATTTTGCACATTTTCTCAAATTTCTCGAATACGGTCCATTTTAGAGAAATTATGTATGGAATAAAAATTATAGAAAATTATATTGCAAACAACTTTTATTTGAACAATTTTTATAAAAAATTATTTTTTTTACATTTTGTAAAATTTTTCGAATACGGACCATTTTAGGAAAATTTTGTATAGAACAATTTTCTTCCCCAAACGTAAATAACAGATATATTCCATAAAATATAAAAATGACCACCTATAAAGTACCCCCCCAGATGTTCCGACTCTGCTTAAAATCTAATCAGTTCATTGGACTGTCTCTACCTGATGAGCCCTAAATAGGATATAGAATGGCAAGCTCTTAGAAATAAATGTATAGTCATGCGAGCCATTTTCGACTAATCTGGTCATGGTGTAATCCATTAGGTCCTTTTCTGTCTTATTTAGGCCTTTTACGACATCCACTTTTAAAATTACCAAGAATATTTGATAAAATGGATAAACTCTCGGTGCATATGCTTGATCGCGGCTATTCGTAGTGAACCATTCATTCTAGAATACACTGGAACGAAGACGGCTGCGCCTAGACAACGATTTTGGCGAATGAATGTCGAAAATACCAATTCCATAAATGGTGGGTCCGTCGATATATGTTCTGGTTCTAGTGAAACGTAACATTTGGGTATATTGGATATATAAATAGGCCACATTTGCTGTCATGGATAGTCCAAGTTAAGAGATCGATTAATACACATTTTCATTTTTAATATAAATTAGTATATAAGTAAATGTTCATATAAATTAATAAATAAGTAAATGTGTATAAGTATTTGAGTATAAACAGATTAATTAGTGTCTTATAGTGTAAATAAATTATAAATAATAAACTTTGTTATATAAATAAACATTACAGTATATAAAACCCGATGCTGTTTACAAAACTATTTGTTGTTTCAGTATATAAATTTATTTTTATAATTTTGACATACAAAGTGAGATTTTTTGTAATCGCAGCAAGTGTTATTGTTGCATAATGTTGAATATTAGGAAATCGGTTTCGAAAAATCAATTACGTCACCAATTGCAAAAAGAAAACAAATGAAAATAAATCTTTTTTGGTTTTAAAATCAATAATATACATTATTATTGAAAGTTTAAGTCAAAAACTCCTACAAATATAATTTGATTAAACTTACAACCTAGTAATAGGGTTGTTTTGATCCTTATTTTCCATTCTAAATCAGCACAAAATATTTCAATTACAAAACACGACAAAATAACCCACATTTTGAAAAATAAATAACTTTAATATACACACACTGCAACTCGTTGAGAATAAATAATTAATATGATATTTATTTATCAATAAAAAGATGCATATGCAACTAACCATACAAGAAAGTAGTAACATTGGTTGCATAGCTGTCAGTAATTTCTACCAAAACACAATTTTATAAATAATCTAGTAAACATTAGATAAAAGATTGCATGTAACATGTTACGAAATGCCGTTTTGTGTAACTCGTTTATGTTGCGGGACCTCGCTCTGCTCGTCCCGCAAATATTCATTCGTTACATATAATAAGGCATTTCGTATCTGGTTTCGTAAATAGCTATTAGATTTGTTAAACAAATAATGAAAGATATTTTTCTTTAATAATTTGTTATTTTCCTACATGTGGAATATCAATTCTTTATTTATTTAATTTAATATACATAGTAAAATAACTTTTTGATTCGCCCTGTATCCATTCGACATTGCTTGGCGTATTCTAAACAGAATTCATGCATTATATTGTATGTGAGTTGGAACAATGACAATCATATCAAGGTGTGGATACAGGGCAAAATGTCACCCAGTATGCTTTCCATATGACCTTTCTCTTCGTATTCTCTTCATTTAAAGGACAGGCGCGTGTCCAAAGGGGACTTATGAAAATGATCACCCCCAATTTTAATACTTATGATTATTTTTAGATTTATTTAAA
This sequence comes from Psylliodes chrysocephalus, assembly GCA_927349885.1. Classification (NCBI taxonomy): domain Eukaryota; kingdom Metazoa; phylum Arthropoda; class Insecta; order Coleoptera; family Chrysomelidae; genus Psylliodes; species Psylliodes chrysocephalus. Next base: position 54,421,276 of record OV651818.1, on the reverse strand, counting down.
AAAAGAGATTTTTTTAGAGTTTCTTGATATAAAAATTTTAAAAATAATTTGAGTTCAATCTTTCTATGTCAGTATCATAGAAAATGTTTAAAATAAGGTTGATATTCTAGGTTATACTGAAAATAGTATAATTTTTTATCCCAAGTTGTACATTTTTTATTCTGTATTGGTATCAAACTCTGGTATATTTAGTAATTTCACGGCGAAACTCCTAGATTTACCTAACCCATTTGTTTTTTTTTTCCTCTAGCAGTTTTTATTTTTTTTTAGCTTCTTTAGCTTATCACTCTGTTTCAATCTAGCAATCGGTATAATGTTAATCTCATTTTGAAACGACCTTGCACCATAACATTCATTATTCAGTTGCGTCGCGTTGCTATTAATATATTATTTTTACTTGTCAATATAAATATTATACTTTTGACCTTTTCTATAATTATTTAATTATAGATAGAATACATTCTGCAGTAATTTTCTGCATTAAATAACTGGAGGTACGCCGCTGCTCAGCGACCTAGCAAGGGCGTTATTATTCAGGCTCGACTCTAATATTTATTACTTATAGATATGCTAAGTTAAAGACATTCATCTTTATACTAACACGGCGTGGGCTTGTATCAACAAAAAACCTCCAGTCACAGTCTTAATGATATGAATGGGAACATTAAAGGATTTTTTCGGTTTGGCAATTCGCCGAGGGCGTTTGACTAAAAATTATTTAAAATTTTATATACATACTATATTATTCATCGCGTGATTGTTACAATGAAGTTACATCGGATGATATGGGTACTTAGCTTAGTGTCATTTACTTTTTGTTTTCTATGAAGTCATGACACATTACATTTTCTCTCGATTATTTTATACAATGACATACATTAGTTTCTCTTTTCTAAAAAGATGTATTGTATTGATCTATGAACTAAAAACCAAAAATAATATATGTTTTCAGATTGAGGAGTTCCGACAGGCTCCCCCTTATCAGGCTTGGGTTTCAGTCACTGGCTCGTCCCAATCAGGCTCAGGTTCCAGGCTGCAATTCCCTCCTCTGGGGTCCGCATGGTGATACTGCAGTCTCATGGAGTGCATTAATATTTGGATGCCCTACTCCTTTCTCCTCATTTAACTCATGTATTCTACCCACACATTCTACCGTTTTAATGGGTTCCAGATCGTAGTCGGTCCAATAACTGCTGCTTCTGTGTTTTGAATACCTTTTACAGTCAAACAAATACCTAACATATCACTTGCTCAATATACGCAAATGTCGTTTTATTTCGTCCTAATAGCTAATTATACAGGGTGTTTGACTAAGAAAGGGACACCAGTTAACTGTAGATAGCAATCAAGTTGTTTTCAAATGACCCATGCTAGTTTGTATTATCTGAATAGTCATCGAGGTGATTATTAAAGATTTTTTGTTGCTTATTTAATATCAACATCAAATCCTTCCTCTAGCATTACTTCATCAATGCATTTCAAGTTTGTTTTTCTCCTTTTCCGCCTCTATCTCTTGTTTATCTTACTCCTTTTGTTCATCTTTACTAGTACCTGGTATATCGTTTAGTGTGATTGCTTTACCGGACGTCCAATAATACTTCTAATAAGCAAGATGATTTAGAACAACGAAAATTGAAGAGTCAGATATTAATATATACGACGAAGAAAGAAATGGATGATAAATAGAATCAGATAGAAAAGTTGGCGGAATGAAGTGAGGAAGGAGGAGGGCGCAGACAACTTGATTGAGCACTTAAACGATGACCAGGTGCTCTCGGTGAGCCAAAAAAGAGTAGTTATGTACACAAAAATCATCTAGTACCGATAAAGCGATAAAACAAAAAATCTAGTGTAGAAAATTTTATATTTCAAGGTAAAAATGGGATGACCGTAAATTAAGGCGAAGCTAGAAAAAATAACAAAAATAGTGAAAATAAAAAAAATACAAAATTTAAATAAATAAGGAAAAGAAAATAAGATCAAAAAGTGATACTTTGCCGCTTGAGGCAATCTGTCGAAAGTGGCAACGAACTTTTCCCTCAAAATGAACACAAGATTTTTTCTACGATCATAATTTTTTAAGAAATAGATATAAAAACAGAAAATTTGTCGTAAGTAGTGTATAATGTGTTGCCTATACCTACGTTGATATTCAAAGTTCGTGTTAACTTGGATAATATAACAGAAAAACATGTAACTACTTACAAATAACTTGAAAATTATTTATTAAAAAGAAATATTATTATATTATAGCTAATATAAATTAGGCAAGCGACAAAGCTGTCATTTAATGTCATTTAGCGGAAAACGTCATCTTTGCGTTTGGGATTTCGAAGCGCAAAAACCTACTTTGGATAGTGATCGTAGAAAAATGTATTTTCTTAAATATGTCTACTAATATACTCTTTATCGCATAAAGTCAAACTATTTAACAATAAAAGACATAAATAAAATCGCAATTTCTATGGATTTGAATTAGAATAAATCTACGTGAGGAGTTTTATCTTCCGAGTTTATTTAGTTAGGAATACAATGATTTACTCAGCCACTTATTCTCAATATAGCGCTGTGTCAATTAACATGAGTATCTAGAAACTTTATGTAGACGCCTGGCTGCAGATTTATCCATAATTGAAAATTAACAACTCCCATCAAAGATTTATATCGATACAATTTATTGGCAGTAAGCAACAAACTGCTTACTTACCGACGGTAGTATATTTCCGGAGTGATTATTCTGTAATTTAAAAGGTGAAGTGACTTATAGTTTTTAGTCTATTATTTGTTTTCGATGTACAAATTAATAAATCAACTGTTTCAAGTTCAGGAAGAAAATTTGGAGCTATATACAAAGAGTCCAATATAGAATTCAAATTTGTAAATGACACAATCTTGAAACAATAGATAGTTTCAGACATAACCTTTAAAAATAAGGCAACGTTTGTTTTCCACAATTTTGAACTGAATAATTTATAAGACATTAGGAAGAAAATGTCTTCTACTGCAAGTGCAAAAAGTGGTTTCAGAAGTTCTAATCCATAAAAAACGGTACAGTATACCACTGACAAAAACTATAACAAAGGAAGATGCTCTTGTTTACTAAATTCAAACAGATTTTATTGTCATCAGTTCAAAACCAAACATTTTGATATTCTTGGGTCAATGTTACCCAGTGAAAATAATAGGGAGTAAGAAATAGCAAGAAGAATACTACTAGCCAAAATGTAAATATGATTTTCTTCCATAACTCAAATCAAAAATAAAGATGAACAGAACACTTAAGAATCGATGATGTATGGATCAGAAACACGACCAAAAAGGAAGATCCTGAGAAGAAATCATTAAAATGATAGACTGACTGCCCACGTCTTAAGAATAGTTGAAAAGGTATCTATTTTAGATGTACACATTAATGTTCGCCTATAACATCAAATCAGTTGTAGTACCTTTTTTCTTGGATGTGAAAAATCTTCGAGAAGACATTGGGAATTTTTTCCAATAACGTTGGATTCTCAAAGAATGGGCATGATGGCTTAGCAATTTCACAGTACCATTACCCCCGTCTGCCTAGCTTATCACCTAAAAAACACCTGTTTTGTCGCCCAATGTAAGGAGTGGGAATCGCATTTAGGCATTCGTTCGCACTCTCATCTACTTGTCTGCTTACATGTTTGTCCACTCTTTCTCTTTTTTTCTTCCAGTATCATTATTTTGATGTCTTCCTCTATGCTTAATCTCAGTTCGCTGCGCTTTCTTTTCCATCTTCGTCTTGCCTATCCTCTTCTAAAAGGTCTGGAATGAGCCGTGTCCAATCTTTGTCTATTATCCTGTTGATGTTTGTATGTTCCATTCTTATTGCCATTTTTCTATTTTGGGTCTTAGCTCATCGTTCCTTACATCCTAAAGATATATTCTTTCGTTTGTCAGAAGATGAATCGGGATGGCGCTCGTAACAACTCTAACTGCCTCCAGCGATACCGTTCCATAGAAGCTACCTATTCGGAAGGCCTCTTTTCTTTGAACCTTTCCTATCATGCCCCTGTATTTTGTAATTTTAAGGGCCTCATTCCATATCTAGGTATTTTGCTGTTTGAGTTGTGGTTATCTTCTGGTTTTTAAGCTTAAAATTGAAGACCAGCAGGGTAAGACCGTCCGCAAAAGCATTGTATACATCACGTTCCTGTTCAAGCCTTAGTACATCACCATAGAGGATGTTCCAGAGGATCAGTATTAGGACTGATCCCTGTGGAACTTCTTGTTTCCTGTCTGGTGTTATTTTAATGTGTCTGTTACATAAGTAAGTTTATTATGCTGAAGTACCTACTTACTTAAAGAGAAGTTTGGCGAGATATAGCAACATAAAACGGACTACGTAAATGACAGCCTCAAAAACCTAGACAGATTGAGACAACCTCAAAAAATTTGGCAATATTTATTGTGTACATATTCAAATTAAAGTATAGTAATATTCCCAGGATCGAAGAAACAGAAGAATTTTAGTTTTAATTTAAAAAGATATGTTCGATAAGATTATGGAAATTATTAGGGGGAAGATGTACCTTACTGTATACTTGTAAATAATATGCTGTTTAAAATTTGTTCGTGTTCTCTGGTGATAAAAAGAGAGACGATATATTATCAAAATGTCCAGGAAGTACAGCAATTAAAATATATTTAATAAAATAAACTGTAAAAAAGAAAACGAGAAGAAGAAGATCCAAAAATTACTAAAAGAATAATAATGAGAATTATAACAGGACGCAATTTAAGAGGAAAAGGAAAACACAAATACTAAACAGGACAAGACAAATTATAATAAGGAGAAAACCAGCATAGGAGAATAATAGTATAATCTCGCTTTGGTCGAAAAGAAAAGGCATAACCAGGAGGAGTTCGCAATATGACAGAGAAGATGTTTAAATTGATTATAAGTAACGAATTAAAGAAGAAAATGTGAAATAGAAAGGAGTAGAGAAAAATAATATTTGCCTACACCCACAATCATTTGTAGAAAAATATAATAATAAGTGAATGAAAATCCAGAGTTGATACCATGAAGTCTGTATACAGCAGGAATATATCAAAGGCGCCAGACGTTTAGTAAAACTTGATTAGTTAGGAACTTGGCAACTGTAATTTATTATTTATTTCATAAACCGTACCCACATAGGATATTTATGGTAATCGTAGTCTAGCTCTCTTTCATTATGAAAGTTTAACCGTAGCCAGCGTATTAACCAGACCTAGTAATGTCAGATTTCCTAAAAGAGAGAGATAAAGGACGGCAACAACTATAGATCTCGATGATTCTAGCAAAAGTGGCCCTATAGGATATTTATGGTAATCGCAGTCTAGCTCTCTTTCATTATGGAAGTTTAACCGTAGCCAGCGTATTAACCAGACCTAGTTATGTTAGATTTCCTAAAAGAGATAGATAAAAGACTGCAACAACTACAGATCTCGATGATTCTAGCAAAAGTGGATTCAGCACCCCACCAATAAATGGAATGGTATATTCTGTAACACAGTTGGAGTTGAACATAGTAAAATTAAACTTTGAACAAAATGAAAAATTGGTGAAAAGAATTAAAATAATGTGAAAAAAAATTACCTGAGTACAAGTAACATGAGTGACAAAAACCGTTAAAGCAAGATTTACTTCATTCCAGATTGTAAAACGGGATATAAATCAGATGTAAAATTAAAGAAAACACAAGGAGAAATCAATTTTATTTTTTTTTTTAAAGCTTCTAATGTAAGTAAAATAATTTATATATTTCAAAATAGAATATTTATTGTAAACTAGTAAACACGTATCACAGAGTGTAATTTATTTTATTACTAGTTTCTATAGAATACAATTTTACAGTCATAGATCCTGACAAACAACAATAATTATATATTAAATTTTACTTACTACAAAAGAAAATTTGTTTTTTATAAAGTTTTAATGTTAGATAAACAGTTGCTACTGTTATTTTTTTGTTAAACCCCAATTTTGTTATTGTAAATGTTTTTTATAGGATCCTAAACGCTTAGAACAGTTGAAGCATATATATCGTTCCTAGAGCTGATAAAGCACTTTCTAGAGATGATGTTATTCTACACTTTTTGGAATATATTTCCAAATATTATGAGACTCTTTTTACTGATGACACTGTTAGCAAAATAAAAAGAGGAAAGCTAAAATTAAAGGATCAGGCAATATCATGTACATTCCCAAATCTCCCTTTATGCTTGTATTATAACAATAAAAAATCTATTAACTGTGTTTTCTTTTAAATAATTTATCAATTAAAAGATGCGAGACTTATTTAGAAATAAATATTCTGTGCTTTATTTGATAATAAGTTTATTTTTATTATTTTCACAAAATTATGTAAAATTCCCATAATAAGCCATGTATTTTGAACAGCACTACTAGCACCAGCGCTGTTGCGGTGAATTAAAAAAGCTCAATTAGCGTTCGGATTCTGAGACCGTCTTCTGAGTATGTCGATTCGCCTCCTTATCTCTAGCCTTCATATCTAAACTTAATACTAATATGTCGCGTAGAACTATCGATCATGAAATTCATTACTATCTACGATACGGGCGTGGTATTTACTGCCATTTTCCAGCAGCTATTACATAATGAACATTCTTCCTCTAGAGTTAGAATGAAATACGTGTAAAATACATAAGAGGCAAGTGGTTCAGAATTTTCTTTCAATCTGAAGAGCTAGAATGTTTTCTTTCTGTTATTATAAAAGGTTTCGGACGATTTACATTCAGTAGTGACCGGGGAAAAAATATAAAAATAATTAAAATCTTATTTAATTTTTGTAAAATTTACTATTAATTTTCATTAAAAAATTGTACATCTAATTGTTTTTAATTTTAACGATAATTTTTCTCATAAAACCAAATTAGTTTTATTTAAAGATGCGTTTGAATTATCATTAATTTTTAATATAAAAACTACTAAGATATCTGATGATCAGACATAAATAATTTGTATTGCTTTACCTTACCATGGAGTTGAAATGAATGATTTAATGACCTACGCTGGAGCACCCATTAACAGATTAAAAAAAAAACAAGAGATCGAGGTTTTCATATTTATTGTATCAAAAATCAAGGTCAACAGCAATTCCATGTAACAAAATAGATGCATATCTAATCGCTCTTAAATTGTTTTTATCACGTATAACCATCATCGAATTGTTATAATTTAGATTTAAGATTATAAAAAAATGTTGTAAATCCATAACAGTTATTAACGTTCCTCAAAAAAATATTTCTTTTCATATAAAAATAAAATATGTTTCTCTAACCCTTACAAATTATCTATGTAGGTAAAAAATCTCGATATGACCATATGCAAGCGTAAAAAACATCTGATTCTTCGAACCCGACCATTAAAGAATACCCTTTCGAGAAAAAAATCGGCAAACCCCTTAATTTCAGCTATTATCTCATTCCGTACCTGCACGGTGCATGTCAGAGGTCCTGCAAGGCGTTCGAGGGGCAAGGGGGTCCGGTAGCTGAAGCCGGCACGCGCCCGGAGGCCTCTGTCCTAATAACAGCCCATCGTTGGGCCGCCGTTGCCGATTGCCCCCAGCCAACTACACTGTAATCTTCTTATTATTACGCTACATGCCAGTAGAGGGTCATGTACCTCGGAAATAATTGGCGCAAGAAACGAGAAAGATTTTTTGTGTAAAGCTGTTAATTGATATTCTCGATCTTAGATGATTTAATAATAATATATAATGAATGTTGTATCAAGGATGAAATTAATGGTTTTTAATGAATCAACAATTTGTTTAATACATAGTGGAATTAATGACTAAAAACTCCGAATCAAAAACTAAACGACTGATAACATTAAGTGTAAGGGGTTAAAGAAAAGGTCCTTTATTTCTCACAAGCCAATTTAATTGGCGACCGGTTTCGAAGCTGTCACTTCATCATCAGGCACACCTAAATGGAATGTCAAGGAGTCAGTTGTAATAAAAAACAATTATAAAAGCATGAACGGACTTTAACATATACCCCCACTCATTTGATCTTCAATCAGTTACTTACCACAAATTAATTAACTCTCCCAATTTAGATTTTCTTCTCTGTTTCCATTAATTTTTGCCCACTCGCATCTTATTAAATGTTTTCTTTATTAGTTTATTCAAATTCTCCCACGTGGTTGTCATACGCCAAAATTTGACTTTTCTTTTTTGACATTCGTACTTGTCAACTTAGTTTCCGTTTCCTGTAACAGTAATTTTTCTTTTGATTATCTGCTTCAAATTTCCCTTTTACCTATGAATTTTCATATTTTCTTGTTCAGTGTTCTAATTTTCTTGTTAGTATTTTTTGCTTTCTCATTTCCCAGTTTAATATTTTTACTTTCAATAAATTTTGTCACCGCCACCTATACTCACTTTCAGTAAATAACACCTTTGTTAGTACACTATTTATCCGCTAAATTTAAAATTTACAGTTTACTACATTGATTCGTTAAACATCTAGATAGATGTCTTGAGAGTCTGATAATTTTACTTTTTACTTTTTTACTTTTTACTTTCATTAATTGACGTTATATCCTTATATCCTTTGTGCTTGTAAAAACTATTTTGTGTTGTTTAGTTAATAATTGTCTTACATGTGTTTTAATTAATTTATTCAAACAGACATCTCGCGGTTTAACCTAACCTAAAATATTTTTTAAAAAATACTATTGTATTACATATGACTTTTTTAACTCGTTTTGTTAAACTTTATGTAGCGCTTCCTTTATGGAAATAGTCAAGGTGAGTCAAGGTTATTGTTTAACTTTCTTTTGTGTTTTTTCTGTTATTTTGTATATGTTAAAGTCCGTTCATGCTTTTATAATTGTTTTTTATTACAACTGACTCCTTGACATTCCATTTAGGTGTGCCTGATGATGAAGTGACAGCTTCGAAACCGGTCGCCAATTAAATTGACTTGTGAGAAATAAAGGACCTTTTCTTTAACCCCTTACACTTAATCCCTACTACTCACATATGGCTACCCTCACTCCAAAAACGACTGATAACAGTAGTATAATATGTAAGCGAACCTGAGCAGATGAAATAAAAATAATGACACACTAAATTAAATCTTTTAAATCTCACCTTTTCGTTCAATACTTTTATGATCTCATTTCACAAATGTATCAAAAAATGTTCTACGTATATAAGAAAGAACCGATCTTTTCTATCTAGGGCACTAAAATGTCCTGATAGAAAACTAACAATACTTAATTGCTAAAATGGCTTCAGTGACAGAAATATTGAAGAAGAAAGAAGCTATCAGATACTATTTATTTACAAAACACTTTAAGGAAACATTTTCTCATTTTTTTGATGAGGTCCCGTAAAATTAGGATCCCACAGAAATACATTTACAAAAATGTAAAATGTTAATAGTGAACAGACAAAATACCTGCAGAATATAATGAGATTAATAAGTAGATGAAAGCTGGAAGATCGATGGAAAAACAGTAATATTGTTGACATTATAACAGAGATACCTTATCCTTTTCGCTCAAGATTAATTAATTATATATCTACTGTCTTGGATAACACTGCAGCATTATAATATTTACAAATTCTATCAATCGTATATTATTTACACGTGGAGACCTAGGTTGATGTTTTTTCTTGTCAATAGATGATATGTTTACTTCTGTATTCCTCTTTACCTATATATCTTCTTATATTGGTTATTGTGCTAATGATCTTATTTGTGGTTGTATTTTGTATTAGTTATGTTTGGTCTCCCTGAAAAACAGGATTTACTCATTAGACACATACGTCAGCAATGTAACAACTGGTAGTTTCCTTGCCAAACAAGATGTCACCTTATATAACACAAGTTTCACAATAGATCTAAAAACGCCACGGCGGATAAAGACAAATGTAGGTAAAACTTCTCTTAATTCCAATCTAATGCAACACAACTAGAATAGGAACTACCGCTGTTTTAATACAAGGGGATTGTATAAACCTGCTTCTATCAATTCACCTACTACTACAACTTATGTATTTTTATTGAATCACGACCTATAACACTTGAGAAAGCTCATTTTGTTGTAAGTTTCTGAAAAGTTAAGTGAACAATTTTGATATAAATTTTAATTATATTTGTTAATATACAACCAGTTAAAAATGTTAATTTTGTAAATTCACTTCTCTCAAACAAAATATTTGAGACTACCAAATGGGATTAAAGAGCAAGTTTAATAAGTTTATATTTATATGACACTAGGGGCTCATTGTGCATCTATCTAAACTAATAGACCCTCTTGGATGGTCAGCCAGTCTACAGATTTGATGTAGTTGATAACGTTACCGAAAAGTTTATTTTATGTCGACCAAAACTCGTCGAACCCAAATCTTCTAATATATAAGATCATCGGACAATCGTAGAGGGTATATAGATGGTCTCATCTTCTTGTTCGCACCACCTGCAGAGTGCGGATTCTGATAGCCCCATGCTGTGGAGATGCGTCCATACTTGGCAATGACCAGTCAGAATGCTTGTGATCAGGCACAGAGTCTGTCTAGTCATAGTCAAGTGTTTGTTTGCTGTGGTATTGTCACCACTGGCAACTCTACAGCTTCGTGTTTCATCCAACCTTTCCTTGCATTTACCAAGGGAATGTTCTTTAATAAGGTGTGTCTTTACCTATGTTGTCAGTTCAGTGGAAGGGCCAGGTCAAAAAAATATTTGGTTGGCTGTCTTCTTGGTTTAGTGAATTAGCAAGACGATTACTTTTCTAAGATGACCACATTGTTGATGGATGATACTTCGGCTAAAGCTCGTACTATTCTTGTACCATCCCTAAGTAAATTCGTGGTCTGCCCAGAGTGTATAGTTTTCTATCTGTATAGATGAACATATTTCTTCCATTGATATTGTTACTGGCACTATTGCTCACAGCCAATTTTATGTTTAGGTTTAAGGATCTGAAACATATTCTACATCCCAACCCTTGTTTTATTTTAGAACAATCAGTTTTGATATGAATAGTACCTGCCACCTCCGGCTCTTCAACTTGTTCCGTTATAACTTTATATGGCTTATGGAAGATATATCTCGGTGAGATGGAATTCATGTTCGCTTAAAGCAGTGGAAGCGTATCAAATGCCTCTCGTCAAAAACAACGTTTGGCCTTACTAGATCCTATACCAGGTTCTATTCCAACCACGCGGAGCCATGTCATTGTCATGAGAGCAATTTCCTTGAGGAAAATATCAAGGGTAGTGAGACTAAGATTTACTTTCATGGTTCTGGTTGTCTATAGCTGTTAATTGTTGGGTTTTCGGTACCCAGACAATTATACCATATGTTAACATAGGTCTCATGATGGCCGTGTAAGTTCATGTAGACTCTGGGGATGAGGTCCCAGGTGTGTAAACAATGAATATTTTTTTACTGTTTTCTAGGTACGATTCCTTGTTAACTTGCTGTCAATGGTAAGACCTAAGTACTTCATCTTTGTTGCAAAATTTAGTTTTGTAATTATGAGCTCTGGAGGTTCTGTGAAAAGGACCATTTCTGTCTTCTTGGGAGTGACGTAGTAAAAGACACCAGTCGTGGGTATTCAGTATAAGTTCGTATTTTTTGTTTATAATTATTATACCAAGTTGTTCATGTAAAGGTCTCTTAACGCCTTTATTAATAAAATAAATACCAGATTAAATTTAAAGTGCAATTGCTTGGGATCTATTTTACAGGGTGAAACAATGAATACCAAAGTTGCTGTAAGTTTAAATTAGAGCAGGAATTTTAGCAGTAAAGAAAAGATACGAGCAGGAAATACAAGTAGATGAAATGAGGATGCGTATCAATAGAGACTGTTCAGAGATTATGCGAAAATGAGCTTAAGTGGTTGAAAGGATACACAAAATTAAAATGACATGGAACAAAACAGAGTTTGAAAGAAAAAAACCATTTCCGACTTCACCTAAGGGAAAACATGATGATAGTACCAAGGTGTGAAATCAATGCTTTAGTTTATTTGTAAAAAAATAGCAGATAAAATATCCTATAATATTAGAGAAATTTATTGCATCTAATACATTCAATGTTTTATTGAAATTAAAACTGAAGTGTTTATGTTAATTTGAAGTCATAAGAAATACAATAATGGTTATAAATACGAAAGAATATGCATATTTGAAAGGATGGCAATATGCGGTGAAACTGTATAACTGTTTTATTGCATTGGTGTGTCTAATTTTAACCGCTTGTTCTATTACATATGCATTGTACTTCTCCTAAGAATAGCATTTAGTATAATTTAATATAATTGAGTGTCAAAATTAAAATAACAATGTTTCATTACCATGAAATTAATATCGAACAAATTGATAAAATATACCTACATACAGTGCTGATAGGATCGAACATTCGAGCCTGCTTTGAGCGCTACCGATCTGTAACTGGCAACATCGATACTATATCGTTTCTTCCTCTGAATAAATTAATATGACATTTAAGTTTTATTGTTCTGGCATAGTGACTATACTTCCTCTTTTCGTGTCCCATCCCAGAATTCGCGTGCGTGTTCATCGAGCTAACTTTTCAGGCCTTCTTGATTATGGCGAGCGCTGGCCGATGCGATGATTGCAAAGTAGAGATGCCGATGCCGGCCCGTCAACTGCTTACTCTCTACCTACACGCCTGCCTGCCTTACCTTTGCCTGGCTGTGGCTGTTGCTCTACGCCAACGGAGGCCACCGCATATTTTAATAATTGCTCTAAGAACGACGGCCGATAGCAATTTTTTATTTTAAGCGAATTTTCAGTGTAATGTTTTGGAAAATATGAATTACTTAGGGTTTATTTAACACCATGATTTTTTCAAATGCTTTTAGATAACGCTACCATATATTAATTTATGCAATATTAATAAAGCAAGTACAGAAGTTGGAAAGGATTTGGCTAATTATCCCACTGAATATGCAGGATTTGACAGTTTTGCCGCGGAGCTAACCGAAGTGAACGCGAAACATTGGCGTAGAAAATTATTTTGTAAATTTTAATAACAATACATTAAGAATAACTGTTGAAATTTTGTAGAATTATGATTTAGAATATTATGACTTGTTTAAATAATTATTTGTAACCCACAAATAGATAGGTTTGCCCAATTAAAAATATTTGGTATTATTTTTATTCTATGATACGATAATGGCGAACAAACATAACTGCGAAATTCTCCGACGGGGTTTGAGGTTTATTACCTCTCAACCTACCAATGTTGCGTTTGAAAAGTATCTCGGTTTGCTTTTTTATTCGATACCGTTTTTTTTTCTCCGTTTGCTCTATTGATATGGTTTGCTCTATGTCACGTAACCAAAAAATCTACTCGCTCTGCTCGAGGAGGTACATTTCAAACGTAGCATAAAAGCCTTTCCAACTTTAGTCCCTGCTATAGTTCAAAACATTCTACAAGTGTCAAACTAAAAAGTCAATACCACCTCTTACATTTCAAAACGATAGATTTTTTTGTTATTTTTATTATTTATGAATCTAGTAATTTGGTATACTCGGACAAAATATTGAAGAAGGTGATTCCTTCCTGTTCACGTACAACAATAATACTATACCAGAGCATAATGAATGGAATCACGTGCTTAAAACTGCAGAAGTTATCGGTATCACGTGCCAAATAGTCATAAATGCATGTTTATTGCCAAAATGAATTACGCCAGTGGCGTATAAAAACTATTGGCAAATTAAATGCGATAATAGTAAATAATATTATATGAAAGTAGGTTGGTTATCTATTTTTGTAGTAATAATCATTTATGTTTATAATTTTGTTTTGTTTATTGTTAAAATATGTAAATATTATGCCAGTGGCATAGAAACACTATTGGAAAATTAAATGGGGTATTATATTAGAACAAAATATTGAAGAAGGTGCGCCTTAAAACTGCAAAAGGTATCGTTATCATATCAAAATGCACTCTTCCAGTGTCGCAGAAATACTATATTGGCAAATTAAATGGGTATTTGTGAATATTACTAGATGAAAGTAGGTTGGTTATCTATTTTTGTTATAATAATTCATCTATGTTTATAATTGTATTTTGTTTATTATAAAAATATGTAAATTAAGCTTGGTATCACTTACTTGAATTCTAAATCTATGAAGTTTCGTAATCCATTGATTCTGCAGCACTATCACTGGAATCGTCTTTATCGTCGGAACTTAAAGTTATGTCTAAAGGTTCAACTACCGTTTCGATTATACCGTCCAAACGCCACATATTATTTTCTTACTTAATTACATGGGAAATAGCGGTGTTCCTTTATTAGGTCAATTAATTCCAGCATCTCCTCAGTAAATGTTATTGCTTTATCCCGCAGCCAGGTTTCCATATCCGCTTTCTTACTGGACATTATCGGAATGCGTTCAATTTGTCAACTGTGATAAAAAGCGTTATCTAGTACAATAACTGAATTTAGTTCTACACGCTGTAATACTTCAGTAAACCATTTTTTAAAGCATTCCGCATTCATGTCTTCGTGGTAGTCTTCTGTTTTTTTCGATATAAACACAAGAGCGCTATTTTCCAAAAATCCACTGTCACTTCCGATATGGGTAACAATTAGGCGCTGTCCTTTACCTGGTGGTGCTTTCAAACCTGTAGATAATCACTCTATAAAAGCTTGGCGATGACTAGTTACAAAAGTATCTTGCCATATCTTAGATACCGTGTGTCCAGCATTCACCCACGTTTCATCGAGATAGTATATCTTTTTTTTTTAGCGGCTCTAAACTCTTTAATATTTCGTAAATAACGCCGTCGCCAGGACACTTTAAGTGTTGGGGCTTTGTTTTCGAAAAAAAAAAAAAAAAGAATGTACATCAACTAAGAGCTTCCCCCCTCTTTTATCGAACTTCTGAAAGTAACAAACAATACCGCTGCCGGGCCCCCATTTGAGCTCGGGCCCCGGGAATTAGTCCCGGCTGCCCCCCCCCCCTCTAATCGGCCCTGCGGTCTCTATAAAATAATTTAAACCTAAACATAAATTAGAGATCCAACAATAAATGTGCTTGAATTGAACATTAATAATGAAATTGAGTAGTCTAATCTGTTGGCTCACCAGTAAAAAACTATTCGAAAATAAGCTGTGGTAATTAACTAGCCAAATGAAAAAGGCTAGGCAGAGTGAAGGCTACCCCAAACGAACCAAATCAATGTTAAACCCTTGATACCCTGGATACCTTCTTCAGTTATAATTATTCTAATTGACACAGGAAAAACGTAAACCATTATGTCATGATGTATGAAAATTATATTATTTGCCACGGAATGGCATTTTGACATTGAAATTGAAACTGAAGGTTTGTGTAAAATTTGTCAAAAGTCTTATCTACTAAAAAAATTTAAATAAAAAAATATCAAAAAAATTATCGAATGTACTTCCGTACAGGTGTCAAAGTAAATGACGAGTGGCAGTATTTAATTCCAGAATGCTTGGCTGAGTTTCTTGAAGAACATATTGAATTAGTGTTTAACTACAATGGTTTTTATAAAGAATTTTATGATGTTTTGACAAACTATGTGCAATTTATTCAAAAAACTGGCACACTTACTGCTTTTAAAAATTTAATTGCGAATTGCCGAAGATTTTTTTCTAGTTTTCAATATATTTCATATATGCGACTTTTGATCAGATTGCAATATTACTTATATAAATAATTAAATTTTTTTACTAGAATGATTTTAAATGAAAACAAAAATGTAAAAAAAATAATTCTAATTTATAATAATATCGAGCTAATTATAATTGATAGCATTCCTGAAAACCATCTTATACAGAGTGTTGAAGAAGCTCAACATTACTGTACTTATATTAAGCGGAATGATTACCCTTTGCTCCCTCTGAA
Organism: Psylliodes chrysocephalus; assembly: GCA_927349885.1. NCBI lineage: Eukaryota > Metazoa > Arthropoda > Insecta > Coleoptera > Chrysomelidae > Psylliodes > Psylliodes chrysocephalus. The sequence goes on along the minus strand of OV651818.1, from coordinate 54,405,361 downwards.
CTGAAAATAGATCCGCAGATATAAATCAAAGTAATAGACTAGTCAAACTCGGTAGAAATTCTAAATTAAACGGCCACTATGCCGCCCATAACTTATTTCAACGTCATAACATAAGTACACAGAGGGCGGTGGTCAGTCTAATAAACAAAGTACGATCGGCGGATCGTTCTAACAACGTTCAAAGTTGTCTCTAGATGAGATGGTATCGTTGGGTTGTGCGGTGGTTGGGTTGCCGGCGATCTGATGACGTCCGCCCAGCTCTGGCTGTGAAAATGCAAACCAGCAGGCATTAATGGAATCGATGATGGAGAGATGCGGGCGCCCCGAGATGGGACCTATTGACCTTATGGACAGAAAAAGCGAACAGCAAAACATAGTTGGAGATCGAGATATAGCAAAAAATATGGGCTGTGGTGCAAACTAACGCTTTCCCTGTAACTATTTATGGACAAACAACGTATTTTCTGAAAAGATCACAAATCAAATGTAACGGTCAAAAACATTTTTTTGTTTTAAATTTACCTTCAGTTATATATTTGATTTCAGTTAAAGAAGGTCGAGAATTTTAGAAATATTTTCAAAATTATTAATAGTAGTACAGCTATATATTATTTTCTAGTACCAAAATCTGTGCATAATCTCAAATTTGTAATGATATGCGTTCACGTAGTTGATACAGAGCATACTTGAAGTGACAGATAATGTGACAAAACAGTCATACATAATCTGTCATGTCACCTGTCACGTCATATAATCAATGTTTTGCCGTCCAGATATGTTTAATCTATGTTCTAATCATACACAAGTTGTACTTATTTAAACATATTTTGTTTTTTACTTATATTTGAAACATGCTTTGTAGTTATAATAAAAAATGTATTTTTTTAATGGTCAATTAACTGTTTAGAAGACATGAGTGGATAAAGGTGTCATGTCAGAAAAAGATTATTTCGAGAAGAACAAGTTTAAAATTTTACAATTGCATTATGATATATATGGCTCATTACCTTCCTATCTGATGAATAGCCGTTATTTATCAAAATTAGAAATCAGAACTGTCACAAACAAGTATATTTGGCAATAAAAATCATTTTTCAAAAAAAATGTGGCATAACATCTTTATCCACTTGTGTCTTCGTTTATTATAAAACTATTTATTTTAAAGGAACCAAAAGAGATTAACGGCTATGTGTACGTAACTCAGATCAGCAAAGTAAACTTGTATAACTTGCAATATTGAGTAATCTTAATTATTATTTACAGTAATTTTTTTCCTAAATATGTCAGTTGATCTGTCACTTTATATATTACATCGGTAACGTCACCTATTACTTTATCTGTCACTTCAAGTAAAACTTTTAGTTATGCCTATGAAGACTAGAGATATAGAGACAAATCGGCATACTCAAAATACGGTTCCAAAAAACGCATGCTAATTGAGTTTCTATAATTAACCGCATGGGCGCTGGTACTGCATACGTGGCTTCTTATGGGAATTATACATAATTTTGTCAAAATAACAATAATAATAATAAACTTGTTTACAGCCAAATAAGGCACAGAACATACTGTTGTATTTATTTCTAAATAAGTCTTGCATGTTTTAATTGATAAATTATTTAATTTTATCTATATAAAATACAAATTAGGTATGTATGACCAAATTCTAAAAGGTTTCTTAACTGCTGAAATTTGATAAGTACAATTTTGTGGCAATTTTTTTTTTTTTTAATTGAACCACTATATAGTTTTAAGAGTAAAATAAAACACAGTTAAAAGATTTTTTTTATTGTTGTAATACAAGTATAAAGGGAGATTTGGGAATGTACATGGTATTACCTCATCCTTTAATTTCAGCTTTCACCTTTTTATTTTGCTAACAGTACCATCAGTAAAAATAGTCTCATAATATTTGATAATATATTCTAAAAAGTATAGAACAGAATCATTTCTAGAAAGTGTTTTATCGGCACTAGGAAAAAATATTAACAATGACACAATTGGGGTCAAAAAAAAAATAACAGGAGCAACTATTTATCTAACATTAAAACTCTATAAAAAATTAATTTTCTTTTCTAGTAAGTTAAATTTAATGCATAATTATTGTTGTTTGTAAGTCAGCATCTATAACTGTAAAATTTTATATTATTGAAACTTATAATAAAATAAATTACACTTCGTAAGATACATATTATGACTAGTTTACAATAAATATTATATTTAGATATGAATACATTATTTTACTTACATTAAAAGCTTTAAAAAGATATTGAATTGATTTCTTGTTTAGTTTTACATTTGATTTTTATCCTGTTTTACAATCTGAAACGACGTAAATCTTGCTTTGATGTTTTTTGTCACTCATGTTACTTGTACTCAGGTACTTTTTTTCACATTATTTTGATTCTTTTCATCAATTTTTTAAAGAATCACTTTATTTTACATTGATTTACATAGAAAATTGACTGCGCTGTCATTAGACATGCCAACTACAGTCAATTTCGCGAACTTTATAAAAAGAAGGACGAACATTTGAAATTTGACCATTGTCGATTCGGCTCCTTCTACTCGTATCTAGTCTTCATAGTTATGCCCCTGCATGTCATGGTCCTGCATATAACTACGTTCTCGTGAACGGATTGCGTTACATATTAGAGGTAATGTAAATATTTTGGTACAAGAACATACATATATCTGCATTGCTAATAATTTAGTAAAAATTATTTTTTAATAAAAAAAAGTTAGGATATAAAATAAGGACTTTTATTAACTCCATTTTTTTTAATTTTTTACATTTCTACTCACATGTTATAAAAAAATATTGATTAAAACTTAAAAGTCATAAATTAGTTAAACATAAGGGTTTCTAAAACTCATATGGAACAAAAACGTAAACTTTTTTAAATTGTAAAACGAACAAAGCATATTTTTAATATGATGGTTAGAACCTCCAAACTATGACTAACCATTCATTTTAATCTATTAAATATTCTCGGTGGTCTAATGCATCAATGGCAAGATTATCGGATTTTAGTGATAACGATGGTGCGCTGTTTAAAATTCCACAGCAGACAATGTGCGTTTTCATTGGTTGAAATGACATCCAGATTTCAATCCCAGTGGGCTATGGTGTCGATTACGATTGGCGGCGAATGATGCTATTCTTCGGTTCACTTTCATTCCCTTCTTGTGCTACCAGCTTGGTCTGTACTCAAGGTTCAAACACAGATAACAATCAGTATTGCATCTAAACTACGTTGATTACGCCAACATTTTCTATAGATCAACTTACGAGTTTCCAATGGATGTGTTTGCTAATGCTTTTTATGACAATCTTCTACTAGTATTGTATCCAGACAGTTCTCAGTTGAGTTAATTGTCAAGTGATTTTTCTTTCCAGAGCTGGTCTTCACAGATTGGTCGCCTACTTCATCGTTAATGATACATAAATTATAAATAATAATATACTACGTATGCTTCATCACACATCTTTTTAATTTTAATTTTATGGCAGTCTCAATTGCAAATGGAAGTATTATAGTTTTAAAAATGTTCTATTTCAAAAAAATATTTTGTACAGTTACATACAAATTATTTAAAACACCAAACAATGCGAATTCGGATTTTCAAATGATCCTAGAAAAATGGTGTCACCTAACACTTTCCTCCTTTTGGAAACCGCGACCCATACAGACTAAAGGTACCACTTGAGAGTCGTACTACTGATTGTTCCTTAAACTCTAGTTTAAGTTGTACGGCACTTACTTCTTCATGACATTGTCACACCTTCAGAGCCCTACTATATGCTGGTTCATCATTACACACATCACAATGCTTTAAGTGCCATTTCCTCTTAGAAGATTGACTCATTATCATGGCAATGCTGCTTAGTTATCAAATCAAATGCAAGCAAGTCATTCCCTAAATATTCCTTAAGGAGGACCCATATAATATATTCTTCCTGGTTTACTCCATCCTTGGATTTTTCTCATTGTAGTGAGCTTTTGTTGTAGATTGTATCTCAGGTTTCTTGATTTATTTTTCTTTCGTAGTTTCCTCTTTATTTCTAAGACTAAGAGACTATAAACTCAGTTAATTTTTAGAATTGTCCTCTAGGTATGTATTGAATGTATCTAGTTTATCAGTAGCACTTTTTATTTATAGTCTAAGCTTCCTTCCCATGTTGTCAAACTGAGAACACACAGCAAATTAATATTTCCATCTTCAGTTAAGTTTAGGTTTTTACTGCAAAATTGTTGGTTTGTCTTTTTAAAAATTATTTTAGCCTGTTCTATTCTTGATCTAATTTCACTTCTGCTAACTCAATTTTTGTTGATTTAATATCTGTTTTTTACTATTTTCATCAATTTTTCATTTTTTTTTTATTTTGTTGTTGTTGTTGTTGTTGTTGTTGTTGTTGTTGTTGTTGTTGTTGTTGTTGTTGTTGTTGTTGTTGTTGTTGTTGTTGTTGTTGTTGTTGTTGTTGTTGTTGTTGTGCTATTGTAACTACGATAAACTTTGTTTTTTTTTTTCAAATATTCAGCAATCAGATTAGCTTAAAAATGAGTGAGATAATTACATCGCCTTCTGAGTGGGTCTATTCTGCCTCATGCCTAAGTTAAAGTTCCCCTTTTGATAAAGGGTATGGTTTAATCGGGTGAGACTTGTTTAAATTTCTTTGGCAGTGTTTTAAGCAATGCCAAGGAATGATTCTGGTCCTATGAGCTCAAATTTAGTTCCTGTTTGAGTATTTTTACAGTTTCAAGCTTTAAATCAACTGGGTTGTAGCTCTGTGTCTTAAAGTTTAGCGATCAGTCCAGTACCAGCTGCAAATTATAAGTTGATACCCAAGCCACAATATATCTGAAAAGGTCAAGATAGGGGAGGTTACATGGTCCTAATTAAATATAATCTAGGTCTACAACTGCCAATCATTTGATTATATCTTCTTCATTAAAAACACTGTCCTGATCTAACGCTTCATCCAAAATGTGAGCATATTTTTTTTTATACATTCACCATTATAAAAATATATATAAATATATCTTCATTTTTTTATGCTAAAATATCAATTTTAAATATTTGGCACAATTCAAAAAGGAACTATTTTTTGTTTTTTAATTCTTCTATAGAGTTGAAAGCTTTGCAATATCTACTATTTCTTCGTTGTCGTCGTTTCTCATATCTTTGAATTTTAATTTCTTATATTAACTAGAATATTACATCAAAGAGGACAAAAATAAAAGAATTTTTTTCATATAAAAGAATAGCTGGAAGTTAATTTTATATAGATTTGAAATTAAAAATAAACCGGCTGCAAGCTTAATTGATTGATTGATTGAAGTCCAAAACTGATTTTAAATTCCATTAGACCTTAAGGATATATACGGTACATTCTAATAATTTAACGTAGTATTCGATCCCAACCTTGTTTTCAATAACGAGGAACATAAATTCCGATAAAATCTTGTCTAAATCGACCGACAAACATTTCTAAAACCATTAAATTCACGTTCAACAAATCGTCCAAGAACTCAAGAACTCATTTTCTATCTGTACCGGACTCGGTCTCTTCTTGACTTCCTTCTTTCCATTTCAAACTTAGTGTCCATTTTCATACAGATGGTTTCCTTTCGCCACATGTTTGATTGATAGCGCATTTTCTGAACTTTGACTTGCCGCTTGCCGAGTTTAGTGGTTTTACTAGTTCCCATTTTATTTTAATATGCTTTATCTTTATCTCTTTCATTCTTATTTGGTAGGATATGTAATATATTGTTAAGTTTATGTTAGTGCTGGTCATTTAAAATGGAAATGAGGAAATGTAAATGGTTAATAAATATAGGCGAATAAGCAAATGATAGTCAACATAATAAAACAGTTAAGTTTGTAGAGTAATAGAGTAGCCACAATGAAGTATCACAACCATGTAACGACAGAAAATATAATACCACCAATAACGGCTCGGGATTGCTAAAAATACTTTAATTATATTAACAGGTAATTTACATTTTAAATGAATTAGTTTGAGACAGCTTAAGATCATAAAACAATAAATATTGAAGGAAAAAGAGAAAATCTCAAAGACCGTGTCAAACAAATAACGAACGATAATTTTCTTCTTGAAAACAACTATTCCCTTAGTTAATACCGCAACAGGCATTGCATTATATCAAAAGGTGAATATCAGAGATAGAAAATAATTTTCAACACTCACTTTTTGATATTATTGAATGCCTGTTGCGGTATTAGCCAAGGGTGTAGTTTTCAAGAGAAAAATGGTCGCTCGTTGTTTGTGTGGTACGGACTTTTTCCTTCATTATTTATTTTTAAATTGGTCACATTTGAGAATAGAAATAATTTTCTTTTCGTAAAATAATGTTTAAGGACATGCAATTTCCATGTTTTATAGATATAAAACCTTATTTGTACATATCGAATACTTTTAATAAGAGAAAATTAAAGTTTTTTTTATGTGGACCATGAATTTTTATGTTTTGAGTTATAAAAATTTTGACAAAATACGAGTATTAAAAACATAATATTAGCTAACGAAAATAAATGAATCTATATTGTAATCTATTGGCATTATCAAACGTACTCTGTGGGAAGTGAGTTTTAAGGACATCACAACAAATTAACAAATGTGAAGGAGATCAGGATTCCAAGACGTCAAATTGCAATGCTGTAACAGAACTGCACCGACATAATAATAATATAATAATAATAGAAACTTTATTTATAAATGGAGTACAAAAATAAAGAAAAAAAACGTTTATACAATATATAAATAAACTTAGAGTATCAATAAGTACTGATGTACTTGTTTCGATAATAGAAAATATGATTAAAATTTATATTTAAAAATATTAGTAATTAATAAAAATAAAAAATAATAATAATAATAAAAAAATAATAATAATAGTAATAGTAATAGCTAAACTTAGATTTACAATTTAAAATTTACATTAATAACTAGAATAATTATACAATAAAGAATAAAATATAATACATATTTAGTAAAAGAGTGCTAAAAATGGATTCAATTAAAATTATTTATATAGTTCATCTATTAAGGCATTAAAAAAGGATCTTGCGAGTCTTTTGTAAAAATGTTCTTAAGTGTTTTTTAAATGTACTTGTGTTTTGTATCATTTTGGTAGTTTTAGGGATAGTATTGTACATTTTAGTGGCAATGTATGAATAGGCTTTCTGTGAGAATGATTTCTTTACCAATGGGTGTGTAAGCAATTCTCGATGGCTGGTGTAGTACTCATGATCTGGATGAGGTGCTTTATCATCACTAGAATGGTATTTAATGCATGTATTGTAATAGAACAGTTGTCTCAAATCCATTAAATCCGATATTTTATACAATTCATCAGTCTGATACCTAGAGGGTTTTGACACGATTATTTTTATAATTCGTTTTTGGATAGTTTCGAGGGTATTTATATAGGTACGTGCAGCTGCGCCCCATATCGGAATTCCATACCTAAGATGGCTTTCAACAAGAGCGAGATAAAGTTGTTTTAGATATTTAATAGGTAAGAACTCTTTTAGATGTTTAAAAGTGTAAATAATTTTCTGCAATTTTTTTACTACCTGATTAATATGTTTATCCCCAAATATTTAAATTCGACAACCGATTTAATGCCAAAATTTTTTCCATTAATTTCAATGTTAATTTGTTGAAAGTCTGATACTCCGCTGGCGTTACAACTAAAAGGTAAAAATTTGGTCTTATTTAAATTCATTGTTAAGAGCTTATGGTCGAACCATTTTTTTATTGCCTTTTAATGTCGGCTTCTACTTTTGCTTTGAGTTGTTGCCAACTGTCTGCTTCATAAAAAATGGCAGTATCATCTACGTATCCTATGATTTCACCAGTGGTATCTAAGCGAAACAGCTCCTTCACATACAGATTAAACAAAATAGGCCCTAGTACTGTGCCCTGTGGTACACCATATTCAATAGATGTCTCTTCACTTACGTTATCCCCTACTCTTACCACTTGGTTTCTTGTACATAGATAACTCTTAAAGGTTTGGATTAACAACGGATGACTTACCGTGTCAAAAGCCTTACTTAAATCTATAAATAGACATAAGCAAGGTTTCCCATTTTCCAGCGATTTGCATATATTTTTTGTTAAATTTAAAATAGCGTCCACAGTTGAGGTCTTTTCTTTGAATCCATATTATTTGACAAAAGATTGTATCTATTTATGAATGATGATAGTCTATTTTTTATAAGTTTTTCAAAAACTTTAGCCAGATGACTAATCAATGATGTTGGTCTATAATTACCAACAGATGTTTTATCTCCATTTTTATAAACAGGTACTACAATGGAGCTTTTGAATGCATCAGGCCATATTTCTTTTTCAATACTTTTATTTATTATGTAAGCTAATGGATCTGAAATATGATAGGATACATTTTTAAAAGCTCTGATTTAATTTCATCAATTCCTGGAAATTTATTATTTTTTAAAACATTAATGAGATTGAATATTTCCTTAGGATTTGTAGGTGTTAGTAGCATTGAGTTAGATAAAGTGTTTGATTTGCATTTATACTTAGCGTCTTTTTCAATTTTTTCTGCAAGTGTTTTCCCAAAGTTGACAAATTGTTTATTAAATTCGTTAGCTATCTGCATGTTAGTAGTTAATAAAACTCCAGTGTCGTTAATAATTTTTTCAATATTACATTTTTTAGTTTTCCTTCCGCAAAGTCCTTCTACCGTATTCCACAAATATTTTAAAATATTTTTATTTTTTCAAGTTGTTTTTTATAATAATTTTGGTTATTTCTCTTTAATTCATTTGTAAGTTTATTTTTGAATGACGTATATTCGTCTTTTAATAAAATATTTTCAGGATGTAAAATCGTTTTTTTATATATTTTATTCTTTTTATTAATTAACTTTATTAGGCTCTATGTGAGCCATGGTGCAAAGCTAGTGTTTTTTCGTGTACATAGTTTTTTTGTAGTGCAATGTTTTATCATTGTTTTAATTTCCGTAATAAAATTATATGCTGCAATATTTGGGTTCTCTAGTGTGAAAATGGAGTCCCACGAATTATTCTTAAATAATTCTATAAGTTTAGGGTAATCTATGAATTCTTTATATTTTGTAATAATTGATTTTTTCTTTCATCCTCAAAAACGACTTGCAGAATAATTGAATCATGATCGGTAATGTTTGATTTAAATATTATTGGGATGGCATACTAAATGTATAATATAATGGAGACCATAAAGAAACCAATGAAGCTTCACCAACCAGATGAATGAGCAATATGAACAAGTAGCAAAAAACCGGTTACAGAAAGCTCATGATTGAGAACATTGAGCTATATCGTGAAGGATTATTATGTCTAGCAATAAACATAATTGGCTGTATAGGTAATTATAATCAAATATTTGGCAATTATTAACAAATTAAGAACTAAACCTGCCTCGTATTTATATCCTACTATCTCATTACCAGCAGAAATTGAAGTTAGTTAGATTTTCTAACAAGAGAAGGAAGTATAACTCGTATATTAGAATATCAGGAAATAAATTCTTCTATAAAATTGAAACTAATCTAAACTAAAAAGAAAACGGAATAGTTAAAACAAGTTCAAAGTATCGAATATTCACCTGGGCTTAAAACCATGGAATATACAAAGCATTACCTTAATGGAATATTCATTCTTGCTCTAGTCTCCGACTCGCTAGTTCCTTGACAAAATAAACACGTCATTCAGCGTTCTCATTCCATAGAGAGGAGAAAAAAAGCAAGAGTAATATTTTCTGGCGGACTAAATTACTTCTAAATTAATGGAAAAGTATTCGGCAAACCGTCAATACTTGCCATATCAGTAAACTTGAACACTTTTGCTGCTATTTTCCAAGCAGAAATGATTGCTATAGAATCGCGGTAGAAAGTGTTGAACAATCTTCTTGTAATCAAAACGGTAAAAATCTTTTTGGCCCTGAGATCCAACCGGTTTGGAACTGTAAAAATTTTGTAGAGTAAATTTCCAAAAGAAATCTGCGGATAACCAAAATTTTTCTAAAAAAAATTGAGATTCTTTCTAACCTAACTTTTATCATTTTCTGTACAATTTTGCAGATAGTTTCAGATAAAATATGTGAATATTAACAAGAATCTGCTTTACCGAAATGCCAATACACTCTCACTAGCTAATAAATTAACAGCTCAGATGACTTGACTCAAAAAAAATAAAAATAATTAAATAAAACTCTATATTTTTGAACTGATACTCTTTTGGTTTTTTTTTTACATAAAAACGAAGCAGCAAACACTGAACGACATTAGGAAGTGACAATTAGACCCAACAGCAGCCAGAGCCAACGTAAACACTCCTCGGGAATGTTCGCACAGCTTCTGGTTGATACTAATACAGCCATAGGTGAACTTCCTAATATTTTTATTTTCATATTTCTTTATTATTGTGTACTCTAATATTAATTTGTGCATTTTAATTCTAAGAATAAAAATATATGGTTATGATCGTGTTTTACTTCATAATTAGATGTATTTTTTGTTCCACCAATCCAAAATTATAATTTCTTTTTAACTTTTATCTATCACAGAACATAACTCAATGGATTATATTTATCTAAACATGTAGGTGAAGAATTTAATGTTTGAATTATTTTAAGTGAAAAAGAACGAAACATTATAATTTTGAACTTTTTTGTTAAAGGAACCGGTTTTAAAAAACCCGCGCTCATTAATACCTACCGCCATCTATAGAATACTAATTATTAGTTATCTTCTTTATTTTTAACTAAAGTATGTGCAACAACTGCAGATGGCGGTGGAACATAGATATAATTTTTCACTGTTGACTTAAAGGTATGGTCTGTGATCTCGAGTATGAATGAGAAATTATTAAATCAGAATACTTTTCACTTGATTTCATTTCTGTTACGGTTGATATCATTCACTAATACAAACAGAAAAAAAAATGTGACATTCAAAACCAAATCAAACGCATACTCCAACCACAACAATTTGATTTATATTTATTTGTTTTTGCCGTTACTACTAGTTTCCGTTCGTTTGATAGATCGGAGCAAATTTCTTGCAGTTCACACGGATCTCAGTGACCATCTTTCCCACAGAGAAATAAAAAAAAATGGCTACCTTCAGATGAAATTACGTTTGTTTTAATCCTGCGACTGACTGGTTCTAGCGGCAATAAAGCAGGAAGTAGACTAGTTCGCTATAAACTCTACCAGTTAATCCTTTTAATAATAAACATTTATTGGATTAATTGGATGTCCACCAGAGGCGGCTCATAGTTCAAAAGTGGAGGGACAAACTAGTGGCCAAGAGACTAATCTTTAACTAAAATCTTATAAAAAATAGAAAACTTGATTGAACTCTTTTAAAATAAAGTTTAATTCTGAAACAAGATTCATGGACTTGATTCGGAAATAATGTACCCTACTAATAACTTTATATGATAGTCTTTCTTACATTAGATGTCCTTAAAATAATTCGACATAACATTAGAAATAAGCCTTCGTGTTGATTTGATGACATATTAAGATTTGTAATAAAAAAGTTGCTAATTTTATAATAGATCGTCTTGCTCACATTAGAAACACGTCAATTAAAGAGGTAATCTTTTCATTTAGATTAAACATTTTTTTCTCTCATTTTAAAAACGATAAACCCGAAAATAATGTCAAATTATCGACCAATTTCAGTACATCTGGGTTTTCAAAAACGTTTAAATATGCAATGCTAAAACAACTACTAACATTTTTAGAAATAAATCAAGTTATTTTAAAGCATATCAACACAGTTTTCTTTCTCAGTTGCCATAGAATCATTTTACACTAATAATTTTGTCATCCTAGAGCACTTAATGTCATTTGGCATTTCGTGATATTTTGGATATTGGTTGTATAGAGAAATGTATTTTCATAGTAGATATTTGTGACATTGTTTATAACAATTTTTAAACAATTTGTATAATTGAAACGATATTATCAGAAGTGGTATAGCTGTGCTACACTTTCGATGCAAAGGAAAAGACCTATTAATTATTTCATATCAAATATATTATTAAAAATGTTGGGTTAGGACGGAAACCCACTATAGATAAAAAAATAAAAAATAGTTTTTTATTTTATGCACTGGTCCAAAAATGCATATTTTTAAGATAAATAGGAAAGTTATGAGTTTAAAATACAAAAAATATTGTTAGAGTTGGAAAAATCTTGACAGTCCACAATCTGACTGGGGTCTATACTATTTCAGAGCTTTGGCTAGTACTTTCATTAATAAGTCATACCATAGAATCATTAAAAGTATACAATTCACAAGTTGCTTCAAAATATTGCAAGCGAGTCCTAAAAATATCAATTATATAATAAATACAGCTCTTACTATCGCAGAACCAATCTAAAGTTTGAATTCAATTACCTACAGTCTAGCTTTAGAATTAATTTATAAATACCCAGAGCTATTGAAAAAAGATTTATTTTTCAGAACATTTGTGCGAGGTACATATATGTGAAATATGTCAGAATTTCTAGAGGATACTTTTGGAATGCAGATATCAATTTTTCTCAACAATTCAGGAGAATCAATTAAACCGTTAACATTTTTGAAACTTAACATATAGCAATGGTGTTCACGTTTTTTTATGAGGCTTAAAAAGTGATATCATTGAAGAAGACTTTGGTGAGGGTACTCTGATGGCGGATAAACACCATCCTCCTTTAAACACAGTAATTTTAGAAACCGCCTTTGAACTGCTTCAATTCAATCCGTATGAAGTTGGTAAAACGGACTAGAGGCGACAGACGCATACTCAAGCTTTGATCTTATAAGAGAGTAATGTAACGTTTTTAATGTGGCTACATCTTTAAAATACCTGGTACAACAAGTTATAAAACCATACATATGATACGATGTTTCAATAATTTTTTCAATGTGACATATAAAGGTCAATCCGGGATTAAAAATTACCCCAAGATCTGTAAAAGTATCTGGTCGCTGAAATGAGACATTCTTTTATTTGGTCGATTTTTAAAGTAAAAGACATAACTTTACATTTAATTGGGTTAAGTTCAAGTTTATTATTATTACACCATTCAACCAATAAATTTAGGTTCATGTGAAGTATGTGAAGTTGTTCACAGTCGCCAATACACGCTTGTATAATTTTAAGTCATCTGCATACAGTAGAAACTGCTCTTTAATTACACTCGATATATCATTGATGAAAATATTAAATAGTAACGGAAACACAATAAGCCAATAGGCTTCAGTGTTATTCGGAGACACATAGTCGAGCCTAGGAGAGAAAAAAAAAATAGTAACGGGCTCAGATTGTAACCCTGAGGAACTCCAGATATTGTTGCAAATTTAACAGACTTAAACCCATTAAGCTGTACAAACTGATTACGCTTTACTAAATAGCAATGAAAGAGATTTATCAAAGGGGGGACAACCCAAACCCTGTAAGTTTTCCAAGAAGGATACTCTGGTCAAGTCTGTCAAGTGCCTTGGAGAAATATGTGTAGATAACATCCGTCTGGGCGTTTTCATCAATAGATTCAGCAACGTATTGTGTGACGGTAACCAGGTTGGTGACTGTTGAGCGTTCCATGTTGATTGACTGATAGCATTTTACTAACATAATGATATAAGGTCTTCTCCAATAAAATTTCAAATATTTTGGAGAATTTGCTTATTATAGATATTGGTCTTTAATTGGTTATATCTCTTTTATCCCCCTTTTTGAAAACTGGACATACTTTTGAGGTTTTCCAAATATCTGGAACTGCTGATGTCCTGAGGCATATATTTATAAGGGTGGCTAATGGAGGGACAAGTTGAGAGGCACAATCCTTTAAAATATAAGCTGGAATATGGTCTGCACCAGTTGTCTTTTTAGGTTTAATAGATTTTAGAGCTTCATATATCTCTTTTATGGTAAAACTATTGACATTAAGAAAAGGAACATTGAGTCATGAATTTGAATTAGCAATAAACGGGCTAGAGGTAATACATGACTGTTTCAAGAAGTCAGCAAATCCGTTGAGAATATCTGATGGAGTTTTTAGTGACTTGTTGTCATAAGACATTATTTTAGGATATTTGGATTGTGATTTCTTACTATTTATAAATTCCCTAAATTTACTAGGATTACTAGTTATCTCTTGTTTGGTCATTTTAAAATATGCTCTGTAAGAAATGTTTATTTCTAATTTTAAAGCAGCTCTTATGCTTTTGAAGTTTTCAAATGCTTCTAAATAATTTTCTAATATTGGAACATCTAAATAATAAACATTTTATAAAATAGGATACCATTTGAAAAGGTACTTTACTGAACTTCTGAAGTCAAGACTCTTATATATATTGAATAGAACAGGGGCCCTATTCTCGAATGTCTATTAAAAATGTCGGATTCGTCATAATGTCTACTACTAATGTCTATCAAAATGTCGATCGACTGACACTATCCGTATTCTCAAACACAAATAGACATTTTAAAATCGGTGACATATTTGGCGAATGGTAACATCTGACAACATTGGATAGAAACATACAATACGAGTATATTACAGCAGACAATTACTTGAAGAATCTCTTAGTAATACAAAATAATAATAAAAATATATCCACAATATATATCTTTTTGGTAAATACTAATTAGAAAGTAGAGAAAATATAAATATAATCTTTTTAACTGAAATTTCATGAGGGATTAAATAGAAAATTGGAAGTGCAATTTGATAAGAGATTAAACAGAAAGAAGAAGAAATATATTATTTTAATACAATCTAAACATTACATAAAATGTCTGTGATATAATCTTTTTACCTGCAATTTGAAAAAATAGAGCTATATAAATTTCTTAATGACAGGTTTTATATCTCTTGGACAAACAGGAGCAGTGTCGGATCGGGACTTCCAGTGCCTACCGATCAGAACGGATAAGGCCCACCTATCAATATTTTTTCATGGGCCGATTTCTTGAAAAGCAAAAAAGGCCGTATTTGCACATTGATGCTTTTTCAAGGATTATTTCGCATTTCTAATTCTCAAGGGCACACAGACTGAGGTACACTAACGTAGGCCCACTGAATGAGGCCCACTGATTGAGACACAGTGCCCGAACGAGGACCCACTGCCCAAACGAGGGCCCACTGCCTGAAATATTTTTAAAAACAATTTGTACAATACTTATTTTCATTTTTCTTAAAAATAAATATAAACTGTCACTGTCACGACACTCATAACATCATATTTAAAAAGGCATGCGACATTACAATGTCGACTGGTTGTATACCACTCGACTTTATGTCTAACAACAAATGTCGAATTCACCATTCCAGAATACGTTTTTGCGTTGGAAAGGCGTTTTGTAGTTCTTTTACTTCATACACAGGATTTGATAGTTTTGCACTAGGCTAACAGAAGTGAACGCGAAACATTGGTGTAGAAAATTATTTTAATATTTCAGGTAAATAGTTTAATAAATTGTAAACAGCTGTTAAAATGTTGTAGAATTATAATTTGGGATATTATTACTTATTTAAATAATTCCAGCCCGTAATGTGATACGATTGCACGATGCTGCCGGTAATAATTTAAAATGTTCGGTATTATTTCAATTGTATGATACGACACTGGCGACCAAACATTTTCTAAGTTGTCCGACGGGGTTTGACGACGTTCTAACTCTAATGCTCTAAGGATATTGTAGTTGTCAGCAGACCATACCATATACTTCTGCTAATCTGCTTCTAACTGATAATTATTTTGATTTTCCTAAACGGTCACCTTATTCTCGCAGAACACGAAGGAGGTTAGTTTCATCCCGTTATTAGATATTTATTATAAAAAATGTATGATAAATTTCTGTTTCAATATAAATCAAACATAAAGGACACTGTTAATGAAATATTAATTAGTTTTTAATACCAAATTTAAGATTTATTAAAGAAAATTTGGTAACATCAATTCCATTTAATGTTAAAAGTCATATAAATAAAAACGTTTTAAGAGAAATCGACTATTTCGTGCATCAGAGTTATTTTAATTGCTACTTTTTTATAAAAACATACTTGGGAACTAATTATTTACCCAATTAATTAAATTGTTTTCCTTTTAATAATTCAACGCTTTCTAAAATGTTGAACAGATTGTAACATCCACATTAATTGTTTGTGCCGGGTCACGCTTTTGGGAAATTAAATTACATTTCTGAAGTGCATGTAAAAATAGGAAACGTCTTTAATTTATATTTAACCAATTCTTTTGTTATTAATTACTGTTTACAAACGTTTTAGTTGTGTATAAGCTAATATCTATTTTTAAAACAAATTTCTTCGGCAAAGTCTATGTATTTTTTTGTGGATTATGAATAATTGCTCATCCTGTACAGTTGTGTTTCAAAAAGTTTGGTATTGTATTTTGATAGTCGCAATTATTTTAAAAACAATATCTTTTAATATTTATGAACGTCATAGGGTATTTTTAAAAATTCAACACCCTGTATCTCAAAAACTAGTTGTAGTAAAACTTTGTATCCACACGAAGAAAGTGATGAATTTCAATTTTGACTCACCCACTACAGATTTGTTTTTAGTTGAAAAAATGGTTTGTCGGAATATTGACTAACATCGAAAAACTTTCACCCCGAAAAAATTGAATTGTTTGTTTTGCAATATACAGATCATTGAATTCCATACGATTTTCATATAAAACTGTATATTCCCATAATATTTAGTATTGTTAAAATAGGGCGAGGACAATTCAAATATAAAATAAAATACAGGGTGTCCCATTAAAAAATCTAATTGTAATATGTATCACTTTCTTGGAGAACCCTTTACAATTAAAATTATTTTTAAGTTGTTTCCTTTTCTGATATACTGTGAAAACAGATTTTAACAGACTGAGCTGTTACCGGTGGCCCTCTCTGTATATTAAAAAATATATTTTGAAATTTACGTATTTGATTTGATAAAAAAATTCAAAAATTCTATTTCCAATGCCTAATATTATTCTTAGAAATTAAGCGCGATGTATTTTTCCTTTCGTTTAAAATAATAACAGTTACGGTCAAAGTATTTAGTAAATACGCTCCAATTAGCATATAACATGTAGGATTGCGGTCAATAATTGGACTGGCAGCCACTGTAGTCAAGGATTAATCTATCTTAAAGTAGATGAAAGTTGGTCGATCCACTGAGAGATCGAATCAGCGCGATATATAAAAGGCATTCTTTCGAATACATTAGTGGCAAATGCCATTGCCTGACCACCAGCAAAACAAAGAACCACAAAGTAGTTGGACAGAATCTTGAAGGATATCAAGGATGTCTAGATTTCCGTGTTTGATTAAATACTTATTTGAGATTAATAAAATGTAAAATCAGTATCACGTAGTTTAGTAAACTAAGCAACCGATTTCGGCTACATAACGATTTTCAAGCCAACAAATAAATAGATGTTTAATGATAGATGGGTTTAAAATTATGAGTAGAAAATAATTAACAAACCTTAGGTTCCAGGGTAGTTTATTTTATTTCTACTCTACCCAACAGCGAACCATAGTTTACAAATAAATATACAGGATTTATCCCGAATTTCACCAGCGCATTAAGAAAAAGTAAATGTTGTAGTCGTAAAAATAATGTGGTCGAAGTAAGAACCTTTTGCTGTAAAAGTGTAGGTACTTTCCCAGAAAGTACCTACACTTTGTCGAGGCACAGCGTAATCGTTCCCAAATCCTTCTTAAAATTCAATTCCCGAAAGGAAATTGATATTGTTGTGGGTGGAAAACTTCCAATCTAACCTCACTCAATTTCAAGGAGTAACTTGGTAACGAGTTCAAATCGCACGCTATACCTCGAAACTCGATCTATTTTGAAAGGAGTACGCTTCGACAAAAGGCGCGTTGCTCCTTCTACCACATTATTTTTGCGACTGAGGTCTAACGTCTGAAACTTCCAGAGATATAGCCAGTCATAAATTAAATATAATATTCACGATGCCAGGATTAATTCGACAAACTGTATTTGTACGGACGGGGTGAGGAGACGAAAGGTGAGAAGTAAAAAAGGGGATAAAGAGAATTATTTTACACAGATACAACTTTTTTTGTCAATGAATAAATGTGTAAGATGCTGTGCGCTTATAATAGATAACGTAAATATCCATGCCGGTATAAGCCCTGTTGCCACTTCCAACCTCACTTGACTAGGTTTTGGAATTTATTGAAAATTATTACACCTAATTTAGTGAAATTACATTTAATTTGGTTAAATTTGATATGACTAATGATTTAAAATTGTTTGGGTTCAGTTGCAATAAAATAGGTTGAATTATTTTAGCTTTTTTTAATATATGTAAATAATTTTGTAAACAAAACGAGAATAATGAAATAGACATATGACAACCGCGGGATATTATACCCCCCTGTGTCCCTTAGAATATGTCTTATTCAGGACCGCACAATATTTGTTAGTAGTTACTACATCTTCTGTTATCTCTTGTTCGTCCCCACTCGTCTACGACATTTATTCTTTACAATGTGCTGGTGGAATTCGGGATAATTCCTTGCCTCAACCTGAACATATAATGGAAAAATATTAATTAATATTAAACTTATTAATCCAGCAGTCTAGTTTGTAAACTGAGTAAAACTTTAAAGGAGAAAAATAAGTTCACACGCTACTTATTGTAAAAAAAAATAAACTGAAAGAAGAAAAATATCTACATTATTTACTAATTCTATTTAGTCAGTATACATTTAACAAGTATTTAAAGTAATTTTAAAAAACCGACTTCAAAACCGTACAGATTCCGTCACCACATCTTAATCAAATTTATATGGAACCCCCTGAGGTACCCCCTTACTAACAAAAAAGAATCATAGAAATCGGACAAGGTGGTAAAGAATTATCGCTAAACATACATAAAAAATTAAGAGTTTGAGGATTATTCTCATGGACCCAATTATTAGTTTGTGACCAAATTTATGTGGGACCAGCCCTGAGGTATCCCCTTACTAACAAAAAAAAAATAATAGAAATTGGACAAGGTGGTAAAGAATTATCGCTAAACATACAATAAAAATGAAGAGTTTAAGGATTTTCTAATGGATCCAATTATTAGATTTTGACCAAATTAATATGGGACCACCCCTGAGGTACCTTCTTTCTAACAAAAAAAGAATCATTGAAATCGGACACCGTGTTAAAGAATTCTCGCTGAACATACATACATAAAAAAACATTACGATGAATTGAGAACCTCCTCCTTTTTTGAAGTCGGTTAAAAAATAGGCGAAAGATCGAAAAATATTAGTATTAGGTCTACGAAGAATAGGCTCAATGAGCCAGTGTTAACACCGCTAATTAATGAGTGACATCAGATGAGATGTGTCAATGCGATTATTTAAAATATCAAATACTTTGTTTGAATCCAGACAAGCTCCTACAGGATCACAGAGATTTCGATTGAAACCTACGAAGTGGACCATCTGGTGGGATACCTCTATAGTTGGTCTTCTCTAAACCGTTCTTTAAAAATCATCTTTATACCTTCTCAAGATTAGTAATGGATATATTATATCGCGAACACCAAGCCACTGATCTATACTCTATCTTCGATATTACAAATAGTTTGAGTGTATCGTTTTAACCATTTGGAATGCCTGTGAATGAATCCTAAAGATGTATACGATGTTGTTTTTAAATCTAGAACATTTTTTCAAAGTATTACCGTTGATATTATAATTTAATTAATCGAAGTTAAAATTGGTTGGATGCTACTACGCTTCTATGAAAATGCCTACACCTTGTTATTAACATCATGGTTCCAACTGCTTATGTGAGACGGTCATTATCATTCTACTTAACAAACTCCTACATCTAACATGTTAATCCATTTGAAGGAAAACAATTGCTTCTATATTTGAAACAATAACCACAGTGCATGGACATCAAGCTGGTTTTTCAAATGTCGATGACGACGTTTTGATACAGTAAATAATTAAAGTGTATCGGTTCTTAATTCTAGAATTAGAACTACGGTGGGTGTGGTTTTTATAACATACATGTTGAAGTTGAATCAGAAAAATAAACACCTCACAAAACACGATATCTACCTACAATTAAATTTCTTAGGCTACCATGTTATGAATAAATTTTTAAAATAAATATTATTTTTTTAATTGGAGTTTTAATTATGAATATTAGATAAATCAATAAAACCTGACGCCAAGTAAAATACATTTTTTTTTTTTATTAAATTCCCGAAATAGTTATTTACACAAGTATATAAAGTAGTAAAAAGACACTTTACGAATTACATACATGATTCTTTCTACCAGAATTAGGAAACAAGAGAAAAGTTATTTGTTTTCTCGATCAGTCGTTCGAAATGTCTAGAAATGTCTAGAAATGTCTGTAAATGTCTAAAAATGTCTAGAAATGTCTAGAAATGTCTATAAATTGTCTAGAAATGTCTAGAAATATCTATAAATGTCTAAAAACGTCTAGAAATGTCTATAAATGTCTAGATATCTCTATAATTTGTCTAGAAAATTCTAGAAATGTCTAGAAATATCTAAAAATGTCTATAAATGTCTAAAAATGTCTATAAATGTCTATAAATGTCTATAAATGTCTATAAATGTCTATAAATGTCTATAAATGTCTATAAATGTCTATAAATGTCTATAAATGTCTATAAATGTCTATAAATGTCTATAAATGTCTATAAATGTCTAAGAATGTCTAAAAATGTCTATAAATGTCTAGACATGTCTAGAAATGTATATAAATGTATAGAAATGTATAGAAATGTATAGAAATGTATAGAAATGTCTAGAAATGTCTATAAATGTCTATAAATGTCTAGAAATGTCTAAAAATGTCTAGAAATGTCTAGAATTGTCTAGAAATGTCTAGAAATGTCTAGAAATGTCTAGAAATGTCTAGAAATGTCTAGAAATGTCTAGAAATGTCTAGAAATATCTAAAAATGTAAAGAAATATCATAACGAGTCAAGAAACACCTGGACGGTTCCAGAAGGTTCTATAAGGTTAATGCGAGCTATATAAGTAGATGATCCTGACGCCAGAGATTCAGTTTTATGATAGACGTTATACGTTCATGTTATTAGTTATCGCTTTGACTGTGGATAGTCTAATTTGGTGTACAATATTATCACAGGTGATGAAACATGGGTATAATGCTGTGATCCTAAAAAAACCAACAATCGTCAGTTTGAGTGTTTGAGAATAAGTCGGCTCCTATAAAAGCCTGAACAAAAAGATGGTCTCCACTTTTTTTGGAATGACTGGGCATGTTTCCACTGAAGAACTGGAGGAGAGACGTACTGTTAATTTAGAATAGTACACTACACTTTGTTTGCCTCTGGTTATCCAAAAGGTTCGCATAAAACGCCCAAGAGGAAGGATCATCTTGTATCAAGATAACGCTCGGGCTCTCACTGCTACTCGAATAATGAGGCAACTTTGGAAAGAGAAAACCCTTTAACTCTTAAAATCAAATCAGCAGGTATTCAACACAATTTTTCTAAATAGACCATGTATTTGTTTCATGTGTTTGTAAAAACTATTATGTTGCTTTTTTGGTATTTAAATGAGGTTGATTTATGTGCAAAAATTGTAATGATAAAGCTGAATTTCTAAAGCTGGGTTAAGCTCCTAAACATTCGTTGGCCGTCGGTAATACGTACATATGTTGTTCGATCAAATTTTAGTTGAAGCACGTATCCGGATTGAATGTTCATTCTGATATGATACACGAAACAATTTGTTCATTGGTACTCGTATGAACATCCGTCCACATTGCATTCGCTCGAATCGCCCAATTCCTTTGATGTTGCCTCTACAATTCGGCTTGTCAGCAAACACCAGCGAACCTTCGCTGGTATTCGCTAAATCGTCTATGCCACGCCAACGAAGCCCCTTCTTTTGAATTCATTGGCGCGGTCTGGAGGCAGCTCAAAGGTACTCGTTCGATGGTCACTGTAGAGGGTCTCCAGCAGGCACCCATTTCAGTATTGATTCCAGCCTGCCTTCGCTCTTTTATATGCATTGTAGGTTATCTAAAACGATCATGTCTCTTGCTTTTCTTGTTCTTATTCATTTAGAGAGCAGTTTTCTTACTCTTTGTAAATATGATCGTCTAAAGAATGTTTTCTGATTACTTGTTTTTCGCCGGTCACATTCTTCAAGATACCTTGTAGAGTCCGATTACAATCAGAACACACACGTCATAACAATATTATTTCAAACTTAAAATATGTGTTATCTATAACTAACAATAATTAAGGAAGGAGTTGTTTGGTTTAAAAATAATTTTAATATTTCTATAATATTATCAACAGGCCACTAAAACACGCAGGAGGCGGCGATGGCCAATTATTGACTCAGCCAAGTGATGGCCCAGCTGTGTTTTTCTTATTGTCATCGGACCCTACTGCTACTGTACTTTTTCGCATTAGGTTTGTACAATATCTGCTTCTTCTGAGTCTTTTTTGCAAATTCGTCACTTACTCGTCTCGGATATATCTTTTTTCTATTGAGCCAAAGCCAAATTATAGTGTTTAAATAAAAAATGATTTACAGTGCCTAATACATTCTTTCGAATATATGTACATATCAAACACGAACTATTATTTTCATCGCACCTTTCTAACCATAAAAATTAAAAGTGATACTTTTTCGCTGTCGCATTTCATCACTCAAAACTGATTTATTTTATGACCTTCACATTTACGGCGAGATCTCTGCACATATGCGATCGCAAAACTAGCAAACACCTGTTACCAACTGTAAAGGTAAGGATATAAATCAAGTGTTTGATATGAGCCGTTGCGTTGGCCTAAATTAATCAAAATTTTACATTCGTTGATGACAAACAGTTCGGAATTAATTTTTTATTGGTACATGTTTAGGTTAAGTTTGGTAACACTAAAGCAGCAGGTGAAGACGAACCGATTTTAATTTTAAAATTAAAGCGTAGGTAATCTGATAATTATATTGTTTGATAACAGGCACATAATAGAAACCACTTTCAATTAGAGCTTTAATTAATTATGAGACCTACACAAATTGTAACAAAGTACATGCCACATTCTAAATATAAATTAGACCTCTGAATTTTTGATATATTATAGTATGCTCTTTATCTACAAGGGATGTACTTAACAAAAAATGTTCGTGGTTCTTATAATGGGACTGCAAGGGAAGCAATTGTTGAGAAAGAAATGTAGTTTATGTAATTTGATTTATTTGAAAAATTTACAAAAGTAGTTATTTCAATTATTTTTTAAACTAAAATATCAAATGTTTATTAAAATTGTCTATCCATGCAACCGATATTACTTTTATTGCATTGTTAGTTGAATACCTTTAATTTTCATTAGCATATTTAAAAAAAAATCATAATTATTTTCAACCACATGTTGTCGGGTGGTGTTCTTCTTAAAGCTTGTTAGTTTTCAAGAAAATTGGGTATTAAGTTGAATTTCTTTTTAACTGTGAGTATAAATCATTAAAATTAACAATTTTTTTTAAAAAATAAAGGAATTAAAAAAATCACAAGAATTTAGATCTGGTGATCTTGGTAGTCACGAGAAAATCAAAGAAAGTTACATAATTAAAAAAATCCAAATACATGATTTATTAGACACTATTTTCAGGAATAGGTGGTTCGGTCGAAACGGACAGTTTTTGTGGTCATCGAGGTCGCCAGACCTAAACCCTTGTTATTTAATGTTTATTCTTATTTTTGAAGATTTTTGAAGTTATTTAGGAAAGAGTTAATTGAAAAAGTTACTTTTTTAGGAAAGTTAGCTGAAAAAATTAGTTATTTAAAAAAGTTAGTTATCTAAGAAAATAATGAATTTAAAAAAATATGAAAGTTTTAAACATGAAAACGCAATAACGTCAAGTTATTGCGTTTATATGAAACCATTATTATTTTTTACTTCTTTATTTTTGTTGGACACTAAAAAGAGATCAATATTCTTATTGAACAATAATTCAGTGCAGAACTATCATGTTTATCTTACTTTGGTACAAGCATCCAGTTTGGTAAATAAATTACGTGTATGCCTACTTACGAATCATATTAAAAACATAAAACGTTATAGAGAAAAAATGGCCTAGCGAAATTGGTGAAGGTAAATTTTGTGAAACACATAACAAAAACTTGAAAATAAACCAAAAATCAGACATAAGAAAATAAGTCACTTGCATGACCACATTCTATTACTACTGTAATGCGAGCCATTGTCCTATTATCATACATAATTAAACCCCTTAAGACCAAACATATGTGACGACTATGGCGAATGCGCTTTCGATTACCTTCCAGAACGAACGTGATAATGTTACTAGTTTTGACGGGAGCATTCTAGATTCTCACCAGAATTTTTAATGTGTATATAAATATTGGTAAAAGAACACGGACCAGCCAGTCAGTCGTATACAAAAGAATTGTGAAGATTGATTTTAAGTGTTGGACAGAAAAGATAAATTGTAATAAATAAATTAGAATTGTGAGTTATAATAGTGCCTAAGTATTATATAAATTAATTAGTACGTGATAAATAAATTGTAAATAAGGTATTTTAAATAAAAAAATTAAACTATCGTTACACTACTTTAAAACGTTGGAGATAAAAAATGGCCCATCGAAATTGGTGTAGGGTTTAATATTTCTTGTCGTCGAACGAGAATAATGAAAATGTTAAGAAAATTAGTCAGTTTTCAAGAGGGCCGATACACTTGTAATGTCTATAACTACCTAAGCGCCCAATATAAATATTTAGGTGTTGTTTTGGACAATAAGCTCTTATGGAATAAGCACATAGAGCACATTCAAAATAAATGTCAGAAAGGAATGACCATGCTTAAATGTGCCACAAAAACTAAATGAGGTGCTGATCCTAATATCGCGCTACAATTCTACAGGGCATATATTCGTCCAATACTGGATTATGGGAGTATTCTTTACGGTTCAACATCAGAATGTTACCTACGTACAATAGACAAAATTCATTATCATGCAATAAGAATCTGCATTGGAGCTCTGAAGTCATCACCGGTACAAGCCATATTAGTTGAGGCTCAAGAACCGCCCCTCAGTATCAGGCGTACCTATCTAGCATCAAAAGAAGTGATTAAACTTAAATGTTTTTATTCTGGAAAACCCATATTAAAAAGTATCTATCAGCTAGCACTAAACAATCTTACTGCTAATTACTGGAAATTGAAAAAGAGCCCCTTATTGGCAGATGCTTTTACCAATGAAACTACGAATCCCATATACACCTTATCCTTCGACACTATCGTGTTTAAGCCAACAGTAATATTCCCCGATTTCAATAAAATATAGACCTACAATAATAAAATTCTTCAATCCATCCTGATTCGCTTCTTCAACCATCTTTACATTTATACAGATGGCTCAAAATCCAGCGAAGGTACTGATTATGCATTTTACATTTCTAACATCAATTATAACATCCAATGTAAAATCTCCAATAACTGTTCAGTGTACTCTGCAGAAACTTTAGCCTTT
The DNA here is from genome assembly GCA_927349885.1 of Psylliodes chrysocephalus. Taxonomy (NCBI): domain Eukaryota; kingdom Metazoa; phylum Arthropoda; class Insecta; order Coleoptera; family Chrysomelidae; genus Psylliodes; species Psylliodes chrysocephalus. Next base: position 54,379,743 of record OV651818.1, on the reverse strand, counting down.
GAACATGCTCTAAAGTGGCTCATAGACAGTAAAGGAGCCAAGAATGCTGTTATTATTTCAGACTAATTCTGTTCTAAAAGCAATAGATAATTTTTATTTTTTTAAAATACAGAAATCTCAAAATTTATGTAATATAAAAGAATATGTGCATTATCTCTGCTGAGAAACAAAATAACCCTTTTGTGGGTAAAGAGTCGTTGCGGGATAAAGGGAAACGAAACCGTTGATGTCATTGCTAAAAAGCAACCACTCTCAATATCACCAATAACTTTTTAATTTTTAATGACTTAATTAATTCAGTAAAGAATCAAATACGAACTGTTTGAGAGAGACAATGGATGGTTTACACAGAAAAATCTAATAATCATTAAACATTAATTTACCCTACATTGCCACGTCACATTCCATACCTTTCAAACTTCACTATCTCAAGAAAAGATGCAGTAATTATTACACGTCTCAAACTTCCATGCAAAATATCCATCTCACCTTTATAAGATTGGTATAAATCCATCACTATTCTGCTCATACGACATTATTTCATTTGGGGACTTAAATCATATTTTATTTTCCTATGGTAACCATAAACGTTATACCGAAAAACTATTACAAACTATAGCTTCAAATCAGATTTCCCTATCTTCATCTTTACTTAGCATTCAAAATAAAAATATTTTCGATGCCTTAATTACCATTTTTAAACAGATTTATATAGATATTTAAAAAAACATAATTATCCCCTTATATAAAAATATAATTCTTTCATTCGTAATTACATAAAAGTCTGTGGCAAATGGATCATTCTGCTGCCAACGCACCCTCCCCCCTCCCCCCCCCCCCCCCCCCCCCCACACACACACACCTAAGCGCCCCGGTCTAAACCTCGCGCTTTCGTGAAATCGTTGGACACATATCTTACTGCACTTTAACAATAAATTCATCTATAAGAAAATAAGTCACTCGTATGCCAACTCACGCACCATTTTAAAACGTTGGAGAAAAAAATGGCCCAGTTAAAATGGTGTAGGAAGTGAATTTTTGAAAAACATAAGAAACATTTGAAAATAAACCAAAACCAGCCATAAGAAAATAAGTTACGCGCATGTCTTCTCACACACTACTTAAAAACGTTGAATAGAAAAAATGGTCCACCAATATTGGTGGAGGGTTTAATATTTCTTGTAGGTAGGTACTTTTGGTCGAATGAGCATAACGAAAATGTTAAGAAAATAAGTAAAGTTTTTGAGAGGCACTTACTACATAAAAAAATACGTTACAAATCTGCACGTTGGCTCTAGGACTAATATGACAATATGACAAATTCTTTAAATGCATTGTTCATTCAAGCTTTAATACGAAATTTGTTTAAAATAGTGAAATTTGTATAATTTAAATTTATTTTGATTTTATTATGAATTTTTAAGAAAAATGGTATTTAGATTTTTGTTTTCTCCCGACCTCCCCAATATATCTGTAGAAGATTGGCAAGTGGTTTGGTAACACCCTGTAAATTATGCAAACATGGTTGCAAGATCATTAAATCAGTAATAAAATGAATATCTTTCAGTAAAGAATTGAATGTGAAAAAATAACTACACAAAAATATTTCGTAGGCGTAGACAACATTCTGACAATAGCAGTTCAAGATTCCAGAACAAATCATTTCAAAATTTCTTTCACGATTTCATAAACGCAACAATTTTAGATAATAGACCATAATGACTCCGGTCCTGTTCCAATTCTGTAGTGGCTCTCCATTGCAACCAACAAGTGGCTTCTTAAAAGGCCGCTCGATGGTCACGTTCCTCGTTCCACGTTCTTCGTTCCGGGTCTCTGTTCTTCAGTACCAATGTATCGAGTATCGAGTCGTCGTTTCTACCACCGTGTCACGTACAAGAGTTTACGCGAGAACACATCTGTACCATTGTGGAGCAGCGTGAAACATCTATAAATGACTTTTATTTCAATGAAGATCTCTTTTGAATTATTCGTCTATTTCGATCACTCTGTACGTTCGTGACTGCCATTGTGTAGTATTGGATCTTGGATCTTATTATAATCGTTGTGTGCATTGGTTTTGATACAGAAACGCTGACAAACAGTGGCCGTATAATATATACCTATATACCGGTACCTACGGTTTGTTTAATAAATGAGTTTTGTTCGCAGAATAGTGTAAAGTTTTTTTTAATGTGGTATACAAATAAAAACAAAAAGTTGTTTAAGAAAAAAGAATAATCCAAAGATAAACATCAATAGAGCGGAAGCTTTCCTCCAGAAAACAACCACTACTCTGGCTATGTACCTCTACAGGTATATTATATCGAGGAAGAAACAGCAAAAATACTAAATTATTTGCTTTCTTAGGAGAACACCATTTTTAGAATGGCTTGGTGTTTATTAGGACTCAAATGGAAGGTGTAGAAACGTAGAATTCACTTGAATAGCATGATGGTGGACTAAAATAGGGAATTTGACATTGACCCCATAACTGCTGTTATACCATTATAATTAAAAATAAATAAATTTAATAAAATAACAGTAACTCACAATTTAAAAACCATCATTTATGAATATGATATGAAAGATAATTTTTATATTGAGGTTACTCTTGACCCCCAAAAAAGGGGGGTTTGGTGTAGGTAACCCCTACGCTCTACTATATCCGACCTCAGCTTACACACTGGCATAAACCATATCGAAAATAATCAGCCCAAAAACGTATCCACAAAAAAGAGGTAAAGAGGTGGGGGAAGGAGGTGGGCTTACTATCTCAAAATACTCGAATTATGAAAAAATGTTTCATACGACTTACAATCCGTCGTATCAGAAGTTCATTTTCCTAGTCTGGGGATTCTATATGTCCTCCCCCAGTATGGGGGTAAATTAGAAGTGGGGTAAATTATTGGTGGGATTAAATTAGTGGTGGGGGTAAATTATGGGTAGGAGTAAATTAGGGGTAGGGGTAAATTAGGGGTGGAGGAAGTTTGAAATAGTTTTGGGCGGGACATATGGTCTCGCTTTTAGATTTTTCTGTCTCTTACCAATTAGGCGTGGCAAAGGAAGAGGGGGAAGTTCAAGGAGTGGGAAGGGAAAGTTTCTTTTTCCTTTTTTTCAAATCATTATCCGTTTTTGTAATATTTTCCATGTGGTTTCGAAATTAAAGGGTGCCTATGCTTGCTATAGGCTAATTTTATTAGTTAATAATTAATAAAAGTTGGTCAATGGATTTCTTATATCGATGGTTGGAGAAAAGAGTATATAAGATTATGAATTAAATATAAAAAGCTCGGTGTCGTAGTACCACAACTAGCACTTATGACAGTTAAACAAAAACAAAATGTTGCGGCTGTATAGCAATGAATGATTAATGGAATTTAATTGGGCCATATATGCAAATATAGTATATTATTAAAATTTAATTACTTTTGGCTGTATTCCATTTCAAAGTCCAATATGTTAGCAATAAATTACCACCATAAAACAAAAAATAAAAAATTTGCAGTTATGGCGGTATTGAACTGGATGTACGAAATATTGTTCAGTTATTGTAATGTTATGATATTAGTAATTAATATCAATAAAGATTTAACGTAAAAAGGTTTAATACTAAATGATATTGAAGTTACCGTAATGGTATTATAATGGTACTTTAATATCTCAAGTATACAAAGTGTTTCATAAGGAATGGTCAATATTTTAATCATAGGTTCAGGACCTCCAAATATTAATATTTTACTAAAGAACTCTGACTCAAATGTTATTAACTACCAAGATACAGGGTACCTATTAAAGTTAAAATTTATTTATTGTTTTTTTGCAATAATTTTTTTATTATTTAACATATTGACTTGAAATTTGGTATGGTTATATTTTTAAGTTAGTAAATCATAAGCATGTTATTAATTTTGAGATTAGATAAAGAGGACACTACCTACACTTTACTGGATGCAGAAAAGTATCAATTTCTTGATTTTTGATATACCCTGTAAATTTTAACAAAAATTGTATACTTGTTGTAATAGCATAAATTTTGCTCATATCGAGATTTTTGCATTTAAAATATTCTAGCCACAGTATCTATTTAATTTACTTTACCAAATTTCAATATAGTAGGCTTGAAAAGTAAAATAAAAATGACATTGTCAAATAATTAATTGTTAGATTTAATTTAATGACCGCAGGAGTGTGTTTAGAAACCTCGCACGACGCGCCTGGACCCTATTCTAATGCATGTAGTCAGTCGAGCCGTGCGAGGTATCTAAACGCACCCCAATATTTCTCTATAGAGTACGAGGTATGCCAGAGGATTCGGCTAAATTTCTGGGATTTTGGGGTAGCGTGCTCACCAGCGCCGGTGTTTAAACATCGTAGTTAGAAATAGAGCGACGTTAAATAAGTTATTAAAAAAAAAATGCTGTCCACAAACATTTTATATGTAAAGAACGTCAGATACGTTTTAAAATATGTACAGGGTGTCCCAAAATTGCTAGGACAGTGCTACCACGTGTAGTAGAGGTCAAAATAAGTTGATTGGACTCAATTTATTTATATACCAAAATGTACCGTTTGCCCGTGAGAAGAGTTCAAAGTTTACATAAAAAAACACCTTTTTGTACACTGTTCAGAAGTTAGTGAAACAAATGAAATTTGACAAAAGTGCATTTTAGAGGATTACTCTCCTTTCGATAATTAAAGAAACCCAAAACAAATTCTAGAAGGGTAAAACCACCTTGACATTTTTTTAGAACTTTCTTAGGGGTGCTAATACGGCTCTCAAATTTTTTTAGCAAAAATACTGATTAATTATCTTAATTTTGTTACTAATTTCGTATTCCGCATAGTTCCGAAGGGAAAAAATGTTTTCTTAAATAATGCTAACAGATAATCCTAGTACAAGTTTAATATAATTGTAATTCAAAATTTAGTTGGCAGTGGAAACAAAGGCAAAACGTTTGTTTATAATAAAGGTTCAATATGACGGCCACCTTCATCAATACAAAGGTGAATTCGAGGTAAAAAATTGAAATGCACCCTTCTTAGGACATTCCACAGCTGTTCGGGAGTATTAATTTGAATAACCTACACTTTTGCTTTTAATGCTCCGCAGATAAAGAAGTCGCACGGATTTAAATCTGGAGACCGCGGAGGCCATTGAATAGGTGCTTCTTGTCCTCTACCAATCTATCTACCAGGAAATCGTTTGTTTAGACATTCTCTTACTGTACGTGCAAAATGAGGTAGTGCACCGTCGTGCATGAAGAACATATTTCGACGAAAATTAAGGGGCGAGTCGTCTAATAAATCTGGCAAATTTCTTGAAGGAAGCGAAGGTAACTGGCACCATTAAGACGATCTGGCAATCGGATCGGCCCAACCAAAAAATTGCCGATAAATCCAATCCCAACATTAATTTTAAATTCTCTGTGATAGCATGCGGGTTTTTATCAGCATAACATGCTCATTGTGCAGGTTCGTCATGCCACGACGTGTAAAACAAGACTCATCAGTAAACAAGATATTGGTGTGAAATCTGTTGTCAAGTATTCTGCGCTCCCGAAAAATTTGTGAAAAATTTAAACGTGATACGTGCCCAAGTGGTAATAACTCTTGCACTAGCTGTATGTGAAATGAATGAATTAATTGTTCTCTGCAGATCCCATTAACAGTGTTCTTTGGAATTCCTGTTTGTCGTTGCACAGATTTGGTACTAATTTCAGGATTGTAATCGATTATATCAAGAACCGCCTCTTTCGCACTGGGTCTTCGGACTCGGGGTCTTCCAGCGTTGATTCTGACTGGTTTCAACATCCATGTATCTCGAAGACGTCTCTCAATTCGGGGCAAAAGTTTTATGATTCGGAATTCTTCACTTTGTATACCTCTTTTGATATACGCCGGCACTTCTGGGACAGTTACCTTGACAGAATCCAAAAACTAAGATCATATCGATCTGCTCATTAAATTTAATAGCAGTTAAAAATAACAACAACAATTAAATAATAAATAATGGTATTCGCGATAATAACAAAATTGAAGAAATTATTGGAACATTTACAGTCAACAATAAACTTGAATGATTATGAATTTGTATCCTGTCAAAATCACGACTTGTGTTACCTTTGTATCCACAGCAAACTAAATTTTCTATTACAATTTTATTAAACTTGTACTAGGAATATCTGTTAGCATTATTTAAGGAAACATTTTTTTCCTTCATAACTATCCGGAATACAAAATTATTATAAGAGTAACAAAATTATTATAAGAGTAACAAAATTAAGATAATTAATAAGTCTTTTTGCTAAAAAAAATTGAGAACCGTATTACCACCCCTAAGAAAGTTCTAAAAAAAATATTAGGGTGTGAGGGTGGTTTTAACCCTACTAGAATTTCTTTTGGGTTTCCGAAAGTAGAGTAATCCTCTAAAATACACTTTTATCAAACTTAATTTAATTTGTTTCACTCATTTCTGAACAGCATACAAAAATGTGTTTTTTTATGTAAACTTTAAACTCTCCTCACGGGCAAACGGTCCGTTTTGGTATATAAATAAATTGGGTTCAATCGACTTATTTTGACATCTACTACACGTGATAGCTTTGTGTCCCAGCAATTTTGGGACACCCTGTATTTGTGTTTCTAAAAGAATTATTTTGGATACCTCCTGGATTTCATTCCTTTTTGTAAATGGCGAATTAAATACGAGTATTTTTAAAAGATAGTTAATATGCATGTCAAAAATTCAAAGAGAAATGTTTGATAGTTTCTGATTTTAATATGAGCAAAATACGAAATAAATCAATGTGGGACAAAATGTTCTGAAAATTATTCCTTCACGTTTTGCAAAATGTCTAGGAATAAGTTATTAATACAATGTTTTTTTGTTGTATTTTTATGATATATAAATTTTAAATTGTTGTATCGAATAACTTTTTGAAAGTCAAAATGCAAAAAACTGATTCATGGTAACTTCGGCGCACTCTATCTTTTTGGGCACATGCTTCTGTAGCTTGGGAAATTTTTTGCAAATTTAGAGCTCTACGTTTTTCTTCTCACACTTTTTTCTCTCTGACCATTAGAAATTAAATACGTTAAGTTGGGATTTTATCTTTTATACCCCAGAAACAACATATCTAAAATTTCTGGATATTCTTCTTTATTTAACAACAATAATTAAAGGTCTACAAAAATAACTTAATTTTCTATATTAGAAACGCAACTCCTATAAATGATAAAGTAGATAATAATCAACTTCAATGGTAATAATGTAATTATATAGTTAAGATTCTTAAACAAATATAAAAGCAAGATCACTTACTTGAGCATATTCAGCACATATATCAATCCCAGAAATGAAATTCCATACATCGTCGACGGTCCAATTTGAGATATCTTCGTGCAATTTGGGACTTTCGCTTTCCGATCTTTTTGGAGTCGTCGCCGTTGGTCCACCAGGTGGACTACTTGCTACGGGGGTTTTCGTGCGTGGCCTCTTCGTCGGCGGTGCTGCTGCGGAGAGATCTAGTGGAGAGGAGGAGTCCGGGCGCTTCACGTTTTTAAGCAAACCCTGTAATCAAAAGAGAAAGTTATATAATTTAATGATAATCAAACTATTAGTTCGATTAACTGATTCGTTAGCCAAATAAAAACCGCTCCGAATTTCCTTAAATTACTTAAGACAATTATTACCTAGGTACATACTAATAATTATTGTTATGTTTACTATAAATGAGAAAACATAATTTTAAATTCTAGTACGAGTCAGAATTGGATGGTATTTTGTACATTTTGTATCCGGTATCCGTAACCAAATTTCCTGTATTAATTTTAAATTATTCGAAAACGTGTCCGGTAATATACCACACACGCCGCCGTAATTTGTACCGGGCTTTCTCAAATCCTTTTTTATAAGGCCATTTCGTAATTTCTATATCCCTTTTATGTTTTCTTTATTAATAACATTGATAAAACAAATTTTTATTTTTATAACCGAAATATTTTTGTATCTACCTTTTAAGTAATCCTTGGAAATAAAATAAGTGATTTTTCAATATAACAATTTTAAATATCGATTTTTGCACAAGTGCGTGTGAAAACTACAGAGAGATATCATTAGAGGAAGTAGGAAACAAATAATATCAACGTTTATACGGTCCAGCCAACGTTACAATGCGGTCGGGCCATATAAACCGACATTGTATAAGATCCAATTGCAATAGGTAGTTAATTATACAAAAAATATTACAGTTATTGTGATTTGTAGTTTTATTTTAGAACATCCTATATAATTTAAAATGTAGCGAAAATAGCTAGCGAAAAGTGGTGCTTTGTGGCTCAAGAAAGAAAGTTGCCGTGCGACGCGTAGCGGAGCGCGGGAGTCAGTCGAAAGTGGCAACGAACTTTTCGTTTAAAATGCACACAAGATTTTTTCTACGATCACATTATTTTAAGAAATAGATATAAAAACTGAAAATTTGTGCATCCTCCTAGGATGATAGGCACCTCCTAGCCCGTGAGCCAGCCCTACAGGTTTAATGTAGTTGACAACGTCTCCAAGAGGTGCTTCTCTTATATCGGCCGGTGTTAGCCGATACTCGCCGAACATAAATCTAATAAATGAGAGCGTCGAGCAATCGTAAAGGATATGCTCGATGGTCTCATGTTTTTGTTCGCACCCTCTGCAGAGTGCGGATTCTGACAGCCCCATGATATGGAGATGCTTCCATACTTTGCAACGACCAGTCAGAATACCTGTGACTAGGCGCAGATTATGTCTAGTCATAGTCAAGTATTTGTTTGCTGCAGTGTTGTCAAGATAACTTAAGAGCTCCCTGGCAACTCTGCAATTTCTTGTTTCATGCTATCTTTCCTTGAATTTCACAAGCGAATGTTCCTTAATTAGGTCTGTCACTACCGATTTTGTCAGGCCAATAGAAGGGCCAGGTCCAAAAAGTATTTGGTTGGCTGCTTTCTTAGCTAGTCAGCAAGACAGTTACCTTTCGATATGGCGTGACCTTTGATTCATCTTAAGGTGATCACATTGTTAATGGATACTTCGGCCAAAGCTTCGTGACATTCTAGTACTAACTCTGAGTAAATTTGTGGTCTGTTCAGGGTGAGTAGTGCTTGTCTGCTATCTGTATACATGAGCATATTCCTTCCAGTGATATTGTTTCTGGTTGAAACATTAAAAAAATTCCTAACTCAAAAACCAAAAATGAGGGGATGAAATTTTTAGCAAAAATTGAGCTCTATAAGACGAAAAAGCCCTTTGATTAAAAAAAAAATGATTAAAATGTAGGGGTTAAGGGATGTTGAAATTAAAAAAAAATCATAAATGAAAAACAAAAAGCGATATCAACATGAAATATTTAGTAAAAATCAAGTTCTATAAGACGACGAAGCTTATTGTTTCTGAAAAAATCTATACTAAAATGGGGTTTGAGTAGGGTTAAAATATTGAAAAAAATCCAAACTCAGAAACAAAAAAGTATATCAAATTGAAATGTTCGGGAAAAATCAAGATTTATAAGAGGATGAAGTCTACTGATTTTGAAATAAATTTAAATAAAAATGGGGGCAAAGGGGGGTTGAAATATTTAAAAATATCCTAACTAAAAAACAGAAAATGATATCATATTGGAATTGTTTAGCAAAAATCAAGCTATATAAGAGAAAGAAGCTCTTTGATAAAAAAAATATTAATAAAAATGTAGTGGTTAAGGGGGGTTGAAATAATTAAAAAATTCTTACCCAAAAACAAAAAAATCATATCAACTTGAAATTTTTGGCAATAATTAGGCTAAGGGAACGAAGCCTATTGATTTTGAAAAAAAAAATCTAAATAAACATGGGGTTAAGGGCGGTTGAAATATTTAAAAAAAACATAACTCAAAAACAAAGAAATGATTTGAAATTTTTAGCAAAAAACATACTCTATAAGGGGACAAAGTCTATTGATTTTTAAAAAATTGGATTAAAAATTGAAGGTTAAAAAAAATCGTAAATCAAAAACGAAAAGCGATATTAACATGAAATTTTTAATAAAAATCGGGCTCTATAAGAAGATGAAGCCTATTGATTCTGAAAAAATCTGAATTAAAGTGGAAGATTGAGGGGGATTGAAATAATAAAAAATCCTAACTCAAAAACGAAAAAAGATAAACTTGAAATTTTTAGCAAAAATCAAACTCTATAAGGAGTCAAAGATTATTCATTTCAAAAAAAAATTGTCAGCAAAACAGGGAGTTCAGGGGGTTGAAATGAAAAAAAAACTCAAACACCAAAAGCGATATTAATATGAAATTTTTAGTAAAAAATCAAGCCCTCTGATTAAAAGCTGTACAAAGGAATGAAGTCTATTGATCCTGAAAAAAAGCAACAAAAAACGATATCAAATTGAAATCTTGAGGACAAATCAAGCTTTATAAGGGATAAAGCCTATTGATTCTGAAAAAATCTGAATGAAAACGAGAAGTTAAGGAGGTTAGTATATTTAAAACAATCCTAACTCAATAACGAAAAATCAAATCAACTTGAAATTTTTATCACAATAATTTGGAAGGTATGCATTGTCAAGTGTTCTGAACTGAATGGAACATCCAAATAAGCTTTATCACATTAAAATTTTTTTCAGACGAGTGATTCAAAGAAGGAAGTTAAGTGTTATAGAGGCCAATATGGCCACTGATGATTCAATATGATTCAGCTGAGGTTAGGCAAGTGGCTGTAGATTTTAATGTATACCAAAGTGTAATCTCTCGGTTTGTTAACCGACACAAAAAACTGGAAATGTTGCAGGACGGTTTAGAACTGGAAAACCGAAATTTACTACACCCGCTCAGGATCGTTACATTACTCTATCAACTCGAAGAAAGATACTCGATACCTGTAGAATCCTCAATAGAAGGTTTTTAATGCGAAAAGAACTATGATTTCAGTAGCTAATTTACGTTAAAGGCTTTCTGATATCAATTTAAGGTCAAGACGTCTTTTAAGAAGGGTTTCACTCACCGCAAAGCACAAACGTGAAACATTGGTTTAAGCTCTGGATCATCGAAATTGGCCAGGAAGAATGGAAATCTGTACTCTTCACCAACCAGTCCCGTTTTGGAAGTTATTCTGATAATCGCCACGTACATGTTTGAACTAATGACCAGAAATCGACGACATATCCAGAAAATTCGTACATTTTGAGGGGATAATGTTACAGTGTAGGGTAAAATTTGTTTTAATTGACATACAGATCTATTAGTTTTGAATGGGAATGTGATCAGTGTGATTTATAGAACAATGTTATTCCATATTTTTACACCGCTATCGGTCGTCAGGATTTCCTTTTTCTTAACGATAATGCAACTCCTCAACCAAGGTATTCCTCATTTGCGATTACCCCTAGGTTTCTCATTAGGCATGCTCGGTATCAACTTCATTAGGTGTACAAGAACCACGCCCTAAAATTATTTAGCAGTTAAGTTACCTACTGCCCTAACTTTGGATGCAAATCAGGCAAGATATGTTTAACAATTTAGTGAAAAAGTATGCAAAGACGTTGCCAAACAGTTATTATGGCTAGTGGACACTTCTATTAAAAAATTTATTGTTTTTCATAGGAAACTTTTGAGCTGGTAAATTTTTGACACAAGAGATGCTAATTTATTGTTATCAATTTATGTTTGAATATTTTTATTTAAACAATTTCTAACAATATCCCTAAGTTTTCATAAGCATTTTATTTTTAATAATAAAATCTCCAACTAATAATAAAATTGAAACACAAAGTCTAATCAACCTTATGGGGTCATCATCAGGCATAAACTAACAATGTAATTTATCTACAAGAGATATAACTTAAAGTATGTCTTGCAAAAGTAAAATGTTTGTGTCTTATTACTAGAATTTGAGGAAATCCATGTGACTTGGTTGCCACAATTGTTTAGAAAATAACATCTAATGAACGTAAAACAAAATATTGGTACAAATGAATCCTGGCTAGGAAGTTAAAGAATTGCTGCGAACGAATTATTGAAAATTATTTCACCGTCTATTGTTAGTATTACTCTGACTATCCTTTCAATAAAATGGATGAACAGGAAAAAGAGTAAAGTGGCTTGGCCTATTCGATCACCTGACCGAAACCACTTGTATTTTTTTGAGAAGATTTTTTAAAACTTTAGTTTTTTAAAAATTAATTTGACATCGTGTCAGCCTATTTCTAACTAGGATGTTTAAACACAGACGCTGGTGAGGCTGCTATCCTCAAATACCAGAAGTTTAGCCGAATCATCTGAGGTTCCAACCAGAGGGAGTAATCTTTAACGAACCCAACATCTGTGGACTCTGAACTGATGGCTTTACGTCTCCTCCGTAAGATGGCACATCCCACGCTATACCTCGTACTCATTGCTATACAGCCTGCCAGCTGTGGTACACAAAAACGCGGGCAATTTGTTTGGACTTATGTAGATTCGCCGACATTCCTTGGATAGTCAATCATCCAAGTACTTAGTGTAGTGGCCTTGGTTTACTACAGATATTTTTTTTGTGTCATCGGCATCAACTGCTAAGGTTATTAGCATCGTGTTCTGTGTAGGCTTTGTTACTGTTTCCCAGCGTCACTTTAGGAACAGCACTGTTAATTAGAACCCAACAGTGAATGGTCGAGTGGGGAATCCTACCAAGGCATCAGGATTAATTTTAAATAATTAAATTAAATAAAAAAATCCCGGCCAAAGGTAGGATTCGAACCTGGGACCCTTGGATCTACAGGCAAAGACTCTACCACTGAGCCACCCACCCCCTGCTGCAGATATTGATGCATAATATTGAACCTGCTAAGCCGGGCTGCTGCCGAAAACTTTAGATTATGCCAATTCAATTGAGAATAGAGAAAACTTATTAAAAATTATACATTTGTATGGACTCGAAATAAGGACTACTGTTGAGGTATAATGGAGAATCGGCCAACCTTTAATTGCTAGAGCTAGCGAATGCAAAATGTTAGAAGAGGCTATTAAACCGACATACAAAATTATTTATTAGAAAACATACTTAACAGTTTTTCGTCAAAAACAGTTTTTGTTAATTTTTTCGATATCGATCAAGAACACCTTTTTTTTAGTTTCAAGCTGAAGTAGTCGAATACTATCATCGTGCCTTTATTATAAAGGATGTATTAAAAATAGGGACTTTTTAGTATTTATCATTTAAAAAAGATATTAAATACACCATCAAAAACATACATTAAAAATTATAATAAAAAATTATAGCCACTTGCCGTATTGTTTTTATGAGGTTTTATCTGGATACTTCGTAGATATCCATAGAACATGCAGAAGTACTTAGGTTACATGAGTATGATATTTCTCCAGTTCTATAATTAAGGGGCGATCCACACAAAATGTTTTTAAAGTAAGCCCCGACTAGCAAGCGCAAAGATACGAATCATGTCCGTGATAACTGTGCGCGGCTCTGCAATAAATCCAAACTAACACTTAAAAAATAAGAAGAATTGCATGCATGACATACGTTAATTTTTCCAAGTACTACTTTAGAAATAATTTTTATGGATCATTTCTTATAAGTACTATAGACAGGTTTTTATACAGTATATTCATCTCACCTGCAGCTCAGCCTCCTTGGCAGTCCTAACCATCGCCAGTAATGTCTGCGTCGTTGACATATCTATTAATGGAGGAAACATGGCGGCTCCTGTAACGCTGGAAAACGGATTTAAGACTGAAAAATCCGTTCTCTTGCTGTTAACGTCATTTTCTTTGTTTTGCGGGTTGAGGGGAAGTAGATTTGGAAAAGATTGCTTGAACCTCGGATCTATGGGTGGAGGGAAGCCGTTTCGAGCGGCATTGAAGTAGCTGAAAATAAACAGTTTTTGAGTTAGAATGTTCCCCATATTTCAAATGTGACCAAAGAAAAAGAAACCTCAAAGTTTTAACCATAAATATATTTTCTTATTTTGAGTGGCAACTAGTTTCGGTTAAATTGGCCATCATAAGGCCAGTAAGAATGTAAAATGACGAAATAGAAAGCAAGTTTATTGTATGACAAATCACGTATAATTATGTAAAATAATGAAAAACTGAATGATAATTAATTATAACAGCTATATATGCACCATTTATTGATTAAATCGGTTGTTAACTATCAAATTGTTTAGATTTATCTGTCAACTATCAATAATAAATATGCACTGTGCATTTAACATTGCCAGTTACTAAACAGTTGGTTATTAAAAGTTACTAGAAATATTTGGTCGGCTGTACTAATGTGGCAGCTTTGAATTTGCATTTAACCAGTACACATGTATTTATACACATATCTTTCTACAGTTTCTATATTATTGTTATTGTTGTTTTTTATAAAAAATATAGAAAGATAAATAATATTCTCCATATTTCACCTAAAAATTGTATAATTGAAAACATAAAAATGAATTCTTTAATTGGATCATTAATTTTTGAAATTGGTTGATTTCTCCGATTTGTCATTTTGAGCTGCTGTTTATCTTATTCAGTAATTAAATTGTTTCTTTATTTTACTATTCGTCTAACAATGATTAAGTTAATAAATTAAACTCAGGTCGATCCATTTACATCTAATAAAATTAATTTCAATATTAGATTAATGCTTTTTCCTTTGTATTAAACAAAACTAATTAGTACACGTTACCTCTTTTCTTATTTCTTGTATTGACAAATAACGTTTTAAACAGGCCAAATTTGGCTTGCTAACTATCATACACTTTATCAGTGTGTTAGGTGCCTTTTAGAAATGGTGCATACATTTAGGAACTTAACCTTTTAATAATGATATACCCAAGAATGGTGCACATGACTGGTAATAAGATAAGGGGTCCGTAGACTATCAGTCTCAGAGCGTTTATGTAAAGGTTAGTGTGTTGACGAATTTGTTGAATTAAAAATGAAGATATAATAAGAAGGCAAAATACTAATAAGTATTGTAAGATGAGGAAAAGGTAGGAACTAGGGAAGTTAAACAATGGAGAAATAGAACTAGTAGTACGAAAACTACGTGAATTGATTAACTAGCATTAATGAGTGATGAGGTTCGCTAAAATACAAGAAAGTAGTTAATAAACGGAAAAATTATTAAATATAACTTCTCTGACAACTTAAAATCTAGGACGACATCCTTCAATAGTTGAAAAAACTATTATCCTAGAATTTAAATTGCCAAAGAAGTTTAAGAAGTGAATTTTGTCATTTGTAAGTATTTTATCTAGGCTCGTCACTTATTAATGCTAGTTAACAAATTATCGTAATTTTGGTATTGTTAGTTTTATTTCTAAATTGTTTATCTTCACTAGTTTCTAACTTTGTCTCATCTTAGCAATAATTATTAGTAGTTTCTCTTAAGGACTTTAAAATTAAGTATAGTTCAGGTTTTTATCATAGTTTTTTAATTTTATTTTATTTTACTTATAAATTTATTATTCAATAATATCACTTTCATTATTATTCTTAAAAACTTATGATATCTGTATCTGTAACATGTGGAGGGTGCTTGGCCCCACGGTACTTATGCCTCACTATGCCCGAAATTGATAGGCCCCTCTTAGCTCGTCAGCCAGCCCTACATATCTGATCTAGTTGACAACGTTGCTGAGAGGAGCTTCTATTACATAGGCCGGTGTTAGCCGAAGATAAATCTTTTAATAAATGAGAGCGTCGAACAATCGTAGAGGATATGCTCGATGGTATTATCTTCTTGCTCGCATCCCATGTTATTGAGATACTTCGGTACTTGACAATGGCCAGTCAGGATGCCTGTAGTCTAGTCATAGTCAAGTATTTGTTTGCTCTAGTGGTGCCAGAATAAATTAAAAGCTTTCTGGAAACTCTACAGCTTCTTGTTTTATCTCATCTTTACTTGGCAACAGAATGTTTTTAATTAGGTTTGTTACTACCGATGTTGTAAGTTCAATGAAAGGATCAGGGCCAAAAAGTATTTGGTTTGCTGCCTTCTTGGCTAGTGAATCAGCAAGACGGTTAACTTTGATATATCTTACATTTTTGATGGATACTTCAGCCAAAGCTTCGTGATATTCTAGTACTAACCCTGAGTAAATTAGTGGTGGGTTCAAGGTAAGCAATACTTAACTACAATCTGTATAGATGAACATGTTCTTTCCAGCGAAATTCTTTAGGATAACTTCTTTTACTGCTATGAAAATCACCGTGAGCTAGGTGTGGATATTACTCGTACCTGCCACTTCGGGTTCTTCTATTTGTTCCGTTATAATTTTATATGGCTCATGAAAGATATATACATATTTGTGAGATGGAGTCCATATTCGCTTGAAGCAGTGGACGCTTATCGAGCGCTTACCGCAAAAAGCGATGTTTTGCCTCAGCAGATTCTACATCAGGTCCTACTCTAACCGTGCGATCATGTCATTATCAAAGCAACTTCCTTGACTCCTAAGACTAAAAATAACTTCCATGACTCTAGTTGGTGTGGTTTTTATAGCTCCTGTTATGTTGAGACATGCTGTTATTTGAATTTGTTCTAGTTTGCGGATAACTATCAACTGTTTGGTAATCGATACCCAGACAACTGCACCGTATGTTCGCAAAGTCTTTTCATGACCGTGTAAGTCCATGTGACCATTCTGGGGGAGAGACCCCAGATGTGCCCCACGGTGAACTGTGATTTATATTTTTAAGAATGTTCAAAGTTCAAAATTTTTCGACACTAAATTAACTTTCAAAAATAAATTAAATGACCTTCACAATTAGTATTTTTTTATTTTCATGTGTCAATTCTCTTCAATTCACTGGTCATCAGTCTATGTCATTTGCCATTTACAGTCCATTGACAGACTTCGAGAGTAAAGGAATTATTAACAACCTTTTTGTTTTTCCTCCGGTGGAAAAAAAATATTTAAGTTGGATTCATTCTACTACCTTACATCGCCTAAGAAGAGTCCCGACATTCAACCTGACTCCAAACATTGTAAAAAGAAATTTTAAGTTGGTTTTTTTATACTTAAATATATCGGCTAAAGTGTTGTAACTTATGTATTTTTTATTAAATATCTTAGATTTTCTTAAAACTTGAACACTTTAAAGACTTATTTCATTCCTCCCTAAGCCCTAATATAATTTTACTTAAACGATAAAAATTGTTTCCACTTTTGTCAATATCTCACTTGACTGTCAATCTTACTTTCCAAATCTTCATTGTAAATTAATTACTGTTCTTACGGAACTAATGAAGATCAATTTGACTGAAACTAGTTTTCATTTAAAATAAAAATTTTAGTTTTTATTTTAATTATAAGAGTGTTATTTTATATTTCTAGCATTTAAGTGAGTTTAACTGACGAAAAATATATAGGTACTCAAAAATATTGTATGGTAGAATAACTATCTACCACAAATGGCACTTTTTAAATTTTGGTGGAAGCTCCCTCCAGTTTAAATTTTTTTATTTTTTGTATTAATTTGTGAATGGTAAACATTAGATTAAATCTAATGCCTTTTATGGTATTAACCAAGGGAGTTGTTGTTTTCACGAAAACCGAAGGTCGAAAACTCAGTGAAATCGCGGTATATACCTAATACACTTTTTGAAAAATATAAGAACAAAAAATATGAGGAATAAAAACAGTTTGTTTAAATATATTTCGAATATGGTTTGAAGAAAAAATATCGAGAAAAAATATGTATAAAATATCGACAACAAAATATGAAAAACCCAAAATCTTGAAAGCACAAAAGAATGAATTAATTAAATGTGGAAATTTCCTACTAATAAGATAATAACGAATAACAAAATATCTACGATACAAAATAACGGTCGTACGAAATATATATCGTATAAAATATAAGAAGTTTCAGAGGTACAAAATACCAAATCTGGGCAATATTGAAAAAATGATTAATTAAAAACATCATTTTTCAATAGCCCAATAATAATATATTGCCTAATAAGTGTTATAACAAGCACAAATGGCCGTATAAAATTTTATGTACCGTACTTTTTAATTACCGTGCGTTTTGTTTACCGAGCGATATGTTTACTATGGCACAATGAATTATTTACTACACCTGTAGGTCGTGTGTTTTTATCTGTTAACATAAATAAAAGAAAAGATGCCATACTGAACTGGAGATTTTATAGCTTCTGCAGCCATATAGAAAAAATAACAGAAAAAGCTGTAAGAATACTATGGGCCTGTAGACGGATGGTATGGAACGCATGGGGCTTAAACCAAGTATGATGCACTGGCTTTACACTATGGTTGTAGTACCTGTTATAACTTACTCATCAGTTATATGGTGGCACAAGACTAAAAGCATAACAGCTGACAGAAAATTAGACAAGGCCTGTCTAATAATAACGGGGGCATTTTGAACTTCGCCCACAGCAGCAATGGAGCTACTGCTAGGTCTTCCTCCACCACACCTTGTGGTGGAGAAGGAGGCTATGGCGGCGGCATACAGGCTGTTTACTAATGGATTTGGATGGGAACTTTCGAGAAAAGGACACCACACAATGATATTAGAGAAATTAAAACAAAATCCTGTACTAAAAATGCCATCGGATAGAACGCCCATTATTCACGACTTCAGTAAACCTCTTGATATTCAAATACCAGAAAGGGCCAAAAGCCTACAAAATAGGGAAAAACAAAACGAATCAATCTGGTATACAGACGGTTCTAAAATGAAAAACAGCACAGGAGCTGGGATATACCATGTGAACTCAGGGAGAACAATTAGTTTGAACCTGGGGTCACTGAGAGCAGTCTTCCAGGCTGAAGTAACAGCAATAAATGCCGGCGCCAAAGTCATGCTAAATGACTCTCTTAGAGATAAGAGGATCGTTATCATGACAGTCAGACAGCCCTTAAAGCACTGAAAAGGGTAGAAGTACAATCTAAATCAATATTTGATTGCCAACAGTCCCTCCAGGCCCTGGCAGAACATAACAAGATTACCCTTAAATGGGTGCCAGGACATGAGGGATTGTTTGAAAACGAGAAAGCAGACCTCCTAGCAAGAAAAGGAGCGGAAAAAACTCTTATTGGACCAGAACCAACATTTTAAATGGGTGGTTAAGGAACAAATAAAAAGAGAACACCATAGGCTCTGGATAGAACTTCCTGGACTCAGACAGTCCAAAAGATTCATAGAGAGGCCATCCACGAGCAGACAACATCAACTGCTAAACCTTAGCAGAAGCGAACTCAAGGCCGTAATAGGACTCCTTACGGGACACTGCGGCCTTAGAAGACACCTAAATCTCTTGGGGATATCTGATGACTCCCTATGTAGAATATGTGAAGAGGAGGACGAAACTCCTATTCACATACTATGCCACTGCCGGAACCTTAAATGGGAACGGGAATGGTACTTCGGGGTACAATATCCGAAACCTGAAGAAATCGCGAAATCGCCCATCAGACATATTCTTGAATTCATCAAGAAAATCAATTTGATGGGATAGAAACTGTGAGGGGTACAATAAGCCTAGAGCTTCAGTACAAGTGGGCTTTGAACCACGCCCTAATTCAGATAGATAGATGGCTCTAATGAATGACAACATACAAGATAATAAGTAACATGCGAAAATACAACAGTCGAGACCATGGTTAGGTAAAAGGAACGAAGAAAGAAAAAATCAGTTGAGGTGAAATGACGATCTAAAGAAGACTGAGATAAAATAATATAAACAACTAGAAAGATTAAGAGAATCATGACGTAGGCCCATATTCAAGGATGGACAGCATAAAAAGTAATAAAAGATGCTTTTAATTGTCAAATTGTGAATGCCTCTCGAATTATGAATTTGAATCATTGGTCCAAATTTTCAGCCTCATTTTTCCAGATATATTTTGCCAGTATCTTAGAAACATTTGAAACAAAGTTAGGACATCCATTGTGTCCTAAGGAATGGACGGACAGAATACCTCGACTCGGGTATTTACTATCGGGGTAGTAAAAGCCCACGAAATGGCCATTTTCAAAAAAGAGGGCATCTACAGTCACCTCTCGAGATCTGATTAACCTGAGAGGCTGGCTATCCCTAGACTCTCTTAGGGACAACCTGCCAGACTTTGATGAGCTGGACAACCAGCAGGTTTTTGGCAAGTAGAGAGGCAGGTTCTATATGCCCCTGGAGGATGAAAAATAGGCCTTACAGATAGGGCCTCCATTGACCATGTTGTGCAGCCGACTGACAACACAAAACTAAAAATTGCTTAAAAATCAAACCAAATACAGAACGACACGTATAGTCGCCAAGCAATTTATGTCTAAGCCATTTTTTAAATCTAGCCTGTCTGTTTAAAATCCTTTTTCTTAATGTCATCTACATTAATACTTACTCGTTAGGATTCGTATTGTTATACTTCGCCGCTAAACTTCTCATAAAATCACTATAATTCCTTCCAAGCAACGGGTTTTCTTGTGCAGGTGGGGTGTCAGGATGCGAAGCAGAACTAGGGGTGACACTCCTCGATCTACTCGACGTGTCAGGAGTTCCCGGGCTCAGTCTTTCGTTCTTTAAGTGATTATTGTTGTGAAGGATGAAGTCTGGGGCGGCGATTGGAGTGGATATCGGTCCGTTATTGTTTATGTTGCGGTCCATTCTTTTTCTTCTTAAGGGCTTGGTGGTGGAGTGGATGAGAGAGCTGGGTTCAAAAGATTCTGATGGAGACGTTGTTTCGCCTGGAATAAAAAAATGTTATTAACTTTTTATAATATTTGACTGACTAAATATGATAGTAAGAAAAATTGTTTATTAGAATGTTTAAAAATAGATAAGAAATTGTATAGTTTTAAAATTTAGATAAGTAAATAAAATTTAGAAAATAATGTTATTAAATGTAACAAAAATTTCCATTATTATTCTTACAATTGAATAATTGCTTGTATTGCCCTATTTTTTATACAAATATCATTTTTCGAGGAATGGAATGTAAAAATTTCAAAATTTGGAAACAAACTTTTTATATAACCTGATCTTCTAATGAAATTTTTTTTGGATCGAGAATTTTGAACTGAATTTTAAAAAGAAAAACATTTATTTTAATTTAATTTAAATTAATTTTCATAAGAAGCCCGAAGCCATAAAGTTTTGTTTATAATAGATTTGATATTTAGTAGTTGGATCTAATCAAGAATTCTTCTAATACTACATGTTGTAAATTGTTTACGTCATACGAGTATATAAAAATTATTTTATTGTAAAAAAAAACGGTGATCCGTCCCTGTCCAAACGGCATCAAACATTAATCTACGAATTTCGTTGGGAACTACTACTCCGTAAAAGGCTTGATGACTTATAGGTAGTAATTTGATGTCAGATTTTTAAACAGTAATTTGACGCTGAATATTTTTTGTTAAAATTTTAACACCTGCTTTCTGCTTTTGAACTGCCGAAACCATTCGAGATTCATATATGCAATAATAAAAATAATGAATAAATAATGTTTCTAATTTATCGTTCTTTTATCTAAATTTTGCTTCGGTATATTAGATGAATGTTAGATTAAGATGTCAGTGTTTTAAAGATTTTTGTATATAACAATCTTTAGTTTGTTACTATAGGCTTTTTGACCTTCTCTTTAACTGTAATTAATAAAGTTCCGTAATTAACACTATAACAAATAGAGTAATGCAGCTTGCAATTATCATGTCTATCTTATGTTAATATGTAATTGATAAATATGGCAACTTTTACTATATCCAGTCACATTATTGTTATTTTCTTTATATTTTGCACTTTGCTCTTTTCCATACTTTACACTTTGCTCTATTTTGTTTTCCCTTGTTTCTCTTCTTGTTTCTCTTCTTTTTAAACAGCACTGGGTTATCCTTTTAGTCTTTTTTAGCTTCATATAGCTGTCTAGCTATTTTAATATTGTATGTCGTTTCTTAAATGACCATACCAATTTCATTGACTTACTTCTATTAACCTTAGCGTATTCTTTAAGTTTAATTTTTTGTTTTTGTAGGTATGCCAATCATTGCCCACTTTTTGGTTTCACATAAGGATATCGGGGTTACAACTTTCTTAAAAATGTGTATCGCTTGCATCCTTTCTTGATAAAAGTCACCCTTATCCTATTGAATAGTTCGTTCTTTACTTTAGTTAAGCGATTTTCAATATATCGCTAGTTATCATTTGTGGTGCTTTTCTTATTATTTCTCTTGATTCTTCTATGCTTATTTTCTCTTTATTTGGTATTTCTGTCTTAAAAGAATGTGCCTCTAATTGTATTTCATTATGTTTTTCTTTTCTCTCTTAATTCTGTCATCATCATGAATAAGGATTTTAAAAAACATACTTTAAAGTTCACAACTTCGTATTTAGAAGTTTTTAAATAAATAATAGTAATAAAAAACTATTACTTCACTAAAAATGAATTATTACTCATCATTGTGGTATGCTGTGGCTGTAAAAATGATTAATTGTTTTGTCATTCGCTTTAACAGTTCAGTTTTTAAATTCAACTCTTCGCGTCTGAGTTATTTTGTGTTTAAAATACTTATCAGAGCATTTTTATTATGAAAAGAATTGGTTGAGTTTACTAAAGAGGAATTGGCAGACATGCTTTACTTGTATGGTTTGGCTGATGGCAGATCGCCAGAAGCTAGGCAATTGTATCAAGAACGCTTTCCTAATAGAGTCATTCTCGATAGGCAAACATTTGCAAATATACATAGAAGGAACCCATGGGACTATAAGAACTTCAGAAATTGAATAAGCAGCTTTAAATTCGATTAATGAATATCCTAAACTTAGTACTAGAAAAATCTCGCACGTTCTAGTTTGAAAAATTCTGTACGATTTTCTGTTATATCCGTATCATATTCAAGCTATACTTCTACGAGTTAATTTTTGTCAATTGTATCTGGAGAAAATTGTGTTTGACTGTGAAATAATGTGGAGAGATGAAGCTAACCTCTGCAGAAACGCTATCGGAAATGTTTACAATAATCATAATTGGGCCGACGGAAACCCCCATACAGTTGTCGAATTTCACCATCAAGAATAATTTTCAGTAAATGCCTGGTTTGGAATTATTGGAAATTACTTAATTGGACCTTTTTTCCCTTGCAGAAAGGCTAAATGACCGTAATTATGACCGGTTTCTAGAGGAAGATTTGCCCATATTTCTCTATTTTAATTAAAAATAGAACGTGGTTTATGCATGACAGCGCTCCTGCTCACTTCAATGTTGAAACAAGAGAATATTTAAATCGCACATTTAATAACCGATGGGTAGGTCCATGGTTCCCTAGGTCTCCAGATTTTGATTTTTTCTTATGGGGTCATCTTTAAACCCTGGTTTACCGTACCTCAGTAAACACAAGAGCTGAAGAATCGTGTAAGAACTTTCTGTGATATAATAATAAATACTGTAGGTATGTTTCAAAGAGTGCGTGAGAATATGAGCAAAAGAGCAAAACCATATTATATACTTTAATGTGGAGAGCATTTTTAAAAAGTTTTTGATTCACAAAGGTTGTTATTATCTTATTAACAGACCATTTTTTATAATTTCGTTAAAATTATTAATAGTAGGCTTTTTTTATTTTAGTTAACTTGTTTTTAAAGAAGGTTGTGTCATTTCAATAAAAGTGTAAAAGTTAATTTTTTAAAAAAAAAGCAGTCTTCTAAAAAATCATTAACATCCTGCGATTTGTGGTCACAGATTGGTGACTGAAGACTAAATATTTAAAGAAATCTTCCACAAAAAAACGAATTTTCTATTTAAACCAGTAGACACCCAATTAACATTCCTAAATAATAATACAGACACTCAGAGACACGCCATTGACTTTTCTTACAATAAAAATTATTTTTGAAATCCTTATTTATGAGCAGATTTGATCTCTTAAATTTCTTTGCATTGTGATATTGTCAATATTAGATAACGATACTTTTATGAACATCCAGAGAAATGATTTTTATATTAAGAGAATGCCACTGGTGGAAATAAAAATAAGGTGGCACATCAAAAATACCTCTTGACGAATACCAAATGAATACCAAATTTCATTAAAATATCTAGAGTGGTATTATAGATATTTATTAAAAAATTATTTATTTTTTAAAAACTTTTGAACTCTGTATCTCAGAAGGTAAGACGTTTATGACATACGTTCATATGAAGTTTTCTTCCTAAAATGTACCCAAAAATTACCTTCTTAACTATTGACATTCAATTAGAAAACACCCTGTATATTTTCTTTAAACTAAATATCTTTCTAGATCTTTTTTTATATTTCTTTACAGTTAACTGTTGAAACCTAAAAGTTAATGAAGAGAAAGTACCTTCTAGAAAAACGCAAATCAAAATACTTGCAGACTAATTCCCTAAAATCTACAGAAATAGCTCCTTTATCCATGTACTGGCGATAACTGGATTCGTTATGCATTATGATCACTAATAGAATAGATAGTTGCTAGTATTATTGTCTTTATTTTCACCTTAACAATATACCTACTAGTGGGAAACCAGTTTGAAACAATTCCTTGAAACTTGTAATATATTTAAGAAATATCAAAAACATTTTTATACTAATACATAATTCTTTTTCCATTCACTCTTCTTCTGATTTCCATTTCGTTAATAATTTTTACATTATAATGTTCTTAATTTTTTTACGTATCTATCTAGTAGAATTTTTTTTTTCTTCAAAATCTTCAGTACATTCATTTCCGTCGTTTCTTTAGGACTCACTGTATGTCGTACTAAAGTAATAGTAGATTGAAACACTGTATGATAGTACTACTGTTGCAAATTTTATCATTTAAACTTCCAGTCGTATTATTTCTAGTTACTTGTGTCTCTTCTCCCTGTTATATCGTTTCTTTTACCAATATTTGCATGGTAATCTTATTACTTTATTATCCAACTAACATATTTTCTACTAAGTAACGAATAAAATTTAAAATGGGACGTATAAGTTTTTCCGCAATATATTTATGCTCCTATTTCTAATAAAGTAACTGGTCTCTAAACATATTTAACGTAAATGATCGTACTATAATACCACATACTCGTGTTATAGCTATAACACCTATTTTATGAATTTCTATTTACATAGAAACAACTATAACTGCTCAACTTTCTGGTGAAGACAGTTCGTAACCTGCAGTCTCTAAGAAATAATTAAGAAATTCCTTATAAAGATCCGATTAATTTAGACTTTCGCCAATACCTTTAACTGAAATTCAATTATATGGAAACAAATCTATTTACTTATAGTAACCTGTTATTATATACACATACATTTTTAATGTCAACAAGTATTACAGTGTACAATATCGAAGTTTCATTATTATTATTAGCTTTTTTCTAAAAGTCGCAATTAATGACACTGGTGATGTATCGACAATTTTTAAAATACCGGCACAAGCTTTTTTCTACGATCACTATCCAAAGTAGGCTTTTGCACATTCAAGTCTAACTAAAAAGTTGACGTTTTCTGCGAATTGTCATAATTTAACATTATTGGTGCTCATGTGCGCCAAAGCCACTTTGGCACACGCTTGTCTATTTTCATCTGAATTAAATAAAAAAAAGCTAATCGGTATTTTAAAACAAAATGTAGGCTAATCTAAAATATTTAATTTTTTTCCGTAAATAATTTAATTATTTAGGGCCGATCTTTTCACCTCTGAGTAAAGTTACATGTAGGTTTACTTGACAGATCTACGAAAAATAGCCCTATAGTTTAATCGGCAAGTTGTTACTTTTAACTTTACTCAGAGGTGAAAAGATTAGCTCTAAATTATAAATAATTACCGACATATAAGTAATAAAACAATTTTTTTCCCTGTGAAGAGTAGGTCTATGTCAAATAAACTTACAATATTATAACCAGCGCTGGGATATCTAAGGGGGTCGCGACATAGACCCAGGATATGGATGAGGGGGTGACTGAGGCTATGGGGGAAATAGTAGTCAGCTTAAATTGGCAACACTTTTCTGATGTTCGTTTGGCGTAATCCACGGTTATCGTTTGTCCTGCAGTAATAGTATTATAAAAACAGAGATAGATCTACTTTTAACGTGCCAATGTCAATATGGTACAAGTGGAATGAACCAATGTTTTACTCGTAGTGGAATAAGAACTAAAAACCTTTTGTGCTTTTTTATATAACAAATTATGCAATTTATCTTCACTTTATTTTCATATTACACACACGAATAGGTACATGCGTTTGTGCTGGAGTAAATAAGTGTTCATATGAAAATTATCTCTGAAACTGCATTGTGACTGCACTCCTCTCATCAATCTGAAAACAGTCAAAACTGGATGTTGTAAATCCAGGATTTAAATTTTTCATAGTGTTGCTTCGGATAAATTATGAAGAAGGTGTTTGACAAAACGTTTAGAACCTAAAATTGCATGGACGACACCATAGAAGAAGGAATTTTACATTCATGACATTCTCATTCAACATTTTTAAGATGTCTCATATAAACAAAGTGCTGTAAAGTGCCGTTGAATTCTGGATTGCTGTACATTCAGTCAAAATGTGAATTGAGGTTTCGTCCTCCTCCTCTTCTTCACAAAATCTACACTCAATATCTTCTATGGTAACAACATTACGATTTATTATCAAGTGATTTTCGTTGATTTTTAATTTGTTGTTTATATCAAACTTGTTAGGTGAGTTCGCAAATTTGAAATTATGGATTCAGATTTTGAATTGTCCGACACAGAAAATGAAGATTCAATAAAAAACAAAGTTGATATAGTAAAAAATATCCAAGCGGAATATTCCAAAAACAGTATGTAGGAAACTAATTTTGTTAGTACAACTACACAAAAATGTAACAATTCCCAGTATTTCAGACACATCTTCCTTTCAGATATTTAACGTTCACAATTGTCCATTTGACATAAATATTTAAAAATAACGTATTTGGTCAATTCATGCAGTTGTATCCATTATCTAGTTTTATTATTTAAAATAAATAATTAAGTTTACATTAAAGTGTCTTGAAAAAAGTATTGTACTTCACGCGACCGAAAATTAGTGTTTAGCAGGTCTCTCCAAGTTCCAGGACTCGGCTACGGCTCGCCCTGTAATCTGTTTGTCACGTCCTACAAAACACTACTTTCCTGTCTTGTAACTTAAATTATTATTACGAGCACTTCTGTAGTATGTTCAAATTGGAAGATATACTAATACGTATCTTTTACTTTTAATTCTAGTTTTAGTTGGTTTTAATATTTCGTTTTACCTATTCAGGAATGATAATTTTAAACAATAAAATTTATTTTTTATTCCTTCTTCTTACAATTTTTCAAACAATATTCTTTCTTTGGGAATACCGCAAAAGCTTTTGTAAATGTGTTCAATAGCAGACTGTTCAATATCAAAATGACCTATTTTTAGCCAATTTTTACCCAATTTTTACCCAATTCATAGCTTTAGATTAAAATTTGCATGCAAGTATCCAAACCAACATTTACTAGCAATATCGATAGCAGCAGTCAGCTTACAAGGTCCATTACAAGTTCTAGTGACCGATGATAGCCCCCCCCCCATAGACTAGGCGATGAGCCACCACTGCTCACACGTTTTTACGTCTCAAAAATATAAATACTTTATTTTAATTTGATGCAAAAAGAACACAGGAGCTGCTTCCTTTTCGCATGGGTTACAGTTACTGATGCAGAAGGAGATAAAGAAGTAAAAAAACCTCTTTTGGCCGAAAAAGATGTTCAGAAGAAGAAAGCAAAATATTTTTCTACCGATTTATGGTAACAATGGATTAGGCAAAGAATAGCAATGAGATCAAAGTACTGATATTGGAGTATCATATATAAAATACAACGAGTGGTATCGGGACTATCGATAATCGCATGAACCAATGCTCGAAACGTGTCGTCAAAAATTAATCGGAAGGTGAAACAGAACGGATGTTATGCTGCCAAAAAGGGCTGATTCAAATAATCAAACTAAATAAATTAATAACGTATTTGACACCTTACCTTTTGGAATATTGGACTGATCGGCGAGCGGCACACATGAAGCAAGGGCACAAACATGAAGCGACGGCGAACGAACTTGTTACTTTGTTGGCGATACATCGATGTCTCTTGATTCTTTGAAAAGGTCCAAAGCATGAACCGTTTAGGTGGGGCAAAGTGTCAAAATAGATAACGCGAATTTAAATTAAGAAATTAATAAAGAAAATAAATCCATTCTCGAACAGAAGGACAAGTAAAACAATTCATTTGGCAACACGCTGAATGCATTAATTTATGTAATTATCAATAGTTCCAATATCAACAGTTGTATGCAATAGATTAAATCACCAGTTAATAACATATGACGGCTTAATAATTTACAGTTACAGTACGAAAGCAATGATAAAACAATACTTCTTTCTTCATCCTTTTTATGTGTTCCGTCTACCTAAGCTTGGTATCTGGGTTCATTACTAGATATTTGGCAGTTTTTGTGCACATAATTTTTTAATTACCAAGTCTGATTGGATCTATCAAATTAGATAATTGAAAAATAGTTCGAAAGAGAAATTATTATTTTGTAATTTGATTAATCTTGATACAAGAATACGTTCTTGTTTTTTAAAGCAAACGGTCGTTTACTTAACTGACTCACCTTTTTATTTGTGGGTTCGGGTAGTTTTTTTAAATAGCTGCTCACATAT
This sequence comes from Psylliodes chrysocephalus, assembly GCA_927349885.1. NCBI lineage: Eukaryota > Metazoa > Arthropoda > Insecta > Coleoptera > Chrysomelidae > Psylliodes > Psylliodes chrysocephalus. The sequence continues at coordinate 54,351,047 of OV651818.1, read as the reverse complement.
CAAGTACTATTATGTATAAAATATTTGTTCTAAAGTATTTATATAGGATAACTTTGCTTTTCAGTAGTTCCTACTAAGAAACTATTGCATTTCATCTCATTGTTAATTTAATTCTTTTCTGAAATTAAACAGGAGTTTCATGTAAGTATTGAGTCCTATATTACTTAATCCCGTTTGTTCTAGAGAAAACATTAGATATTTGACGCATCTTATTGTGAAGATCATATGTATTGATTTGATCGAGTTTACCTTTATTAGAGAGTGGTTAAACTATTTTCCCAGGCTGTTGAGGTGTTCTTGAAGTTATTTATTATTAGCTGATGGTCCATATATATGTAGCAAGAACAGCAACATTATCGCCGAATATAGAAATGTATTTATTGTTAATTCTTAGACATATGATAGAGATAAAATAAATCACTAAGAAATTTCAGATCACTTTAAAATTTCAATGTTCTTATGAAAACTATTTGAGATAGAGCAAAATCTCGTATATGTTCCTATCTTATCATTTTCATATATACTACGATAACCTGAACTAATATCGAGTACAAGATGACTAAATATTTCGAATTTTTGAGTAAGTTGTTTACACTTTAATCCAAATTATCGCATACTTTATATTGTACAAATTAAACAGCGCATTATTCATTAAACAAAAATATAAATCTAAAATAGTGATAAATTTTGAAAAAATAACATTTGTTGTGAGAAAATATCGTGGAGTGTTTTCCAAGTATAAATATTCTTACTTTGGTGCTAAAGCGAAACACAAACAAAGAAGGAACCAACTAAAGTCATGTAACGAGCGGCACGTCCTTCTTAAAGACAATTGTACAAAAATTTTAAAACAAAATTAAACATAGCTTAGATGTTTAGTGGTATATACGTAATGATAACTTACATAGCAACTTAAAAATGCAGACTGTGATAGAAGAAATAATAAAATTGCAGCACAATACGAATATAGGTTACATCTCCATACCAATACAATTCTGAGGCGCTACAGTATTGGACAATGTAGAAATAAGGAGACAACTTAGTTATGTTTTTGGTTGAAATCCTGTGAAGTTTATAGAAATTAAAGAGAAAGTGTATTAAGTAATGTATCTTTGTTTTATAAGGTCAAAGAAAAGCTATAGACTTAGTTAAAATAACTAATTTGCTTATTACTCTGAAACAACAGATAAATAATAAATTTTGAAAAAAAGGAAATATTCTGCAGTTTAAATTTGTTTCGACGATATAAATGTATGTTTTTACACAAAAAATTCCAATACGGATCTTCATGACCAAGATTTGAGATGTATAATTTGCTTTATTCTGTTAAACGCGATCTGATGTAAGAATAATTGCTGCAATGAAAATAATTACTTGGAGATGCCCTAAGGTATAAAACCTACACCATTTGATAGTTCGTAAATAAAATTGTAGCCCTCACTATAAATAATTAAAAACAAGATATTGTAGGTTCTAGATAATTAAAAATAATTAACCAATGAGAAAAATGTGTATTATTTTAATTTTATTTTATTAAATATAGGTCTATTTTTATGCAGTAAACAATGGGTTTTTAATTTCCGGAAACTTATGGGTTATAAATCTAATTGGAACAAATCTCAAAATTACCCCTAGGAAATAATGAAAATTATTTTTGAACCCACAAACCAAAAGGATAACAAATTTAATGAAAAATTGAAAAAATTATCTGCATTAATTCTGTATGTAGGGCAAAGGTCCACGGTAAAAAATAAAAGTGGCGCAAGCGATATTATAAATATATAATAAAATATAAAACTCAAACTAATCCATTGTATAAGAGCTCCAAATTCCAAAATATTTGTTATCTAAGCATTGAAAGGTTAAGTATGCCTTTGCTAAAAGGTAGGAAACAAAGGTGTAAAAGTGCATAGGATTCCACATTCACCTCTAAGGCCCTGATTACATGATATATTATAGAATTAATTAGATTCTATGGACTGGAATAAAATAGACAATTTTTTAAAACTTTGTTCAGAATAATATTTATTATTAATAATCTTGCAACGTAAATTATAAATCCCATTCTTAACAATTAAAGAGTATCAATTATTACCAATAATTGTAAGTATACTAACAAAATCTATTTTTTTGCAACCAATCTTCCTTCGTTCGATATAAATTTTCAATGTATTGATTTTAAAACCAAAAAAAGTTTTTTTTTGTTTTCTTTTTGCAACTGATGACATACAAAGCGACATTTTTTTTAATCGCAGCAAGTGTTAAAATGATCTACTTAACGCAACCAGTTGCATAACGTTAAACATTATGAAACTGGTTACAAAAAACTCATTATGTCACACATTATTATTGAAAGTTTATATCAAACAAGGGTGGATTAACTTTGGTTAAACTTACAACCTGGTATTAATGTTGTTTCGGTCCTTATTTTCCATTCTAAATTAGCACAAAATAATTCAAACACAATGGATAATACACCTTGAAAACTAAATAACTTTAAGAAACAAAAACACACTACAAAATAAATTAATATGATTTTGCATTTGTCTATAAAATGAATAAGGTTATGCTGATGTAACTAACAATACAAGAAAGTTATATTGGTTACCTAAAGGTCAGTAATTTTTAACCAAAATAATTTTATCAATATTCTAGTCAAAATTAGAAAAATATTGTATGTAACACGTTACGAAATGCCGTTTTATGTAACTCGTTCATGTTACGGGACCCCGCTCTGCTCGTCCCGAAAATATTCACTAGTTACATAAAATAAGGCATTTCGTAACTTGTTATTTAAATAGCTATTTCGTAACCAGTTAAATATGTTCAATTTTATGCAACCAGGCACATAAATTAGATCAATTTGACATTTGCTGCGATTACAAAATAGGTCACTTTATATGTCAAAATTAGAAAAAGTATTTTGTGTTTTATTATTAAATTAAATCAGTAGGTCAAATTTTGACATTGTCTACGCACCTTTGTGATAAAAGTTCACTACACAAGTTTGATATTTTGTTTTACTATTTAAAACACGTAGAATCCGGATCTGTAACAAAAAATCCGTCTGTCCGCCGTATAAAAGGATTTTTAACACGCTAAAACTTCGTTAATGGGAGTTGTATTGACATGATTTTTTGGCATTTTGTACATCTCAATTACAGTCCAACACAACCCATATTATTATGTTTGTTATTCGTTTCAGCAAATGATTACCTTCAATTAAAGTTCCACAAATTTTTCCAATTAGAAGCTTAATTTGTTGCATGAAATTTTAAAAATGTTACAGGGTTTGACACCTTTTTTGTAGCTAATCTTAGGCTGAACAACTTTTGTTTAAAACTTTTTTGAATAAAAAAACGACAAGACGTTAAAAAGATTCCTTTGTATTTTGACCTGAACTATAATATATTTCGAAAAATTGCCTAGCTCGATTTTACCGCAAGAAGTTAGACTATTTGTTAATAGCTAAATCATTCAAATTCAATAATATACCGAAGACTTATTAGAGTTATATCTAAGGTTCTTAAGAACTCCTTTAATAAAATTGGACAGTGGTCTTTAACTAGTGGTTTTAAATTATCTGCTGAAAAGAAAGTAACTGTCATTTTCTCAAGAAGAGCGTCTGATTAATATCCAAATCTAAAATTACACAATCAATATTTGGAATTCAAAAACAACGTACATTTTTTAGGATAAGTATTCAACAGAACTCCCATGGAAATAATCACTCATCGCAACTAATTTTAGTGTGCAGCAAAAAATTACAATTTGTAAACTCTATCTAAAAAAATGGGACTCTTCCTATTTTATATAAATCTATAAATAGATCAAATAAGACTTTAAATCTATTGCTTGCAATTCAGTAAAGCCTTCGATGTTAAAACCGCGTTAAATTCGGTGCATAGCATTGAAATTGTAAAATTTATGCACATTAGTATCCCCTCTCACAACACCAGGAGTAAATTGTTACTTTATATTGATCACAGTAATACTAATTATCATCTTAACTCTCCTGTTCTCCGTTGCTGTAAATCTTTCAATGCAATCGCAAATCTAGTTGACATCGATATATTTTTTTCTTCCCTAATAACCTTTTCTAAAACACTCAATAATTTTTACTTAAACAATTTATAATAATAATAAAAATAATTTTTTCTTTAACTGTTTAAAATTTGTACATTGTTAAATATTATATCTTACTATATTTTATCGGTAAACGTTTAACTTTATATCTTACTAGCTATATGTGAATACTGTTTTTGGGTTCGTCCTGTTTTGTATTCCAACTAAATAAATAAATAGCTCTGCTATTAGAATAGCTATTGGTCCTTTTTTTACATGCTACATCGGTGGTTAGAAAGAAAGAAAAATTATTTAATAAAAACACATTCCAAGCTATCCAATCAGCGCAGAGATTGAATTATTTAAAAAAAACCTTACTATGAAAGACTAAGAAGCATATTAGGTAATTTAGACTTTCCAAAGGTATCTGTATCTGTAATGTGTGGAGGGTGGGTTATCCCCACGGCATTTAGGCCTCATTAGACCCATTGTGCATCCTCCTAAGACGACAGGCACCTCCTAGCTCGTGAGCCAGCCTACAGATTTAATGTAGTTGACAAAGTCGCCAAGAGGTGCTTCTCTTATATCGGCCGGTGTTAGCCGATACTCGCCGAACACAAATCTAATAAATGAGAGCGTCGAGCAATCGTAAAGGATATACTCGATGGTCTCATCTTCTTGTTCGCACCCTTTGCAGAGTGCGGATTCTGACAGCCCCATGATATGTAGATGCTTCCGTACTTGGCAATGACCAGTCAGAATGCCTGTGACTAGGCGCATATTATGTCTAGTCATAGTCAAGTATTTGTTTGCTGCAGTTTCTTGTTTCGTCCCATCTTTCCTTGAATTTCACAAGGAAATGTTGTTTAATTAGGTCTGTCACTACCGATTTTGTCAGGCCAATAGAAGGGCCAAGTCCCAAAAGTATTTGGTTGGTTGCTTTCTTGGCTAGTGAATCAGTAAGACGGTTTCCTTTCGATGTGGCGTGACCTTTGATCCATCTTAAGGTGACCACATTGTTGATGGATACTTCGGCCAAAGCTTCGTGACATTCTAGTACTAACCGTGATTAAATTTGTGGTCTGTTCAGGGTGAGTAGTGCTTGTCTACTATCTGTATAGATGAGCATATTGCTTTCAGTGATATTGTTTCTGGTTATTTCTTTTACTGCTATGAGAATCTTCGTTAGCTCTGTTTGAACTACACTGGCACTATTGCTCACAGCCCATTTTATGTTTAAGTTTAAGAATCTGGAGTATATTCCATATCCTGAGCCTTGTTTTGCTTTAGAACCATCGGTGTAGATATGAATCTATGGAAGATATAAATATAGATGTTCTCTTGAAGTAGTGGGAGCGTATCGGGAGCCTCCTGCCAAAAGCGACGTCTCGCCTCACCAGATCCTACATCAGGTTCTATTCCAACCGTGCAGAGGTGTGTCATTTTCGTCAGACCAACCTCCTTGATGTAAATATCAAGGGGAGTGAGACTAAGAATGACTTCCATGGCTCTGGTCGGTGTTGTTTTCATGGCTCCTGTTATGTTGAGACATACTGTTCTTTGAATTTGTTCTAGTTTACGGATAGCAGTTAATTTTTGGATTTTTGGTACCCAGACAACTGCACCATATGTTAGCATAGGTCTTATGATAGCCGTGTAAGTCCATGCGACGACTCTGGGGGAGAAACTCCAGATGCGCCCCATGGTTTGGCGGCATTGTTCATAAACAACGTATGCTCTTTTAACTCTGTTTTCTGCGAATTCCATGTAAACTTGCTGTCAAAGGTGAGATCTAGGTACTTTACCTCTGTTGAAAAGTTTGGTTTTGTGTTTGGGAGTTCTGGAGGTTTTAATTCCATTTTCATCCTTTCCCTTGTGAAAAGGACCATTTCTATCTTCGTAGGATTGATAGAAATTGAATGGTCCTTGCACCACTGTTCTATAATGTTTAGAGCTACTTGTGTGTTCTCAAAATTCCCTGTTTGCAGAATAACCAGGTCATCTGCATGTGCTATTGTGTAGTGACCGTCATTATTGAGGCGGCTGATGAGGGTGTCGAGGACCATATTCCACAGTAGAGGTGATAGCACCCCTCCTTGTACTTTCCAAACTATTTGTTCCTCACCTACTTCCCTGGACTATCCCATTTCTGAAATGCAACATTCAGTTAACCAGCTTTAAAAATTACCCGCGACGTGCCATTTATCGTGCTCTAAAGCATTCAAATGATTCGAATATTCAAAATTACCTCATTATTCCCTTAGTAGCCCTTTATCCTAAACATTCATATAATTCGTTTGAAAAACTAATCAAGACGGATCTCCATCGATCACAAGGGTTAGAAAGAATCATCTGGGTACCGTCACATATCGGCATCCAATAAAACGAACAAGCCTATAAAAGTGAGGGTGTCACGACAATAGGATGCGGAAAAAAAGACGCGGGAAAAAATTACGCGGGGAAAAAAGACGCGGGACAAAAGGACGCGGGACAAATGGACGCAGAGCAAAAGAAATCCCTACAATTTTGAAGCCCTGCACTCAAAGAAAAATCTATACTTTTTCAAATGTTATAAGCATTTTTATATATTCCTTCTACAAAAAAAATGTCATTTTGTCTTATAAATATTTACTTTAAACCCCATGTTTTAGGTATTCCTGAATTATTTAATGTGGCAGGGGTAGAAAGGATTACTTTTTAAAAATCTATAAGCTATAGTAAAAGAAAGAAAGCACTCGTTAGTAATCATTTATACCTGACAGCATTGTTTATGGCAAAATATGGTAATTTGTAATTAAAAGATTACATTTAACGGCAAAAAATTACAAAAAAATACAAAAAAAAAATAAACAAAAATTACAAAAAAAAATACAAAAAAATGTTAAACAAAAAATTATAAAAAAATACAAAAAAATTTAAACAAAAAATTCCAAAAAAAATGTAAACAAAAAATTCCAAAAAAAAATCACATAAAAAATAAAAAAAAAGTTGGAAACACGCCAGCTTTAAGCTGCCAGTCCTAAGCCTGGATAAAGTGTGAAGGCAAGTTTATCGTATTTTGTCACAGGCCAAATCAGGAATATTTGACAGGCATTGCTCACAATTTTCAGTTGAAAACTTTTTTTTAACTACAAACATATTCAAATAATGGCATTTAAATAAAAAACTTACAGGCGTATTACAAAACTCCTCAATTTAATAAATAGGAAAACTACAATTGCTTTGCAAAACCAAGTTTGCATTGTCATTAAACTTAATTGTTAATGTCACTTAAAATTAACTATTTTTATAGTAATTCAATAAAATTACGCGTCCTTTTTTCCAGCGTCCTTTTTTCCCCACGTCCTTTTGACCCGCGTCCTTTTTCCTCGCGTCCTTTTTTCCCGCGTCCTTCTGTCCCGCGTCCTTTTTTCCGCGTCCTTTGTCGTATATCCAAAAGTGAGCGAGATACAGCAATCAGTGACGACGCGGAGTTAGTTTCTAAAAATCTGAATATGTTCCTTAAACATGAAATTACGCATTTGTGACAACGCATGTGGCAACAACGGGACACAAAATTAAAAGAAGGGAAGAGTGGTGTCATACGATGGAAACAAAATACCTAACCGTATAAAACAGGTAATTATATCTCGAATACGATTAAGATATTAGGTTATTCACTCTTATTTATTTTCCCGAGATTATGCTCCAAAATTTCAAGAATGTTATATCACTTTCTCAGTATCGAGTGCAATAATTTCAATGAGAAACGAAAAAGGCATCGACTCCCTAACAACTTAAGAGACCTTACTTGTTGAAAATTTTCTTATCGATAAACTGATTGTCTATCTAAAAACTAATTTAAACTTATTTTGTTTATATTATGGTAATTCTTATTATCAAATATGCATTATTATAAATGGTTGGTGGATGTAACTATTTCTTTAATAAAAAAATGAATATTTTAGTTCCCTTTAAGAAAAATACATTATTTTCAGCTTTTATCGAGAAAACGCATAATTGTCACTCAATATATTGTGTTTCTTGATCCGCCACTGATCACTTACCACAAGGAAAACAAAAGATAGTCTTGTTGGTGTTAGTGTACCAACAGATAGGAGGAAAAGAGCGTGGTGCCCAATCACCATTTATCACGCGTTACAGGTGTCCATTGTTATAGAATGTTGTGGTGTTGTATTGCGTTAGTTCGTCGGTTCTGGAACTAGACAGAATTTGATACATACTCCTAATGGTCAGAATATATCCATTTCAAAGCGATAATTTGACAGCACGTCACTACTGTATCGGGAAAGAGAGTTGTTTGACTCCAAAGGAATACGCGAGATAAAATTAAAAGAAGGTTGCATATGAAAATGTGTTAAACATAATATACAATTTTCCAGTTATTTTGGAAAATATAAAATCGGGTAAATAAAAGGTTTTCTATGCTTAAAAAATTTACGATTCGTTAAATAGCATGCTATAAAATTAATAAAAAAAATATATTTTAAACTGGAAAAAGAAGAATTTTAAGCAACGGGAAGTAGTATGCCATAGTCTGTCAATAAAAAAGAAGATTAATTAGTTGTACAATCGAACGTAAAAGTGTACAATTTTGTCACTGAAAGCTGTACAATTCAAAAATCCCTAGGAACAACACTGATTTTACTCACAATCTCCTATTGTATGTATATGTTTCAAATATTTGTAATAATAATGTAACCATACTTAAAAAAAAATTAAAAAGTAACGAAGAATATAACAAGTTGATTGAATCTAAGAGTTAGTTAATTATTTTGCCAGTTACATATTGAATGAAAAATATACTTAGTAATATGTCAAACAATTAATTTGAATGGACCCCACCAGAACTATGAGTAGCTACAGAAAATATAGCATATAGTAAGTGGCATCTGCTGGTAAGGAAGTGGTAAATGCTAGACTTTTCCGGCAAATATACCTCCGTCCATATATTCAGTTTTGTTTGAATTCAATTGAAAAATTCAGGTTTAACTTTTTTGTTTATCAGAAACCGAGTCATAAACCACTAAAGTCAAAACGCATCCGTATTTCTGGAATCACCTAAAAATCTTACAATTTCGGTGATTTCGCTGAAATCCACCTTAATATTAGACGATTTTGCCGATATCCCCATTTTATACAACCTCTATGATACCGGCAGAATCGTTTAATATTTCTAAAAAAGTTACCACAGGGATAACTGACTAACTGCATCTAAAGCGCGAAATTGAGCTGGGATCGAAAGAGATCGTAAAAATGTACCCCCTCCCCTCAACCCCTAACATTGGATAATATTTTATAAAAAGTTACAACAGGGATAACATACGGTATCGGATTTGGAAAATGACTAATCCTGAAGGTCCTGATCATAAAATAAACAATAAATTTGGCCAAATAATTTTTGACAGCTTTTATAACAAATTACGAGGGAAAAATACTTTTTTAATTGTTATTTAAACAATTACATGGATACTAAGAAATTATTCTTTTTTTTTTTTTTTTAAATACTACATTTTAGTAAACGGTATAGAAACTATTGAAAATTATGTGTGTGTCAATTATGAAGATATTTATAACTCCTTACTTTTACGACCTGAAGGTCAAAACTTCAGAACTTAGAAGACCACCTCATAAAGAATTGCAGTTTTCGAGGATCCATAACCCCTAAATCTTTATTATAATTTTAACAACTAAAGATAAAAGCAATCATTCTAACGATGACGATAGTCTGGATACATTGAATAGATAACACAAGTATTAATAAACTTTATTGTATTGTCTACCTGATTATCTAAATGAGCACCTATTACATTAGCTCTATCTTAAATTGAATGTATACTTCTGATAAATTAGTTAAATGTATATAAACAAACAGTTAAAATAGTATTGACGCTTTTAAAACGAGCATTTCAGGATAATATCATGAACAATGGAAAAATTTAAACACTGTTGTATTTCTTGAAGGTGGAAATAGACAGAAGTATTTTTTGGGTATCAGTAAAGAGTAACATATTGACCACCAACACTAGCTGGTAAACTTAGGGGATAAATTATTTAACTTATTGTTTTGATTGGAAACCTCCACGTTCCACACACTGTTTAAGATAAAATATGTTGTCAATGATATTAATGAATCTGAAAATCCAATTACATATTAGTCAAAAAGTTATTTATCACAAAACGGTGCACGTTTTCTTCAACTACATAGTTTAGTCTTATTCAATATATATGTATTTTAATTATTGTTATATAAGTTACCTTATGTCCGTAAATTAAGTACCTACCTCTAGGTACAAAACAAAAAATTGGATAATTAAATTGTGACCCATCTTGTTATTATAGTTTCATTTTAGGCTACAATTTATTTAATTGCATTTTAATAACTAACGATCCCATAAAAAAGTTTACACATCAATCGATTTAATGAAGATTTGCTTGAATCAACATCTATACAGATTTAATAATTGATTATACCTGCTTACTTAATCAGGCTAACTATTGTATAAATTTTAGATAATTATTTTGACCTTCCGAAACCTCGAACACTATTATTTATATTTAAGAAGAAACATCGTTGACTGTTGAGCTGTTGAATCTACCCATTAGTATTCCAAACATTACATTACCACTGAATTTTTAGTCGTGAAGTGTTTGTAACTAACAGAGACGGATTAGGGAACATTTTAACGAACGCTTTTTAACTTATTAGCTGTTCTTAAAGATTATTCTAATAACATAACCATTCTGAATGATTCAAACTCTGAATAATGCATTATACTAAACCAGAAATACATAAAATAACTCTCTTTACATAAAATTGTATAGAGTGGTGGATAAATACTGTAAAAAAAGCAGTTAAAAATAATTCTGATACGGTTTCTTTTAATCTTAAAAGAATCAAAATAAAAAAATCAAGCAGATTGACTTGGCTCCCTTTATAATAATGATTTTCTTTATAATAATGGCTTTCTTTATAATATCATTAAACTTTTAAAACAAAAAATATATAAATAGTGACCAGATAATAATAGCGCAGTATATAATTTTTAAACTCTTTGCATAACAAAAACTTGACCAGTTCCTGATAAATTATACTATTACTTACATGCAGTAGATTAAAAGCAAAAAAAATCGTTTAAAATAAACCCTCAAGGTATTTAAATCTAATTAATACAGAAATTATCTTATTTTCCATGACAATTAGTTCACAATTGAAGTCTACAAGCTGTTCTCTTTTCGCTGAGTCTATCTAGTAGGCGACGATATTTTTGCAACAATTTTTTTTCTGACATTTCAATCTATAGTTGTTTACAAGTTTAGTTAATGACAGTTGCCAAATATACATGATTGTATGTTACATAAATTTAAAGAATTCATTTCGCCAATAATTGATAGAAATGAACAAGGAATGTTACTAGGCTGTGATTTTTTACAATTTCAAACGTTGCTTAAATCACAAAGAATATTTTGAGGAAATCAATCGAATGCTTGGTGTCTTGCATAATTAATTTTAACGTGATCCTTTTTCCCTAAATGACAGTTTTCAGCCTCCTAAGCAAGATCTTGGAACGTGATTAAAGACGATATGCACATTAGTGTCAGAAACATTCAAAAAACTTTAAATATTAGTGTGAAAGCAATTAACGTTATTTTACACAGATATTTGAAAGTCCGTAAGCTTTATTCTCGGTGGATTCTCCACAACTTGACTTTATCTCAAAGAGAAGACCGTGTGAGATGGTGTAGATCGCGTTTACCGTAGATCGTCTAATTTGGTGTACTGTACAATATGGTACAACTTTGGTGATAAAATATGGGTATACTGCTATGATCCCGAAAAAAGACAATAATCGTCAATTTGGGTCTTTGAAAATGAGTCGGTTCCAAACAAAAGATGTTCGTGAAAACACCGGAACAAGAAGATGATCGCAACCTTTTATGGGATTACTGGGAATTTTTCCACTGTAGTACTGAAAGAGAGATGTACTGTTAATTCAGAATGGTACACTACAGTTGCCTCAGGTTCTTCAAAAGGTTCGCGAAAAATGTCCAAGACGGAAGGATCATCTTGCATCAAGATAACGCTGGGTCATTCGCTGTATAATCCAGATCCAGCACCTAATAACTTTTTTTATTTCCGCAGGTAAAACGTTTTACATCGGCCGAAGAAGCGGTTGATGCCTTTAAAAATGACAGAAATAAACTACGGCCAGAAGATTGGAAAAAATGTTGTCAGTGTTGAAAACAATACTGTGACTAATTATAAATAAATGTTTTTCGTATCTATCTATCTAAGATGTGGTTCAAAACCCACTCGTACTAAAGCTCGCATGCAATTTCTCCCCATATTCTTGATGAATTCAGGAATATGTCCGATTGGTGCTTACACGATTTCTTCAGGTTCCGGATATTGTATCCCGAAGTGCCATTTCAGTTTTCCCCAGGCGATTTAGGTGTCTTCTAAGGCCGCAGTGTCCCGCAAACATATTTTATACGCTATTTAGTTTGCTTCTGCTAAGGTTTAGCAGTTGATTTTGTCTGCTCGTGGATGGACACTATGAATATTTTTTATCTATTCCTTTAGTACCAATTTAACATATTGATATGAACTACCAATAGAGTTTTCTCAGCTCCCTTCCAAGCCAGGAGCTCTGTTTTTTCGTTTCCCAACACTTCCTCATGTCCCGGCCCCCATTCAAGAGTGACCTTGTTATGTTCTACCAGGGGGTAGAGAAACTGTTGGCTATCAAATATTAATTTAGATTGTACTTCTACCCTTTTCAGTGCTTTAAGCTGCCTGTCTGTCATAATAAAGACTCTCTTACCTCTAAAAAAGTCATTTTGCACATCTTTGGCGCATACATTTATTGCTGTAACTTCAGCTTGGAAGACTGTTGTCAGTGGCCCCATGTTCAGACTAATAATCCTTCCCCCATGTTTAGACTAATGATCCTTCTCTATAGTTCATATGGTAAATCCCAGCCACTGTGTTGTTTTTCATCTTCGGGCCATCTATACACCAGATTGATTCGTTTTTGTACTTCTCTATTTTCCCAGTTTTTGGCCCTTTCCGGTATTTAAATATCGAAAATATCCCTACAGTCATGATTAAAAGGTGTTCTATCCGATGACATTCTTATGCCTGAACATCGATTGTTTTAATTTCTCTAATATCATTGTATGGTGTCCTTTTTTTGAAAGTTCCCATTCAAATCCATTGGTGAATAGTCTGTATGCCGCCGCCATAGCCTCCTGATCCACCTCAAGGTTTAATAAAGAAAAACCTAACAGTAGTTCTCTTACTGCAGTTAGCGTAGTTCTAAATGTCCCTATTATTATCATTATCATTATTATTATTATTATTATTTGTTGTTGATTTGTCAAAGATCCCATGCATCTTTGCTTTCTCTCTGTTGAATTTTTCTGTAACCAAACCGTTGTTTTATTGTATTAGGCTCAACGGAAAGATAACCTCGTATTTTACAAATGCAGGCACTTAATCTTCTGATTGTCAATAAGGAGTAAATGCATTGATTTTAAAGAAATATTGTTATATAAACAAAGAAAAATAACAGCGGCCCCACTTGGAACCTTGGGAAACACCAAATGTTTCAATTATTGTATAGTGTATTCTGTTTGAGATATAAGATTATGTTAATTGTATAAATTTAATTCCTTTGACTGCATTGAGCAGTAAGCTATGACTGATTTGATAGAATGCTTTCTAAATATCAGTGTTTTAGAGATATCGGTATTTGAACGATACAGTAGATGGAAATCTACTATCTCTTGTTTATGCAGATAGGTGTGATGTGTTTGAATTTAGCGACATATTTTCTTGTTACCTCGGGCGCCAATTTTTTTTTTAAGTTTACACAACCTTTTGAAATTAATCAGTTAGAGATAAAAATCCAGGGATCAAATGGTTTAAGACTTACAGATAGTAGTATTTTAATTGTTCCCATTACTGTTTGGAATCTTTAGGATATGAATATTTAAAAAATCCAGTAAATCAATTTAGGGATGATTCACCATAATTTACAAGAGTCCAGGGGGATAAATATGCTGTCCTTGTTGATAGTGATTTCCAGATTGAAATTACAAGTGAGTTTTCTTTATCAAGGATAGACTCTTAATATTTGTGCCATCCTACGTCAGAACCTCGTACCTTCAGAATAATTGTTTTTAAATAAAAAAAAAAAACATGTTTATGTGTTATATCTTTTGAACTAAAAGCTTTGCAAATAAAATTTTTGGACAGACAAGCAAAAATTAGCTTTTTCTATATACATTTATAATAAAAATATGTTTTTCAAAAAAAAAAAAAAAACAAATTGCACATACCAGTTGATTTTTTCAGAATTTTAGAAAATTACTGATTATTACGCCTTGGTATCAGTATAATCCTAGCAAATAAACTAATAAAAACTAATACTAAACTAATAAAAAAATTGGCACCTCCGGAAAAGTGGTAAAACAAAATAATGAAACGATTATCCGGGACGATTATAATTTGAGGATCAACAAGTTCATAATCTCAAAATCCGTTGTTTTAATAATTACTGTATAATAATTGTATGATGATGGCTCGATTAAAAAATCTTCTGTAGCCAATCGCAAGGACTGATATTATTCATTTACTGGACAAGGGTTTTCCAGGTTTGTTAATCTATAAGGACACACAGTTAATTATTATCATCCGGCGACTGTCTTTATCTGGCCAATGTTACCATAAGCTTAGATATATCTTTCATGCATTTTATTTTCTAAAGATAAACATATTAGAGCTGCTTGACAATCAGAGTAGATGGCAATAATTTTGCCTGATACTTGCTGATTTATTATTTCTCTTGTATAACTATTAGTTTAGCCTGGAGTATTCTCCTAAAATGTGGAAAATCATTGTTTTCCACTTGGGTCCAAAGATTTCAACACCGGCTCGTTCCTTGGTTTTTGAACCATCTGTATACCAGACGAGTTCAGCCTGTTGGGAGATCCCTGTTTTTCGGATCCTTGGTCTGGTATTTGAATTTGCAAATATATTTAAAATTTGTATGTGTTCATGGCTATATCAGTAGGCATTTCTAGATTCTTTTTACTTGCCGATATAGCCTCGTATGGTCAACGTTGTGTAGTTGGCTTATTGGGTACTGCATTAGCCTGTGAATAACAGACCTGGATTCTCCAAAAAACTAATACACATTAAATATTTTGATACCCGCGAATTTATTTAATTGACAACTTAAAAACTTGCATCTAGATACGCATCAGCGCACGAGCTTAGAGAAACCCTGACGTCTTACATAAAAAAAATGCGTAGCTACCAGCCCGCTCCAAGTATTTTGCCAGGCTCTTTTTAAGGAAATATTTTTATCTTAGTACGCCTATTTTATGCATTTACGGGGTATTTTTGAGTTTGATTC
Source organism: Psylliodes chrysocephalus (assembly GCA_927349885.1). NCBI lineage: Eukaryota > Metazoa > Arthropoda > Insecta > Coleoptera > Chrysomelidae > Psylliodes > Psylliodes chrysocephalus. Next base: position 54,335,559 of record OV651818.1, on the reverse strand, counting down.
AATTCTAAATAAAAAAATGGGGGTTTTTGCTACGCACAGGTAACAAATAAACCACCAGTATTCCATTTTTGCTAATAGGTCAATTTAAAAAAAAAATGTAGATACGGGGTTTTGACATAGGATAATTTATCATAACCGTATTTCATTATTTTACTAATTTATATTTTCATACTGTTCCTAGTTACAAGTGAGTAAGTACCTAGTCCATTACTGAAACTCTTCTTCAAAAAATTATAAATAGTTATTCATTTTCATTATTGATTTATTTTGAACTTTGAACCCGAAGCGGTACGTAAAACAAATTGAAAAAATTAAAATTGTGACCGTGGGAAATACATATTTCGGTATCAATTTAGGTATAAGTACTTAATCAAGGCGCTAGGTCGTTGGATCGAACAAGAACAGTGGGTAACTAAAAATTCAAATTAGAAAACTGTTTAAATAAATTTAGTTTTATGGTTGTTTTATAGAATTACTTTTGCTTTCGTCTCCAATTAAAACCAGTTTTTTTAGAATTGGAAAGAATCGATTAATTAAAACAAAGTTAATTTTAAAATTTGAATATTTAATTGTGCTACAATTATTGAAGATCGAAATGTTTGATAGAAAAACTGAGTAGTCATCTATTTTGTGAATTTTGTGGATAAAGTTATTATTATAATAGGTAAGATGTATTATAATGAATATAATAATTTAAGAATTATATTAAATAATATAACTTTATTAACAATTATCACAGGACTTGTATTTTATTATGAAGAATATAAATTCAAATTGTCTGTTACGGTATTAACCTTATGAAAAAGCTAGATTTTACTTTGTGACCCTCAGAACAATAATTAATGGTATAAACAATGGGATGTAAGGTCTAAGCACTGCGGTTAACCATATCTCTATATAGGTACCATTTGGGAAGGGGAGACCAAGTAAAGCGACAGGCGTAAAATGACAGTGAAGGAGACCGAAAACGGTCTGTTCACGTCTAAACACATTTTGGATGGCGCGACGTAGGATAGCACTTTTAGCACGGCAGTATTTACTGATTGCTGCCTGCCGCTTGAAGTTGGTCTTGGTCTCGCCTTCCAAAATATTACCTTATCAACCCTCATTGTGGGGTAGGGCGAAGTGTAAAGGTACGTAAAACTGAAAAATGGTAAAGAACAGAATTAAAGAATAAAAAGGGGCCGAGATTTTTATAAGGTACTAGAATGAGTTGAGGTCCAGGCTGTAGTGTAACCTTCAGAAGTTTAAGTCCAATGCATAGACAAAGCATGTGGTAGAGAGCAATATCACTGAAGAGACTCTTAATGAATCCGGATTCTATCGATATTATAAAAACAAATTTAAATAGAATAATAAAAGGATTTGTCGAGACGTAATACAAGTTACAAGATAAACCCAAACGGTGTACATATAATTTGTGACACTGAGTACTGTGGAACAGAGAATTTTAGTACGCCCGCGCAAAAACAAAATATTTTAACGAATGAAATTTAAAGTCTATAAATAGGAAAAATGGAAGGTTATTAACGCTATTATCAGTTGACCAAGAGTGAGAAACGAATGTATTAAGAGTGTATGTATGTGGTTCAAAATATCTTAATTAAAAGCTCTGGAAAAGATGGAAGGGAAAAGAAGGGAAAATAGTGACTGTGTGAGCGCTGAGGTAGAGACCAGTGGGCTAAAAGAAAAACAGTCAAATTAACAATAGTGCATCATCTGGTCACTAGAGTAGAGACCACTAAAAAGAAGAATTTGAGATATGACTATGAAGAGAGAAGGAGCCAAAGCGGCAATGGTTAAATTTCAAATTTCCGTCCTTCTTTTTATAAAGTTCGCGAAATTGACTGTAGTTGGCATGTCAAATAACAGCGGTGTTAATTTTCTATGTAAGTCAATGTAAAATTAAGTGATTTTTTAAAAAAATGGTGAAAAGAATCAAAATAATGTGAAAAAAAGTACCTGAGCACAAGTAACATGAGTGATAAAACACATCAAAGAAAGATTTACGTCGTTCCAGATTGTAAAACGGTATACACATCGTATGTAAAAGAAAACAAGGAGAAATCAATTCAATGCCTTTTTAAAGCTTCTTGTGTAAATAAAATTATTTATTTCTAAATATAATATTTTTTGTAAACTAGTCACAAATCCATATCTTACGGAGTGTAGTTTATTTTATTACAAGTTTCTATAATATAAAATATTACAGTCATAGATTCTGACTTACAAACAACAACAATTACACATTAAATTTAACTTGCAAAAAACAAAATTTGTTTTTTATAGAGTTTTATTGTTAGATGAAGAGTTACTACTGTTATTTTTGTTTGTTGGACCCAAATGTTGTGATTGTACCTAAATGTTTTTTATAGGATCCTAAATAGGGCCGATAAAGCATCTAGAGATGATGATGTTCACACGTTTAAGTTAAAGTTTTTAAAGTATATTGCCATCTTGCAATTTTGTAATTTTCTTAACCCCATGTATCTTCCTTTTAGGCCTGAAGATGGCTCTCGATACGAAACCGGTTGCCTTTGATAACATTTAGTTAATAAATAACTTTTTATGTGGTACTGATTTTGAGATTTTTATTTTCGCTTATGAAAATAGCCACATTTGAACTTTTGAATAACCGCTACAATTTATGCATAAATTCAGTTAGCTTTGTGAAGGAAGATGGCATGATATAATCGACTACCATTTTTTTAGACAATCTATTGAATTGCAACCTTTATTTTAGAAGTAATTTACTGTTCACCCTGTTATCATGCGATAATTATTTGTCAAGTAGAAGAAGAAATAATTGTGTTTCCTTATTTTATGTTTAGCAGCATCTCATGTTATGCTGGAGAGTGGTTTTGGTCATACAAGGCTTTTACCATTCGGTTTTCTATTTCGTTTCCAGGAATTCATTACATTATACTCACATTATCTTGTACCATAGTGATAAGTAACTTTGATTTGGACAATAGTTTAATGGTAAACATATTAAATTTCATTGCAAAATAATAGTCTTTTTTTTTTTTCTAATTCTTTATATAATTAAAAATTTCATGGTTCTGATACTCAACCTAAAATTTTAATTCAATTCCTAACGACTTTGTCGATACTTAGTGCCGATTCCTAAATATCCAAGACGTTAAAAAACGTAGAGACTTTTTTTACAAATGCATCTTCCTCTAAAATGTCCATTCATTCTTGAACTATATTTATACATTGCTCCCCACCATATTTTTAAGGTGCCCATCCAATTTGGATTCTATATCGTTCTCTAGCATATCGCTATGATATCCAATATTTGTTTTTTTTTACTTGTTTGTCTGGTGTTGTGTCCCGCGCAATTTCACTTTATTCTATGTATTTGCAGTTTCTTTGACATTTCTGATTGTTGTCTTTGCATCGCTATATTAGCCTTGGCAATTTTGTTCATGTTGACTTTGTGAACGCTCTTACTCAGTTTTACGATTTGTCTCGAGCATCATTCATTTATATATTATAGTTATTTTGTCCTATTTCGATTATAATGTCTTTAGTAGGTATCCAGTCCGTGAACCTTTTCTCTCCAAGATAAATTCATCCATATATCATATTTTTGTTCATAGATAATCTAAAAATTTAAAGAGTGTTATATTAAAAACTATTAGTGACTCTATATATATCCAACCATAATGTTTTTTAATTCCTTATTCTGAATGAATATACTTCATACAATTATTGATAATTAATATTAGTTTCTTTTAACAGCTGAACCAAAATATGCAATTCTGTTTTAAATACATATTAAAATAAAAAATTAATGGTATGTGGTAGAGGAAATGAAACTAGTTGAACTATGCAATCGCGTATTTACTAGCTGTTATTAAACACATATTACCTTCTAGATAATTCACTGTCGATTGTCGATATCCTGTAACAGTTTTGCTTTTGTTGTTCTTTTCGACCACATACAAATATTTAATAGGCATATACGCTGATCACTCGCTATTTACCTGGTAAATTATAACAGTATAGGCAGCATATACGGAGTGGCCCAAAAATCTGGAAACGGCCAATTATCTCGTGAATTGCTAGTCCTAATTGTACAAAATTTGAGATGCACCTATTTTGGGATACGTTGATTCCAGATTTGATATTTGCAATGTTGCCAGATTTGCCGTTTTTCTTAAAATATTAGTCACTTTGGTTTTTCAAATTCATCACCCTGTATATTCAGTCATTATTGAAATCTCCTATTCAATACGAGTTCAACCATATGTAACACTTATGATTTTATGTAGTTCACCAGACGCGGAGTTTTTAATTGGCGAAATAGTCATGCCTGGGAAACTGAAAACCCCTATGTAAATAAAGAAAGTCATTTCTAGTACGAATTTAAAATAAATATCTGATGTGGTTTAATAGGAGATACATTGCTAGATCCATTTGAATTACCTCCCAATTTAAATGCTGAGTCATATTTAAATTTTTTAACCAATGACTTAAACGATATTTTGGATGATCTTCCATTACAATCAAGAAGAAAAATGTGGTTCATGCAGGATGGTGCACCTCCACATTTTTCACTGGCTGTACGTGATTACCTAAATCAAACTTTCCCTCAGCGTTGGATTGGTCGTGGTAGTGAATTTCAATGGCCACCTCGCAGTCCCGACTTTAATCCACTGGATTTTTATGTGTGTGGTTACATGAAAGCTATTGTTTATTCTTAGTCTATATATTCCAGAGACGAGTTATGGAATAGAATTGTAGATGCGGCTGATTCAATAATAACACCACATTTTTTAAGATCAGACGATCCTTATGTAAACGGGTACAGTGGTGTATAAGAGTTGGTGGTGGCCATGTTGAAAATTTTTTGTAGTATTTATTATTTTAAGTTGAATGCTAACAATATCTGAAAATTATGTAAGATGTATGTTTTAGGTAAATTCGTTTTAGTTAAGTAATGTTGTTGTTATGGTTCTTGTTCAAGTGTTTTATAATTTTGTCTTTATTTTTAGGTTAAAATACCAGAATTTATTATTGGTCTGTTAAGCAGCAAACGTTTCGTTAAAATAAACAAATAATTTTGTATTATTGTTTCCTAATTTTTGTTTCATTACAATCTAATATTTAAAATAAATACAAAATGTCTCAAAATAAAATTAATTTTAGGAACGACAAACTTTTTAAAACTCCCTGAATACTATTTTTGGCTTACGTAGAGAATACGATATTAATTATCATTTAAACGTTTTTTGTGAATTGATTTCATTTAGGGGAATATTACATTTTGTAGTTACCATGGCCCTGCGACCAAGTAGTGAATTACAAACTTTCAAATATCTCTTAAAGATCAAAGAAGTATAACTTTTTTATACAAAAATGATAAGCCTTTCTAAATTTAATACGTAAATTGTTAATTAATGAGGGATAAAAAATTTTAAGCTGTTTAATTCTCTTCAATATGGCGTATATGGCGACATCTACGAGATAACTCAAATCTACTAACATAATCTTGTTTGCCCCTATAAAAAATAGAACTACCCCAACTTTCAAAGCTGTATCTCAAAAAATGGTTCCTTTATTAACAAAAATATATTTTATTTCCAACTTTAGATCAGAAAGGAGCGATCTCAGACCCATTGTTGTTGAGTAAAATATTTTTATTTTTGCCTTCCGAATCTACAGTTATAATTTGACCCATTACTTATGACTCACCCTGTATGTATCTCTGTATCCGTAACGTATGGAGGATGGGTTGCCCCACGGCACTTAGGCTTGACTAGGCCCATTGTGCGTCCTTCTGAATTGATGTAGTTGACAACGTCGCCGAGAGGTGCTTCTCTTATATCGGCCGGTGTTAGCCATATTAAATCTCGCCGAGCAAACGTAGAGGATATGCTCGCCTTCTTGTTGTGCAGAATCTGACAGCCCTATGCTCTAGAGGTGCTTCGTACTTGGAAAGACCAGTCAGAATTCCTGTGATCAGTCATAGTTAAGTATTTGTTTGCTGTTGTGTTGTTAAGGTAATTTAAAGGCTTCCTGGCAACTCTGGAATGACTTCCATGGGTCTGGATTGTGTGGTTTTCACGGCTCCTTTTATGTTGAGACATTCTGTTTTTGAATCTGTTCTAATTTGCGGATAGCTATCAATTGTTAGGTTTTCGATACTCAGACAATTGCTCTGTATGTTAGCATAGGTCTTGTGATAGCCATGTAAGTCTATATGATGATTCTGGTAAACGCCTTAGGTGCGCTCCATGGTTCGCCGACATTGTTGATAAACCATTGCTTATGATTTTTTGACTCTGCTCGTCTAGATGTGAGTTCCATGTTAACTTACAGTCAGCGGTGAGACCCAAGTACTTTACCTCTGTTCCAAAGTTTAATTTTGTCTTCAGAAGCTGTGTGTTTAGTTTCTTGTTAAACGGACCATTTCTATCTTCTTAGAACTGATAGTGAATGGTTCTAGCACCACTGTTCTGTAACTTAATGGATTCCGTCGAAATATATCATAAATAAAGTCTTAAGTATGTTTAGTATTACCACCGCAGTCTACTTCTTATATTTATTGTAAAAACTCTTTTGTTGGTTATTGTACTAATTTAGAGTTGTCAAACACGAAGCCCATCTGTAACCTGGGAAAAGTGGGTTATCCCATAGCTCTTATGTCTCACTAAGCTCATTGTGCATCCTCCATGGACCTGCCCCTCAATTCGTCAGTCTTGCACGCTAATAATGTCTCTATAAGCCCCCATTTTCAAAAGTGATCATTTGGTGGTGGGCTTCTATCACCCCGATGGTAAATGCCCGGGTGGAGTTATCCTATCCACCCATTGTGGGCTAAGCCCGAACCTAATATTTTAGTATATTTTTAAAAATACGTTTAAGCATTGAAATAAATGAACATATTGAACTTTTCAAAGCGATCCACTCTCGTGATTTCATGTTAATATAAATAATTTACAAATCCTACATAGTAATCTTAGACTTGCGTGATAAAATCTTGTTAAGTATAAATGCTGAAACTAGATATTAGAAATTGACATTAATGCTTTAAGAAACTACAAGAAATTATAAACTGTTATTGGAAGGATCTAAATTTAATTTGTCTATTAATAATTTATATCATCTGTTTTAAAGTATATTGGTGAAGGTCTTTTTTTATTGAAAAAAGGTAATTTTATCTAAGTCATACATAAACCCTAGATCTGTGCATTAATATTTTGTTTTTATTTGTTTCTAATGGTGTACAACTTGGGGGAAATAATGGAACTGCTGGTATTATTTTAAAAATGCAAGATAAATTAAAAATTATTTCTATTTTGACTGTGTAAACGTGATGTAAACAATAGAAAAAATATCGTTCTCAATGACTAAAGTAAAAATTGATGATTACAGAAATATATTTTATTTATTATTTTTTTGTCAGCTATTCATAATACAAATACTCAACTGTTTTTACAAAAATAATTAACTATAGTCTGTTTAAAAACCAATCAAATTGAAGAAGCACTCTGCCTATCTCCGACTGAATAAATAGCTGCATTTTGTTTGTAAACACGTTTGACAGTGACATCATCGAATTCTTAAAAAAATATATTTATACTAAATATGATAAACACACATCTGAAATTGATTTGGTGGAAACTCATTATCGGCAACGATTTTTTTTTATTTTATTCCGATCACTGTGTTTGTGTTTTGAACTGGTGACCTAACAAGTTTGGGGAACAGGTTGCATAAAAACAAAATGCAAAAAAAATCGTGGGATTTTTCGAAACGTTGACCGTGAAGGTCACATGAAAAGCATTTTTAAACAACTGTGAAGTGTTTATATAAATGTACAGGGAATATAATTCAAAAGAAATTTTGAGAACTCTGCTTTAGATATAAAGTAATGTATTATGCTGTGGTACATGTTGGAAGCACTTTCTAGTCTTGTTTTAATATTGATAGCCTTTGTACTCTCAGATGGTTAAAGGTTGTTACAATTCAGATTTCGCTTGATTACTCTTAATTATTTTCTCTCTCTTCTCTGTCAGTTTTTCAGTACATTCAGTATACGATTACTGACGAATAATTATCTCATTCCCACTCTTTAATACTTTTCTACACTTTTCTCCCTACTTTGAGTTCTATAACGACAAAAATAATTTGGTCATCTGTGCGTGCATATGTGCGACGAAATGATAACTCTTGAAAGCTCCAATTGGTCTACGGTTTTCACTTTACTTAATTTCTTCTTTCAGCCGTGAAATCTATTCGATTATTGGAATTTTTTGTTTATTTGTGTTTCCATATGTTGTATATTATGGAAATTTTCACTAGTAATACCACTAGAGGTCAATTATTTCCGGAAATTTTTTCGAGCTCATGAATATTTTGAAAATTTCCCGAGTCGCAGACGAGGGAAATTTTCTAAAAATATTCATGAGCGAGAAAAAATTTCCTGATATTAATTTGACCTCGCGTGGTATTCGGTAAGAAAATTCCACACCTGTAATTTTGAACCAATCAAAATACGTGTTTTTGACAGATCACCATGGCAACGGAGGTATTTTAGTGGATTTTTTTTTCTCGTGGGGTACCCAACAGCGAATTATACTGGAAATTTTTTGACGTTTACAATAACAGACCATTTTTGACAGACTGGTTTTTATTTGTTCACATAATAGGTTTAGTTTTGATACATTTTAGTTACAATGCTAAGGTGTTTTCTATATTCTTCGGCCACTTCTTTTCTTCTTAATGGCGAAAATGCAGGACTTTGGATGCTTTGAATTATGTGTCTATGTCTAATAAAATATATATAATATTTAGACACTAATTTATTCACCTTTTTCCCATTCAGTACTTTTTTGCGTAGTTTAGGTGCAAATATTCGTGGACAATTCGGAACAAATTTTCGTTTTTCAAGCCACAATCCTCTATTAATCCGAGTAAGTAAGTCATGGTGCAATGATTGATCATTACATCAGACAATTTCACGCATATTTTGCATAGCGTATGATTTTCAAATCGATTCATTTTTAAACAAATAGGTAATTTTGTTGGTTTAACTTGCTGTGCAATATTCTTTATCGCAACAAAACGCGAGTTATTTAATGTTTTGAACTGTCAAAATACAATGACTCCTACGATTGATGCTTGCTGACGCTGGTTATGAATTTCATACCATTTTAAAGCGCTCATAACGCATGTTAATAAAAACGCAGAAAAACAATTTTCTACCACTTGTAGTTATTCAAAACTTACGTAAAATTAAAGAATATACTATTTTCTATTTTCAAATGGTATTCCCATGCAACTACAATGAGTAGAAATAAGCAATTTGAAGGCCTAAATAATTGCAGCGAAACATTTTTTTACGTCGGGCCGCTTGACAACTTCAAAACTGAAATTATATTCGAGGTTAGGGTCTCATTTAGTTACCATGACAACTCAACAATCAAGGCGACAACACCTTTTATGTTTCACTGGTGACTTGGAGAAAATAATTTGCATTGTTGAGAAACGAAAAATAAATTTTAAAAATATTTAATTTTCAACCATAATTCGGCGTGTATTGTATTAATATATTTTTTTTTTTTAGATATTTTGACTAGATTAATTATTTTATTTTTATAATTACTGTAAATAGATTTAAGTGCTAAATTATTTGGGTCTTGTTTTATTTGTGAAAATATTTCATTTTTGCAGTTCATAGATTTTAATATACCTGTTGTAATCCAGGGTTTTCTTATTTTACGTTCATTGTTCTTCAATTTTACAGTTGTTGTGTTCTGTTGTATATATTTTTGTATTTCTTTAATAAATGTTTCAGTGGCCAAGTGAACATTATTTGATTGACATATTATTGACAAGCTTTCGTTTCTTAAGTCCTTTTTTAAGTTTTAATAATTTAGGAAACTTTTATAATGTTGACTGATTTCTCGTTATTTTCTTTGGATTTTGAGGTAAAGGCTACTGCAATTGGAAAGTGATCTGTAATGTCACTTTCAAAAATAAATGATTCAATATTGGTAACACTACCGATAATTTTTATGAAAAAATGATCTAGACAAGTATTGCTTGCAGGTCTTGTAGTTTAATTAATGTAAAAAATATAGCCATAAAAATTTAAAATATTTTTGTACTCTTCTATATGTTCTGAATCATTTAGTAGGTTAATATTTATATCGCCTGTAATAATATGACAATTATCTATTTTATATTTTTCCAAATAATTTAATAATTCAAAGTTAAACTGTTTGGGACAACTTTTCGAAGAGTTATATATTGCTGTTAAATTTATGTGTTTGTTGTTTTCAAAAATCGACACCTTTATTATCTTAGAATCACCAACAATATAAGTCTCATATTTATAGTTTATTTTTGATTTTATGTATACAACTAGTCCATTATTTCTATTTAAGTCACTTTCATTGTAAAGTAAGTCATATTCTTTTAAACAAAAAGTGAGGATAGATAAAACTATTACATCATATTCAAAGTTAAACTGCGATAGAAATATACATAATAATGAGTCATTAAAAATATTGTTTAATTTTACTATGATCAATGTAAGTTGCCATTATAGCATCATTTTGATGTTCTCTAATATAAGGATCCATCCTGTTTTGCGAGATTGTGGAGAAAACTTTTTGTTTGGAATTTAAAAATTTACAATAGACTATTACCTAATAAACTAATCTTTTTATTAATCAAAGCAAAAGAACAATTTTTTTTATTTTTTTAAAGTAGCTGAGTTTTTCCTTGCTCGGGTAATTTTTATTTCTTGAGTTATTTTATTCTTGGCAGCTTCCGGTTTTAATTATTTAGGGGTATTTAAATTTTGAGGTATTGCGCTATCTTCAGTATGCTCTCCTACTATTATGTAGATACATTAAAGAAACCATTAACTTCTAATTAAACTACTTCTAAAACTGTAACCTGAAGCACCTCCAGCTGATAGTATAATATATTTTTATACACTACAGATTCTTTAAACTGTGACTACAGTATCGTTTTATCTAATTTGGTATTGTAATATATCGATGGGTACCGTTCAACTTCTTATCGGTGCTATCTATACCAACTATAATACACAAGTGAATCCTCTGACCCTTGATCTGAACTTGGTGCCTGAAAACAATAGTTGTTTTTTTATATTAAAAAAAAAAACACTTTGACACGACGGACATCGACTGGTTACAAATTCTTTCAGGTAATGTTGACTCCATCCGAATATTTAACAGCTCGATCGGAGGGTAATCAGTATGCTGGTGTGTCTTCAAACACGTCTATTGGATCTCCATTAGCAGAGGTTGACAGTCGGACAGTGGCGGAGGTAGATGCGTATATGCTTAAATTTAACTGATCTATAAGAATTAATTTATTTTTTAAACCTCTAAATAAATAATAAATATTTCAAAAGGAATTCAAAAATATACAAATAAGGAATTTAAATAAATGACCGGTAATAAATGAAGAACCGATAATTTTGTGTATTTTTATATTATACAGGCTTTTCATTTAACGAAAATAAATCATGTTTGATTAATCTCATCTTAATATCCATTCATCGGTCAATCGTTGAACCATGATTATAGATACTTCCTTTTTGAGTTTTCATCACAATCATTCATAATACCTACCGAATATTTTTTCTCTATGGCTTTCTTTACAGCTAAAGTTTCTTTGTATGATAATGTCCCATTCTTCCAAAAATGTTTCTCTTATTCATATATTTCAATTTCCAATTAGTGGTTTAGGCACTGTAAGAGCAAGCTTCTAGAAAGATGGTTAGGTTCTTCATTTCCTCCAATTTTACTTTGTCCATAGTTACCAAGACTAAGTTTACAAAGAGAATTTGCTGGTTGGGTAGCTTGTCAAAACATAAACGCGGGAAGTGGTGGCAAATATTTGCGCCTAGAAAACCATTGTTTTTAGTTTCCAAGTCGGAAAATTAAAAATTAACAGAAAAAGCATAGATGTATATTAAAACGTAAGTGGGAAAAATAAATAAAAACATGAGTTTTGCAATACATTTACATTATTTTCTAACAAAATTATATTTTTTCTTAGAGTAAAAAAGATATTTTAGATAGAAACGACTATAAAAAATAAAATATAGTAGAAAACAAGATGACTGTATTTACAGTTCTCCTAAAATGCTAATAAGAAAATAATATAATATAAGTAATAAAAAATATACCCTCTCCCTAACATATCTACCAACTACGAAAAGCTACTAGACTAATCCATTCATTCATAATTAAGATATACTTTATTGCAATCATTCAGATCGTGTTTATTATTATTCAGACAGAGCTGTCGCATCGGCTGCCGCATTAAAAAGAAGGAGACAGCTGTTAATTTGAGTAGGGATGATTTGTGCAACTGTTTATCTAAGGAGCGATCATGCGTTTTATTAATGAATCAGTTTGTACGGTTTAGAGCTTTATGTTTAGTCAATACCGAATTATAACTATAAACAATTCTTGTACCAATACTCTTTCATACTATTTAGTAATAATTTGACAATTACGTGGATGACACCGTGAATGTTTGCAATTCGATTTTTGCAAACAAAATTAGTCTAGTAGTTTGTCGTCGTTGATCTTTAAAATATTTATTAAACATTGTATACTTCAAAATAATTTAAACTTGTAATTTGGCTGCCGTTCGTACAGCATTAATCTGACTTACTTCATAAGTCACTTGTCATCTCATTTAATTTCACCATTTTGTTGTAAGGATAATCTACGTACTACGTAGGGACTCTGATCAATCTTCTCCAAGATTTCAGTACTTGTTTTCTTTGTGGGAATAATTATTCGTAAATCTTTCATCGAGTCGCTACATATGAGCACACCCATTGACCAATGGATCCTACTTTGAACCTTTCGTCGACTAGTTTTCTACCTCAATATCATTAGTAAAATACGGTACTATATCTCGACATCGCCTTTTTAGGCTCTTGATTGTTTCGGCTTTTACTTGATGAAAATCCATATTATTAAAGTGAGAAAAACCAAACATGGTAGATTTTCACATACAATTTTATTTAAAAAAATTAAATTAAAAATTACAGACAATTGTTTCGAAGTACAACTTCTCCAAATATGATGCCTCTTTAGGCAGAAATATTATGCAGTACCTACTAATAAACTCCATAAATCATGGTAGATTTCACTGCTACGAATAACATCGACCATCGTTTGGAGGTTCATCTCTGGATCTTTCACTTAAAGGATCTATTCATCAAGTTTGGTTTCCTCTTTTCAGAATATTTCTTGGTCCTCTAGTAGATGTTTATTAAAAAGTAATTACTAAACCTAAGAGTAGCATCGTAGCAACTCTTGACCCCTTGGTTTGTCAACTTTACATATTTAAGCTAAACCTTGTCTCCTTCTGTAGACGATTTGGCTACCTCTATCTTATGTTTTTCATTTTGTTATTAGCAGTTTCATTTACCACATGTCAATGTATGCGGTACTACTACTATTTGTATTATTTGCTGTTATAACTTCATTTCATTATATAACAACACTGTTCTTTTCATACTGTTACCTCTCATATTTTAATTTTTGTATTATAGGCCTGATGATGGCTTGTAAGAAGAAACTAGTTGCAACTTTTATATCTAATAAACTATTTTATGTGGTATTGATTTAAAGTTTTCTTTTCTCATTTGAAAAATATATTTCAAAAGAAACCCTAGCAAATTGTTTTTCTTAAAAAATAATAAGTTGAATAAAGATGCTTTGGAAAGGTTATTAGATATATTCCGCGGTACGCCTCTGCGCGAGGTAAGAACAAGAAGACCAAGTTCGTCTGCCAACAGCACTTCCAAGGAAGTGACGAGCTTCTGTCTGACATCCAACAATGGACTGGTTACTGGTTAGTTGTTTTCTTTCAATGTCTGTTTGGTTTCGTTTGCTTTGGAATGAAATGGTTTGACCCGGGCATCGTCATCTTCATCGACAATTCTTCACATGGATGTATCGGCATTAAGTGACTAGAATGGCTAACGAAAATGATGACATTGAAATAAGTTATCGATAAAATTGTACTTGGTATTTGCGTCTGTTTCGTATTAACATATCCTTCTGACAAATATCTTCTCTAACGTTGCTAAATATGTATGAAGTATCTACATATACAGAACAATACACATTTGGGTTTATAAAAATAAACGGGTTGATATAATGAACATTGCAGTAGACGATCAAAGTTATTAAAAAATATATTTTGAATGTCCGAAGAGTTGAAGTATACAAGCTTTTAAGATAATAAACCATCTATATTTCTTACAATTATTATTTAAATATAGATTAGCTATGAAAATTTGACACATTTCAGTGTGTATAATACAAAGTGAATTAATTTTAATTTAAATTAAAAGAAACCGTTACTTTTCTCGCTTACTAAAAATACCATCAAGTTCAACTTTTGTTTTCCATCTTATTCCATACTTCTTGATTTCTTCTAGCAATTTTTATGGTGTACTGCGACAAAGGCTTTAAAGAGGGCTAGCTTTTATCGGTGTTTTTATAAAAATACGGTAAGAGACAAGCAAACAGGTAGAGACGGCATAGACTGGTACAGTCGGTACAGACTGGAAGAGATAGATACGGCAGACAGGCAAAGATGGTAGAGACAGACAGAGGTGAATAAGCATAGGTGGAAAAGCAGAGGAAGAAAACAATTTTTTTGTTATTGTTAATAAATCATTTTATGCAATCTTTTAGATTATTGAACCCATCCCGAATTTGAAATTTTATTTTATTGATTGAGAATCAGAAAAACAAAGGAGATTTCGATATCATTATTGATCACATCCTTCGCTCATATTGACGATTTTGAAATATATTTTGAGAGCCACAACGCAGAACTTCGTAACTAACATATTCACTGACAATTATATTTTATGATAATAATATTTTATGATGATTATATTTTATGATAATAAAACATTTCGCTACATCTACTGTATAGTGGAAGTATAAACATTTTTGAACAAAACATTGGTTAAATTACAGAAGACATAACCCCTCGTATGGATTGCTCTATGCACTTGTGAATCGTTTTTTACATCTCCTGAGGTCTTGAGGTCCTGCCTCGTGGCCCTATTAAAAAGGGGTTTGGGAATGGTTTTGATAATATAGTAGGAGAATTTTTGAATTTTTTTTTTAATAGTCTAATCCCCTAAACCCCAGTGCTGCAAATCAAGCAAGTGAGATTGCATTGTATAAAACAACCACTCCAAGGAGCCTGGCTCGTTGGTGCGCCTTGTCACAGTTGATGGTGTGAGAGAATCGCACCCCCAAATAGTCAACCTTGGTCTGTTTGCTGAGCCTGACTCCCAGGAGATTTATGTTAAAGTTCTGAGGATCTTGGATGTTTGAAAATGATGATTTGGGTTTTTATAGGGTTCAGCGAGACACACCATCTGTTGCACCAGCGTGTATACTGATTTAGTAAATTTTAGGTTCGAAGTTGGTCAGAATTTTGGGGTAGGTACTGAGAGCAGAACAATGTATTTTAACGATGAGTGGTTTGGTGGCGAAAAAATCGTAGGTCTAGATGAGGTATAGGAGAAGGGCCTGGACGGAGCTCTGAGGTACTCCGAGTGAATGGTTCGGACAGGGTGTTGCCTACTTTGATTTTGATGGATCTGTCCGTGAGGTATGAATGGATGAGTTTGGAGGTGTTGATGATGCGACCAATGTTCATTAGTTTTTTAGGTAGCCCGGCAACATCGAGCAGATCGGCTTAGGAAATTTGACGGGAGTTAACTGCTGCGATGTTGTGTGGAATGAGAATTTTAGCAAAATGTTTAACTTTGTAGCCGTATATAAGAGACTCGCTTTTGGTTCGTTGTTTTAAGTGATTTTGCTAGGCATGGGACGGTGTTTCATAGACCATCGGAGATCACGATTTAAAATGCTACTGATAAAAAATTTAATCCAATTTATACATAGAAGATATTTGAAATTTTGCTGGTTTGAAGAATAATAATTTACTAGAGTAGATTCGATTTTTCGACAAATTTTATGGTCCTAAATATTAAATAAAAGTGACATCTTCACAATATTTTCAGAGGAAAAATTCCACAATCTCATGATAATCACCTATTTCAATTAAAAAAAAAACAAAACTAAATAAAAGTCCTTGTAGAAGAGCCAGATTTTTTTTTATTTCTGAATTTCTGAATTCGCAATTTCGTTTTTTTAAACCATTTTTTGATAGTTGGTATATTTAACAAGTTTAAATTTTTTTGGGTATAGATAACAAATTTTATGTACTTTAGTGACTAAAATTCTATTTTCAGGGACTAAAATGGCATTTTTAGTACATTTACTTTTAATCCTAGGTATTAAAAGTACACTATACTTATACCACACAACCGAAAATACAGTACAAAGTACAATATAGGTTAACAGTATAACAACCTTGCACTGACATCGTCGTTGGTTCAGTCCCTTGGTGTATAGTATAATACAGGGTCTCTAAAATGTGTGAAAAAATGCTACTACATAATAATATATTCATGATGCTTAAATATGACGATCTAACCCAACTTACCTCAGTCCAAAAATTAAAAGCTGCTCTTATTTTTATTGTAAAATTTAAAGAGCGCCAATTTTATAAATCGAGATATCTCAAAAACGGCTGCTCAAATCTACTCTTACAACTATTACCTTTTTTAGGTAAAAGACATTGGTGAACAAGAGTTTTAAATTTAAAAGTTAAATACAGAGTGGATCAAAGTTATTTCGTTTTAAATGTGTGTAAGGTGTCGCAGGTAGCGCCCCCTAAATTTTACAAGAAAAATGAGAGCAGCTTTTAATTTTTTACCCCACAAAATCCCCCTAGCCAATATTGTGAAAATACACGAATTATTAAATAAAATTATTTATGAAAATTTAAAATCAAATTGAACTTTTGGACCTAAAAATTGTAATGGACGCTTAACAACGTTTCACAAGAATTTTAAAATTGACTAGCAATATTGTCAAGAGATGAAAAGCTTGAAGTTTTTATAATTTTAAAGCTAAACTTTTTATTTCGATAATATTATGTAATAGACAACTAAATTTGGTGTCTACATATAAAAAATTGTACTCTTTTAAATGGTGGTGCTATATAAAAAACCGACGATATCATATTTCGAAAAATTGTGGCGTTGTAAAAATAAACGTTTACCAAAATATTAAAATCAAAAAAGCAAAATCGACTTTGAAATGTAAGTACAAAAAATAATATATCTGTCTTCTCTACGTCTTCCAAGAGTACTTTAAAAGTTTATTTAAGAAAAATCGTCCAAGTAGGGTATTTGAGAACAAAATCTCTAAGGGCTTTGAGGGATCTGTATTTACCCTCCTCTCAAGTGGCGGCTCGTCACCAAAATATTGGGGGTTCACAATGACAGAATATAGATCTCAGTACAGATTTAGGTAAAAAATTTTCAGTGTTTTAGAGAGGTATAATATAAACACAAAAATGTTTTACCTACTTCTATACTGAGATCTATATTCTGCCATTATAAACCCGCAATATTTTGGCTACGAGCCGCCACTGCTCCCCTCCCTAAGTTTTAAAAAATTTGGCGCTTCTAAGCTGCCGTAGAATAATTATATTACAAAATTCATTTTAATTTCTGATCTAAAACCAATCGCTCTCGACCGTTCAGCAAAGTAGTTAAAATTGTACCAAATTATAAAATATGGCCCATAAACGTATCGTTATCTTCGGAGCGCCTCGTAATTTATTATACGAGTTTGAATAGTAACACAGATTTGCAAATAAGCTCGTAAAAAAAAACACGACGTAGGCTGTGCGCCGCAAATGAAACGTTTTCGAATAATATTTTCGATTTTCTTGACAGCTCCCATGCTGCGACGAATGAGCTTCGAATACGGAAAGCATGTTAATTAGAAAAAAATTTAAATTAATTATTTAAAATGACATGTAAATGATAATCTTATAAAATTTACCATTTAAATCAATAACTATGTCGAAATTAGATGTTAAAATGTTATTTATAATTAATATAATTAAAATAAAAAACAAAAAATAAAGGAGGCCAATTATATTACAAATCGTTCGCTACGCCTCGCCTCTAGAAAACAGTGTTAATATAATGTTTTTTTCGGCTTTGATTGCACCGAATAAACCCTTTCCCGTATAACTTTCATGTGTTGTTTTTTTTTTTAATTAATTAATTAATTGTATATTTGCAGCTTACTAGTTAATGAGTAAATGTGATTAATCGAGGAGACGTTAACTAGTGAAAACTCTTCTAATATAGCAATTGTTTACTTTCCTGATATAAAACATCAGTAGGCCATTGTTTTTTTTTTTCTTCTGACTTCAGACTGAATGTAGAAACGTCTTGCTTCGTCATTGAAATGTTGAAGCAGTTGTTTGTGGTAGTTCCTTGTTAATTTGTTGCTTTTATCTTCAACAAATGGTATCAGAGTTATCATGTAGTCTCTTTGCTAATGTACCGTGGTGTATTGAAAATTATTTTTTATTGAATTCTTTGCAATATTTAGGTATTGGATGGCTTTTCACAACCTCAGAGCTGAACACTATAAGTCCAGATAGGCTTTATTGTACACATATGTATGTTATTTTCTGCGAAGAATTCTGATTTATTACCTCCTATTAATTTTGATCTAGAGTCACTTGGCTGGTTACTGGTAGTTGTTCAGTGTGACAGTACGACATATGATGTATCAGTTCGTGGAGGAAATGTGCGTGAAGTTTCTGTGGTTTAATATAACTTTCCATCTATCCAGCGAAACGTGCAATTGGTTGAGTGGTATTTGAAAGTTCTCAGATGCTATTTGTGAGTTTTTATTTATGGATAAAATTGCAGCATCATCGGCGAATGTGGCAATTGTGTTGACACTTGTGGTTGGAAGGTCCAGCAGTAAATAATAAATAGAGATGGGGACCTAGGATACTTCCTTGGAGGATATCGGATTGTATTGAATAATGGATTTCAGTGTTAAATCTTACTTGATAGTATTCGTCACTGAGATATGATTTTAGGACCATGTAGTGAAAAGTGGGGAAAGATAAATTTAGTTTATAATATGAGACCTTGGTGCAATACTCTATCGAGAGCTTCTTGGATGTTTTCTCTTCGAAGCCTGTCAGTATGTTTTTAACGATTCTCTGACATTGTTGTACAGTTGAATGACTTTCTCTAAAGCCAAATTGGTGATTTGGTATTATTGTGTTTAGGTCGGTGTCGTCAGAGATTATTTTGGGTAGGAAGGAGGTTTATTGGGTTTATTAATTTATTATTTGTGAGAACTATATTATCGGGTAGTATGCTAATATTAAAACGCTATTGTATATTATGGTTAGCAAAACGAGTACTTTTCTGGGTAGTTGCCTGAGTATCTGGCAAATCAAAGACAAGATCTTAATGATTGTTATATTTTGAAATTTATTGTTCAGTTGTGAAAAAGGATTTAAAAGGTAGCATCATTGGACATGGGATGTCCAAGAAGGTTTTAATATGATTTTGTCATTGTTACTGTTGAGTTCAGGTGGACTAAAAACTAGTGAGAGGTTTTCTACAAATATAAATGCTTTTCTGTCTTCAGTTTTTGAACAATTTCCATCTTCTTTCCTTACGGTTGGAATATACTGTATTGATCACTTAAATGGATATATTTCAGATAGTATGTTCTCCTGTTGACGAACTTTTGATGTAAATATACTTCGAAAGTGGCATTTCAAATATGCATGATTGTTTTTAATTATTACTTGTAATACCCCTAGAGCTTGGATTATTACCTACAGGCAATTACACACCAAAATAAAACTAGCATATACGAATATACGAAACTAAAATTGCGAAGTAGGCTTTGTAACAATCAACGAACTTCAGCGAACCTCTTAAAATTAACGGAAGCTTATTGTCTTATATTAGTAGAGTCGTTCGTGTTTGATCTGATGTCGCGCCATACAAATAATATGAATTTCTGGGATTTTAGTGAACTGAAATAATTACAAATAGATTAACAATAGTTTAAACTATAAGTATAATTCATCTGAGCATTACTAAAATATACGGAATTTTTGCCCATTATTTACGACTTCAGGAAACATTTCGATATTCAAATACCAGAAAGGGCCAAAAGCCGGGAAAATAGGAAAAAAAAAACGAATCAATCTGGTATACAGACGGTTCGAAAATGAAAAGCAGTACAGGAGCTGGGATCTACCATGTGAACTCATGAAGGACAATTAGTTTGAACCTGGGGTAACTGACAACAGTCTTCCAGGCTGAAGTAAATGCCTGCGCCAAAGTCATGCTAAATGACTCTCTTAGAGATAAGCGGATATTTATTATGACAGACAGTCAGGTAGCCCTTAAAGCACTGAAAAGGGTAGAAGTACAATCTAAATCAATATTTGATTGCCAACAGTCAATCCAGGCCCTGGCAGAACATAACAAGGTCACCCTTGAATGGGTGCCAGAACATGAGGGAGTGTTTGGAAACGGGAAAGCAGACCTCCTAGCAAGGAAGGGAGCGGAAAAACTCTTATTGCACCATCTCATACCAACATGTTAAATGGGTGTTAAAGGAACAAATAAATAGAGAATACCATAGGCTCTGGTTGGAACTTCCTGGACTTGGACAGTCCAATATATTCATAGAGGGGCCATCCACGAGCAGACAACATCAACTGTTAAACCTTAGCAGAAGCGAACTCAAGGCCGTAATAGGACTCCTTACGGGACACTGCTGCCTTAGAAGACACCTAAATCTCTTAGGTATATCTGATGACTCCCTATGTAGAATATGTGAAGAGGAGGACGAAACTCCTATTCACATACTATGCCACTGTCGGAACCTTAAATGGGAACGGGAATGTTACTCCGGGGTACAATATCCGGAACCTGAAGAAATCGCGAACGCGCTCATCAGACATATTCTTGAATTCATCAAGAAAATCAATCTGATGGGATAGAAACTGTGAGGGGTACAATAAGCCTAGAGCTTCAGACAAGTGGGCTTTGAACCACGCCTTAATTTAGATAGATAGACAGAATGTTGAAAATATAATAAAATAATACGTTTTTTATAACGTTTGGTTGCAAATAACGTTATGTACCGCGACTATTTTTATACGTTTGGTTACTAACCAGTTTTTGACGTTTTTTTACGTACGTGTGATCATTGGGCTGTAACAAACCAGTACTAAGTTCAAAATTATATTTTTTTTTTCACTAAAAATAATTTAAACATTATGTTCTTAACTAGACATACTTACAGGTCTATTCTTTAACATTTTAGTTAATTTTAACCGCCAGGTTAAAAGTTTATTTATTTATTTTATCCTGGTAATCAGGAACAGAGCAAGGATGAAATCGCACCTTTATTTTTTATGTTTAAAGCACTAAAAATACATGAAACTATCTTCAAAACACTTAACAAATAAAACAGTCAAAATTAATATCGCACAAAATGGAGGTCATGGAAGTTGTTATGGCTAATAATCCTTCCTCCATGGTTATGACATCATCTGGTTGCTGCAGTACGGTTGCGTCACTCTGAACAATCTGAACGCACTATAAATATGCTCTTTGAACAGCAACGAACAAACTTCGTGTAAAGTAACGCCATCTATAT
This sequence comes from Psylliodes chrysocephalus, assembly GCA_927349885.1. Classification (NCBI taxonomy): domain Eukaryota; kingdom Metazoa; phylum Arthropoda; class Insecta; order Coleoptera; family Chrysomelidae; genus Psylliodes; species Psylliodes chrysocephalus. Next base: position 54,313,924 of record OV651818.1, on the reverse strand, counting down.
TTATTATACACTATTGTACTATAACAGGAGTTAGCATTTTCTTATTTTAAAAATCCCCTAGCCTGGATATATAAAAATTATCTTCTATAGCAAATAAATTCAATATATATGCAAATCCGATTGTAAATAAAAAACGAAAGGAGGTTATTAAGTATAACATTTTACATATTTCTGCTTACTTTTATTTGCAGCCAACCTTATGATTGTCATTTTTGAACACAAGTAGGTTACAAATCACAGTAGCTCACACATTTTTCTCATTATATTTACCAGCGTGTACTTGTCGGCGATAGGCTCTGCGAACACAGCTACTGGAGCCTATTGATAATACGGTAATCCATTGATGATAATACGGTAATCCAAGCAAAAAAGATTTTGAAGATCAGCACAAGAGTGTTATATGCTTCTAATTCTAATGAAAGAATGTACAACAATATTTCTTCAGGATTGAGTTCAAATTTTTCTCCTCTTTGTTTAACAATTCCTCCCTAGTTGATCTAACTATTCCTGTCTATATTAATTTTTCTTGAAATCATATTATGTTCATCGTTATCTTGTCATATATCTATGTTTCCGTAAAAAAGTCCGATATAGATTTATTTAATCTATTAAAAATAATTACATTGTTTATTTATACTGTTAATAATTATTAAACTTGATTGATTTGCCGCATCTTCGAAACAATAAGTCCTAGAACAATATTCATGAAAACAGTGCATGAATATTTATATTTCTTGTGGTTTCATCTCAAATACACGACTAACATATTTGTTATTAAATTAAGTTTAAATTATTGATATTGAATACCTTAAACATTATAATATTTTTGTACTTAGTTATGATAGTATGATATTTTCAGACAATACAATGGAAAAAAATTATAATGAAAATTGGCTGCATTGTAAAAATGCAAATTGATTAGCAGACTGCGTTAACCACATGGCTTCAGATCTTTAGAATTCAAAACTAAGCAAGTAATTTCTTGACAGATGGACATCGAAGCCAATTTACTTAACTCTTGACTCTTCAACACCAGGGTTGGTGTCAAAATACTTGACGCCTTTATTTTTTCTGAACATTAAAGGATGTATTTTTTTTTTAATTTAATTAAATATTTTTAATTCCACGTATTCCGTATTTTATTATTTTTTGTCAAAAGTTGAAACAATATTGATTGTGGGATAGAGAAAAAGTTAAAACCTTATCAAAAATACTATTTTCCTAGAAATTATAAAAACTAATAAGAAAATATTTATAATAATAAACTTGGAGAGAAAGCTATCATGTACATGTAATTTATTAAGTACTTATATTCCTTAAAGGAAATTTAAACAGTAAAATTAGTAATAAAGAGTCAAATAAAAAATAATTATGTATCTTTATAAAGAGAAATAAATCAAGGAAAAGAGATTTGACAGTTAAAATTTACATCATTGAAGGTTTTAGAGAAAATTAAGAAAAAAATATTAATTAAAATATTTTTGAAAATATTTGTTGATTTCTCAAGTTTACACATTCTTTACTTTTGTTTGGATTTAGTTTAAAAACTAAACTACGTCCTTTGAGATACTTGTAAAAATAAAGTACGTCACGAAGAGGATAGTATAACTTTCTCTTGACATATTCACTGTTCTGAAATCTTATTGAAAATCCAATTTTTTTATTTTTTCCATATAGTCACCGTTACTGAAAATTAACAAAAATAAATTTCATTTAATACTATTAATAATAATTCCAAAGCATTTTTGGTCCTTCGAGCCGGCGTTTGAAATTTGTTATAATTTACCTATATGGCAATTACACGATTTATAGATAAATTATATATCACACTTGACGTTCTCTTGAAGTCAAGATACATTCTAGCTAAACCATAATCATACGTAAAATCAAATAAAGAAAATTTTGGTGCCTATAATTTCCTTAAATATTCTTTTTGGATAAGACACTTCGCTTAAAGTAAACATCAAAAAAGAACAAAGGAAGATCAGATTATTCAAAAATGCACATTTATAAAACAATTTTCTATATAAGACGTAAGACCGTTCCTGTATCTTTTTTTAGTTTTGAGTATTCTTGTCTGAAAGAAGTTGAGAAACTGAAGAAGAAGAGACATGGCGTGATTCTTGGTATTTACAGTAACAGCTATCAACGGTGTTGATAATGACTATAAAGACTCATATTACATCACGAGCTTTATCAGAATATACAGGACGTTTAATCGGTATTGTATTGATTTAAATACCAAATAAGTAATTGACTGTTGAAAGAATAATTTATTTGATAGTTACGTTTTCGTAAAAAACAACAATAAAGAATTTTGATTGTTTACATATATGACAATTTTGAGCATTATATAAATATATTGATATGGAAAGTTGACGTAACAAAAAAAATTATAAAAATTTGTCAAAATTAAACGATGTTGGAATGGTGAAATTTTTTAAAATCAAGATTAAAGTAAAAAATTGTGCATTTTGGGAATTGTTAGAGGAAATTAAAAAAATAATAAGAAGGGTTTTGAAGATGAGTTATTGAAGTTTGTTATAGTTTGGAATTTGTATGAAGAAATTAAAAATAAAGAATAATTTATATAAAAGTAAAAACAGATTTTTATTGCAAATATTGGAAGCCAGATAAATCAGTAAGAGGAGCCGGGTCAGAATTGTAGCAGTTAAGACCAGGGAAGTAGACAGTGAGCAGAGGATAAAAGGAGTAAGGTGAGACAAGCAATAAGCGGTGGAGTGTGAAGATAAGAGAGAAGAAATTGAACTTGTATTTATTTTTTTATAAACTTTGAAATAATTCCAAACTGAAATGTGATCAAAATGTAAATAAAGAAAAAAAGTCTGTATAACAGAAATCAGTCAAGCGACCAGTCCCCTCTAGAAAACAACTACTATTCTGACTATATGCCTCGATAGGCACTGAATTATATCTAGAGAAAAACAGAGCGAAAATGATTTTCAACACTCTAACTTACGTTTCATCCTTATTAGGAGCCCTCAACAAAAAATAGATAGCCTCACTTCCAAACTCTAATGGAAACTGTAACAGAGACTTTGGGTGCTTCTTGGTTACATTTAGGTTTGGAATTATTATTCTTTGTTAATTGGCAGTTCTATGAACTGGGTGCTAATCGAGCTTTAATTTTGCTTGCTAAAGCATTGATTTCCTAGAAAGCGGAAAGCGTCACATAGGGGCCATAATAATACGGTTGCAGGTATCATATGGCGATGATGAAAAAATGCTGCGAGCATTGTGGTGGAAGTAGATGTAGAGTCACAGAGCGCGTGTGTGGATGTTCGATTGTTCGATAACTACATGGCCGTACAAAGAAAACGGGGATTTAAAAAACATTTTGTTTTTCAACTTAGAGTGAGGATTAAGGTCAAGAACTTTCGCCGAAGGCGATAGCTCTCGTTTTTCGGGACCATAAGTCCCGAAACACCGTAATGTATACAGTAAAGTTTTGTGCAGAGATTGTGTAATATAGGTAAATATCTTCAACTTATTTTTAAAGTGTTTTGTTTGATAATAATTAATTGATTTACTCGTACATATAAATGTCAATTTTACAATTTCGTCCCGAGTATTATATTTATCTTATACATATTTTATATTATTATGTAGTTAAAGTTTTCCGGTGCTATTTTTAATTGTTAATAAGTCCAAACTGTATAGTTCAATAGGAAGTTTATCTAGTTGTCATAAATCTTTATTTAAAGTTTGGATATATTATCAAATAATGCTTTGTTCACTAAATATAAGTTCATTCATTTGTTCTTGAGACTATTAGTCATTTTTTTCTTATTGTTAATATACATGTGTTAATGTTTTAATACTTACTATTAATCTTTCCCCCCTTTCCAAACCAGTAAAATATTCCGAGAGTTTGAGAAGCCTCGGCGTTTCTATTCCCTCAGGACTAGAAAAATCTAAAACTAGTTGCCAAGAACCGCTCGAATATGCTATTAAGGGATAAATTTTTTTCTTTTAATTTAATTTTTTTATTTTAATTTGCCACTGGTGAATGGATGTTCCTTCTGGACTCCAGGACCCTTTGGCCGGTGACAGTGCTGCCTAAATCCCTTAATAGTATATTAACAACAGTAGCTAAAGACCTATCAGTAGTTACAAATGGTCTTTAGATTTCCCGGTTGTTACATTTAGATATTACAAAGATAATTAGCAATACCATTATTGTTGGTCAATAAATCCAAATCCTCGAAATAACTATGTATTTATAGCAGCAATTGATTACCTCCGAATTAAGACAGAAATCTCTTAGCGCTGAGCAATTTTATTAGGCTTGAATACAAATGATAATCGCTAGGAGCAAAATCTGGCAAATAGAGCTAATGACGTACTAACTCAAATCCCAATTAATGAATTTTAGCCATTGCAATCGCAGACTTGTGGGCAGGTGCGTTACCCTGATGGAAAAGCACTTTCTTCTTTACAAAATGGGGCCATTCCTCTTAGTCGCTAAGATGCCTAAAACTCGCCATTTATTTTTTCCCCTTTTATAAGTAGTTGACCAAAATAATTCCATGAGACTCCCAAAACGCAGTTGGCATAAACTTTTATGCTGACCAAACCATTTTTGCTTCCTTTGGTGGCAGAGAGCCTTTGTGCATCGATTGTTTGTATTGTTCTTTGGTTTCTGGAGTATACTGGTAGACCTAGATTTCATCGACAGTTATGAAAGTGTGCAAAAAATCCTTCGGATTGTGGAGAAAACGTGTCAAAAAGTCGCGAAAAACACTCAAGCGATTCAGTTTTTGCTCCGGTATGACAATCGCGGCACTTATATTTTCATTTCCATTTCTTCAGTTAAATTTCTGTAAACACTATCATTTGAGATACCCACTATGTCTGTTATCTCGCGTTCTTTTACTCGACGATCATATAATACGATACTGTGAATTTTTTTTAATCATATCCGGAACAGTAACAGTTTTTGGAAATCCACTACGGGGTTCATCATTTGTACTCATACGACCACGTTTAAATTTGACAACCCAGTTTTTAACCATTGAAAATGAAGGTGCGGATTCCAAGAATGTTGAATCCAGCTCTGCTTTGATTTCGGTTGATGTATTCGAAGGAAAGTACTTTATCACTGCTCTCAACCCGGTATTTTCTAGCCATTTGTGTTTATGGTATTTTAATTGTATGATAGAAGATATTCATGTTGTACTTTGCTTGACCACTCTCTATTCTGGTGCTGTTAAATGTTTTTTTATTTAAAGTAAAATTACTCAAAACGATTTAACCCTCCATCAGGCGTGCGTGCTTATGAAACGCGGTTAGTATCGCTGGGTTAGCTCGAAAAATGAGTACAAAATGCCCGGTTTTTTATTTGTCTTCAATGGTATTAAACATACATATTTTATTTCACTTTAATAAAATGATGGTGGGTGGGGTTTATGATGGTAGGTGGAGTTTTCCGGGTTTTCTTCACCTGTAAGTCAAATGGCGCCATCAATCATCTTTAAGTAGTTCCGGAGCATCACGGCAAATAATAATAATAATAGCCGTCCCTTTCCTCGGACAAGCTCAGCTTTTGGGGTTAAAATTTACTTGTAAGGGGATGAATTAAAGAGAGTATTATAAGTTCCAAATAAAAAATATAATGCATACAATATTTGTATTTACTTATTAAATGAAATAGAATTGAATATTTTAATATTATTCAGATTCGATGGTAGTTTCTTCTTCATTATTTTCTTCTATCAGCCATAAACTAGGAGTACCTGACACAACTAATGACCATTCGAAATGCAAAAAATGCGATTCATAAATTTCTGGCTAACTTTTTTTAGAAGATACCTCTGAGATGTCATAAAACTACAATTTCGTAAAATAATAATTAACCAAAAAGACTATTTTACACCATGCGTATGCGTAACTAAGATAAAATAGCAAGTATGCAGGTCGCAGGATATGTACATTTCAAATTAGTCGTTTTTGGGGAAACTCAAAATGTAACAGATACAATTTCAGGATTTGTGACATTTGGTTGATCAGCATTAAGTGTCGCAAATTGAGATGGAATTACAAATGACACACCCAACCCTACGGAATTATTAATGTTTTGACAGAACAGTAACACTCGATTATTAGATTTGCTTTTACCTAAGTCATGCACAATAAATGTATTCTCTTGTTACAGTATAATTTCTAATTCACGTTTTTGATATAATATAGTTTGTCCCTGTCCTCAGAATCTTCTGACTCTGGGTACGGTCGTATTTATTTTATTTTCGAAACTCTTGGAAGAGGCCGACCTTCAACTTTTTGTGTAAATAGTCGCCATTAGTGGTGACCCTCGAGTGACTGGACAAAGTTCGTACAATCGATGGTATGCCATCCCATTTCAACCCATAATAACATTTTAGAATGCACGGTCACAGGTAGAAAAGTGGATTCTCTAATAGTTTTTGTGTGACCCAAGGACCTGAGACCCAAGACTAGGTTTACGCCTAATTTTAACTACGTAATTTAAAATCAACTCATCTACTTCTTATCAACTAGAGTGAGTCAATTAACTGAAATTTTTTTTTGTATTTTTGTGATAGTAATAAATTATTACTTTAAAATTATGATTTTATTATTACTAATAATTATTACTAATAATAAAATCATAATTTTCAATTGGTTCATATTTTGGTACATATTTTGACTTGAACGAACACTATTAAAGTAGTAATAAATTATAGATCAAAAATTTTTGACGCATTGAAAAACAACATCCTTATTACAAAAAAATTCTGAATTAGTTTTAAATGATACCATAATTACAACTATTTGAAAGAGAGCTTGTTTATGGTAATGGTCATAGTTTATCGGGCCTATAAATTTTATTAAACGTTGTTGCAACCGGCTGTTGGCGTCATATGTTAGAATTCTTTTTAGGATAATAAAATATTGTGATTACATTTTAATAAACACAAATATTTTGAGTAATAGTAGTTTTTAATTCGGCGAAAACGCAATTGTTTAGCATTACAACGAAAATTAAGAACTATATTTGTAATAATGAATTTATAAAAATTCTTTGTATATTTATTAATGTTTCTACAGTATACCACGAATAAAAAAATGCAGTTGCTTCAGTTGTTATATAAATACAGGGTTGTACTATATAGTTAAGTATTACTTCGGTAATAATCAGTGGCTGCTCCTAGCCAAAATTTTGGGGGTTCACAGTGACAGAATATAGATATCACTACAGATGTATGAAAAAACTTTCAGTCTTTTGGAAAGTTTATAATATACCTAACAGTTTTTTACCTACATCTGTACCGAGAGCTATATTCTGCTACTGTGAACCCCCAAAATGTTGGTCACAAGCCGCCCCTGGTAATAATATATTATACTTTTTATCCTCCTAACCAATCCATAAAAATGGACAGATTACTGCATTCACTTCAAAATTCCAATTTAAGGTAACACCAGATCTTAATGTTTCAAGTTCCTACGAACCCAACAATATGTTTATTTTTTAGCACACTACAGCTCAAATTATTATGGGATTTGAGACATGGGATTTGAGACATAGTTTGCATTTGGGGGATACTATACAGGGTGTCAATTTGAAAACTTTCAATGCGAATATCTCGCAAAATAAAGAAGTTGGAGAAACGCCGTTTGGCACAAATGTTAAAGAGTTAGGGGGAACTAGACCCACCATATTTCAGAGAAGGGGTGAGTCACCCCTTAGGTGCGACACACCCCAACTTTAAAATGTCAAATGGCACTACCCCTTTTGTTATACCTCAAATGAAAGGTCTCATTTAGTAGTATTCACCTGTACAAGAATTTTTTTCCATTCAATAGGGTGTAACAAAAACATGAATTCGAATAAAATAAACTGTATTTTGTTAAAATGGTACTTTATATGATCAGATAATTCAAAATGCATTCCATTTATTTCTAAACGATAGTACAATTGATTTTCAAACTCCGTTATTGTTAAGATGATATTTTATTTCATTAGATGGTCAACATGCATTCTATTTTTTTGTAAACAAAAAAAACTTGAATTTATCGGGTACGTACCTACCTATCAAAGTTTGTATAAAATTTAGTCGTTTGTGCAAGGTTGTACTGCAAAGTCAGAACTGTCGAATTAAAGAAATACGAGTATAATTTTTATTTTCTGTTCATCTTGGTCTACAGTTTGGCTGAAAGAATTCAGATGGTGTTTATTTATGGTTCAGAAAATCGTTGTGCCTTAAGAACTACTGCAGCATTTAACGAAATAAACTCCGGAAAAAATGTAAGTCATACTTACATCAGACAACTGATTATTAAATTTGAAGAAACAGGATCAGTGGCAAACAAAAAAAGGGTCTATCAAAGAGTACTTAATGAAGCAGCACAAGTGGAAGTTTTAGGACAGACTTTTTGCTATGAATCCTACAATGTCTCCACGCCAAGCTTTGGCGATAACGGGAATTTCTCATGAAGCTGTTCGTCGGGTACTTAAACTTTGACTTGACTTTTTTCTCTGGTGACATTTGAAATCCATCGTATTTAAAATAAAACCGGATTTAATAGAAGATCTTCGGCAACGAATTATTACGGAATGCAGCAATATTCCAAGAGAAGTGTTCCACAATATTAGAACAGAATTTGAAAATCAATTTAGCACAAAATGGAATGCATTTTGAACATCTAATCAAATAAAATATCATTAAATTTTTTTATTCGAATTATTTGTTTTTGTTATTGAATGGAAAAAAATTCTTGTACAGGTGAATACTACTAAATGAGACCTTTTATTTGAGGTATCACAAAAGGGGTAGTGCCATTTGACATTTTAAAGTTGGGGTGTGTCGCGTCTAACGGGTGACTCACCCTCTCACTTAAAAATAGTGGTTCTAGTTCCCTCTAACTCTATAACATTTCTGCCAAAAGGCTTTTTTATTTTGCGAGATATTCGCACTGAAAGTTTTCAAATTGACACCCTGTATAGATTGTTATTTTTATACTTATTGATTTATTCTGTTATTTATGATTGAAGAAGAAAATTCTTTGAATAAAAGTCTTTAGAGAGGTTTACTAAGATTTAAACGATATATCTGCTTGGTACTACATTATAGCGACCTAGAACCAATGTGCTCCCTAATATAGAAAATAGGAAATGTTGCTAGTGAGGCGAAAACCACTAAGGTCCAAACGTACCCGTATTTCAGAAATGACCTAAAAAAATATTATGTGATTTCGGTGATTTTGCTGAAAATCCACCTCAATTTGGCACGAAGACCTTTTTTCTTTTTTTCAAATATTTCTTTGTCTTTTTATTAACAAGCTGATGAATTTACGTTTTTGAGCGACGAATTGATTTCGGTGGGGATTTTGGTTGTGATTTCGGTGATGATTTCGACCATGATTTTCGATAATGATTTCGGAATTTTCGAGAAAATTTGTATTGATTTCGGTGATTTAGAGTGAAAACATACCAGTATTTCGGTTGCTATCGACATTGTTGTTATTTTGTAGGTGGTGGAACAAGTCTTAATAAAATAAACTACATGAAATAAACGAAGTAAACAAATATGCAAACCTTTACAAATAAAATGTTAATTAAAACATAGGTATTAAAAAATAACATACCATTTTTCAAATACAGCTAAATATACTTAGATGAATGTTGACTTTCGATATTAAAACATTGTAAAGAGCCAAAAGCTGGAAATACAAAACTAATCAATTTGGTATACAGGTGATTCGAAGATGCAAAATGCAGAGGAGCTAGAACTTACCATGCGAACTCAGGAAAGATCATTTGTTTAAATCTAGGGTCACTAGCAACAACCTATTAGGCTGAAGTATCAGCAATAAATGTGCGTGCTCAGTTTATGCTTAATAACTCTCTTAGAGATGAGTGAGCACTATAAAGAGTAGAAGTACAATCTAAATTAATATGGGACTGGCAACAAGCCCTGTCAGAGCACAATAAAGTCACTCTTGAATGAGTGCTGGGACATGAAGTGTTGGGAAACGAGAAAGCAGACCAACTAGGCAGAAAACCTACATGGTAAATAGAGAATATTATCCAACGTCAGACAAAATCTACCCCCAAACCATGGCAGAACAATCTCAAGATCATAATAGGATTTTTTACAGCACTGCGGCCTTTTCAATATCTAATGATTCCCTACGTAGAAACTGTGAAGAGGATAACGCCCTAGTCACATAGTATGCGATTGCCGGAGGGTACAATATCCGGAATCCGAAGAATCCGAAGAAACCTCGAAAGCACCAATTAGACATATTATTGAATACATCAAGATAACGAACTTGATGGGGTAAAAACTGAAAGGGGTAATTCAGAGAGAGAGGTAAGCCATATTTCATAAGAGGGAATATATTAGAATTAAAATGTAAAATAGTTTAATTTCTCAATGCAAAATAAACTATTGTTCATACTTATGGACCTAAGACATTACAGTAGTGGGGTAGAATGTAGAAAAATACAAATATAACAAAACAAGGCGCTAAAAGGAATTGTACATACACCATACAATATGTTCCAAATTAAGATTTACACAGAGATGTAGGAATTCCAATAGTAACTCAGGAAATCAAAGGATCAGAAATTTTGCAGAATTTGTATAACTGGGTCAAAAGAATAAACGATTTATTATAAATGTTGTCAGTTGCATGCCTTATCCAATGTGGTAAGCCTTGTATGCGTATGACTGGTTTGATCTTGCCAGCACTGTATATTATGACAAAGAAGTGATTGATAAAAGACAAACTAACAAGCATCAGTGGGTTATGACTTAATTATTTTTTATTTATTTACGTAACGTAGGCCTATTTCTAACTACTAAATTTAGAAAGCATAACTTTACTATATCTTAACCTTATTGATATAGCGCCTGAGAGCCTATTCAGTGTCGCAGTTGTTGAACATTACCTACGGTACAGTGTACCTTAGCTGTCTTTCGTCCAAGTATCGGTACTGCTTAACTGCAGTTATCAGCATACTGACGTCAACCTGACAAGTCAAATATAAGCGATTCACCAAATTCTCTGGATCTCAACGTCAGTTGTATTGTATCTTTTATACAGAGCAAAGTTGGTGCATATCAAAGGATTTGTTATCGAATGCGCCTGCTAGTCCATCTTTATGCTGTGCCATTACTTTCTGTCCATTTTACTCATAGTTTCAATTCTACATCTTTGTCCCAAATGATTTACTCTATTTTTGTTCACAAGAAAAAAATTATCGATTACATGATTAAAAAATGTTACATCATTGTGAGTTTTCATTCTGAACACCAACCCAATGGGATATAGCGACACGTTATTGTGTAAACGTTGTTCACTTATATCTGGAAATTTTATGGTGCAGCAGGTCACTTTTTGAAACCCGGATTAGGGTTGGCTTCGCAAATAACGTTATTATTAAAGGCTTTGCACTTGATTGATGATCCTCGATCTTAACTGTCAGAAGGTAGGCGGTAGGTATGCCTAATTTGACCTGATTCATCAGAACTATTGGTAATGGTAATCAATTATATTGCGTCATATAGATAAGTAGCAGACAAGATTCATTTCTGTAATTCATAGGTTGTTGTAGATACAAATTGAAGATCTCAATATCTTCAGATCCAATATCTCTTTATTTTTGTATGATTTATAATTTTTAAACTTAAAAGATGAAGACTGTTTAGTTATTTATTAATTTATAGTACTAGAATTACAATAAACTTTAAATCATATTCAACAGTGTTCATTATTATTATTATTATTATTTGATCAAGCGATTCATTTTATAAAGAAAAATAGTTTCTTGCTTTAAATCATTTTATGCATATTTGATTATTTGTATGACTGGAAATAATTGTGAATGGTTTGAAATGTTTTTTTATGCATTTCAAAAAGTAATTTTTCATTCAGTGGTATCAATAAATAAAATGTGATTTCTGACAAGTAAATTTATATTTTTCATTTTGTTTTATTATTTTAAAATGGTATTAATTGGTTGTAAATGAAACCAGTATAGAAATGCATATTCTACGTGTCAAGTTTTCAATGAATTTAAAAGGATGTAGTCCAGAAATACTCACAAATATTTCTATATACCTACATAGGAAATAAGTGAACATAAAGCATAACCAGTGACGGTGTAGATGGACAAATTACCAACAATATTAAATTAAACTAAATAAATTCTATTCGAAACATTTATATTCCTTTTCTGTTGTATAATATATGGACGCTATTCTAGGATAAAATGCGTATGTAGGACAGGTAAAAGTTATATTATATTGTTTTACTCTCCAGCAAATGTAACATATATTAGATGAAAAATGGTAGTTTGAAAGATTGAAACATTTCTTTTAGATACTATTCAATGATAAGATAATGTGGCACTGAAATACCACACACATTGTTATCATTAGACTTCATGACCTTAATGATACTAAATTATGCTATATATTTATTTTAACGACAAGAGAGTCACAGTCATAGGTGGTACAAGTTCTTCTATCGTCCGGTATTATATTTTTAGTTTTCGAAGGGAAAATACAAATTTTAAGAAAACAAACTCTATTCTTACCTGAGTAACACCATGCGGGCCATACAACGGGGCTTTCTGTGTCCATTTCTTGGAAAATTTTACAAAAATCCTTATCAGTCAGTTGGTAAGCACATTGTTCTTTTTCGAGATTTGACACTTCACTGATTTTACATAAACAAATTTTTAAGTTTAAACAGAAAGGGTTTAGGCAGAGTTCGGTAATGATTGTTGGACCGGATATGCAGAATTTATCACAGTATAATTTATGTTTTTAGTTTAGTCCTTAATTAAGGTGTAGTTCTTACAGAAGATCACTGATCGATAACTGAAATAGTATAAATAAATACATTTATTGACAAAGAAAATAATTAATTGTTTGCATTAGTTTTGACAGACTTTAACAATATATAGGTCTATTTTAAAAAGAGACTTTGGGATGAATAATGAAATATTTAAAAAGAGTACATTTAAAATAAACACGGCTGAAATATTTTTATGTTATGAAAGATCGTAAATATTAAACATAAAAATAAAAATTACTTATTTTTTATAATAATACAAATATATTTATTTACTAAAATAACATCATTCATAAAAATAAGATTTTCTTGTTAACTATGTGACAAAAAAAGCTACATTTTTAATGAAAATAAATTTTAAAATTCGTTTAATTGATATGTACCTACATATTCAATACTACAGAGTAAAACCTTTAAAGCATATTGTAACAAAAAGTAGATATGATGGTCATAATTGAAGTGACATACGAACAATCCACTCAAGTTAAACAGTATATTTTTTAAACTAAAATTATTTTGAAAATTGTGAATTTAATATATCGTAAATCGAAAATCGAAATCCGAAAGATCAGAATTATCTGAAATAAGTTGTAGAAATAATTTGAAAATTCAGAAACAAATCTCAAAAGCCCCTACGAATTATTAAGACAGTCCCATAACCCCAAAGGTGAAAACAAATACTTGGAGATTTGAAAAAAAGCCGATCATCCCTGGGATTTGTTCTGTACACAAATGCCCCACCTCTAGACCATCACGACATTGACTGTCGAGATTCTTAGACAACAGTTTGATGTGATAATTCGGGCCAAGCGCCATTTCAGGCTCGTTCTCAAATCTTCATTTTCCTCTATATAGCATCGGTGTATATGAGAAATGCATTGATGCATCATAAGCTCATATATTCGTCTGCGTGATTAAGTTTTCAATGTACTGCGCTTAACGTACATTGAAAACTGTTTCTTTTCAAATAATTTTTACAAAAAAACTCAGAAATAAGAAAAATAAAGAATTAAAGAATATAAATCCGGGCCTAGATTTGTGTATGAATACTTAAGCTAAATAATAAGTATGTTTGTTTTTATTTTTTTTTTCGGTTTTTCTTATGAATCATGCTTCATTTTGTACAGGTTAATGTTATTTAGTCGCGTGTGATTTGAATGGCGTATTTATCTGAGGTAGTGATTTTAAATTGGTCAGTATCGTAAATTAAAAATGAAGTGCGTTTAGAAGAACCTAATTTAAATGGTATCGACGAAGACCCAACAACAAGTACGCGGGTGATTGAAGATCAGCTGAGGCGAAGTCAAAGAAAAGTGTGGACAACATTGCAGAAAAATTTCCTTTAACCCTTTCACGTTCAACGTGTTCAGTTTTATGAACGGTTCTTAAAAATGCATGAATGGATGAACATTTTCGACAACAAAAATAATGTAACCTTCTTATTTTTGAGTATTTTTGAAAGTTATTTCTGTATCTGTAACGTGTGAAGGATTGGCCTTACTAGGCCCATTGTGCATGATCCTAAGTTGATAGGCACCTCCTAGCTCGTGAGCCAGCCTACATACGAGTATTTAATGTAAATTGTCAACATCGTCAAGAGGTGCTTTACTTATATCGGTCGGTGTTAGCCAATTCTCGCCGAACACAAATCTTCTAATAAAGGAGAGCGTTGAGCAATCGTAGAGGATATACTCGATGATCTTATCTTCTTGATCGCAATCTCTGCAGAGTGCGGATTCTGACAACCTCATGCAATGGAGATGCTCCTGTACTTGGCAATGACCAGTCATAATGCCTGTGATCAAGCGCAGATTCTGTCTAGAAATAGTCAAGTATTTGTTTTCTGTAGTGTTGTCAGGATAACTTAAAAGCTCCCTGGCAGCTTCTTGTTTCATCTCATCTTTCCTTGAATTTCACAAAGGAATGTTCTTTAACAAGGTTTGTCACTACCGATGTTGTCAGTACAATAGAAGGGCCAGGTCAAACGTTTGGCTGCCTTCTTGGTAAGTGAATCAGCAAGAAGGTTACCTTTCGATGTGTCGTGACCTTTGATCCATCTTAAGGTGACCACATAGTTACTGGATACTTCAGCCAAAGCTACGTGACATCCAAGTATCAACTCTTAGTAAATTTGTGGTCTATCCAGTACTTGTCTGCTATCTGTATAGCAGAATTGGCTATCGTACCATACAAACTAGACGACAGTTATTTCCTAGAAATTAATAATGTCAAAACATTGTTGAAATAAAATGTAAATAAACTAAATAGTGATATAAAAGGGATGGAAACTAAGTGAAATAATTACCACATACTCTCAGGTCATTATGCTACACGTTTTCTGCTCATAAAACCATCAGGTTCTTTAAAAAAACAAGTGCAATGAATTGAATTATATTAAAAGTTTTATTCAAAACAAAGCAATCCTTTAAATTACCAAAGGTTCTTATTCAAGACAAATCAATATTTTATTAAAAGTTAATATTCTTTATACTAAGAATGTGTTTTAAATGCCATACCTATTTAATTATTCTAAAACTAAAATCAACATGTAACAATCTTTACGAGTAGATCTAAAATCTTTAACAAATAACAAAAATTTTTGTGTAGCTATTTGTAGGTACTATTTTTTGCTAATGACTAGTTTTTTAGGTACAAAGTACAAAACGATTACTTCATACTGTATATCACTTTACTTCAAAGAATAAGATATCTCAACAAGACATCTCAACATAAAACAACCTGATGTTACCGATACATCCTATACATACACCTGTAATCTAATTCTTGCATTTGAACAAAACGGATGAAACTTAAGCACCAAGTATTAAGTATTCCTATTTCTCTTATTCTTTTTTGTACTTCATTTTTTATTGGCCGTCGAGATTCGTATCTAATTTAAATACTTACCTACCAATAGTAATTCTGTGCTTTTTAGCTTCTATTAAGATTTTATCTTGAGACTCGAATTAATTGATGCAGAGATACTGGCTGCTAAATGCCTTAAAGTTCGAGAAAAATAGTATGGATTTCAGATTTGAGCGCAAAAGACACCGAACACAGGAATACTCTTAACTGATAGTAGAATTGGTATGTAAAATCATTACAGGAAACTAAATGAAAGTAATTAAATATCGCTTGTATGCCATGAATGCTTTTTAGCTTTAAAACATTTCTAAAATTGAATTATAATAAATGAGCCATACACAACTGCTGTTTAATAAGTATATT
This sequence comes from Psylliodes chrysocephalus, assembly GCA_927349885.1. NCBI lineage: Eukaryota > Metazoa > Arthropoda > Insecta > Coleoptera > Chrysomelidae > Psylliodes > Psylliodes chrysocephalus. Next base: position 54,297,853 of record OV651818.1, on the reverse strand, counting down.
TATGAAACGATTTGGATAAAATTTGGTTCAAATCTACTAGACATAATTTCGAATTGATACTTGTGGTTAATTAAACAAACTGCCAGATATTTGAAATAGTATACTCGTATTCTTCAACGAGCATAGAATAATCGCCATATTCTATGCGAGTTGAAGACTATACTTTCTCCATAACTATTATAGACTGTTATACAGGGTGGTGATCTCAAAATCAAATTTTTTTTATTGTTAAATAAATTAGTTAACTACATTGAAAACAGAGGTAGGTACTTAAGAAACTATTAAAATTAAAGTTAAGCAACGATATTTCTTGTATTTATGAACAATTCATTTCTAAATGTGGACAATATACAGGGTGTACCAATAAAAACTCCCAGGCCGGATATTTTGGTAAGTAATAGAGATATTTTAATTCTGTAAAAGCCAGTTCATAGAGCGCTAAGAGAGCTTTAGTTTCACATATAAATTAATTTTAAATAGGTCAATATGTAGATGGCGTTGCGCTCAATATATTTTTTTCGATGGGACGATCTTTCTTATATAACGCATCTTATAAAAAATGCAGTTTTAAGCAGATTTTGTTCTATAAACCAATTCGATAAATCTAGCCATTTTTGATATACAGAGTGGGTCACTCAAAATAGTTTCATCCTGTTTTTCGGCATTAATCATTTGATTTTTAGAAAATGCCTAAACATTTCGATTTTTATTCTCAATTGAACACATTTTCACAATACGGACATCTGTCATGTGTCAACCCCCTCCATTCTACTTCTTCAACCCCTTAATTTTAAATAAAGAATGTATCATATACGGCACATCATTGAAAAGGTAATTTTATGGGAAAATCAGAAATATGACTGTTTATTGCGATATATGTCAAAGATCATATTATTATTGTAACAAATTTAGTTGTATTGGATTTAAGAACCCGGTATTATTGAATATAAATTAGGTATATTTAAAACAAGTGTAAGACTATTTCATTTAAGATGTAAATAATACTTCAATTGAGCAATAGATACTCTTCATTTAATTAGAGGTATTTTGGTTAGGGCAAGTTGATTCTAATCTTGAAGCAAGGCTTATTAGCTATTGTTGAACAAGTATTACTAGAATTTCAAATCGAGACGAGTTTTACTTGCGGATATGCAAACACAACAAAGCATTGAAATAAGACCATACATCTTGAATATAGTACACCTTTTTTTCTGTGTACCTTCGTTACTAAATAAATATTATCTTGAGCTTTTTCTATAAATTTATTTATCTATTCGGTATTAGATTTTTTTGCAGTGAATCCTGTCGATTTGCGCTTAAAAAATGCAGTTAATTTAGAATAATTACTAATATTAATATCATTGTTTATAATTAGAGTGTTTTTTTTAACATTGAATATTCTTTCCATGTTGAAGGCTTGTATTTTTTCGACAATTCTGTAAAATAAGCCAGTAGAACATTTTATAAAAAGGCGTTTGCTTTGTTATCAATACGCCACTAAATATTTTGTACAATGTTGAATATATTTTTGCTGATTTTTCAGGTAAAAGTTTAAAAATCGTTTGTTGTGCCATCTCTAATAACTGGGGTGGAGTATCTCTAATGTCATTATCACTTTCAAAATTTTCAGAATCCATTATTTTGATTAAAAAACTTCGTAATAATTCTAATATCTAAAACACGGTCACGGTCTGTTTAAATCAAATTTTTTGACGTTAATGTCAATTCACGGAAGTCATAGCACACCTTTGATAATGATGTATTAGCGAATTTCTATTGGGCATAAATATGATGTTATATTATTTTGTAATTTATGATTGGTTGATTTCATTATTCCACTAGTTGGAGAATCTTTACATTCTTCAACTAGTGCAAGAATATATATCATACTTAAACTAAAACTTAAACTAAGAATCAACTTATTATTACATAGGGGTGGAGAAAGATTATTTAATAATGTAAACTTTTATAAACATTTGCTTTGTTTCCGCAACCTCAAGATGAAGTCGAAAGATTCTTTATTTACAATGTACATTTGAAAAACCAAAAAATCGTCAATTTTTCGTCATATTTTTGACAAACTTGACATTGACGTTTCAGAGAAATCATTGATACGTTACATTCGTCACATTTTTGACAAACTTGACATTGACGTTTCGCATAAATCATTGATACGTTACTCTAGTAATGAACTGAATTTTTTTTCTAACCGTTTTGACAAACTTTACATTACGTTCAGCATAAATTGTTGATACATTACTCTGGTAATGAATTAAATCTATAATCGGAATTGGATGAAAAGATGGTGTAGTTTTCAGATACAGTTTGATTTGATTGGCGTGTGTTGTGAGGGAGATTATCATTGGTTGCTGTATAATAGTGTTAAATAATCAGATTAATTATTATATCCTATGAGGAAAGGTTCGTGGAATTTTGTTCGAAAATATTAGTTCGAACCTGTTTTTTTTTTTCGGAGGAATTATATTCAACCTCCAACACATTATTTTTGAAATTAGGTAATTTTCTTAGAATTCTTTTTTCATCGAAACCTTTTGTATGAATATCTGGGTCGCGGACTTTTGATTGAAAAACATTTTATGGAAAACATTTGCACATGATGCCAAATAGTTTAATCTAAATGTAAAATATATTAAAAAAAAATGGAAATATTTTCCTAGTATTCTAATTAAATTAAAAAAACACAAAACTTAATTGATGTACCTAACTAGTGATGCCGCGAGACAAGACGAGACGAGAGAGTGGCCTCTCTCGTCTCGTCTCGTAGGGCGAGAGAAAACCTTTCTCTCGTCTTGTCTCGTCTCGTTTCTCTCGTGATAAAACATCAAAATTAAATTTGAAAAAGACCAAACATGAAAAAACGGTAAAATTTTTAAGACAAAAACAAAGAATTTTTCACATAATTTGCGCTTTAGTACCCAAATTTGGCAATAAGAAACACTTATGTCTGTCTGTATGTCTGTAACAGTCGTTTTACAATTGAAATTTGAAGTAATAAATGGCTCTGATTAGGCGTTAACTAAAAACGAAAATACTTTATCTAAGTCATTTGGGGGAGGAGGAGAAGGAAGAGGTTAAATTGGAAGTTAGAATTTTTCTAATCCAATCTTGCGATGTCAAATGAAAGCATTTTGTAGTATATTTTCAAAATGCAAGAAGATAGAGACATAAAACAAAAACGATGTGAAATTAGAGAAACATTATGATATTTTTGTTATTATGAGATACACTTTACTTAAGACGTAAAATAAAGGGGGGTGTTACTATCTTTAAATTTTCTAATGGAAAGTAAAGTCATGTAATACCTCATTTGAAAGATATTTGGATTAAATTTACGTACAAGCAAACAGTTTTAATGTTTTTTTGTTTTTACAAAAATTACATTCTTGATCATCCTCGTGTGCCGTAATGATCCTAAAAATGTTAGATAATGTTAGAAGATAATTTTTTAATAATCTTTTTTTGACAAGAAGTTATGAAAAATTTAATACGTCAAGTGGTTTTTAAATCACCTTTGCTATTCTTAATTTATTTATTTTAGTAAATACAAGAAGCGTTTCCTTAGTAATAAACAATAATTGTTAATATGAGAGTTATCAAGAATGTAACTTATTAATAAAGGCAAAAAACATGTCTGTATATGAACAAAGTATCAGCTTCAAAAAAATTGCCATTTGGGCAGTGTTAAATTCCTCTAACAGTAAAAAATTACTTAAATTTATAAAAGATACGCAAGACGAAAGATGAGAATCTCTCGTCTCGCGGCGTCACTATACCTAACCTGCACACGACCTGGAGTTATCGCGGGCTGATTCTCAAAAAAATTTATAAATTGAAAAAAAAATAAAATCAACTAATTTACCCAACCTATGTGGCATGGAGCTAATAAAATTTTTCTGTACCAACTTTGACAAAGATGAAATTTTCATCAGATAAGTTATGACTCTGAGTTCATGCGTAGATACCTACGATACTCAGTAATTCAAAAGAAAATACAAGGATACAATTCGTCACATTCAATCATTGGTAGAAATATTTGTTTAATAATAAACACTACTTTAGAAATATAGCAGTTTTAATTTAACTTGTTTCCTTTTTTTGTGTATTTATATATTAAATTATTTTTAAAATATAGTTTATTTTCTTTAAAAAGTAACATTATTTTTATTTTTTAAAATAGGTTGTATCCTCGTATAATTTCAAATAATATTCCTCTTTTTACAAATAGTTTTATTTTATTTTATAAATATTTAACAGATCAATAAGATAAGTTATTTTGTTAAATACATAAGTTTAAAATCTCCATTTTCCTAAAAATTCGACTTATGTCCTTTTAAGCGCTAAGCACAGAATAAAATTAGAGTAATTCATTTTTAAAAAAAATATTCTATAGGACACAATTCTTCTAATTACATGTTTTCGATTAAATATCTATATTTTCCAGGAAATATACTTTCGAACAATATGTGTTTGAAATAAATAACTTTCTAACAAAATGTTTTCAAAGAAAATTCATTTGGAAAAGGTTAGAACGATATTTTCAAACAAAATTCCGCGACCCTGTAACAAAACTATCTTGTCAATATTATTACATAAGAGTTTAGGGTTACCATATTCAAAAATACAATTTCTTGACATACCTGATGAAAATTCCGGACATTTCTTAAAAATAATAAAACTCCAACTCATGAAATAATTAGTAAACGTTTTATTATTAAAAAAACTACCTGCTGCCAAAAAATAAAAACAAAAACAGTTCCTCGATTAAAAATTTGTGAAATTAAACATAAAACATTATAATATAAAGAGCGTATACACAATTACAACCATAAAAATAGAAAAAAAATTTCAACGGCCGAAAAACTATTTATATGGGATTTTAAGTATACCTTAATACGTTTGGTGATTTTCCTAAAAATTGCGGACAAAATACCAAAATAACGGACTTTATCTGACGTTTGGTAAGCCTAACTGAGTTGTTCTGTGTACCAAAGCATAGAACATCTAAATTTGTGTTATTACAAATCGCCTTTAAAGACTTAAAGAAAGTGTATCAACTTTCAGAATGAATTAAATCTATGTTATTACAAAAATGCCTAGTACAATGTTGCAAAATATTTATAGGATAATTAAATATTTTTTATTTATAATTTTAATTGTACTGTTGTACTCAAATACGTTTTTGTTTTTGGCTTGTCCTATACATTCTTGTAACGTCCTAATGAATTAATAAAATATACTCCCAATAAAATCTACTTTACTTTTATTGAATTAAAAATAAAATTATAAGAAGATTGTTAAATTTAAATAATATAATCCACATCTAGTTGTCTAGTTTAGTTGTCAATTTGAAGTTTCAACGTTCGTTACTTAGAACTGTCAGTGTCAGTTAAATACTGGACTAATTTGTTTTTCATTTTTGTACATGACATTAATGGAGCTCATAGAAAGTAATAGCGTTTTACTTATTAAGAATCATTTTTCGAAACGAGAGAACAATTTATCAACCGAGACGAAGCCGATTTTGTAATGTTTAATTATTTTTGTAAATCAATATACTGTCTCTAGGGCTAGTTTTTACGTTTTTTAGTAGTTTTTATTTATTTTTTAAAATGTTCTACCTTGATAAATATACTTTTCACTTTTGTCATTTTAATAATCTTACTATTCCGTCTAATCGGTAAGCAGCGAGTTTCTATTTTCTTCCTCTGGTACATTTTTGTACTACTTGAAGTTTTCGTTTTATATTTTCAAGAAAAATAAATTTTTAACAGTGTATGAAATTAATTATGTAATAATTTCGTCTACGTTTTTTATACTCTTCTCTGATCCCTTTGTCAGTTAAGTTAAGAAACAATTTGCAAAATAATTGTTAAATTAAATTGAAAGACTGTACAAACTTTAAATATATCAAACATTTTTTAAAAAGATCAAAATATCGTGGGTTTCTGTTCTGATCTATTATTGGTGTCTCCAGTATAAAAATACGAGTATTAATTATACAAGACATGTCTACAAAGAATTTATTTAGTTTTTCGCATTTTAATCATAAGATGATACAAAAAACAGGTATATACCATACAGGATGTTCTCAAAACTATTTATCAATACCTTCGCTTTTTAGCAACGGTCTTCACTGCTTAATTTTACCCAATTTTAAAGATAGACATTATGAATTACTTTTTTTAAATTTAACCATCCCATAAAAACGATTTCGTATAAAAATAACTGAGATGTCTTGTGCCTTCTGTAATCTACATTTACGATGTTATTAGAGACAATTTTGTTGTCGAATATTTTGATTTACAGCACATAACATACTCAAGGTAGAGATCGTGATTTTTTAAAAATATTTCAGGTCACATTAGACATAAATGTTTAACTTAATATTCTGCTCGTGACGGAACTGAATATATGTTTGAATAAAAAAATGACGTAAATGAAATAATGACTTGATCTTTCACAAGACATTGTAACGTTATACCTATACTTCTATTAAAAGATTATAAAAAAATATATTTGTATTAAGTGTGTGTAGATTTTATGTAGCGTGTAGCGTATAAAAATCTTACAGCGTTTTATTGATAAGAAAATTAAATGTGAAGAATAAAAATAACCCACTAAAATACACTAAACATTTCACTAATGAAGTAGTTATTTTTTAATGCTTTTTTTGTAATAAAAAGTATCATCAACATTTCTTAAAAAATAACTTGTGTTTTGTGACGCTGTTTGGACCAATTGATTTAATGGAATGGTACATGGATTAACATTATTTTTCATTGAGTGTAAACTTACAATCTACTCTAATTACAAAACAAAGAGTAATTAACCAATAGTTTGAGCTGTGGCTTGTTTTGGGTATCATCCAGTGATGATTCGCCAATAGGGTTAACATGACTACGAAACAAATCTTATTTTCGTTTGTGGGATTCACATTCGTGAGATTTAAAAAAATTGTCGGTAATAGGCATACCACTTATTATATTACCCCTGACTAAAATTTACCCACCGGAAATAGTATATTGTTAAATGAGCAAGGGATAGTACTTATTTCCTACGAGTGCTAATTATTATTTTTTTTTATTTATAAAATTAAAATGATAATTATTTAATGTTTGACAATTTATGAGAAACATGATTTTATTAAAATTAGGGAATGACTTCCTATTTTGCGTTACCAGATACGGATTTGATGTGAAAATGATTTATTTGCGATCAAGTGCTGTTTTATATTATAGCGATTCTTATTATATGTTGTCCGCTAAAATAAAGCACACAAAGCTCATTAGAATAAAAAATTATTTTTGTGCAAAATATTCTTTTACCAATTTGGTATTCATTACGCATTTTCTTAACAAACGTTGATGAATGGAAATGATGATGATATCACACCAAAAAGAGAGTTTTCTTGAGTTCGATAAGGACAATTTGCTCGAGTTGCACATTATATTTTTTCTACAGCCCATTAAATAAAATCTATTATATTTTTTTTAAATTAACTTATAGGTTATTAACTATTTTGAAAATAATTAAAACAATGATTTGAATTTATGACTTTGGACATTATCTAGTTCTAGGTATCAATATTCTTGGTAAAAAATTATTATCTTAATAAATGAATATTAATGACAAAATTAATTTTATAAAATAAAAATATTTCACATTGGAGATGCTACTCTTAAGATGTTACGAAGTCGCAATAAAATTTCACTATCTTGTTAAGGATTGTCAAATAATATCTACAGCCCTTTATTTCTAACAATTTTCCTTGCCTTAACCATATTTTATAACAGTATAAATAGATGTCGTTTGTCCGACCCAGCACCCCTATTCACTCCCTTTCCCGTAAAATTATTAATATGACATAAAAAAATTATATTTTTAGAATTTTTATTTAAAAAAATTATTATTCATTTTCCCAACATATATAGAATGTAGGTTTTTGTTTAGAATGGTGATGTTTACAACTCAAAATTTACCATGACTTTAATATTATAAAATAAATTTGAAAAATAAAATAACTTAATTTGTCTTTGTCCTGAATTTGAACCCTTGACTTTTCGCATGGGAATTCATCACTACAGCTTCTGCGCTGTATAGCCATATAGCATAAGTTTTCTTAACATTGATAACTAAAATGGTTTAAGGTATTTTATTTAAATTTAGTTTCTTTTTAAATATAAACAATTATCTTCTGAAATGCCATTCTTCACTAGAATCATTCAATTCTAATTAAAAGTAAAATTCGTTTTACAAACTTGTCACTAATTTATATATGAAATTATACCCTTTCAGTAGAGTCAGTTAGCGTCTACTTACTCTTTCTGTAGATTGTGCACAAAGTTGATACTATACAAACATGTTGGTGTAGAGAAAAGCCTTATGAAAATAGAAAAACATGAAGCTGTTTATAAACTACAAAAATAGATAATCCAATCAATGTTTCAAGCTTTTATACCATCAATATTGATAATTTTTAAAATATGTAATGAACTATACGGATAAACAAATATAAACTTTAATGAGATTCATCACGAATCAGAGAAAATATTATATAAATATATCTAATTCATTTTTTAATACTGAACAACGCAAAAATATTTAGAGTTTATTCAGATATACACAGAAAACAAAAAGAAAAAATATTACCCACATCATATTATAGTACCTACTTAATTTTCCTACGGCCACTTAGGAAAGTGACACATATCGCGCTATTTAATCTTATGTAAAGCGCCCTATATCACACGCGTGTGGATAAGAATCTACTTTCCACCCGTGTGTGAATATGGATCTACTTCTCGCATCTGCTGTCAAATAAGTCAGACGCATAATTTCTATTATGATCTATGCAATGTCCATATTAATAGGAAAATCAATTTGATGATTAAATGGTTAACATTGCTTTTATATTTAGATCCTATTTATTTATTTATTTTTAACAAATTATTGAAACAATTTTGAAGTAACTACATTATTTTTTGTGTTTTTCTAGTTAATATACACATTTGATTAGATAATTTATGTGACATAAGTTGATGGCTCAATTCATAGAGTGTTCAACTTTATCAACCTGCATGTCGCGACCATGTCACGACAAGGGTTTAATTATTTTTTCTTTGAAAAATATGATAATTAAAAAAATATGACTATTGCTAATTATTTATTTAAAATATATTTTATTTATCATAAGTTATTATCAGTTAATTTTTGCGCAAGTTAGTTTGTACTATTTTGATAACTGTTCAGAAAAAAATTTAAGGAGATAAGTAGGTAATCATCTTTAATAATGAAAAAGTTCTTGTTCACGGTTGTTTGTCTTATTATTTGTTGTATTTAAAACAGAAATAAATTAATGAAAACATTGTTGTATTTCAATATTTTTTTGTACCTTATGTTATTTTACCGTTATTATCCTATAAAAATGTTTGTAAATGAAATTACAATATTTTTAATTTCCACAAAACTCTATTCGGCAAATATTCAATAAGGCATATAAATCAACAAATTTAAAACCAGCCACATCTTGATTGAACCTTTATGGAGAGATTTTCTGGTATTACATTTTTGTGATACAATTATTTTGGGATCGTAGGAAAAATATTGTTATTAGTAATTATACTCTTAATGTAATATACTATTTCTTTCCCAAGTTAATAGTATCGGCAATTACTAGAAAATATATGTAATAAAAATATTAAAAATGTCGAGCCATTGTTATGTAAATAATGATAATTATGACAGCAAGATGCCAAAATTTCTTTTAAGAATTTTTAAGGAACAAGTTCTACCAAATGGTTTAATACATAATAGTGAATATTTTTTAATAGGTACATACAAATTTCTGTATTGTTTAAATATCCCAGTGAATATATGTATTATTTAATCGATTAAAAAAAACTTATAAAATAATAATTTTTTATAATCGTATTCTATTGAATAGAGAAATTTTGTTAGAAAACAAATTTGTGAAGATCAATTGCTCTGTAGATTGATAAAATATATGAATAATTAACAAAAAACACCTTTACTAAAGTGATTTTTAGTATTTATAAATATTCTACAAATTTTTATGTACCTAAACAATTAAATTCACGAAATCTACCTGTTAAGAGTGATATTTTTAAAATGCTAAAGCTGTCACAACCAATGCGCAACAAATGAATTAAATCAACATCCAAAATCGCACCTATTTTATTATATTCAGAGTCAAACACATACACAAACATCCGTAAACGAGCGAGAGTTTTTTAAATTCCCGAAAAAATCGCTACTTTCAAAATCCCTTCGAAAATCAGCGAGTTTTCGAAGACGGCGCACACTAAGATCTCTTGAATGAAAAACAGCGCCGAATCGTTCTCTCAATGCCTACCGTGATTCAACTGAGAGAGAAAAGTTATCAACAGTCGAGCAGTCACAGGACGAGGCCGGTCGGCCGTAGTTGGTTGTGGCCTCGTGGATGGGGTTCGGCAGGTGCATGGAGGTGAGATAGTTGATAGTTCGAGTTGGGATGGCCTCTACAGGTCGCGGCTGTGGCGGTAGGCCGAACAAAAGAGAGCCGATATCTAGCGTGCTCTGGTTATGCCGGCCACTGCTCACCGCAACGCAACGTCCGACGTCGTCATCACAGCTTACTTGGACGGAGATTCGAAATCCCTTGGCTCATTCATGATAAAGTTGGCTGTGGAGATTTTAACGCGCGGTTAGGAACTATGGACGGCATTGCGATCGAATATATATTGTTATTTTTAACATATCTGCTATTTGTTTTGCGATTTATGCACTTATTTACATTTTTATGGGCATAACAAAGACAAATAAACAACGATATGTGTTATAAATAGAACACGTTTACTACGTAGTACTGAGAAGCATGACTTTCATTACACGAAAAGAACAGTAAGAAATGTAGAATCGATTTAATAATTTGTACGAGAAATCAAAAAGATATTCGGATTATTCCAATATAAATTATAATTATTCATACATTTATATAAAAAAGCGTAAACAATAATCAAAAACATATTACATGTCAAGGTTGAATTAATTCTGTTTTTATTAAAATCAATCTTTAATATTACTGTATTTACCAAATATTTTTATTTCCACGCATAAGGATAATTTTAATCATATATAAATATTGTCCTATCGAGCGGACCGATAGAATAACTTCACCTGGGCATTTACCATCGGGATGGTAGAACTCCCTCAAATGGCCAATTCCCAAAAATGGACCATCTAGAATCACCTCTCAGGCGGCGACATTATTAACCTGCAGGACTCAAACCTAAAAGACTGGCTATCCCTGGACCCCTCCGCCCAACGACAACCAGCCGGTTTTTGATGAGTTAATAACCTGCAAGACCTTGACGAGCTGAGAAGATGGCTGTGTGTAGACATCCCTCAGCGTCAACCATCATATTTGCCCCCGGAGGATGCACAATGGGCCTTTAGAGGCATACGTGATGTGGAACAACCCACCCTTACAGATACACAATCATATAAATACAAAAAGTTAGATATTCGGCTCATTTCTAAAAAAATTTAAATTAAATTAATAACTTCTTATTAAACATTTGCTGCAAGTTTATTTTCAACTTGCATCACGTTTTCGTGTGTGGAAAATTTATTTTAAGTTTACAAATTTTAGTTTAAAATCGAGTTTTAAGTTAAATTTAAAAAAAAATACATTTTAAAACTTGAAGCAATCTAATTTTTCTATATTTGCAAAATAAAATTAGCACAACATTTTGTTTCTTAAATAAAATTTTTGAAAACTTTTTTTTCTAAGTGTATTAACACAAATTTATATCCATTTTAAAAATAGACAGTTGCAAGCACTTGCTGCAAGTTTATTTTCGACTTGAAATTTTTTTTATAATTTTGCAAATTTTAGTTTATATTATACAGAATACAGATAGGTACTTGATTCTATTTATATAAATTACCAAAATCAAAGTATTCGAAAGTTCATATACTCGTATTCTACAGTTCATTAATACAAGTTTATATATGTATGCAAAACAAGCGCGTAGCTAGGTTGTTTTCTTGGGGGGGGGTAACACTTTTCACATTATTGATAAATGCGCAGCGTGTTATCTTGGAATATGGTACCAATGCAACGTCTAGAGTTCATATGTGTATTTCCAGAAAAAAGAGTGAGTTTTATAATGAAGTTTTTAATTTTTTATATATTTATACAGGGTGTTTCAGAATAAAGTACCGTAATTTTGGGGATTTGTAGATCTTAATGAATTATAAACGAAAGCTAAATATCTTCCCTTGCAGTAAAGGCAACATAAAAATATGTATATGATAGGTAATCGTTATTATTAGTTAACACACTATTTCGATAAATTACCATAACCCATTGGCGTAGAATGAAGGGCTAAAGAATCAATTTTATTCAAAACTTTTTGAACACCCTGCATTTCATAAAACATAAGAATAATAAATATTTCTCACGCCATTTGTCACAAAAAATGGAACTTCTGGTTGATATTTGTAAACAATTCCATTTCCGAGGTGATAGATCTGATTTTTTTTACAGAGTGTTTTCAAACGTCTTAAATATGGCTAAATTTAAGTTCAATTTACTAAATTTTGTCAAATGCAACACTCTGTATATTATTTTCGCATAAAATTCCTTATAAATTTACCTATCTAACGATACCAACATGTCCCAATAGTGCGTAGTTGATCGATAGCTGTTTTATTATTGGAAATAGAAAAAACAAATTAATAGAAAAGTTGTATGACCATTTTTAATAAATATTCTTAAATATACAGGGTGGTCCATAAACGACAGGCTGACCAAACTTTTACATTTTTATATTTGTTTTCACATCGTCAAACAACTTTAATAGACTTCATTTATTTGCTATGTTATATATAGGGTGTTTCAAAATGAGGGGTAACGATTTTCTTATGTTTTTAAATGGAATACCCTATATGTCATACCACCAATTAATTAATACAGGGTATTCCATTTAAAAAAATTGAGAAAATCGTATCCTCATGTTTTTACACACCCTATATACAACATAGCAAATGAATAAAGTCAATTAAAATTGTTTGACGATGTAAAAACAATCAAATATTTATTACTACCGGCAGGGTGGTATGCTTTAAAAAAGTATAGATTTGCTCAGCACCTCGTTTATGGACCACTCTGTATATTTAGGAATATTTGTTAAATATAGTCACACAACTTTTATATTAAACTTTTCTTCGTATTTCTAATAATAAAACAGCTATCGATCAATTATGCACTGATGGGACACCCTGTATATGTGTTATTGACTAAGACATTGGAATTGTTAAATTGGCAAATTTATAGGGAATTTTATGCCAAGATAATATACAGTGTGTTGCGTTTGAAAAAATTGAGTAAAATGAACTTAAAATTAGCCATATTTAAGACATGTTTCAAAACACTCTGTATAGAATAAACCAGTTGTATCACCTCTATTCGTTAGCTTAGTATTTTATAAGTCTGTATATTAAACAATTTTTAAATTAATGTAAAATGATAATTTAATTTGGGGTCTGCAACATTCTCTAATTAAAAAAAAAATAATAGTTTTTAAAAACATTATACAGTATTCCCAAGCCATTCTAAAAATAAAATAATATATAAAGTGTTCTATTTCAAAAAGAGACAAATTTTTCAAATCCATATAACTTTTATTAAAACTTGTTTGTCAATAGCACTAATAATTGAAATATTGAACAATTGCGAACTAATGGGACCCTGTATATAAATTTTAATTTTCAATTTGCAGGAATATTATTATTTTAGATGACAATGTTTGAAAAACTTTTTGTTTTACTGTATTTATTTTATTTCTCTATTTTTGTTTAATATAACGTTTAAAAAAATATTGATATTGACTATGGCTTGGGGGGTAATTACCCCCATTACCCCTCCCTTATCTACGCCCTTGATGCAAAAATAAAAACTTAATGCGAATATTCTCTTTTTAAATTATCTTTTTCTTAAAGTGATATTTTGCTTAAAACGTGCCAAAAATAATTTTTTAAAAATAACGAAATTCTTCAGTTTGAACAGTCTAAATAACGTGAATAGATGGATGGATGGATGGATGGATAAAGTGAATGGATCCAAACTATCGAAACCGTGTAGTGACTTTGACAGCTGACAGATACCATTCTTATTCACGACTTTCACCGAAGTTAAAGACCGAAGGCGGATGGTATGTTTCTATGTCTTTATAAAGGTATTTTGTCAAATATATCTTATTTTATTCTCAACGACATCTCTGCTCTATGCCGAAAGTAAAGCACTTTTCAAACACAAAGAAAAAATTAAGAAACCCAAATCCTAGATGTCATATATATTTAATTTCACTACCTAAAAGTCCTCTTACTATATATGAAGGTGGTAGCACTCCGACTATATAAAGATAGTGTACAAAACAAATACAAAATTTATATTTCTTCACATTTAACAAATCTATTGTTATAAAATTTATAATTAAGGTTTTTATTTATTTAATTCAGAATAAACGGGTCCCTTTTTATGTAATTGCAATGGTATTTTTGGCAAGAAAATGATAGTCACTGATTTTGTCTGCCAAATATTGAAATTACAATTGCTGGCCTTGAGTAGAAGACAGAAATACAAAATAAGGATATTGTGGAAGTCTCAGGTATTATACACAATAATATCATTAATTTATCGAAGAACTTAAAAATAAATCAAGACATAATGATGGAACAACTGGAGAGGACCAAATTGGCAATAACAAATAGTGATGGAATCACCTCGCTGTCCCTGTCATAGTCGGTTTACTAAGAGACTATTTGGCATACACATTTGAAATTTTAAGTAATCAGTGGCCCAAATTAGGGGTTAATTAAAAACGTAAATATTTTGTCTTGGGAGTCAGTTGGGGGGGTTAAAATAGAAAATTGGAAGTTGGAATTTTTCTGATGCCATCATGTGATATCAAATGAAAGCATTTTGAAGCATGTTTTTAAAAATATAGGTATAATACTTTTTCTTTTACAGTTTTTCGAAAATTGTTATCTTTCTAACTTATCTCCAAAAGTAACATTAGAAAAATT
Organism: Psylliodes chrysocephalus; assembly: GCA_927349885.1. NCBI lineage: Eukaryota > Metazoa > Arthropoda > Insecta > Coleoptera > Chrysomelidae > Psylliodes > Psylliodes chrysocephalus. Next base: position 54,282,742 of record OV651818.1, on the reverse strand, counting down.
ATACTGAATGAAGATTATTACAATTGCTGTTCGTTGTATATTTTTTTTTTAACAAAGAAAGAGAGCTCAGCTGTACTGATACTTTGCATCAGCGCCTACCAGCTAAATCTTTCAGCATATCAACTCTAATTAATTTAAAACAACGAGACGAGACAAGACAAGACGAGACGAGACGAGACGAGACGAGACGAGACGAGACGAGACGAGACGAGACGAGACGAGACGAGACGAGACGAGACGAGACGAGACGAGACGAGACGAGACGAGACGAGACGAGACGAGACGAGACGAGACGAGACGAGACGAGACGAGACGAGACGAGACGAGACGAGACGAGACGAGACGAGACGAGACGAGACGAGACGAGACGAGACGAGACGAGACGAGACGAGACGAGACGAGACGAGACGAGACGAGACGAGACGAGACGAGACGAGACGAGAGAATCTTTCGACTCGTCTCGTCACTAGCTCGAAAGTCCATTATTTGTCAATTCTAAAGTCACATTTGGCATAGTTATTATACTTAGTTATGATTTGATTCGTAGTTACCCTTTCTTCGAAAATACAGAATGTAATTTCCGGTATAGCCGGATATGGGTCAAAAACGACGTTTAGAGAACCTTTCAAGGAAAGTTCCATTTATATTTGTAAACAAAAAAGTTTGATGTTCGGATCATTTCAAGAAAATTTAAAATTAAATCAATAACTTCTGTTCTATATTCTATAAATTATGATTAATTAAGTCGGAAATGCTAAGTTATCAACTCCTTGTAATCTTATCTATAAAAAGATAGATTTCAATGAAATAAAAGATAATATTAAACTTTTGTCTTGCAGAGTTTAATAAAATCCATAATTTCTTAAATATAATTTTGATAAAAAAAAATGTAGATTTCAGAGAAATAAAATATTAAATGACTTTGGATTTATTGATTTCAGTGAAATAAGAGATAAAATCAATGTTAATTTTTTAATACAGCTTCTACCGCTACGGTCATTAACTTTTCAATATAAATCTACATAAATTTAAATTTGTCTAACATCTTCAAAGAATATATACTATAAAATGAGTACAAAAAAAATTAGGTGGTCTATTTATAATTTATGATATAACTAAGTGTATTTAAGGAAATCTATGGTGTTTTGTAGTTTCTCGGGATCCGTCAGAGGTTCTTTTATGTTTGGAATGTGATAACTTTTCCTTGCTTTTGAAAATTTTTGACATTCTTGTGAGATGTGTTTAACTGTAATTTTATCTCAATTACAGCTACAGGTAGGAGGTTCTGTTCGTGTTAGAAGATGTTCAAGTGTTGACCTAAGTCTTGATATTTGTATTTGGTCCTGTCGATTTTTCTTACTCCCAATTTTTGACACTTTTCTCCACGTTTCTAATCATTCTAAATACAAGAAGGTAAAAAAAAGTTTTCCCTGTACGTACGATAACTCTAAAATGACTAGATCCTAGATCGATTGGCGTTTTCTTAGATCATTTCTTTAAATTTAAAACCCTATTGTTATTTAGAATTTTGGTTTAACTTAACTACTGTAAATATCAATGTTTTTTAAATTTAATTCTCATGGAGCTTATTTTATACACTCCTACAGAATGTAATCAGACTATATGGATATATGGCTATGCTTAACAACAATGAATCAACAGATTTTTTTATATTGTTAAATGATTTAAAACATTTTGAACGTCCATTAAAAGATTTTATTTGAGTACTTATTTTTTGTACGTGAAAGTAGATAAGTTTTTTTGATATTAAATAAATTTGGATATTACGCGAAAAAAATACAGGATAGTGAAGTAACGTTAAATTTTGCGCGACTTCTAACACAATTCAGAATGAAACTCCCACCTGAATTTGATGTACATTCTAATAGTGAGACGTAGTTTGTATTCCACGTACAGTTTAACTTTAACAAAAATAAACCATTCTGACATATTCGTTTTTGTTTTTTTTTTTCTTAATGTTTTTAAGTCGTAAAAAGACAGTTTAAAGTCATGTAAACAAATTATTTTTAATGTTTAAATTTTAAATGAATACAAACTAGAAAATAATAGAAATGCAATGATACTGAATACTTATAATCTCTACTTTTAGTTACTATCATTGGAACACAAATTACGTCATTAAGATAAAGGGCCCAATTATTTTTTAATGGACATGCTTAACAGGTAAAGATCCCTAATAATTTTACACATACAAGCTTAAGGGGGAAAGTGCCAAATATTTTTACAAGGGTAGGCTTAAGATATACATTGATCAAGGACCAAGAATTACGTTCTATTTAGTAAGCAAAATCAAAGGTAGAAAATTGACAATTATTTTCTATTTCTGCTGTTTTCCTTTGAATTTAATTTAATGTCTAATGTAGTATTTTTCAAAGGAGTAGTTGTTTTTCTGACGTAGACGGTTGCTCCTATTGTATGACATGACTTCGAGATTTAGTTTTCTAGCTTATTTTACTTCTTGGCCATATTTAAGTTTGAATTATTTTCTTTTTTTATATTATAACCATCTATCTTTGTTTCCATTCATGAAATAATCATTAACGTCAAATAAACATGAAATTATTAAACATTTATATCCAAGTTTCTCTATTATTTTATTGTAAATATAAATACTTTAACCTCAGGTACAATAGGTGAGTTCGGCTGCGCACTCCAGAGTGGAGTGGAGTAAGTAGGCGAAAACGGAGTGCGCATATGGTTTTACTCCTTTTACTCTTAGAGTTCAATGTCAGTTGTCAATATGACATACTAATACTTAAAACCTAATCGTATTTATCAGTAACAACCGTATAAGTTTCTTCCATATTAATGGTATACACGGGAACAAAATAAACTCCTTCCGTTCCCGAACGCCTTAGGTACTTTAGGAGTGAATATAGTGAAGAGAGTGCGTAGCCCGAACTCACCTAATATTTACACTGAAATATCTACTAATACAAATAAAGATAAAATCAATAATATGTCGAATATAAAAAAACTATATTCCATATATTTATAGTTTATGTAAAATTAAATTACAATAACTCAACATTTTGAACAAACACATTTTTTAATTGAAGGCACACGCAACAGGTTTCTAATAAAATATCCCCGTTTTTGACACTAGCAGTCAATTTAATAGAATCCATTTCCCGATAACTATAATACTTACCATTTATAGTTACCACTCCCATATTGAGGTAACAAGCGAAAAATAAGGAAGACATTAAAATATACCAACTTGGGTATTACAGAAAAGAACTGCTCTTTGTAGTTTCTGCTTTAGATAGTTGTTGTGTAATACTTTACAGTGGCTACTTTAGGCACTGTCTAACCAGTCATCTGCTTGAGCCTGGGGCTCTGAACGTATATCTAGATGTAAAGCCATAATTTCACTAAAATATTCGAATTTGCCAAGTTCCCCCGAGTCAGCATTTATTATCTGATAAAACAAAACTAACAAGTATTGTACATGCGGAAAAATTCACGGTGCTAAATGAGTGAAAATCAGGAGGATAAAGAAAAGTAGCTTTCTGAAATGATTTAACAAAATGTTTTTGTTTCAAATTAACAACTGAGAAAATTAGGTTTGGCAACATTATGCATATACTGACTCGAAGAAAAATTATTTTGTTGTGGAAGAAAGGGAGTCTAATAACCATATGAAATAATACATTAACATATTCATCCATATTGTTATCCCACAAAAAATAATTTTATTTGTGATTCATTTTATGTGAAATTTGTTTAATGTGGGATTAATTTTATGTGGAATTGATTTTGATAAAATTGATTTAATGTGTGTTACTTTTGTACTATTTATTGTTATTATTATATTGTGTTCTCCCACCCTGAGTGGCCTATAAAGGGTAGCTATCTGTGTGACATTTGAATTAAGCTACTAACCTGAAGAATTTTAACAACATATTTTACAAAAATTCCATGGCAGAAAAATACCATATTAAATCTTTGGGAAAGCCTACTCCCGATTTTAAACTTACTCCGGCTGACAAAAGTTCAAAGAGTTCATATTAACGACCACTTTCAGGACAAGTGTATAATAAAAACAAGTGAATATGTGGCTGTGATAATCTGGACGCATTGTTTTGTTTTCCTTATTTATTTACGTTCCTGAAGACGGGTCCAGATCAATAAATTTGTGTGTTAAATGTTGTGTCAAATACAACGCACAACGTAAATATTTATTAATCTGGACTCGGCTTAATATACTACAAAAATTATACTACCATATTGGATCATCTAAAGTAATTTAGTAAGTTTTGATAAAAAGTACCCCCCTCCCCATATACTATGCCTTAAGCCGCTGATGTGGGGGTTGTCATTTATTGTTGGAGTGACTATGACTTGAAAAGCACAACAACGGTAACATCAAATATGCCTGCCAAGCGGATAAAAACACGGTCTCTGTGCCCAATTCCATACATAGAAGAACGCTGAATCGTTTTCCTGAAACCATGTTTTCCATCCTTACCCTTCTCCTGAACACCTACCGCTTCTTTTTCTACTTTCGACTTGCCTAGAAATCCTCCAACACCAAACCAGGCAAGGACCCAAAATCCATAGACTAATACTGTTCCATCTCTTTTATATCTGTACCAGGTAAACTCCTTGAACTACTTAAGGATGGTATCTGGGACTTTTGTGAAGAGCCAAACATAATTCCTCGATCCCAACATGGTTTCAGGCCTCATCACTCCACTCAGGACGAAATTTCCACACTTCACACTACCGCGGTCACTGCAGTAAACTTTCACCAAATCTCCTAAGACGTTTAAAAAGCATTTGACCAAGTACGGCATGTTGGACTAGTCAAAAAGCTCATGAACGTAGGTTTCCCCCTTAATATATCAAAACTCGTACACTCATAACTCACTGACAGAACTATTACAGTCAAAGTAGGCAACGCCCTGTCATATTCATTTATCCCACTTTTTGGGGTACCGCAGAGCTCCGTTCTGGCCCCTCTCCTATATCTCATACACTGACGACATTCTGCCTCCAAACCACCCATCGTCAAAATGTTTTCTTTACGCCAGTGATACTACTCTGCTCTCTGTAGCCTAAGACTCTGACCAACTAAGTATTCGAACCCAAAATAGACCGTCAGATAGTGACCGATTTGGGTGCACCATTTTCGCATACAAGATGGTTGAAAAGAACATCGATTTTGAGTAGAATGGATACTAGGGATAACATGGAAAATTCGATTTGCCGTAACAGAAATATTTTCTGACCCCAAAATGCACTTATCCATTCGGGTCATTCAAGCAAATATGTTTTTTGGACTAGTATGGTACGTTTTCAAACATTCGATGGGATTGTGTGGAAAAAATCGGTTAAGATCTCGATTTTTTCTTACAAGATTACGTCCTTATTTCAACCCTTTAGTCTCTTGCAATATTAATGCCTTTGGTATTCCGAAGCCTAGTACTATTAATTAATCATTTAGTGATGAAAATATGGGCAAGAAATACCTTTAATTTTTGTTAAGGAAAATAAAATTTTCTATATGTTATCCTCAGGAGCCACTCGTAAATTTAATTTCATTCTACTCAAAATTGATGTACTGTTCAACCCTCTCCGAGGCTTGTATGCGAAAATGAGGCACCTAAACCTGTCACTATCTGACGGTCTAAAATCTATAAACCATTGGTACTTCTGTTGGTGTAGCAGATGGAGGGTCTCATTCAATCTACGCAAAAAAAGTTTATTATTTTTAAACATCCAAACTCTCGAAGAGCCACTCAGCTTCCCCAAAACGTTAATGAAAATCTCCTGCGAGTCAGACTCACTAAACAGATTGACGTTGACTGTTTAGGAGCGCGATTCTCTCGTACTCTCAACTGGTTCTCTGATGTCCAACGAACTCTCGACAAGAGGATTTGGACGATGCAACACAAACACTCTAATTTACACACACACAATTCATTTATTCGTCCCATTGCCGAGTACAGATCGGTACCATACGGCGTACTTCCAGCATATCTTGCCCACAAACTTACCACACTCGACAGCCATATATTCCGACTATGCCAATATCTTCCCTTCCTCTCTTCTAGCGGAGAAGTTTTCGAAAACATCTCAAGCGCTCCCATACTCACTCGATTCTAAACCTTTAAGAAACAATACGTCTCTCGCTCTCGCACTCTGAAAGGCTTAGACACACATTCCCAAAACACACTACAAACACGTTGGCGCGTACAATCTAATTTAAGATTACTCTCTGACTCTCAAGAAGTTCCACACAAGGATAAACTCCAGGATCTACCATTATGCCACACAGGTCCTACACGCCACATTTAGGAAATAGCTAGAGCTAGGTTACTATATAATCATAGGACATACCACTCTGAAAAAGAGGAGAACAAGAGTTAGGAAAATAAAATGTCCTAGAAAAATGTAAAAAACTTAAGAAAAAGACAATATTAAAAAAAAGAATCAATGTCATTTATACCGCCCAAACGGTTTGATGCAATTTGTTTTTAAGATTCAGCCGATTATACATTTTTTGATTTCTATTGCTTGTTTCTTTAAAAAGTTTCTTATTAGTGCAATTATAAAACAGATAAATCAATTCTATATCTAAATAATCTCAATATCTTAACGATAATAAATTTATCAAACTATTTTTACCTATAATTTACTTTTGAAAACAAGTTCTATCTGTCCAAATATACATCCCATAACAAATAATTAATTACAGATCTACATTCATTAAACTAATTCAAGATTAAATCAAACATTTCCAAACATATTTATTAATTGATAATTTCGTTGGACCCACAATCTTGTGACCCAAATTTGACCATTCCCACGTTATCTCAGAAACTTAAAAACCAACCGGAAAGGTGGATTTGAATTTTAAAAAATTCGATTCGGACGACAATTTTTATAGATGTCGAAGCAAACATAAAGAATGTTCTTCTGGTTTTCTCATGGACGTATCTGGTCGAAATTTATGTGAATGTGAGTAGCGACGAATCAAATTTTATCTGTAGTGTTTCTAACGTGAGAAACTAATATGTTATCTCTAGATTACCTGTAGTTAATTGCTGTTGATATTGCTTTGGTGATTTATCGTTAATTTACAGTTAAGTTTTAAAAGTTTTATATAATATTGGGCTATTTCTTAATATTCTCATAATATTGTCTTTTTTTATAAAAGAGTAAATATTCATTAATATTTATTTGTGATTCTTGGTTTAATTTTGATTTGAAGAAACCGTGATGTATATAGAAGGTCATCTAACCCAAGGAAAATATTCCTATATTTTTTTACGATCATATCATATAATAGGTAATAATGAAACTAATTGACAGTTTGTTTATATTTGACGTCAGAAATCGTCCATACGCGCTGCCAAAATGTTTTCCAGGGAAAGTGCACAAAAACAAGTACAAATTTGTATACCTTACCTTAAAAACGTACTACTATACATGTTTTATTTAGTATATTAAATTAAACCGTACACTACTTATCCTTTAAGCTTTTTCCTAATAATAGGTTGACCCAAGTTGCTATTTAAAGACGTTACTCATTTTTTTTTGCAAACTTTAAAGGAGAATAATTGGTAGACATAGTCTGCTTTAAGAACAGGCCATGCACATTCACGTCATCAACCTGTTGACAGAAAAGCAGTTGATCTAATACATTGTATTGTAATACGAGTCATTTCGTTATTCAGTCATGCTCTAATCCTCCAAGTCCCTCTCTGTCTTATTTGGCCTTTGAGACTTAATCCTATTATTATACATAATTAAACCCCTTAAGACCAAACATATGTGACGACTATGGCGAAGGCGCTTTCAAATACTTTTCCAGAACGAACGGAATAATGTTACTAGTTTTGGCGAGAACATTCTAGATCTTTACCAGAATTTTAAATGTGTAGATAAATATTGGTGGAAGAACACAGTGCAGTCAGTTGTGAACAATTTAAAGACATTCGAAATATATATAAATTAGAATAGTATTGTTTTAAAATAAATAAGTGTTCAAATAAACTATTAACAAATAAACTGTTGTTTAAAATAAACAAAGGTTACTAACGAAGGTTTGGATTCGGAAACGTATCTATTTTCTAATTATTCATCTTTGGCTACAATTTCTTCAATTTCTTCGTTAGAAAGTCAAAGGTCACTATGAAAACCGATATTTCTTCTGACATTACTTCCTTGGAAACCAAAGTTTCGTCTGACATGTCTTCTATAAAACTGAAATTACTGCTGATGTTTCTTCTATAAAAACTGATATTTCCTCCTTAGAAACTAAAGTTTCTTTTGACATATCTTCTTTAGACAATAAAGTTTCTTCAGAGGTTTCTTTTATAAAAAGTGATATTACTTCCTTAGAAAGTAAAGTTTCTTCAGACATTTCTTCCTTAGAAGAAAAGGTGTCTTCTGACGTATCTTTTTTAAAAACCGAAATCTCTTCCGACTTGGAAAACAAAATGTCTTCTCTGAAAAGTTAAATTTCTGCTGATGTGGAAAATAAGATGACTTCCGTTGAGGAGAAAATAATGTATTCCGTTGAGGAGAAAATAAAACAGATGGAAAAGAAGATAGGAGAACTGGAACATACAGAACCGGCCACGGACGGTCAAATAAAGTGCCATGAGGTAGAATCAAAGTTAAAATTGGAAGAAGCTGTAAATTCTGCTCGTGTTAAAGCCCCAACTATCGACGGAAAGATATCATGGACGAACTACCTTAAACATTTCGAAGCAGCTTCCAGAGCAAACGAATGGTCTGAACGAGAGAAAGCAGTTAATTTGACCATGGCCCTTCGAGGAGACGCTTTAGATGTTCTTCAGACAATACCTGTGGAAAAAAAGCTATACATGCGAAATGACCACGAACACTTGGAGCATTTATACTAGTCATAGTTAAAGAATCGTAAACAGAAACGAGATAAGGCTATTCAAGAATATTAAGTAGATATTGCCAGGTTGGTGCGATTTGCCTCCGGAAAACATAATGGAATTTTTGGCAGTCCAAACATTTGTTGATTACCACGAGATGCAGAAAAGACTCCGCTTAGCCCGCCACAAAACCGCTGCTTTAGAGTACGAAGCAGCTACGCATGCTTCTGGTGGATACAGTAAAGTGAGGATTGTAGAAGAGGAAGATAAATTCGACCAATTGGTTAACTTGATGAAGAGCCTTACCTACAGAAAGATGAAGACAAAGACCATCAGGTGCTGCAATTGCGGTGAACTGGGACATGTTCGCAGTTCGTGCAAACGCCCTAGGGTCCCAACAAATGAAGACAACAATCCACAGGAAAACTAGAGCGGGTAGGCCTAGAGGAGGCAGCTTCAACCCGAAATCGTTCCAAAGACCTTCTCATACTGATAGCCTCTGAAATGTCGCGATGATAGTGTATACGTAGACGGTGAAGTAAATGGTAAAAGTATACACTGTTGGTGGATACTGGAGCAACTAAGACCATTATACGACCAACAACCATAAATAACCGTAAGAGGCTTCTACCAACAAGATTGCGACTGCGGACTGCCACAGGTGAAAGTGCCAAGATAGTGAATGTGAAAGTTTTGAAGATAGTGATTACGGAGAAAATATGTCAGACTATAATAATGCGTTTATCTATAGACAATAAGCCGGCTGGATGGAATCTGATAGGTGATCAATTGGGAATTGGTACAGAAAATTTCACTCATACTGTTATTGTCGCTGATATTGAAGAAGATCTTATTCTTGGAATGGATGTAATGAACTTACACGGTTTCCAGTTAGACTTTAAGAAGAGAGAGATCAAAGTTGGTGCCGAAGAGGTATTCCTACATCCATATGGGGACAGTACCGTGCCAGTTGTTGTATAGTATTTTTGTTTTTTTATCATAAAATATACACGAAAAAAAATATAAATAATATAAAAACATAAAAAACAAAAATCTAATATTCTTAAAATATATTATATGCAAATGATATAAGCCAAAAAAATCAAACAGAAAACTAATATTTTTCTAATATTCTTATTATACCTATTGCATAAAGTAAACACGAAAAAAAAACTACCAAAAAAACCGAAAACTTTAACCAATAATGGTATTATGTTTTATATTCAATCAGAGTTTTTTGAGATCACTGAAAACGAAACTCTTATTTAATTTTATTGTTTTTAAATTTGCATCAGTACGTAATTATTCAATGTACTGGTTCGTAAATGCTAAATTTGGCCAGCTCGTATTGTTTGAGTATGACAGCGTCATATTAAAATATGGGTTTTTGAAATTTTTCATTAAAAATATACTAATATCATTGTTTTTTATGATAATAAACTAAATAATTTGGACATTGAAAATGGCGAAGCTTTCATATTACTGTGGTAAAAGGGTCCAGTTTTTCGTTGGACATGAAAAACGGGCCAATATTTTGAATTCAGTGAATAATAGATATCTTTTTATATTGCTTTGTTATAATATTCCACTCTTTGAAATTAAGTCACGTGCATGCCCTCTCACGCACTATTTTAAAACTTTAGGGAGAAAAAATGGGCCAGCGAAATTGGTGAAAGGTTTAATAATTCTTGTAAGTGAGCACTTATCGTCGAACGAGCTTAATGAAAATGTTAAGAAAATAAGTTAATTTTCGAGAGGCACGTACATCTTGTAGTGTCTATAGCTACCTTAGCGCCCAGGTCTGAACTGCATGCTTTCGGGAATTCGTTGGACACGTATCATCGCACACTTTAATAAAAAATTCTGCCATAAGAAAATAAGTCAGAAAACTGCACGTTGGCCTTGAAGAAAATATGTTTTCTCACTCTGTATTAACCATAAACAATAATTGAATAAACTGAAAAGTAACGTTCAATTACATTTATTATTTTACACATATTCTAACAGATCCAAAAAGCAATCATTTATCCACAGCTATCTATAGTTAAGAATTTAGATGCTCAAATAATTTTTTTTTTTCATAAAATTATCACATACAAATGAAAAAACTTTATAACTCAAACACCCTGTACACACAAGTGTTAGGTATATTGAACAATGTGTAAAAATAATGTATAAATTATTTATTTTTGGTGGTCCCGATATTCGTTTGAATGCAACTTTTTACTTGCGGGCCAGAAGCAGAATAGCCCTCTCATTTTATAACCAAAGACATTTCTCAACATTCTTACAGATGCTCATTAAGAGGTGACCTGACCGACCGAAGAAGCCACTGCGGTTTTTTTTTATTTCTTATTCTTCGGGAGGGCTATATCCGGTCATCAGCTATTTCGGAGATCGATTAGGCCAGTCACATGGCGTTATAAATTTTTATATGAGCGTGTGGTTAATTTCTTTTCTAAAGAAACATTGTACCATTTACCAAACGTTGTAACCCATGCTGGATGCTGGAAAAACTTATTTGAAAGGGGTGCAAATTTGAAAACTGGAAGATTGAAGGTATCATAAATATCTTTGCAAGACTTCAATAAAACCTTTACATTTGTATGACCATCGCGTGGTGTTATTTATCGTTCTTCAATTTCTGCCAATGCCGAAAAGAAGTTGAAGATTTCCTGCAGAAAAGTAAAATAATTTGTAGATTGATTATAACAACTTGCCGAAAACCGAATAGAGAGCTAAGAACCTCCGTTTTTAGGGTACCAAAAAATATTAACCTCCTACGAAAAATTGCCGCCGTAGCCCAAGTAACATCTAAAGCTGGTTGTTTAGCAATTTAGGTATTTTTCAGACACAGCTACATCCTCGCGGTTGTAACCGCGCGAGTCGATCCGCCGAAAAATTGCAGGTGTTTAGACAACCCTCCCGCGTGCGGTTGTATGGGAGAGACTGATCATTACAGTCGAAAAAACAATATGTTTTTTTTGCATTCTTGTAAAAAAATGGAGAGTAGAAGAGAAAGGAAGTATTGCATGCATCCAATATTACGTTTTTGTAACTTTATATCCCAACTCAAGAAAGTTTAACCCCAAAACTTCAGTTACTTTAGATTATCGATGCCTCTACTAACTCCTGCCAAGGTCGGCTCTTCGCAATTTTATTGAAATAATTGACACCCTGTTGATCTTATATTGCTCTATTTTTTCGACCTTATCTATAAACAGCTTAGTGTCGAAGCGATCCATTATGCAAGTCCAAACGGCACGATTTCCTCAACTAGGTAGACTTTCAAGTAAATAAGATCCGTGCGGTTGCGAATCGCGCAGATTCCGAACCGCGCGGATTCCGCTGTGTCTGAACGAGGCCTTAGCTAATGTGTATATGTACACAATAATTTGAATAGAAGCCTCTTCTACTTATCTCTAAACCCTTGCAGGGCTAATTATTGTTAGCTGCACAATCGACTGGAAGAGCACTAATTAAGTCAATTTATAGCCTAGGTTATAGGTCCAACTAGCCTATTTAGAAATTCTCCATTTGGTAGAGAATTACACAAGTTCTACTTAAAATGTTATAGACATAAATATTTAAAAATAAATTTCTAAACCAACAAAGGTGAAAATAAAATAAGGAAAATTTAAAGAAGGAACCACATACTGCAACAGAGATTACACACAAAAAAATGATCACTGCTTTCTTGATGACTTGATAAAAAAAGTTTACTAAATAAATTGTTTAACACTAATGTTTATTCAACATTCTTAGCTTATGGCAATAACCGAATAGGTACATCTCAAAGAGCTTTGTAAAACTATTATAAATATGTTTATAAAAGTTTGATTTATAATTTAGTATGATCCTTTTTTTTTTGGATCCATATCAAAACAGTTTATGTGAATGTATATCCAGAAGTTTTACGGTTTTTATACCTAAGAGATTGGTGCAATCTGAAGACCGTGGTTTGGTTCAACTATATCGTTCAAGTCCAGAAATATCACATTCCTTCTATTACTACCTCCTGTACAAAGATAAGTGTGCTTTTAAATAAATCATCTTAAATTTGAATTAGGTAAAACTATGTGAATTAGAATTTGTTGCTGCCTTATCTAAAACTTGGTTTAAATATAATTTGTTAGTGGTTAGTGATTTCTATATTTTTATCACTAATCTAAAGTCAAGTATAGTAAGTTTTAAATATAGTGGTGCCCAACTTCTTTTTCAAGGTAATTCGAGTTATTTAATAACCTAACCCACGCCCAAAAGCAATAGAGATTAAACACAGTATAACAAATAGATAAAATATCAAGTATCACGTTATGACTTTGTTGTCGTATTTAATTACGTTACTGATTACTTAGTGGATGGACGTACCGAAGACATAGAGTTATTGGATTCTGGTGAGCCAATTTTTAGGCGACGGTGGATGCTGCAAATTCAATTTCGTGGCCAACCTGTTGTGAATACTCCATCTACTTTTGAACCAACTGCTCATCGCCAACGTCCGCAACGTAGGTATGTTACATGTGCAAAATTGAACATCCGACGTGATACTAGATATTTTTGTAATTTGTGTCCCAATAAACCAGTCTTATGCACTGTTTTGTCCTTTTCTAGTATCTAAGTCAGCTTCAAATTATATATTATGATACTGACACAATACAGCGTAAAAAATGTATTTTAAAAAATGGTAAATTTCTATTTCAAGAAACAAACTTTCTGTCTCTATTTAATATATTTATTTGGTTATTTATTACCTAGAGATAGGTATAATTTTTAAAATATCAAAAGGTCTGTGCCTTTTTTTTTAAGAATTTTGATAGGTGAAAATACATTATTTGGTTTGTGCTGATTTTGTTTTATATATAAAAAAATCCCTATTTTTTTAATCTTACATGCTTAATTATTTTTTTTAATACAGATTTATAAAAAAAAATGTATTGTTTAAATTTCAGCGTAAACCTTTCCAATAAAAATACTCTTGCTAGTTATCTCAGTGTATATGCATTCGACGTATGTCGTACGTTCAAGGGTAAACAGTATGCAGACGTACACCGTACGTTCGCTGGTAATGAGCGAGTCCAACTTGCTGGGATTATTTACAGCATGTAAAAATAGTGGCTGGTTAAATCCTGATCTGCAAGAATTAAAAGAAAAGTTCAATTAGGAATTATCTATCTTTCTCCGTCTCTATTTTAATCAAAAACTCAGTTATTAGACAAAAGTGACAAATCATTACTAGTATGAACTTTGGTCATAATTTAAGTAACGTTGTCTATGGAAACGTCGTATGTTCTAGGAAAATTTTCAGATGTGAAAGTACTATATAGCAATCATACTGTTAAGCAATAGAAATTTGTGACAATTATATTTTGTTAGCCTTGTACAAAGGCTACGCACAAAACAATTATCAGTAACAGTAAAAATTTACTGAAAGTTCTCCACTTCTTAATAGCAAAGGACATTTTATTTCTAATAATGAAAACAAACAATTCGCACCAAATGGCCACACTGTATCTCATGCTACAGATGATGCTGACACTGTTTCTGTAAAAACAGAACCAAGTACTAACTTTGGCAGAAGAAAAGCATCTAATAATTGTGCTGACACCGATATTCTTTAGTGATAAGAAAGTGATCTTAAATTGATGCAATATATGCTTAGCAAGACGGGATTCCAAATTATTTACACGCTATAACTGGATGCGATACCACAAGCTAAAAGTAAATCAGAAAAATATCGACATTTTTGAACATTTTAAATTTAACACCTTCAAATATCGCACAAGTAGCAAAGTTACTTTTACAAATGTCATAGAAAAAAATTCGTACTGCCGCGCGAGCTATTTTCAACCAGTCTGGCCCTGGTCTTTATTTACGCTTTATTTATCGCCGACTCGAGAAGTTACTGGAAAGTTCTTTTGCATGTGGGCCGACTCATAGAGGATGAGTTTAGAGACCTTCTAGAGAGAGCATCGAAATTCTTCGAGATAGGACTGAATCTGATGAGTTTAGAGACCTTCTAGAGAGAGCATCGAAATTCTTCGAGATAGGACTGAATCTGTCTTGGGCGCAAATGTTTGTGTACAAATGGATTATTTTGCCGTTACTTAGTTCAGTTTAGAGATAACTATTGTTGCGTAAAGATAAATTATCAAAGTAAATATAATAAATTAGACCTTTTTTTTATTGATATATTTCTGCGCGGAAATAAAAATAAGAAAAATAAAAGTTGGCATATTATGACCTAAAAATGCTTTATGCCTATATTTCCGAATATTGCGATCATTTTGAAAAGAAGTTGTTTACAAAAATGGACGTTTGCAAAGTGTTACTTTATTGTACTAATATGTCATTTACAAAGCATTAAAAAAAATGTGGTAAATTTATTTTGAAAGAAGCCTTAATAGACTACATTTTTGATTAGTTAAATATGTATTATATATTAGACTAATCCTCTATTTTTCTCCCCCAAATACAGTCACTTAAAAAAATTATGCGAATACCTCGATACCTAATATAGATCGACTTTCCGGCTTAGGTACACAAATAACTATTTTTTTACAGTATACTCTTTTTGAGTGCCATTGTTGATGGTATTCAAACATTCTTTATAAAAAAATCATGAAAGAACTGGCCTAAGATGCGATGGGCCATGGGCATCGACCATCGAAATGTTCTGGTTCAGATTCTTGATAATATAACAGGTTGGGCTGCCAATTAGGAGATGTCCCCGGGTTACGGAGTTTTTATTGCACCCCCTTCACCTCTTCACCTCTGTCTATCTCTTGTGATGTTGTGCTAAAAGATAAATATAGTGGACAGCACTGGCGGTTTATGTTGTTTTTTTCTGAGATACGAGTATAATCAAATTTTGTTGATGGCTAATTATATTCCTATTAAGTTTATAAATATTTCTTGAAATTAAAGGGTTTTTAGATAAATTTTTTCATAATTTCGCCATGTTAAATCAAATAATTTTATTAAAATTTCGATATATTCGTCAGTTTGGAAAAAGAGGAGAGTTTTATAAAATAATATTAGCGTAAATATTTGGGGAAAAAATAACTGGATAATGTTTGGGCTTTTACAAAATGATATTTGGTATTTTTAATAGAATTAATCGTTAATATCTTTCTGGATTTTTTTTAAATAATTGCGGATTGTGACGATTTTTTCTATATTTTTTATAGTTTTTCGAAAAAATGTTATTTAAGACAGTCATATCTCAAAATAACATTTTATTTAATAAAAAAAAGAATGAAAAAGTAGTAGTTAATTAGAGGTGTGACAGTATTGCACATAACAGTACCTCGGAAGTAAACTGTACTACGTCCACATAATGCAGTTTTATTAAAGTTATATTTTTAAAGTAAGTTCATCTATACCTTTCCAGGGGTATACTACACCATGTATCAATGACGTCACAATAAAAGTTAGCAAAAAAGATATAACACTATGTTCAATAAACATAACAGGTAAACAGCGCCCTGTGCACATAGTATTTTTAACTCTCATGTCAGCCGTATTATTCAAAGTGGCATGTTTGAGGTATATGACACTATGTCATAGAACATTTGGTATCAGAACATAGAAATATGCCAAAAAACCTAACAATACAAGTTAAAAAAAGAGTTTTATTAGAATAGTAAACAACACATAAATATTGTGATAATAATTGGATCTAACTGTATTTCTTATTGAAATATAATTATTATGTGTAATTATGAAGTGCAAAAAGTTTCATTCAATCTGCTATACTAAAAAGTTGACTAGAATGACATAGTAGTGTAGCTTATCTCCGAGGTACTGAGAACAAAAAACTTTGTTATTATTTAAATATTTTGATTTGTCACGTTTTTTACCAGTGCCACAACACGGCCACAGAAGTACAACTGACAGTTCTGTTTTTAAGAGAAAGCCACGCTCTGACGGAAACCAAACCAATATTATAATATTTTTAGTTGATACAGCAATAAATCTCAAAAACAAAAATTTAGAGATGTGACTGTTTTGTTCCAAACTGCCAATATAAGAGCCATTACAGTGAAGTTGGGTTGTACTTTGTACTAATTTATTATAAACACTAGAAATAACTTTCGTCTGACTATCTCTCTGATAACATTTTGATATAAGTTCCTCTGATAACCCTGCCCGTTGTGCCTGACGTAGCCTTCTCTCTACCGCATTTATATCTTACTCATTATGGTTTGTTGGACCCCAATGGTTATCATCTTCTTCTGAGCATTGGCCTGGGCCCTCATTTTCTACGGTTCCTTGACTAGAAGAAAAGTCCCTGACATTAACTACTCTTACATCTCTGAATAACTCTTTGGATATTCTTTTAGAAAGGTATTCATCTTTGAAAAAAGAATAATTACCTATGTCTTACCCTTCGTCCATAATGCTCCAAAACATTTGCCCAAGCGCACTGACGCATTTTCAAAAACTGATTTGCATGAAGCTTCTTTGTTCTCACTTTTGAGGAATTCTATACCTTTCTAGTACAAGTTGAGGCTATTTTAAATTCTCGGCCGCTCTATCCATTAAGCTCTGACCCCTCAGATTTGTCAGTGTTAACCCCCGGACATTTCATAACCCTTGAACCTCTTATTTCTATCCTGACCTCTCTCAAGTGAATATCAACCGCCTGGACCGTTGACAGTTGTTACAGAGGTTACAGCAGGATCTTTGGAAACGATGGCACGCAGAATATCTGCATACTCTTCAACAGCGCCATAAATGGCTTAATAAGGGAGTCGATGTAAGAGTGGATTATCTCGTTTTAATTAAAGAGTATAATACTCCTTCTCTCCGATGGAGACGAGGGCGCATTATTAGTATTCATCCCGGTTTTAATGGAATCGCAACTGTTAAAACAACTGAGGATTCGCTTGTAAGACCGTTGGTAAAGCTTTGTCCCCTTCCCGCAGTGGTCAAGTAATCACATGGTTTTTTTATTTTTTTATTTTTTATTTTATTTTTTTCTCGTAAATTGCTCAGTTTTAGTAAATTTTTCTTTATTTTGTATATGTATTTTAGGAAAATACTATGTATTTTAGTGGGGGTATGTTAAGTCTTCACTTATTTAGTATATGTAAGTTTAAATTGAATATTATCATCCAGTATGAAACGTAATATTTCACTTATATTTATTATTCTCATTACTTATACTTTTCCAAGACGGTATTGCCCTAATTGGTAAAAGACCACATCCGTGTGGCGAATAACGATTCTTGGATTCAAACGGTCGAACATCAGTATCGCCGCAAAACTCGTAGGATACGTCGAGTATTCGAACATTGTAATAATTCGGTACAAACCCGCAAATTACATTTCCAAACATTCGAATACCAGCCCCTAATACAGTCCACGACCCCTGCAGCTTAGGGTGGACGCGCCTAGGAAGAGAAGTCTGCATCAGGAAGCCAAGGAAATTAAAGGTAGGACCTGATTGGCAAAGCTTTAAATTTTCTTACGCGCGTGACATACCATTAGCTTAACCATAACCTATTCAGGACAAACGAAACAAGCATAGAAGGTTCTGCTATTAAATATATTCAAAAAGAAAAACAAATAAGAGACAACCTTGAGTAATCATCAGTATAGAAATAATTACCATATTAACTTTAATAACTAAATTATCCTAGTTAAATGAGTGAGTTACCTCCAGAGGTTAATGAGTGAAATTCCTCATTCTCGCAAGATGTGAGTACTTTTAATTTGAAAACTAATACCGATAAAATATCGAGAATATATCGGAATATTATTGTCTACAGACGTTAAATCGAATAGGTATTTTTATGAAATATTTTTTGTTTTGTTCTTTAATAATACCAAAAGGTACCTTTTCAACTATTTTACATTATTACAGGCCTAGTTTTAAAAGATAGGCCATTATATAATTTACATATAAATAATCAATACTTTCTTCGGACTGAGATATATTTCTAGGATATAGTAATAAGTAACTGAGTTCTTGAATTCTCAAACCTAGCAAGGCCTCGTTCTAAAAGCTAATCTTCTTCCTGTCTCTGATCGCGAAGCTACTGAAAAAACTGCTGTAGGTAAAAAGAATAAACCCTATCAGAGTGGAATATAATTTTATTCCTCATAAATTATGTTTTAAAGAAAATCACTTCACAATCGACCAAACCCATAGGAAAATTGTTACTAGAATAGAGAAATTCATCTCATAAATGTTTCTTGATGAAGTGCTCCACAATTTTTAAAAATATGGAATAAGCTAAACATGTTGCTGACAAAACAATATTAACAGCTATTTAAATCTTATAATATCAACATGATACTTATTTTACACCGAAAAAAGATTAAAGGAGTAACATAAGGTAGTGCCTTAGGTCCTGTCGTCTATAGTGGTATTTCTTGATTTAGGTAAGATAATATATCTCTTTCCGCACTAAGAGAAGATAATGAAGAAGTCAAACGACAGGCATCAATTATTAATAAAATTTGGACTAAACGATGGCAAGTCAGGTTTTCTTAAAACCAAACTAATAACCTTTGATGCAGAATGATTCTGGAAAGTCCATCTTAAAAAGAAACTAGAAAAACACAAAATTTTAAAAAATATACTGGCATCTTGAAAGATTCGGCTTTGGAGTTATATTCAAAAAGAATGTTACAACAAAGTACTAGGCAACATGGTTAATGGCTCCTGCTATTTCAGAAATTGTAATTTTTACCGAGACCTGAAGAACTTTGATCCAGCGATCATCAAGTAAGCTACTAGTCATGATTTAAACATCCATCAACTTAAGGTGACAGTTACAGTCGACCCTCAATGCCTCCTTATAAGCATAATATATTTTAAAGTCGTCAAAGGAACCATTAAGGACTCATCGATGTCAAAATAGGTCTACAACTACCGTTATGGCATCCTTCGCAGATTGTAGGTTTAAAATCTAGAATTTATGAGAAAGTTAATTTTGGTTTATGATGTGATTTGTTTGAATGTTATTACTGAGGGGAAGATTTTGATGATTTTATGGATTATGTACAGTTAGTGGAGAATTTAATGGTTTCTTATTTCAGAAGAGAGTGGAATAATTCATTTGAAACGAGGATTCAAGTCCTGCTATAGATTTTCTGAAGATACGTTTTAAAATATTGTTTAACCTCTTATTGGAGAGTATCTACAATCTATAAACTAGAATGAACATATACAGGCAAATTTGACCTTAGTTTCTAGGATCAAAAAAGGTAAATTCAAGCTAATTTGCTTGCATAAAAAATGGATAGTTAAAGTTAAAATTTTATGTGTTTTTATGAAAGTGTTCATGGGATGTTAGTATAAAGTGACTAATGGAAAGAAGTTAGTGGCGTTTAATTTTTTTTAATTATATAGGTTTTTAGAAGAGTTCCGCACCTCTTTGACCCCCCCCCCCTACTTTTAGACAATAAAATTCAGTTAGGAACAGGACGCCAGTGAAATTCTACAAAGGTTTGGAATTTTTATTGTCCCCTAGTATTTGTTAGTGAAAGTCTCAATTATAGTTACAGGCCCTTGAAGGAAGGTTATAGTAAAAAATACAATAAAATTGTTCTATTGATCTCAAATCACTGAATATTTATTTATGTTTCTACTTAAAACAAAAAAAAAAAGAATGAAGTAAGTAGGTTTCATATATTTGAGTGTCGTATTTTAAAAACATATTACCGAATCATTAAAAAAAATATCTCTGCGGTAAATCCTATAAAGAATAACAGTAAGAACAGAGGGAAATAACTACCTAAAAGAAATTAGGAAACTAAGATGCAAATGACAGTAATCTACAGCACCTGTGGATAAATAATGCCACACAGAATTTTAAAAGAGAAATCAAAAATGAATCTATTAGTGCTTATCTCAGCGAATTGTCAAATGACAGCAACAGAGACTATTCCTTGTGAAAAGCTACTAAAATAATTAGAGAGACCCATCCTGCAGAATTCTCCAATTAAAAACGAGGATGACAACTGGGCAAGAGATAATATCCAAAAAGCAAACAGCTTCGCGGATCACTTGGAAAATACATTTCAACCAATCAAAGGTGAAGAAATAGCAAGAGATAATTATGACTAAGAAGAATTAGAAATAAGACCTGCCACAAAAAAGAGGTAGCTAAGGAAATTAAAGAAAATATAAATCCCAAGAAATCCCCAGGATCTGACTTGATAACAGGAGAAATCCTGAAATAATTACATCAGAAAGCCATAATAAAACTGACGCATCTGATAAATGCTGCTTTTAGACTGGATTATGTGCCCAGGAAGTGGAAAGTTGCAGATGTAATTATGATACCCAAACCAGGCAAAAACCTGTAATATCAAAAAAACTTTTCGAATTTTTTTACTAAAAAGGCTAAAGCCAATAATCAAGGAAAGAAAGCTAATAACTGATCACCAATTTGAATTTCGTGAAAGCCATTAAACGATAGACCAGAATAACCAACATCATAGAAAAAACTCTAGAAGAAAGGAAAGTATGTTCTACAATCTTCCTAGATGTAGCATAGGCTTTCGACAAAGTATAATGTAACAACCGGGATAACATAAACGACCACCACTTGTCACTACATGTAACAACCAACTTGCCTAAAAACCATTTGTAACTACTGATATGTCTTTAGCTACTGTTATTAATATACTATTAAGGGATTAGGGCAGCACCATCACCAGCCAAAGGGTCCTGGAGCCCAGAAGGGACATTCATTTACCAGTGGCAAATAAAAAATAATAAAAAAATTAAATTAAAAGAACAAAATTTATCCCTTAATAGCATAGTCGAGCGGTTCTTGGCAACTAGTTTTAGACTCTTTTAGTCCTAAGGGAATAGAAACGCCAAGGCTTCTCAAATGCTCGGAATATTTACCAGGTTTGAAAGAGGGAGGAGATTAATAATAAGTATTAAAACATTAAGAAATATATATTTCCAATAAGTACAACATTTGACTAATATTCTTAGGGAATATAGCACTACTTGTTAATATATCCAAACTTTAAATAAAGAATTATGACACTAGATAAGCATTTCATTGAACTATATAGTTTGGACTTATTAACAATTATAAATGGCACTGCAAAACTTTAACTACATAATAATATAAAGATATGTATAAAATAAATATAATTCGGGACGAAAATGTAAAATTGGCATTTATATATAAATCAATTAATTATTATTAAACAAAACACTTTAAAAATAAGCTAAAGATATTTACCCATAATTCACAAATCACTGCACAAAAACTTTACTATACACATTACTTTGTTTTGGGACTTCGAGTCCCAAAAACGAGAGTTTTCGCCCTCGGCGAAAGTTCTGGACTTTAGTCCGCACTCGATTGAGTCTTTTCTGTCTGTCTCCTCTCTACATAAACCAAAATATACGTGATGGTTGTATTTTTAAAAATGTCACGCTCAATGTAGTTGACTAGACTAATAACCTGATTGTTTGTTTTATTTTCATACGTGTCTTCCTTTTTAATTTTTAATTTAAAACATTAAAATACTTATTTAGAATTTTTGATAAATTCTTTAAGGACTTAAGTACAAAATGGAACATCACCTGCCAAAACAGTATTCACAACTTTTAATTTCTTACATATCAAGCAGAATAAAACAGGAAGAAGCTTATTCCGAACTCAGAGAAATCAATGCGGAAGTGCAACCGGGAACTACATTGTGATGTTTGTTTATTTTAAACAAGATTATTTATTAATAATTTATTTAAACATTTATTTATTTTATAACACTACTATTCTAATTTATATATATTTTGAAAGTCTTTAAACTGTTCACTATTTATCTTCACTGTCCATATATGATTCCCGCGTTGATCCTCTACCAATATTTATATACAAATTTAAAACTTTAGTGGCTTTCACAATGCTCCTCCGCCAAACTAGAAATATCTCGTTATATTTGGAATATACTGGAAACATTATCACGTTGACTCAGGAATGTACGCGAAAGCGCATCCGCCACAGTCGTCACATATGTTTGGTCTTAAGGAGTTTATATATGTATGATAATCGGACAAGTTGAGCCTCAAAGGCCAAATAAGACAGAGAGTGACTTGGAGGATTAGAGCATGACTGAATAATGAAATAGCTCGCATTACAGTATTATGACCATTCCTATACCTTTTATACACTAATGATATCCCTGATTTAGAGCATAATACTATAGCCACTTTCGCTGATGACACAGCCATCTATGCAGTCGGAAATAGTCATGAGAAAGCTACAGCTAAATTACAAACAACCATTAACCAGATTCAAACATGGACTCAAAGATGGAGAATCAAGCTTGACGAGACAAAATCAGTGCACATAAATTTTAGCAACAAGGCCAACACGTGCCAGTTAGACTGAATAATGCTCAGCTACCTTATGCGAACACAGCCAAATACCTGGGTATTACATTAGATGTGGGGATACGCTAGAAACCCAATGTCAAAAAGAAAAGAGAAGAATTAGGGCTAAAATTTAGAAATATGTTTTGGTTACTGGGACGAAATTCCACTCTGTCTATATACAATAAATTGCTACTATATAAGCAAATATATATAACCAAATACTGAGGAATATCACCGATGCTCCTTGGTACTCCCGAAACAGTGACCTCAATCGGGACCTGGAGATTGACATTGTTAACCAGAGGATCACCAAGTTTGCCAAGAGTCATGAACAGCGACTCCTAGAACATATGAATGTTGAGGCCATTCAACTCCTCGACAACACCAACCACACGAGAAGACTCAAGAGGACAAAGCCCTTCCAGTTAGTTCAGTAGATAAGTGTCAGTGTAAAGCAGAGTACAGTACAGTGCTCACACACTACTGTCAGTGTTTATTTGTATTATAGTCTAAGGAACTTCTTTTAAGTAAGACCTTTAGTTTTAAGATTAAAATTAGTAAAATCAATTAGATTAAACTTGTTCAGTGATCGATACCGATCAGATTGTAATTTCAAGAAAACTATTAAATACCTATCCATAATTTTAAGAAGTACCTACATTAATGTCTCATTCCTTACTCTTTGCTCTAAATTTAGTTTCAACAGATAGATGTTTCAACAACAAATTAGATAAAAAAACAAAATGAAACCATAAACCGTTACTTTGCGGACCCACGTTTATTAAAATTTTTTTGTTTATTTTGGTCCATACCTACTGTTATCTCTTTAAAAATTATTTTTTTAACACCCCATATATACGATTTATTCTATTAAAAAGTCACGCAAATATAAAAAATTCCCTTAACTTTCTCTTTAAATAAGTAACTTACATTGTATTGTGTCGAAAGACATCTTCATCTGATACGCTACTGCTTCTACAAGCAACCCAGGTTGAAATTATTGGTCGAAGACGAAGAATAAAAAAAAATTCTCGACCTTTGTACGTGAGTCAAGACGGAGATGGAAGTTTTTAATGAGAATGAGATGCTTCAATGACCTTACCTGTCAAGACTGAGACGATTCGACCTCCTGTATATCGGTAATGAGCGCGAGAGAGATGGCGGGAAGTAAATGAAAGGGGGCAGAGTGAAATGGATAACAGTAGCTTATTGGTTAACAGAACAGGTTCATGAGAATAAATGAGAAAAACTGGCGCAGGTAAGACAGGTGCGGACTACCTAGGAGTAAGTACTTACATTATTTATAAGAAAGGAAAATACGGTAATAATAGATAAAAAATGAATAATTTTATTATTTATAGTTTTTTGAAAAAGGGTTTGAAAATGCGAGCACTTAAAATTGTTTGATGTTTTATTTTAATGTTCAAAAAATTTAAGTTCACGATGCTTATTTTTTCATGTGTCAAATCATAAATGCAAATGGAAGCTGTGCCAAATCAAATCCAAGAAAAATCAGACATGTTCTCTAATCATTTGGAAAAAACTTTTCAGCCAAACGAAAATAATAGGGATACAGGAATTACTGTCGTATAAAGGTGAATATTTAAACATCAATTCAATAAAAACGAAAGAACTAGCAAACGAGATTAAGAACAACACAAATCCAAAACTAGCTCCCGACTACGACTTTATAAACCGGAAAAATTCGTAAGCACTGGTTAAACTCACTTACTTAATTAAGGTATGATATGTCTGGAAAGTAGCAGAGATAGTAGTGATCGCCAAATATGGAAAACCCCTAAATGAAGCATCATCGTACATACTTATTTCGGTATTACCAATTTTGTGTAAACTATTGCAGAAACTACTGCTGAAGCGATAAACGCTTATTATTATAAAGACAAAACTAATTTCTACGCATTAGTTTGGGTTTAGGAAAAGCATTCAACAATTGACCAAATTTGGCGCATGTTCAATATAATTGAATGGAACAAGACGAAAAGAACAAGAATAAATAAAAGCAAATCATCATTCAATAATAAGGAGATACCACAATATGATACTAAAATACCTGGGAATGAGCCTGGATGTTTAACAAAAATGGAAAGCACATATAAAGAAAAAAGTAAACAACTTGACTTTTGGGACCAAAGCTTTCTGTGTATAATAATATTTTAAAACAAGTCTGGCTTTACGCAATCTAGCTGTGGAGGTGTGCAACAGAGTGCTTTACATAATATATAATGAGGCGTTTCATTACATTTTTCATATTATTGTTTTAATTAGTAAAATGATTATTTTAATAAATTATAATGCTTATTTCACTAACAGGGCTGAAATGATCCAGAATCAATATAATTATTATTTTTTATTAGAACACATGACAATGACAATCTCATAACATATGTCTCTCATTCAACCTATTTACAAATACAGGGTAATGTTACATTCCGGATATATCATCTCCCCTTTCTAAATTTCTTCTCCTTCATCTCCCTTTTTTTTAATTTTTATTAAAAATTTTCTATTCCTCTTTACTTCTCTGCCGTTGACTAATTTAATTGTAAAGTTTCTATATCTTCCTACCTCAATAATTTCTCCAATAGTGTTCCAAAGTTTGGTAATCGGGTCCTGTATTCTTACAGTGTCACCTATGTTTAATTTTGGTAGATCTTTTGCATGTTTGTTGTATATGTTCTTTTGGTATTCAATTTGATCTAGGGCTCTCTTCTCACACTTCTCTGCATCTATCTGCCACTCTAATGAAAATGATTTGGTATGAGCAGGTACTAAAGATCTTAATGGATGACCAAAAATCATTTGAGCAGGAGAACGACCGTTTGCTTTAGGTGTATTTCTCCACTCCAACAATCCCCAATAAAATGTGTCTTCATTTAAATTACCATTTTGTGTACATTTTTTAATTAAATTTTTCATCGCCTTTACTGCAGCTTCTGCATGCCCATTACTTTGAGCGTAATAAGGTGTAGAAGGACAATAAATAATTTTCCAGTTCTTTAAAAACTGTCTAAACTCGAATGAGCTAAATTGAGGACCATTATCTGTTCGGATATGAATGGGTATTACTGTACTAGCAAATATAATTTTTAAATCATTTATAATTTTTAAACTAGTTGGTACCCTATTGTTGTAATGACAAATAGTTGGCCATCCAGAAAATCTATCTACATAAACTAAATAATGCTTCCCAAAACAAGTAAAAAGGTCACAAGATACCGATATATATGGTCGATTTGGCACTGAATCATGTACCATTGTTTCTTTCTGCAAAGAAGGTCGAGACACCTGGCATAACTCACATGATTCTACCATATTCTTAATGTCATTTGATATCCCTGGCCAGAATACCACTTGACGTGCACGATATTTAGTTCTTTCGATTCCTTGGTGTGAATCGTGAAGCCTTTTCAAAACCAACTTCCTCATTTCTTTAGGTATAAGTATTTGACAACCTTTTAAAATCAGACCATCTTCGACGCTTAACTCACCTCTAACTGACCAATAAGGTAATAATGCTGCATGCAAGTGACTTCTGGTATCTGGAAAACCCTTAACTATAAATTCCATTAAGTTTTGATAGTCTTGATCTCCTGTTGCGAACCCTTTAATTTCATTTAATATAGGATCACATTTTTCAAGATTATTAATATCGGCTAAATCTTCATTAATGGCATTTATTTTGTAAATTTCGTCCAACAATATATCATCTTCCTTGGGATATGTCACTGGAGCTCGTGATAAGGCATCTGGCATTAAATGTCTTGAATTTGGTACCCATTCTGCTTGAAAAATAAACCCCGCTAATTTTTCTTTTAGTCTTTGAATTCTTGGATTTTGAATACTATCAAGGGTCTGATTATTTAAAATTGGAATCAGAGGCTTATGGTCTGTTTTTATAACAAAATTCTCTAGGCCTAGTAAATATAGTTTGCATTTATTTACTGCCCAACTAACAGCTAATAATTCTAATTCTACCATGGCATATCTTAATTCAGCATCACTAAGAAATCTTGACCCACAGTGTACCAACTTCCAAACTTCATCATGTTGTTGTAACAAAACGTAGCCCAAACCATGTAGTCTTGAAGCATCTGTTTGTATTTCTGTTGGTAATGATGGGTCATAATGTGCTAATATAGGTGGTTCAGAAAGAATTTTTCTTATATTGTTAAAAGCCATATCATGGACGGTTGACCATCGGAATTCATTTTTGACTTTCAATAAATCCCTTAAAGGAACTGCACATGAACTTATTTCGGGTGAAAAGTGACCTAGTTGATTAACTAGACCCATAAATGATCTTAATTCCGTTATACTCTTCGGTTCCGGAAAATCTTTGATTGCTTCAATTTTTACTGGATCTGCTTTAATACCATTTTCACCAATTGTATATCCTACATAAGATACTGCTGGTTTTGCAAATATAAATTTATCAGGATTTAGTGTTATATTGTTGCTACGGCAACGGTCTAATAAGCGAATAACTCTTTCGATATGATTCTCAAATGTTCTATCATATAAAAGAATATCATCAACAACTTTTTCAATATTCCCTATGTCTAATAGCGCTTCATCTCCTCGACGGCAAAACTCATCTCCAGAACTCACCAATCCCATAGGGGCCCGTTGAAACTGATAGCGTCCCCATGGAGTCAAGAAAGTGGTCAATATTTGACTTTCTTTGTCAAGTCCTAATTGCCAGTATCCACTTTTGGCGTCTAATGTGGAAAAATATTTGCTGCTTCTATTTATATTTGAAACTGCTTCCCATGGAGCCTTAAATGGATGAAGTGGCCTTTTAATGAATTTATTTAGCATTGTAAAATCTATACATATTCGAGGTTTTCCATTACTTTTTTGAACGACTACCAGGGGACTTACAAAATCTGAGGGCGTATCATCAACAGATTTTATAATCCCTTTCTTAACCATATTATCTAGTTCTGATTCTGATACAAAATCTGAGGGCGTATCATCAACAGATTTTATAATCCCTTTCTTAACCATATTATCTAGTTCTGATTTTACAGATTGCCTCCAAGCAAAAGGGATTTTTCGTGGACATGATATTGCAAATGGTACTACTTTATCTTTTAAATGTATGTGCACCAACTTTCCCAGCCATTGGTTTCAATTCTTCGTCGTCATTAAAGACGTCTTTATACTCCTGTAGTATCCTTTGCTTAATGTTTACTTAATGATTTACTGGTATTTTAGAAAAACTTTTAATAGAAGCTACGGTATTTTCTTGTGTATCTTTCAATGGCTGTGGAAAACTACCATGAATTATTCGGAGACTAATAAGTGACTGGCGGTCTAGTAATAATTCTTTAACATTCCTGCAGATATATATATTGACTTCAGCTTCGTTGTGCTCGTAATACACCTTACATTTTATGTAACCTAATAACTCTAAAGGTAAACCATTAGCTGATTCAAGTTTATATTTGGATTTTAATAAATCTTTGCAGTTAATTTGACACTTGTTTAAGAAATCTTCTCCAGCAACACACACTTCTGCTCCTGTATCTGGTGTAGCTAAATATTTGAAACTATAAGTATTTTTGTTGTTCATTACTATTGAAACACAAATTTGTCGTCTTTTTGAGTAAACTTGGTTTATCTTAATAGTAGTAACTTTGGAAGAGCAATTTCCTAAGAAGTTATCTTGGACATCTTCATCATCATTTATTTCCTGAACAAGTTTAGTTTTACAACATTCTTTAAAATGGCCTCTTTTACGACACTTACTGCAAACATTATTTTTAGCAGGACAATATCTGAGATTTTTATGCCAGGGTTGATTACATCTTTGACATTTTCTAATATTATATGTAGTTTTATCTTTATTTACAGCGTCCACTACCTTATTGCTTCTACTTTCTTCTAATTGAGCACTCCCTTCTGCCTGACATAACTTGATGACTTCATTTATCCCTGCAGTGTCTGGTAATTTACGACATTTTTTTCTTACATCTGCATCATGAACAGATTCTATGACATGATCTGTTAAGCAGCGATCGTAACAATGCTTACATGGGTCGCTTAACTGAAACAACTTTAATTTGTCCCTATAAAATGAATTAAATGATTCTCCTGCGTTTTGTTTTCTAATAATAAATTCACCACGTCTTATTCGGTTATTTTCTTTATTTTTATAGTAACCTTCTAATTTATCTAAAATCGTTACAGGACTTTCAGTCGATACATCTTCTATTTGTAGTATCAAGCGAACAACATCGGTTATCTCTTGATCAAAAAAAGAAAATAATACTGCTGTAATCTGTCGATATGGTGCACCTTGTATTCCATGAATCAACAAATAATTTTCAAATTTTTTCCTCCAATCTTTAAATTGAGAATAGGACATGTTGTCATATAATATTTCCGGAGCCGGAATCGCACTTGGCATACGTACAAAGTGGACATCCTCGTTCTTTTGTAGATCACTACCAGATACTTCACTTGCTGAAGTTAGGCCATTATTTGTTTGAGTTGTTTGTAACATTTTACTAAGCATGTCTTCGATTCTAACAAATTTATTATTAAAATTAGATTCCAGACTTGCTATTGCCTGTCTGTTCAACTCTTCTGTAGTTCTAACTGGAGATCCATTTTCGTCTTGCGACTTCTTTTTCTTATTTGCCTTTGGCATTTTCGGAATTAGAATTGGCAGCGTGGATACCTACAGAACTGACTGCGCCATGAAATGATCCAGAATCAATATAATTATTATTTTTTATTAGAACACTTATGACAATGACAATCTCATAACATATGTCTCTCATTCAACCTATTTACAAATACAGGGTAATGTTACATTCCGGATATATCAAGGGCAGGGCGTACTTTATTTTGCAAACCATTCGAGTACATAATTGTTTACTTAGCTCAACAACTTTGATCAGCTGTGTCTCAGGACCTATGAGATAGGTTAGTTCTGCCTTATAGTAGTTGTCATTTTGAACAATTAGTAGATTGTCTTAAAATTTAGGTTCCAATGTTTTATTCATCTTGTTTACGAAATAAAATTATTTATAAGTTTCTAAAATAAGATTAAATTATTTATTTGATAATTTAAATAATCTTGTTGATCCTTAATTTCCTTAAATAGTGTAAAATTAAAACGTTAAAATTCTTGCTTCATGTAGGTTTGCACTCTCTAACTCCCATAAGAGATCATCAACCATCATAGGTAGTAACGTCTTACAATTAATGTATTGATATGGGAATTTCTGGAGGTCAAAAGTATTATTATAAGAAATGCTTCAGTAGTGATAGATTTGAAATTTATTATATGAGAGATAAAATCAAGAAAGTCTCTGCAAGAAGGTTTAAAAGTTGTTATTCGGATGGTTTTTGTTGATTCAGGTGAATCGTCAGAAGGGTTTTAAGATTGTTGGAGTTGTTGGTTTTTTATGATAGTTAAGTTGGAATTTGTTTGGAGAAAAATATAAATAAAGGAAAATATAAAAAAGGTAAAAGGAGAGTGTTATTAAAAAAACACAACAGGGTAGAGACAGAGACATACTAAGATTAACTGAAATTTAAATATTTTTTGTGTATTTAAATTGTAATAACATACAAAAATTTTAGAAACACTCAACTAACCCCATATTGAAATTGTTTGGAAATTGTAGACTTGAAATAGGTTTCCATATCAGTATGTACATTTGTTTCTGAACCATCATGTACAATAGAAAAGTGGTAACAATTCGCATTGTCTAAATTCACAATAAAAAGTTAAAATGTGTAAATTTTCGTTAAATACGACCCTGGCTCGCTACTTTAAAAAAGAGATACTGACAACATAAATATCTAAGAAGTGACGATAGCACTCAACAGGAGGCATTTTCTTTAAATCAATCACAGACATACTTCCAATCATTCATACATGGTGCAGAAGAACATCACTTCATTGACGTAAGTCGAATTTAATAAAATACCAATACTCGGTAACAAGATCCTTTCGATCTCTATCAATATTGTGAATTTTAAATTATGTATTTTTTTTTCACTTGCTTATTATTCGTATATTATGTTTTAGATTTAGTTGCTACAAATACAT
Organism: Psylliodes chrysocephalus; assembly: GCA_927349885.1. Lineage (NCBI taxonomy): Eukaryota > Metazoa > Arthropoda > Insecta > Coleoptera > Chrysomelidae > Psylliodes > Psylliodes chrysocephalus. The sequence goes on along the minus strand of OV651818.1, from coordinate 54,251,412 downwards.
TCATAATGATCACGGGCTTTATTTGTGGGCATTATAGATTTTAACGCCCGCTAATTTATTTACATGTTTTACAGCCGGTTGCAAGAATGTCCGGTAAAAATTAATGAACCTGATAAACTTTGACGAAGCTTAAGAGTGTTATATTTCTAAATGACATGAACTTCAAATTATTCAGTCTAAACATCTGTCAAAGTTTAACAACTGGAGAACTTATTCTGACGATTTTTGTAAACATTCTATATTTTTTTCAGAAAATCAACCAATCCTGCAGTTATAAGACAGTTAATAGGTAACCTAAGGTAACAATTTACTTTACAATAATGAGGTATATTTACTGGAAATAAATACACAACTCAAATAGATATCAGATGAAGCTGTTTTCAGAGCAACATTTTTTTAGAACCTATAGGAATCAGAAATTTGCTGAATAGCGCCAGATGTAAGCAAATTGACGTAAATATAGAAATTGATTGAAGTCTATTGCAGACAGTCTTAGAAATTTATCTAAGATAGACTATTGGAACGAGTTAAATATACAGAGTGCAACAAAAACTCCCAGGGCAGATATTTTGGAAAGGAATAGAGATATTTTAATGCTTTAAAAATCAAATTGCAAATCTCTGAGAGAACTTTGATTTTGCTTACAAATTGTACACTAAAAAAAAAAGGATGGCTTGGATGTAACAAGATTTTATTTGTGACAGAGGCAAACGAAAAAAATACCAGATATTTCGTTTCCAAACTTGCATATTATGCCCGACTGGATAGCATATAATTCGAAGGTCGGAGCAAGTTTGAACTTCTGTTTTTCTCTGCTTCTTTGTTTATTACTATTAACAATTAATTTATTCCTGTTTTCATTGTCTTTTGTGATGGTTTCACATAGCACAGTCACAGTTTATGGCTAAAGAATCAGCTCACTCGGGCCAATTGGATGTTCCAAAATATCATCCACTCCAGGGATACAAATTCAGGATGCGCAGAAGACTGCTGTTTGAATATAGGCGGTTGTCATATACTGTATTGCTTATAGTAAGAGAGCCCACTGCAAATTTTGACCGTCATCTGATAACGAAATGAAATAGGCTCCAAAGGCATGTAACATTGTAGGCACTTTACCAAATTACACCTGTGCCAATCTGTATCCTGAGCAAAGTGCTTAAAATATTATGTTATATTCAAAAAATCACATAAGACATAAGACATTTGTGTTTGCCCTGAAAATTACAATCCTAATTCATTGTGAACCTAGCTTATAAACCTGAATTATTAATATTTTTACCTATCTTTTAAACCATGTGTATGTGTGAAAGGAAGAAGGAATGCATTGTTCAAACCATTTGCAGAGATAGTCAATAATAATTATAAACTTTTGTTAGACAATTCTTTTAAACCATAATCTTAGTAGTTTGTTGTTTCTATGACAACCTGTAAAAATAAATTACAACAATAGGCATACAAATAAAGTTTTAAATCAACAAAAATTGATTTATATTTTTAATGATTTTTACCTACTAATCGTGTATAGATGTTTTTGTGCGATGTTAAGAGGAAGAAAATGTTTCCGTTTAACGATATATATTAAGATAGATTTCTGGATAACGTTAAGGGCAAACAAAATTAGCGCTGTCATGCCTTCTGTAATTTTTTTAATATAAAATAATTTTTCTAACCACTTTGCTCAGGATTGGGATTGGCACAGATGGCATTTGGTATAAAGTACAATGTTTTTACATGCTTTTGGGGTATATTTAATTTCGTTATTAGATTAAGCTAAAAATTTGCAGTGGGCTCTTGGGCTATTATGATTTGATTCTGTATGCACCAGGGATACAAATCCAAGTTGCGCAATGTATAAACAATGAGATCAAAAGTGCTGAGGCAGAGTAAGAGAACTGATTCTTTAGCTATAAACTGTGGCACTGTAGTGAAGTAAGTAATTTTAGCCTATTTAATGAAACTAATATCAGCAGCAGCAGCAGCAGCAGTAGCAGCAACAGTAGTAGCCAATTGGAGCATCTCTTTGTTTCTACCTGAAGACCAGAATCTGTCTAGGAATAAGAATCTTTTAATTGATGTCTTCTCGATTAATCATCTTGTAATTACTTGTATTAGTCCACAATACATCAAATATATTTTTTTAAAGGTTAGCATATCCTTGGGTCTGAGTTGTCGAATTTGTGAAATAAAATCAAATATGACAGCAGTATCCATGACATTACGCTGTTAAAAATATTGTGTCTGATATTTTTCTCCTCTTGCTTAGATATGTGAATACTTCAGCTGCAGCAATACTATTTTTTGAGAAGCTAGTGTTGTCTTTGATTTTACAGTTGGAACTATTGTTTTTGGCTCCATTGTTGGGCGTTTTATCTTTGTGATATCGTCAAAAAGTATTGAAGTTTTATTTACGAAATGGTAATTTTTAAATTTGTTAGCCCAAATCGGGTTCCCGGGGGGTTTCGAGGTCGGTGATCACGATTATAATGTTAATTTGACCCATACCCGACCTGGAGCTCAGGAACGCCAATGAACGTCATCCTCGTAGGAATCTCCCGTAATTCACGCGGGGAGAGAAACTCAGCTCCTGGGTGTTTTTTGGGTCGCCGAATTCAAATATGGCATCGGCGAACACCCCCTCGGATACCTGGTGTGCCCGAACCTGGACGCGGACCTCATCTCCGTGAGTTTTCTTCACACAGTCGGAAAAGACGAACCGAAAATCGGTATTTTCTCTTGGCCTTTTTAGTGCTTCATTGCCTCAACTAATAAAAAAATTTTAAATACAAATATCTACCTGAAAAGATCGATTTTTGACTATTTGTCGCAATAAGTAGCAAACTATTCACATTATGGCATAAAAGTGTATTTAACACAAACGAATTTATGAATTACATAATTTTTTTATGCAACTGTCCAAAATATAATAATATATGTATTATATTTACATGTAACCACATTAATTTTTCATTATTTTACATTAAAATAAAACTTATTTTCCAAAGTCAAATAATTTTAGTGCATTTGTTGTTGCCCATTGTTTAAACTAGTCTCAAATCCAAATCAAACCAAGTACGATCATCTTAAGCCAACATAAACTACAACTGATAGATTTTTCATTACTGAATTGAAACAAACAAGGTGATTGATCTACTTTCGTCACAACAGCAGATCACTAGTGGTTAAATAAAATGAAAGTCAACCATTAAGAATAAAATAAGATCTTTTAAACAGGTGACCTCTTACACCTGCTCTCCTTCTTGACAGGCCATGCACAGAGCAACATACCATGACTTTAAAAGGCTTCCTGACCCCTCGATGTCTACGAAAATGGATTTATCGCGGAGTGTAGGTAGTTCTGATTTAGTAATGATCAATAGTGCAGTTTGTTTTAAAACTGTATGTAGGTACAAGAAGTGATCCAAATTCAAGAAGCGAAACTGGCAATTTTAGATAAAACTATTTTATTTATTTAGTGAATGCTTTCTAATCATATCATAAAGTTTAGGGAGACAATTTTTACAAAGAAGCAGGTTAAGTTTTTGTTTAAATATAAAATGGAAGAAACAAAAAGTTACTAGATTTTGGGCACGTCGTAGAATACTTATATCATGTTATTATGATAGGTTGCAGTTATCAAAATAATTTTAAATTTGTCAATTTGTTAAAAATTTGTATATTTTGATATTTAAAAAGTTTTTATACGTATTCAACAAAATGGTGAAATGATTTAGTGATCAATCAAAAACTATTCTAAACGTAGTTTCCTATTAAGAGACACAAATCTATTTGCGAGGCTCTTGGAAAGAGGTACAATCAAATGGCTGTAGAGGCATTAAATATTTCGCAGCAAACTATCTATAGTCTTAGTAAACCAACAAATTCTAATACAAAGTATTTGAAAATAATGTCTAAAAAAGTAAGCCAAAGTAAAACAAAAGTTAATTCTTTAAATAAGTTGGGGCAAGTTATATATAAGATGTACGAAGGTGCGCAACATGTAACAATGAAATCGTCACATAAACGATTTTCGGAAGAAATGCCTGAATACTTGGATTCGAAAAATTGGCTTTCGCTTTTACCCTTTCAGTCCCACTTTTTTATTTTCAATATTACAAGATTTAAAACAAAAAAATGATTAATATGTTTTAGAAATATATTTTCCAGGATACGTACAGTTTAAAAAAATTTGAGTTTTGACATTGATAAGTGGGACGTATATGTCCCACTGGTAATATTAAATAGGACATATACATCCCACTGGTATATAAAAAACCAGAAAGTTTTTGAAATATTTATTTTCAGGTATGGTACGGTGTAAAACAATTTTCGCACAGGGATAATGAGCCAATCCTTAATAGAGTCGTTGTCCTTTTTTATATTTTTTGTGGAGAACACCTTGCACAACGTCGGTGAGTTTTGCCTTCAACTGGTAGATGCTTCCCAATATTTAACATATATCTTGGTTTTTTAATGGTCTACCAATGGATCAAACATATACTTTTAATTTTTCTTTACCAAAAGCAATCATCTCTTCGGCAAGTTGGATTATAAAATCTAGAAATGGTAATTTTTGACCGTGAAGTTCATAATATATTATCCAGCTATTGACTGCGGTAACCATTAGTAACCTAAAAAAAACTTTTTTTCACCATTTACCGGACTTGTGGTCCATGTCATATAAGCCTGACATTTGGTCAGCTATATCCACTCCACCCATAAAATTATTATAAAATTCTATTGCTTCTGGACATTCTATATCTTTTCGTATGCCATCTTTGCCTCTTCGTTGAACAAGTCAATTTTTTTCCGTGGCAGTTGTTAAACACTGTAACTTCTTTGGTGTCTTGCCATTTGACACAAATGGTAAAATACTTATTTCCAAGAATTTTGGACTCTCCTCAGTTTAATTTTTTTGTAATCTTTGTAATATTTTTTCTATTTACTATAACAGTTCCAACTGATGGAAATAGAATGTTAAGGTACTTTTAGACGGTCAGATCAGTTCTCTGTTTAATCTCAGTTTCAGTACAGTTGTCAGTTTTAATTGTCGTCAAGGGAAAAACTTAATTTGTGTGATCTTCGAGTCTTCCCATGTAAGGGTTTTTTTTAGATTTTTTTTAATTATAATTTGTAACGGTTGGAACCGTTATTTCGTTATTTCGACACAACCACCTCCTATGTCATTTGTCGTCTGTTGAGATTTATTTTTGACTTGGTAGCCAATCAACTTGATTTTATTTTAATTTTTCTTGGTCATCCGAAGTATTAGATGATTTTTAATATTCTTAAAATCCGTCTGATGTAATAATACAAGTCTTTCCTTTTGAATCTAAACTACGTGCACACAGCTGTCAACCTTTTTTGGTTATTTTATTTATTAGTAATATATTATTAAATAAATATATATTTTTTGTACAAGGATTTCTTAAATAAATTGTCAAGTTCTAACATAACCTCAATATCAACAATGAATAACACATGTTCATTTAATAGTTATAAATTATTCATTTAATAGTTAAAGCATTTTATCTAAATCCTATTCAAATGTCCTATTTCCTATCTTAACATTTTAACAACCCTTTTTTAGCATGGCTATATCTAGACGTTTTTTGGATTCATCTCAAGACGTTTTGTTTCAATCTCTAGACGGTTTTTTGATTCATCTCTAGACGTTATTTGGATTTATCTCTAGACGTTTTTAGTCTTATCGCAAGACAATTTCGAGTTCGAGATTGAATACTGAAGATCATTCACGTTGCAGAATTATGCTGAATTACGAATAAGGATCCCGAATCCTTTTGTGGAAGTTGCCTGAGGATATACCATGAGATATCCTAGATTTATATTCCGTATATTACCTTAACTTACCAAAAGATAAGTGCTTACTCAATAAATCGTTTAAATTTGAATTTATTAAAACATGTGAATTAGAATTTGATACCTACCTTATCTAAAGCATGGTTTAAATATTATTTGTTAGTGCTTAGTGATTTCCTATATTTTTATCACTAATCTAGAGTCAAGTGTAGTAAGCTTTAAATATAGTGGTGCCCAACTTCTTTTTCAAAGTTATTCGAGTTATTTAAAAACCTAACCCACGCCCTATAAATTGAGCTCAAACACATATAACAAATAGTTCGAATAACTAGATACGTTAAAAATTGTACGGGTATTTAGATTTTGGAGAATGAAAGTATTTTTCTGAGTTAAATTTCCATTATGTAGTTAATAACCCATATCACACCCGCTTAAGGGGGTTTTGTCAACATTAAATTGTAATTATGATTACTCTCAATAATTTTTGAGTTATTAGTTCGTTATTTTATATAGGGAAGTCCATCTGCATTCGAGTTTTGTGGTTTTGAAGTGGATTCTTCAAGTGTAGTTGCTACTGGACTGGCGCTTCTTCTTCTTTTTCTTTTGAATATTGTCCTTCGCTTGGTACCACGCTAATAACTTACCGTGCCATCTATTGATTAATTTATTATTCTTTTTGGGTTTATGCATTAGACATAAATGAGTTAATTTCTTACTTTCTCTAGATACTTAGTTTGTTTAGTTATGAATTCATCATAAACTGTAGGATAATTTTTTTGAAGTTCTCGAACAATTTAAATATCATATTTTTAATAAGATAGTTCTTGAACATTAATTATGAATTTGGTCGATGGCAAACATACTGGGTATATTTGTAGTCTAGTTTCTTTAATAATAATTTGTAAATTGTTAATCAGTGGGTAAATTGGGTAAATTCTTATAAAAGAGCATAAGTTTGAAGTTTGCTTTTGTTTATGTCTTTATTTTTGAAGAAATAAGGTCATAGTTTGGCCATTATATGAACTCAGTTGCGCCTTTGAATTTGTCTACTATTTCAGGAATTATTATAAGCTATTCGCCCCCTTGCTACCGTCTGAGCGACGTCGAATGCCCGAAGGTTGACATCGAAACAACCGCAGTAGACAAAGTTTTGTTGGTAAAGTTTTTTTAAAGTTAAATTTTAGGCAGTATGCCTTAATGTAAATTGCTTAGTGCATTCGGTAGGTTTTCTGCATTTTGGATGTGTTTTCTTACACGGAAAAATATTATTTGTTCCCCTTGGTATCTAATATTATGAAGTGACTCGTTGATTTGAATTTTATTGTAATTCTTCTTTTTCTGTATTATTGTATATTTTAGTAGGAATACTCTTAATAAGAAGTAACAATGATTACCAATTTTTGAGATTTGTATCTTAACCAAGGTAATTTGTTTTAATTGGACTGAAAGTACAATAAAAAATTAGGTTATTAATGGGTGTTACCATGTTAGAATTCACTACTTCATCAACAAATATAGGAGTAGATTAACTATTAATTAACCTTAAACACATTGTTATTCTTAAATAGAATGTAAAAAATAAATTAGAGATCATAAAACAATAATTAAGAAAATAAAAATCTGTTAGGATTAATTAGTTTAATTCCTGATTTAAAACATATACATAAGTACGATCGGCAAATATGGCCAACGTAGCCAATATGGACCATCCGAATTATTCCGATATACAAAGTTGTTTTGGTACAATATGTAGGGTACTAACTGCCAGGGACGGTTTCTCCATTGGTTCATTTGTGCACTGAACACCCACTTCAATTTCATAAAGACACAATATTTTAAAATTACATAAATAACGTAAAATTATAAATTTAATTTTAATATTTTTATTTTCATAAGTGTTAATCTATATTTTTTGGTACATCATTGCTCTCTGGCTGATCGCGACTCTGTGGCACAATATACCTAAGTATACCGTGTCTGTAGCGCATTATGATGAGTGAGCCTAACACGAGTGAGACGATTTGGCGAATATATATAGCTAAAAAGAGAAGACAACACGCCAACAGATCCTTCAAACTGTCAAAGAACACATTAATTGTGTTCCTTGTTTAGGTTAGTTATCATTAAAGACCCCCTTTTTTCCTCTTCAATGAATTTAGATGTCACTGCAATTAGAATTCTGAAAAATCTGGTACATTTAAGGAATCTGGTACATTTTTTAGACAAATCTGGTATATAACAAAAACATATTCTGGCAACACTGTACCAACTCAAAAAAACTGTCATTCCGTCGCTTTTAATAAAATTAAGATTATTTTATTTGTGATTAAAAAAATGTGTTTAATTGAGAACTGCAACTTTAATAAATTGGAAGGATGCGTGTCAATTTAATGATTGTTCCCGAAAAACTTCTTTAAGGCAAGAGAAATAAAAATTTTTAAAGTTATGTTGGTTTATTTACCTTATAATAAAGTTTTACGACTAATTTGTTTTATATTTTGTTTCAGTGTCTAAGACCATCCAAAGACAACTTCAAAATGGTCTATTTTGTACACAGTTGTAAATAATATGAAGTAAGAAGTAAGCAAAAATTTGTAATTTTTTTTCCCCACAAAACCCGCTAAAAGGAAAAATTTAATTATTCTGATGAGGTAACTATTTGACATCATTATGGAAATGTACAATAAAAATTTGATAAAGATAAAAAGACAAATGGTTTTTCACTTTAAAAGTCTGAATCGGAAAAATGGATCAACCAGTTAATTTAATACACTCGATGAGAAATTTTACCTAAGAAATGGTATGTACATTTAAATAGTTTACTTATATAAAGTTATGTTTGCTTGTAATTATCGATCGTGTTACCCTCTAACCTATATTGTTTGTTGCATACAAACCAGAAATCTTTTATTTTAAAGACATTTTTTTATTGTCTTGTTTGTATAATTTAGTATTTTCAAAAATATTAGATGTTATGGTAATTTGAATCACTGCAGGTATAAAAAAAATACGGCTGTTGGTAAATTAGTTTACAGTTGGTAATAAAGTATGTCTCGAAAAAAGCAATAAGTATCAAACATAAATTGTGATTATGATAAGGCACGTAACAAGTCACATCCCACATGTCTACATGTTCTGGCTAATCAAGCCGATTTACCTATTTAGACAAAATACTATTATTCTGTTATTTATTAAAACATATTGTTTTTTAGTGAACATGGACATGCCATGAGGGTAGGACAGAGTGAGAGCCAAAATACTTTGGAATGTGCCGTGAAATACACTTAGAAAGGGTCATATGGACAATTAAGTGTGATAACATTTTACGATGTGTATCTCACTAGTTTAGTTCACAGATTTATGTAAATGTTCAAATATGTGCTGCTATTTCAAACTTTGAGTATCCTTTGATAAAAGAAGTTGAATATTTTTAAATTGTTTATTTTACCTTATACCTTTTTTTTCTACGTTTCATACAGTATTCTGTGAAGAGTATTACAAGTTTACTTTGTTTGTCTGTCCGATGTCACGTTTTTTGTTTGCAAGATAAGTCAAAAACGAGAAATGATATCAACTTGAAAATTTGAAGCAAAAATCAAGCTCTATAAGGGGACAAAGCCTATTGATTTTTAACAAATCTGTTTAAAAATAGGGGGTTAAGATGGGTTGAAATTTTTAGTAAAAATGAAGCTATATAAGAAGATGAAAGCCTATTGATACTAAAAAAAAATATGAATATATTGGGGAATTAAGGAGGGTTAAAATATAAAAAAATCCTAACTGAAAAACGAAAAATGATATAAACATCAATCTCTAAAAGGAGATGAGGCCTATTGATTGTGAAAACGATCTGGTTGAAAATGGGGGCTAAGGGGGTCTGTTAAACTGCGAAGAGTATCATTTAGAATGCCAGGCATTATATATCTTTAATCTTTATTCTAGTTTGTGTCTGTGTAATATTATGTATTGTGATGGGACTAATCTTATAAAATAAACATTTAAAGCATTTCAGTTCTTATTTCATTTGCCAATAAAAGGTATTTAAAAAATATATTTTTTATTTGACATCTGTGACAAATTGTGAAAATGATTAAACTTAAAATAAAAGCTAAAAAATGGTAGGTAAACTTTCATATAATTTTTTTTTTCACAAAAATCAATGTCAAGGTTTCTACATAACCTAATATATATTTAAAAATAATCTTAAATTATGAAAAAAAGTCAGTTTACTAACTAATAATGTTTATAGATGATTTTCAACGTATTAAAAACAAAACAAATATTACACTAACTAAAATATTCATTTATTAATAGTTGTAGTGCTTAAAAACAGTACGATGTTGATAATAATAACTACATTTAATACAAATTTAAATAATAATAAAACAGTGATATAGACTTTTGTACATAGTTTTGATCCGAACTTACAAATGATAAAATTATTGGAAAAAGTGAACACCAATTTCAAATTATCACAAGCCGCCACTGCTACCTGCTATAGTTCTCTTAGTCGTTTGTTCAAATTTTACTGAGGCACTTCCAATGGGGCCTCAGTACTGCATTCATGCAGACGAACATTTTCTTACCCCCATTTTTTCACCTTTCTGAGTCCGAAAGTGCAAAAAAATGTTTCGTCTGGTCGTCTGTATGTATGCCAGCACGATAACTCTAGAACGAAACTTCTGATTGACGTGCGGTTTTGATTTTCTTATGTGCGAATATTCTAATAAATATACTACTGACACTCCAAAGATAAACCAATAATTTCTGGCATTTAACGATCGATAGATGAAACGACTTCTTTTCCTCGCTGTTTGCAAATTTCTTCGTTTATACAGTCTTGTTTTTGCACATAAACCCTCTTTTCATAGACCAGGATAAACGTTGATGTTTGCATTAAAAGTTGATTTTTGAAAAAGTTGGTAATTATAATTTGTTTAACATAAACGGAAATATAATTGGATCGGTTATTTGGAAAAGGGCACATTTACTTAACAGTCAGTTTAAGAGTAGAAAGTAAAAACATTTTTAAATCAAATTGCGTGCATATTTTTGTACATGCTGGCTAACCGACCGCCGGCGATGCTTGCATTTGTAGAAAAGAAAACCGTCTTCCGGCGGCATGATCTTCTCACATATAAGAAAGCCGCCGCAAATCTAAAATGATTTGTTGATCAGGGCGGCATGCTATCAGGGAATTGAAAAATACCGCCGGACGACGGTCTACTGTATTTAAAACATTTAATACCAGTGGTAAGAAAAAATACTTAAAAATCGTCTACATTTTTGTAGCAAATGATCATATGTCGTACGCGTTTTATTTGTACATCGGTCTCCTTTTGACAGAGTAGGTGAGCTGTGTCCAGGCCGTTGGTGTTTATGGCGGTCGGCGTGGCCAGGTATGGATTGAAATTTTATAGTGGCGGCGAAGCCGCCACCCTACGATAAGTCGTTACTTCATCTTCTTGTTGTCACGGCATTATTATTATTATTTGTTAGTGTATGTGAAATTTGCTTCTAAGGTTTATAAAATACTACCGTTAGTCACGGCGTAAATGAAAACAAACAAGACGCATTCACACAAACACCTCCCACCGCAGCAATTACAAATGATTAGTGTTGTCACCGATACGCGAGTTTTTTTCTAGCGGCATTTAATGTTTTAAATACAGTAGACCGTCGTCCGGCGGCTTTAGCAATACTCTGATAGCCTGCCGCCCTCATCAACAAATCAGTTTAGATTTTCGTCGGCTTTCTTATATGTGAGAAGACCATGCCGCCGGAAGACGGTTTTCGTTTTATTAAATTCAACTACCGCCGTCGGTCGGCTAGCCCGTACCATTTTTTGTATGTTCATTTGTATGTGAGGAGGCTAATTACAGTTATTTTTCATGGATGTTTTAACAATCTATATCATAAAAATATTTTGATATATACATTTCATTTGTACCCTGTTTGAAACTTATTCAGAATAATACATTAAAAATAAGAATTTGATTATTTTTTATTAAACAAATTTAGTTAATGCACTTCTGGAGGTTCTAGTGTGATATTTTGTTTCCATTTCGTACCAAATGGTTCGCATTTAATAAAATTATAGAAACATCGCATAAAACGAAAATTGCCGAAAATGTCGTTTGTGTTCTTTTCCAAATATTCAGTTGAATTGGACCGCATTATTCAATAACGAATTAAGCGACAAAATTCAAAAATCGAGTTAATAATCATTGAAACTAGTATTACAAAACTTATTATTAGATAAAATTCTCTATTTTACCGATTTTAAGCACACGTATATTAAGCTACATTTTCATAATTGCATAGCTTACTAATCCTGTTCTCGAAAATATGTAAATTTCGCTTAATTCACAATTACATAACGGGGACCAATTTATGTGATGTGAAAGCTTCAACCAAAGGGTACCGAAAGACAATCTCGTTATACCCTTATCAAAGGCTGGGACCGGTACTGTAGTAAACTGCATTATATTAGTGGGAGGATTAAATACACATAACTTATTTCAAATAAAAATTGTACTTTATCAATAGTTTCAGCTTTGCTTCACATATTGGATAGGTACAGTTCTGCGTATCCAATTTCATTTTAAATAAACTATTTTTATCTGTATTTTATATAGTTTTACAAAAAAAATGTATTTCTTTAAATCATCTCTAAACTCGTAAATAAGTAGCGGCGCCTAACTCACGTCTTAAAAGCTTTCCCACTCCAATCGACAACTCATTTTAATATCAAACTCGCCTTTTTATAATCTATTAAATAAAGTTTACTGCATTTTTATTCCGAGAACACATTAAAATCGATTTTATTATTTTGTTAATTTATTTAAATCAGTAGCGGAGATAACAAGTTGAACTACTTTCTAATGTGTCCAAATATAACAGGAATTTATATCGATAAGTTGTGAGGTCGTTTAAAATTAAATTATTGTAGATAGTGGTTAGAAATCCGTCGACGTTATTTTAAATTGTATTTCCTAATCATCCTGATTATTTTATATTGGTTTAACTTAATAGGAAGCTTATTTGTTCGTTTTCACTTTTTTTGGAGTGTCTTTAACTATTTAAAATTAAAAAAAAAACATGTAATGTTGAAATTAATTATAAGAATAATATTTCTTTAAATCAGTAAAATCTACCAAGAGCTCTGTTGGTATCAATCCACATTTTCTTTAGTTGGTTTCTTGTTACAGAATGTGTTTTCTTCAATATTTAATTTTCATTTTCTTTCTAATATCTTTTTTATTTATAAAGCGATTTGGATCAAATTTGGAACACAGACACCAGACATGATTTTTAATTGATTAGTATTCTTAAGCAAAATGACCGATTTGCGGTTTTACATATGATAGAGGTGCTAAAATTTCATTTGAAAATCAATTTTCTTTTCATTTTTTTTTTTAATGGCAATAAACTGGAAAATAATTTCTAAATGGTGCATTGTTGCATGGTGCATATTGTTAGTTTGGTAGTACATTTTGATCCAAATCGCCTCACAAATAAAAGAGATATTGACGTAGCCCTGGTCTCATTGTTATCCGTTATTTGTTACCTGATCTTTCCATCTTGAACTGTTTTAATAGCACACTTAACATACTTACTATTAGCCGTAAGAAAGACAATGATATTATATTTGACTACGAGTATAAGAATAAATTTAATCTAGATCAGGGGTCTCCAAACTTTCCAGCCTTAGGGCCATACTGATTACTCCAATAATTTCTAGACTAGTCGCCCCCAGTACGCGCGCTGAGCGAGCATACGCTTGCTAAATTCGCTAGTTAAATTACTTCTGTGTATTATCACGATCGTAACACTTGACGAAATCTGGTGGTCAAAAGCGGAAATAGGTAGTGGTAGTACCCTCTATCGCTAACAGATGGCGCTAGTAGTACTTTCGAAATCGCTTTTACAATTAAATATTAAATAATAATAATAATAATAATAATAATAATAATAATAATAATAGTAATTATAGAGGTTCGTTTCCTACCGGTCCTGTAAATATTCAACCTAGATCAGTAACTAATCAAAGATTTTTTACAAACCGACAGGTCTTTGAACACCAAAAAACCGTTTGGGAACCAAATCCTAATTTTATTGCAAATAATTCACCTAGGCCTACTCCAATAAGTACGACTTCCCGTCAAATCTCTGGCAATTTCAGAAATAAATTACCCCAAAATCATAGATATGCGTCTGAAGAATTAAATAATGTTGAATATTGCGATTCGTCAGACAATTCAAACGATTTTGTAAGCAAAAATTGCGAATACGAAATCGTTGACTCGTCTTCCGGCGATAATTTACCAAATTTCTTAGGAACACAAGCCCCCCAAATCCGAAGCTATGATAGAATTTTATAATTCATTCGATAAAGGGCAATTGCCTTATATTGCAATAAATAGCACACCCTTAAAACTTTTAGTAGACACCGGGGCAACTAAATCATTTTTATCCCCAGAAATTGTTGATAAATATTTTTCTAAATTTAAAGCCGAAGAACCATTCGTTGTTTCGACAGCTTTTGGCTCCTCCAAACATAACGTTTCAATAACCTTTCCGGCATTCCCAGAACTCCAAACAAAACAAGATATTAAATTTTTTGTATATAAATTTCATTGCATATTTGATGGACTATTAGGAATAGATTTATTAAACTCATTGAATATTAATATTGATTTGCCAAACGCGCAAATAATTTTAAATAATATTTCTTTACCAATTAATTACTTTAATGCCACGCCAATAGAAATAAAACCCCAACTATTATCTGGTAATTCTGTTTCGCGAATAAACATCCCTGTAACTATTGAGTCCGAAGAAATATTAGTACCGGAGCAAACTCTGGGTAATTGTGTGATACCGAATACATTAACAATTTCGATTAACGGTTGGGCATCCGTTGATATTTATAACAATTCGAGCGAAGAATCAAATTTTACTCAATTATATCCAATTAAAAGTATTCCCGTTAGGAATAATTTTGAAAGCTTTAACGTTGCTCTTGAACCCACTATTGATAATAGCGACAAACATGAAATTTATTATCTAATTAAAACAGATCATATGATCGACAAAGAAAAGCAACATATTCAAATTTTACAAGAACCCCGAAAAGATCTAAATATCCTAGATCAAATGCCGTACGCAATTTTAGATTGCAATAATATCATTCAGTCAGCTACAAAACAGCGACCCATTAATTTAATTACACGACGTCTAGAGGGTAACAACCCTTTGACATATGAATCCGGTACCCTTGAATGTCACAAATCTGAAGCACGTAACAAGGTTGGGCCCCGATTCGTTTGTCGTCCTTTCAAAAAGAATGAACATCTCAAAGTTAAAATTAATGAAATCAAAAAACAAAAAGATTCGAAATCATTTAAAATAATCTTTTCTACGCTCTATAAGAATAATTTAAAAAGACTTTTATCTAATACAAAAATGTATCATTACAGCCTTCTCGTCACCATGGCGGGAATTAAAGCAGCCCAAGAAATTAGAATCACAAGTCTAGAATCCAACCCTGGAATATTACCCTATAAATTGGGATATGCTAAATTATAATCCACATACCATTCTTTTATCCATTATTTTGATTTAGACCCTATTCAAAGCGAGGTTATTAAAATAAATAATCAATTTGAAAATATAATTTTAACAATTAAAAATAAAAATGCAGTATTCACAACCGAACTTAAAAATAACATAAATTAAATTTCCTTCGAAATAGAACAATGCAAAAAATAACTAAATTACCTTCATTCTAATAAACGACTTAAAAGTGGAATAATAAACGGTCTAGGTACTATATTTAAAAGTATTTCGGGAAACCTAGACGCCGAAGACTGTAAAAGATATGACGACGCTATTGCTATTCTAAATTCAAATCAAAAAGCTATAGTAAATACGCTGATTAACCAGATATCTTTAACTACTAAAATAATAGATGGTTATAATAATACACTCTCCTTAATAAAGCAAAACGAAATAAAAATGACTCAAAAAATTAATGACCTAAATAATCAACTAGAAAAATTCGTAAACGGCTTTTCCGGATATTTTTTAGCAATAAACGCTTTAGACCAGGTACATGCAGTTCTCAAAATTTTAAACGAAATCCTAAATAATTTAGAAAAACCGTTCACTTTAGCGTTTTGAAAATAGAGGACTTAGAATTTATCATAAACTTGTTATTAAAGTCATATTTAAAAAGTAACTTATTGTTCGGTGTCAATCCACAAAATTTTCATAAATATTATGAAATTATTACAGTAGACTCTTATTATTCTAATAATCGGATAGTATTTGTGATTCACTTCCCTATAGCCTATCCAGAAATGTATTCTTACTTTCACCTCTATTCAATACCTACCCAAAATAACTCAATCCTTATTCCCTCCAAATCTTTTCTGGCAATATAAGGAAATAACTATGAGTACAAGGATGAAGAATGCAAAAATTTCAACTCGTTATATTTTTGCACAAACATGAAGCCCATTGTCAAATCTAATACAGATGATTGTATCCACCAAATACTACAATTGAAGAATCAAGATTCCCCTGCATGTGAACTTACTCCAATCCAACTCAGTTCCGAGGTAATCGAGCTAATCAATTCTGCTCACTATATTGCAGTCTTTCCTCGAGAAACAAAGATTCAAATCACCAGTGCAAAGTCAGATTTCACAGTTTTAAAAGGTACCTATTTTATGGAGATACCGAAGGGTTGTAGTTTCCAAACCCCAAAGAATAGATATTCAAATAACATCGACGTTATTCACGGACAGTCCTTACTTCTACCAGAAATCAAAATAAAGAAAGTCAACCAAAATAATTTTAGAAAAATTGATATTAATGATGTACCCCTCGACAAGGCCCACCAATTGCAGAAGGAACAAAATCGAAGTCGTCAAATAAGTCTCCAAACCCCTAGAAGCAATACCAACCTGTGGTATACGCCACTGTGTGCATTGGGTGCTGTTGCCCTTATCATCCTATTTTTCAAGTTTAGGCAATCAAAGTCTGGAAATAAAAAAATCACTACATCTACTACCCAACAAGCAGTTTTCAATATCGATATCGAAGAAGACGAATAACGATCCACACCCTGTATGGATCTCTCTGGGAAGGGAGGAATTACATAATAGAAACCACTGGCCTGTTGAGAAGTTCCGAGAATTCCACCAGCCGGCAGTTCAAGTTACTTGTTATCTCTGAACAAGTGTTTAAGGTTAGCACCCCCTTATAATTTTCGGACAAGGATAACTCAAAAAGTAATTTTTTTAAAAAATTTAAATTTTGGCAAAATATATTAGGCAATAATGTCTAGAATATGCATACATTTTAAAGTTTTAATTCCTTCCAGTTTCCGAGAAAAAAAATCAAAGGGCTTTAAATTTTGAAATATCATAATGAAAATAAATGAATTCCTCAACAGCACTATTATTAATATAATACCCAAATGTAAGCTCTTAATCTCTCGTTAATGATTTTTTAAAATTCGCCGAAATTAGTAAACTGATGTAAATCGTTGCAAGAAACGAATGATGACTCAGAGTATACGATAAATAAAAAAAAATTTTTTAAGAACAATTTTTCAAATCGTATTATATTTTTTGCGATAACTTTATCTCTCTTTATCTTATACATGCATTATTCATTCATTGTTAAGAAATTTATTTTTAGATAGTGTAATTTGGGAAATTTCTAAAATTATATTTAGGTTTTCGTTCTCTCTTGATCTCCCTAACGGCTTGGTAAAACCTCATATATTCTCTTTTCTCTCGTCTTCAGTTTATATTTTCACAAATAAATTTCCAAAATCGACCATATCAACAATTATTCAGTTTTAAAAAAAAATATCGTCTCTGATTTTCAACCGTTCTCGGATTCTTAGCCATTGTCAAAATGTAATATTGAACTTCTCACGGCTTCTGAAACTATAATATGTTTTATTATATATTTTTTTATTATTATAGCCAATAGGCATCTTATAATTGACAATAATTTGTAGTGTCTCGAATCTATATCCAGAAGTTTAAAATATTTTATGTAAAAACTGCAAAAACGATTGACCGCTATGTTTAATTTGATTACAGTTTTTTTTTTCCATAAAACGTATGAGAAGATTTTGCTCTGAGATGGTCATTATTTAGGAAAATTAGATTATTTTTTAATGCGTGTGAATCGAGTTTTTATTTTGGTTGATGTCAAATCATTAATATAAATTAATTATTAAAAATTAATAAAAAAGTTATTTTCAAGATTGTTTATAATTCAAAATTTGACTGTTAATTCTGCATTTTATACCCATGACACGTAAATAAATGAAGTTGATTTAATTTTGAAGTGGATACCTATTTG
Source organism: Psylliodes chrysocephalus (assembly GCA_927349885.1). Lineage (NCBI taxonomy): Eukaryota > Metazoa > Arthropoda > Insecta > Coleoptera > Chrysomelidae > Psylliodes > Psylliodes chrysocephalus. The sequence goes on along the minus strand of OV651818.1, from coordinate 54,233,202 downwards.
AATCAGCGATCACTAAATATTATTATTCAAAAAAAAGATCCTTTCTGTGAAAAATATTTAAAAAAAATTTCATAGAAACTTTCAATAATACAAGAATTAAAATACAATGATACCAGGGCCAGGTTAATATCTCTTAATATTTCTCATACTAGTCTGTGAAGAGTTTTATTCACTCAGTGCGAAGTCATGGAAGGGGAAGCAAAAGCGATACTACTAGCGCTAGCTGCGGATAATTCGTGCATTTTAAAAAATATCTATTTCAGATATATCCTCAATATTTACGGCCAAAGCTTTAGCAATACAAAAAGCACTAGAATGGGTTGAAAACAATACAATTCAGGAAGCTATAATATTATCTGACTCTACCATTATAACTTAAACTAAATCACGGACGCTTTCCTCATCATCTAAACAAAATAGGCATTTTAGACAATCCCTACTGTCCTTGCGACAATTCAAGTATTGCAGACTTGAAACACATATTCTTCCACTGTTCTAATAATAATAATGCTATAATACAATTAATAACTGAGCTAAAAAACTTTAATATATTCCTCCCACTTAATACCTTAATATCTTAATACCTTTGACAAGAACATATAATAATATGACCTATTAGTACAATTTATATATAAAACAAAAATAGATATATAATATATTGTAATAATACCTAAACAATCTGTGGCAAATGGACTTTGAATCCGATGCCAACCCCCACCCAACACACACACAAAATGGACAAATGGCCCTCAATATATGATATTTAAGAAAGGTAAGATTTCTGTTAAGAAACACGTTTTATAAATTTATTTTTTATCTGAAGGATTTATGTTTAACTTAAAATAGCTTTTGTTTCGTGTTATTCGATTTTATTAGGATATTATTTTCCAGTTCATGGCCTTCTACGCTAAATAAAAATTTTTTAATGAAAATTTGGCCACAGTTCTATATAACTTGAACCGTAGATGATATTTTGAGTAAATATAAACGTCAATTCTAAATTACTCGTATGTCTAGTAGATTTTTCCCAAATTTGATTAAAGTCGCTTTATAAATAAAAGAGATATTAACGTGGCTTTGATCTCATTGTCACGCGTTATGTTGAAAGGCTTTTACAAATATTGAGAATATATGATTTTGTAACCTGTAATTTTTTAAATGAAACAAGAAAAATTATATATGATGCTTATAACTTAACACTACTTTATGAAAGTAATATAAATTTATAACACAATGGAAAAATTATAGTATTTTTGTATATGTACTATTCTTATTTAAACAAAAATGTATTGCAACTAAATATTTTTATTATATATTAAAACTAATCATTAACTTTAGAAACAAATATATTTAGTAAAAATTGCAGACTCAAATCAAAAATCTTAAAATAAAGTATTAAATTTATTAATTTATGACCAAGGTCAAACTGAAATAATTAAAGATAGATCGTACAAAATATAGGATGATATTGCCACACATATTTAAACTCATTTTTTATTGAAATTAAAGAAAGCGAAGTGAGAAGAATCAGTTGAGATTCGAAAAACTGAATGCAATTTTGGAAATATGAAAATGAAAAATTCTTAATACCCCCTACAAAGTTAGGAAAATTAGACCCTTATATCCTCGAAGTGAAAACAAATCAAAAACCAATTGAAAAAACTGAGAAATTAAAAAAAGAGAAAATTAGTGCATCGGCCTGGAATTGAACCCCGAATCTCGGACTTTAGACGTCCATACTCTTATAATTATTGATTTCAAATGTACGAATTTGGATATCCAAGCCATGTGCTTCGGAAGATCAATTGGCACCCAGGCAGCAGACTGACGTCACTATGACATCTTATTTTCATCATACAGGACGTCCTTTATCCTCTGAAAACTATCGTGATAATGACGGTAAAATGACGTGAATATATCACAGCCTAAATTACGTCATATTTAGACGTCCTTTTCACGTCTAAATATGACGTGTTTTATTGTCACCTTTGTCGTTATTCTTTATACTTATTTGAGACGTCACCATGACGTTACATTTGATATTGTTACTCCTTTGTAACTTTTCTATAGTAACTGTGGGTCACTTAATAAAACAAAATTAGAAAATTAAATAAATATAATTAAAAAGAAAAAAAGTTTAAATACATGACATTTTATTGACAAAAAACATTAATTTATATAAATCCAACTGCTCCAAATGTGGCCGACTTATTCGTTATTATTTTGGTTTGGCACAATGATTTTTCTGAGTGCCGCCATTTTATACTATTTCACGAACCTGGGAACATTTTAGGAAACATCCTATGAATGTAAAAGATATAAAAACATTAAAGAATAAGTATAATATAGATATAAAAATACCTTATGCTGGGTTGATACTGACATAACTTTTTTCACTGACCCTCTTAACTTTTAACAAAAATCCTGAATGCACACGGGCCACGATCCACGATACACATACCATTACACATGGCCGATGCAGAATGCAGCGATGCCACAATCTGCGATACCGTTCTCGTGCTTGCTCGAACGGCTCGAACACACACGAGCTGTACTCCACAGACCGATAACCATAGACAGACGCAGTCATGTGTCACGTGGTGTCATCAGTCTTTATGCATTTAAGCGCCAGATTTAAACGTTAATAGACCTAACAGTTTTAAAAAATAATTGTTTAGGCCATATTATTTTACATAAATAAAATGTATTGAAATCACGTTTAATATAAACCTTAATTTAATAGTGACAATAAATTGACGTCACACTGACGTCGAATTTGTGACATCAAAAAGACGTTAAAGAAGTGACGTCATAATCACTTCATTTTTTTGGTACCATGACATCGATGACCAAGAATTACCAAAAAATGTAGTCAAAATGTCGCCAGTTTGCTGCCTGGTAAGAGCACGGACGATTAAAGTCAGAGGTGTCGGGTTCTACTTTCGGTCGATGTACTCATTTTGTACATATTTCTTTAATTCTCAGCTGCATCAATTTTTCTTTTGTTTGTTTTCACTTTGAAGAGAACCAAACTTTTTAAGTTAGTTCAGTAATGTTAGATAAAAGCAGTGTATAGTGCGGTTTAGTGTTATACGTTAAGGGTAGTGTAACTAAATAATTAGACTATAAGGTACGCTAGTGAGTATAATTTTTTCCTCTTCTTCTTCTCCTTCTTTTTCTTCTTCTTCTTCTTCATTCTCTTCTTCTTCTACTTTTACTTCTTTTTTCTAGAAAACAATTGACTATCTTTTTTCTCCCACTAAGTATCTCTAATCAACAGAAAATCCCTTCCCCCTAGCAATTTCAAAACCCTTTGATTAAATAAATTTTTTTTTTCAAAACCTTAATAACATTATTCACAGTTGCGCCCCAATATCGCAATCTTTGATAATTTTGACAAATAGATACAAAATTAAATATTAAAGTGATATCTAATTATTGTACACATATCAATATATTCCACAGAAGGTAGTACGTAGAGTTCCTCGTGACTCACACTGTATTATCTTCTAACTGTATCATTATCTCATTTTTCATTATTTTTTGTTGTTGGTAAAATGTATTATTATCTACTGAAACTCCTTGTAAGCATTACGTCCCTGATCGTGGCCCAGCCAAAGGTTACGATTTCGATTAACTTTTTCAGAATATCAAAAATAAAAATGAGAGTCGTGCGAGTGTTAACGCATGGTTTAACAATCTGTTACAAAAGGCTTCGCAAATACGGTCTACCGGTGTACTACCGACATAAACTACTGCACTTGCTATGTATACTTCGGTTTACTTTATATTGCCGAGTAACCAAAGACAAAACGACAATGTCTATTTTGTACGGTTGTACGGGGAGGGGCAGAAAAATTTGTACTAGGTACGACCATCCACACTTATTTTGGATTCTTTAGAATTCCCTATCGATTTAACCAGGTTTGGCCATTTTTGGTTAAATACCATTGTGTCTTGCAGAGCTCCACTTGGGTTTGGCTACCTCTTTATTAATATTGTTCAATTTAAAACAACATAACGGCTTAAGTTGCTAAATTAAGTTATTGACAGTAAAAGAACTAAATACAGTAAAACATACTAGAGATACACATACACATTAGTAATATAAAATTTATGCTATTGTAATAGTAATTTACGTTACAAGACCGGAAAGTAGTGTTTGCAGGTCGGGACAAGCAGATTCAAGAGAAAGCCGTAGGCGAGACCTGGAAGCTTGGAGAGACCTGCTTAAAACTAATTTTCGGTCGCGTGACGTACAATATTTTTGTCAAGATCGACACTTTGATGTAAACTCAATTATTTATTTTATTTAATAAAGTGATTAACAAATACTTAAACTAGATAATGGATACAACTGCATACACTAACCAAAACATTATTTTTGAATATTTATGTTAAATGTACATTTTTGTTGCTTCCAAAATTTCTTCTGGAATTTCATTTTCTATATCAGATAATTCAAAATCTGAATCCATATTTTTAAATTTGCGAAAACAATTTTTTCTTTGCCAAATTTGTAGTTTTTCAAATTCTTATTCTTCTTCTAGGCATTGTGATAAATGAGTCTAACTTTCGAGCTTAAATTTATACACGTTTCGGTCCATGAGGGTTTTGGGCATATTTTTCTAGTTTGATGTCAATGGCATTGAATCAATTTCTAATGTTGATGGCTGAGGCTCACATATTTCAGTGATGTACAGGGTATTTTATTTACAATAAGAACGAAATAACAAACCAATATTATTTTAACACTGAATCAAAACTCAGTTTGTAAATATTACTTACCACTTGTGCAAAGCAGTATTAAGAACTGATTATTTCAAATGTTTTGGTTATAGTTAAAATGACTACTGCATAATAATATTCAATATATCACTACCAATATCGGTGAGTGCTTTATTGTTCGTTGCTGAAAAACTTCGCTCAACTGACGCACTAGTGGCTGGGATGGTTAGTACTAATTCACACAACTTGACGACTTCACAAAGGGACTTATTTAAACCAGTTGTTATAAAAAAATTTAACACATTGATGGGCGTCTTTTTATCACTAATTTCAGTTGTTTCATAAACAACACTTAACTGGGACTTTAATGCTGGAATATCGAAAAAATTTCCATAATTTAATTTTAGTGAATTAAAAGCTTCCGATGGAAATTTTGATGAATCGTAGTTACTAATATTAAAATTGCACAATTCAACAAATTTTAATTCGTTAAAGTTTTGAAATCAAGAGTACATTTGTTGTAAAATATTACCAACAATTTCGGCGTATAATCAACGATAGAAGGTCTCTCTGTCGCCGACATTATCAATTCTAATTCTCTTTCTTTCAGGTTCTAAGTCAATGTTTTGAGTCTTATTCCAAAAGTGTTCAAACTGATCTCGTTTTTTATTAATTTTATTTTTTAAATCATCAATTTGTTTAATGCAAAAGCCAATGTTATTTGACTTTGTCTGTAAAATGTCGAATAAAATGTCAGTAAAAGGGAAAATCTCTGCAAAAATGTTGAGCAAAAAATTGAAATCAAAGTTTTGTTTAAGCCAATGCAAATGCCCTTAAGCGGCAGTAACAGTTTCAGCATCCCATGTTTCTTTATTATCCCAAACGTCTTGAAAAAAGTGTATCAAAGAATCACGGTATTGAAACACTGTTTGCACTAAACGTCCATTGTAGTTCCATCGCGTCGGAGCAACTTTTGGAAACCTTTTTCAAAGCGCGAGTTATTTTCGATGACTTTGAAAAGAAGGAAGCCAAACCACTAAGCATCGAAAAGAAAACTTTGCAATTTTTAATATTATGCATGCTTTACGATAAAACCAAATTAAGTAAAATTGCATGTTTAAACTTATCTTTCATTTTAGCTTGAAGGCCTTCTAAATGGCTAGCCATTACGGCAGCACCATCGTAGCTCTGGGCAACAAGCTTAGAACCACATTCTAAACTTGAAATAATGTCACAAACAATTTTAAACAATGCATCTGCAGTTCGTTCGCTAGTGACGTCCAAAAATTCTAAGAATCGCTCTTGAGGAATGCCATCCAATACATATCACACAACAATGGATAATTGATAATTGACTTAAGTTTGCTACATCTGTGATTTCATCAAGCGCAATTGATACGATTCTGATTCTGTTTGAGGTACCTCGGAAAGTCGTCGAATCAATAAAATGATTTTTAGGGTATCATCGTATTTTGCTAAAAAACTTAGAAGGTCCATGTAATTTCCTCGATTGGCGGATCCACTTGCTTCATTGTGACCCCTAAGTTCGTGCTCTCCCACGAAACAAGTTACATCTATTAATCGTTGTAAGACGTCCCTATTTTTTTCATTCTGAATTTTGTTACTTATTTTTAAATGATTGTCTAAACTATGTTCAATGCGATAGGTCCCGAATGTTTTTTCTTTAATTGTAGCACTTATATGAGATTTGCTATTTACATGTTGTTTTACACTTTTGTGAAAATTATTGAAGTATGTAATACCGACTGAGTTCCAATGTGTTTTTTCGGCTATATTAAAAAGTAGGCAAGGCCAGCAAAACAATTTCTTCAAAGTTTTGCAGCCGGTTAACCATTCATACTTTTCATAGAACCATTGCTGCCTTTTCTACTTTCGTCTCTAAATTGATAGGATCCTTTAGTCTACTAGAATTAATAATGTCCGTTTTCTCTTCAAAATTTCTACTTGAAAATCCTTTTTTCAATAAAGACCACACAATACAGACACAATTTACTACATTATTATTGTTCACAGGCACAGTGCATAGTTCCTCCATTTTACAAAAGGAAAAACAACTACGAAAAACAAACCGTAATCTATCTGAAGTCCACAATTTTCCTCACACGTCGATTCTCGGTGCGAATTGCAATATGCGTAAGGCGACGTAAAAATCGCTGCCTCTCGACCGTATTTCACGTGCCCAAACAGACTGACTACTGTCGCGGCAAAGCAAGGTCAATTGGAAGATGAGACGGCTTTTTCAAGACGCGTTTCCGCCGGCGGACTCGAAGTATATGGTGTTTACGTTTACACAATTAATTTTCTCATGGGTGGTGCGTTCGTTTACACATTACACCAATGAATTGTTAGTACATTTACGAAGTTTACGTAATGTTTCAGAGAAAATATAGTACTTACCTAATTTAATATTAATTTCTATGCATTGTAAATGGAAAAATATTTATTTTTAAATCTCAAAGTGTAGGGAAGCGGTGCTTCCCGCGCTTCCATGGACCGCACACCCCTGTCGGATATACTAATTAGTGTGCTTTAATATCTTAACCGATAAACTTCTCACAGAAACAGTGCAGTTGACGCATTTCTCATTATTGTTAGAAGATTAAGCCAACTGAAAAAATGTCCTCACTATATTAACCAATGCTTCTCCTCACAGTCCTTATCTCTAGAAAATTCAACAACCTTGCGTTTTCCGTTCAAAACTTTTTGCCTGACAGTTAGTTGTCTTTTAATACTAAAATGGCCCAAATTGCTAAATCATGCGAATAATACAGATGACTGACTAATGTCAATCCTGACTTTACGTAATGTCTAATTGTTTTACCACTGTCGAATTCAGCGTTTTTGAAATTTTAACTTTATTATCTTTAGTATTAAAATCGTCATTCACTATTAAAGATGGTAGCGTGTTATAACCTTGAATTTTACGTTACCACTAACACAAACATATTCTTCGGCTAATACCATCCAATTTAGATGATCTTCGTAATAGTTGAAAATGCATGGTCAGTGAGTAGCAATTACCTGGTCATATTGAGGCAACTGCTTAATCTTTCCTGCGATGCAGGAATGGGAGCAACAAGTAAGTGTTTGCAGTTACGACGGCCAGCAGCCTGCAACCGCTTACAGTGGCGTACGACGCAAACACAAAAAAATGAAACCATTATACTTTGTATTGGATTTTCCGATTTTGTTCAAAAATATTAACTGTTTGACAACATCGCATATTCTGGCTTTTGCTTTTATATTTCATCATAAGGAAAATCTGTACGTGAAGAGTAAGTCATAGTAGTTCTTTTTGTTTATATTATTCTTTGTTAATTAATTGAGGCACAACAGGTAGGTTCTATTTTTTATATACGTTTTAAATAAATTATTCAAAATAGGTAAACATAAAAACATAAGGAAAAGATACCTAATTAGGTTTAATTAGTTGGTGAATATTAATTCTCGATTGATCTTTAATATAATTTTTGACAAATTTTTTGTTTAATGATTTTGATTATAGTTATACAATCAAAATCATTACATAAAAGTTATTTTATAGAGTTTTGCATACCGAAATCAGCGTTGTATGTTTGCTTTTTTACTTTAGTAATAACCTCGAAAAATTAATTAGTACAATTTTATTGTTATCATGTTCGGTATGGGGTATTAATACATTGCGACCTAAAAGATCTATTGGATCCCCTTCTGTCGCTAATGCAGCAAGGACGTATCTCGATGCCTATAATGATCCAGGCTAAGGATCTTGAATAAGCAAAAATGCTAACTCGTGTTATAGTAGTTAGCAACAAATATAGATGGCGTTACTTAATACAAAGTTTGTTGCGGTTCGTCGAGCAGGTTCAGAGTGATGCAAGCGTACTGCAGCAACCAGATGATGCCATAACTTTCTTTTTGTGCAATATTAATTCTCATTATTTATTTGTTTAGTGTGCCAATCCATCCTTGCTCTCTTCCTGATTGCCAGGATAAAATTAGTCACAGGTACACTGAGAGAACAATTTGATAGTATTAAAAATATACAGGGTGTTTCCGAACTTGGCGTCCAAATTTATAGGGGTGGTAGTTCGCATAATTTGAGAGCGATTGGCAGATTTAATTTTTCTAAAAAATTATAATAAATAAAATAGAGCCATTATAAAAAAAATCAAAGTGCTGATCCTACCCTGAGCGCGTAGCCTGATTGGTCACTAATCGGGATTTACAACTTAAAAACAGATGCGATTTGCAATTTTGTCGATTCTAAGCAAACTTACGGAGAACTCGATAGTAGCGCACGCGAGTCGAAGCGAGCCCATCGCACGTGATGGACCCATCGCTGTGAAGGACCGTACCTGTCTCAAACCATAAAACTTCTTGATAGGAATTCAAAATGTCTAGATATAAATCCAAATAAACTGTCTAGATATAAATAGAAATAAACCGTCTAGATATAGCCATGCTAAAAAGAAAGGGAAATGTTATGGCAGGAAATAGGAAATTTAAACAGGATTTAGATAAAATGCTTTTAACTATTAATGAACAATTTAAAACTAATAAATGAATAATTTCACAGATACTAAAATTATTATGAAAAGGAAAAATCCTATTTAACATATTTAAACATAGTAAAGCATAATATCTTATTCCAAACAAAATAATATATAATTTTATATAAAACCAGCATGTGTTACCCATTGTTGAGGTTATGTTCAAAATTTGACATTTCATTTAAGAAATTCTTGTACAAAATATATATTTTCAACAATATATCAGTATTAAAACTTACCTTATAAAATCGGACGGAATTTACGATAGATAAAAATTATTTAGTACATCGGATGACCAAGATATATTAAAATTCAAATCAACTTGATCCGTTGACATCCAAATTAAAAATAAATCTCACAAGGTGAATAAAAAAAGAAGAAGACGACAAATGACATTTGAGTAGAGGCGAATGTGTCAAAATAACGAATAACGGTTCCAACCGTTACAAGTTATGTATTTTTAATGTTAATAAATCATTTGTTGTTTGTCCTCAAATAAATATTTTTTAACTATTAATAAATTATATTTTTAATAAAAATTAATATTTCTTAATTATTATATAATGCTTTCTTAATTAGTAATATTCTACAAAATATTTTCTCACTACAAATAAATCGTAAATTTAATAAAAATAAATACTTCTTAATCATTAACTAATGCAAAAATTATTTCTTTAATATTAATAAAAATATTTCAGTGGTGTATTGTAATATTTAAGAGTTTAATAATTTTTATTTTATATAAAGTTTGCTTTGTTTATATTAAACCTATAATAAAATTAAATATGTTAAACTATTTGATATCATTCTATTGTAGATGAATGAATGAAATCCATTTTCACCTTCCACTACATCAGTCAGTCACGTAATAGTAGTTTGTACAACAAGAGTGGATATGATGGCCATATCGCACGATGTAGACAATCCACTCGAGTTGTACAGTATATTTTTTCTACAACGCACTAACAAAAATTTACAAATAAAAAAATATATTTTAGGTTATTAAGACAATATAACTAATTTTGAAATAAATTATGACTTTTAATAATTTTTAATATAAAATAAATGAAAAAAAAATATAAAAATATTTAATTTAAAAGTCCCCAGCCGACGCTCGAACTTGCGTGTAAGGCAACTACTCTAACCACCCATCCACCGGAAAATAAGTCATTTTAATGTATATTCAAGTTCGATAACAAAAATATACTGAGAATTAGTTTGACAGAATTGAAATTAAATAGTATTGAAAATTAATGAAATTAAAACCTAACATAACCTCAACAAGATAACCTTAAATTTTAACAATTTTGGAATTATATTGCTAAAATTATTTGGATATAGATACCTATATATTTAAAATAAAACATTTCAGGTGATGATCAAACGAAAACTTTGGTTTAATTAGTTATCTATCGTTTGAGCTTGTATATAGGAACAAATGTAAAAAAACTTACATAATATATTTTAGTACTATTATGAATACGTCGGTAGGTGATTGTGGATCGGAAAGGCACAGTAGGTAATCGTAACACTACACCACATAAAATACATAGCAATCACGATCACAGCAATTAATCTCTTTCATAACGACGCGAAGCCGCCCGCTCAACTTCCTCATCGACAAAGGTCTAAAATGAAACTGAATTCTGTTTAAAATAGAAATAGTAGCATTAAATAAATATTTCCTTAATTGAAATTAAAAACAAATATGTATGATTAACAATAATTATGAAGGTAATTTTCTAGTCAACTTTTTAGAAGACATTTTTTATGTTTTCTGTTTTTCTTTTTTTTTTTGGTAGAATCAGTGAGCTGGCTCTTGTGTGGAGAATAACAAGAACTTTGGAGACACTTCTTACATGTAAAGGGTTATCCATCATTTAAAAAATGAACAGTTTTCAAAATCATCTGGTATTTAAAAAAAAAACATCGTAACTACAATGGTAGATAATTAAAGTCAAATAAATTACAATTTTCATTTTAATAAAGATTTTATTCTTTTCATATTTCTAGCAATACTAATAAATATCATTAATAATGAATGTAAAATGTAAATCATTATCACATCTTGGGCGGAAACATTTTTTCATGCTCATAATATTTATAAAAACATCAAAATTAAATAATTATCGATTGACACAACATAAATTCTTGATTGACAGATGACACATACAGTGCTGTCGCATTGCCATTTTCTTGTTTATTAGTTGTCATTTTTTAAAACAATGAAACTATAAATATGGTGAAAGTTTAAACATAAATAATGCTTCTAAAAACATTTGATATTTTATATTTAAAAGATATTTGTTTAAAGATATTCTTGAAGTCTAAAAGTAAGACGGTGAACACAAACTAACGTATATTACTTCTCGTATACCGTCTAACTGGCAACTTTGTGTGGCTAGTTCCTATTGGTCTATTCCCGGCTACGTCATAAATTTAAAAAAATTAATAACTCAACGCAAAAGAATAGATAAAAAAATTAAAATGTAGCTTTATTTTAATCTGTATTATTCATAAAAAAAAATTCAAAATTTTTGAACATGCACCATTCGCCAAAAATTGTACATTCATAATTTTTACTGTAAAAATAAAAAAATCTTGGTAAACTTTATCGCAAATATCTTCTTTACATTGGATAATCAAAAAATATTTTAACTACGACAGTGCTGTTATAAAATAAGAAGTATCAGGAGCCAGGTCACCGGAAGCGGAGCATTTTCTAGCGCGGTCACGCCGTGCGTCAGCGACAGCTAGCGCTAGCTAGCACTAGTACTGCCACTTAACTGGCTAGCAGCACATAGTTCGCTCGTTCGCTTGCCTCTGGTCAGTCTGTACATTGACGGACTGGCCCAATGTTCAGCAAGCTAACGTGAACTCATATACAAAATAATATTTATACAGTTCACATTTTAAATAAAAAGTCTTGTACAGAGCAATAAACATGCCAGTAATTTTTTTAATTGGACACTGCGTGTCAGAGAAAACGGGCCACCTAAAAAATTTACGAAAAAATTCATCTTTTTAAATATATCTTATTTTTATAACAATAAATCTATTGTGTATTAAGTCAGTAACTATTTTACCATGTTACCCGATGTTACAAACGAAAAGAAAGCAAAAAAAATGAGAAATCATAAATCTATTGAACAATTACACTTACAGTTTACTTTGCAATAATAAAATTAAAGAGGCAATAAATGGTGAGGTTCACTTTTCAATAGGGCGTACTGCCACCCCGATTCTGGATGACACTCCTCATTCAATTTGGCATAGAAATCAGCAAGGTCTGAATGTTTGCTTGTAGATAAGTGGTCCATTCGTCAATAAGGTTCAACCGAAGCTCTTCGCGTGTTATTGGAACAGGTATGCGACGTCTTACACGCCTTTTGAGCTGGTCCCAAACATGTTCAATTGGATTAAGATCCAGGCTCAGAAGAGGCCAATCGATGATGGGAATACCAACCTCTTCAAGGTATTGTGTTACCATCCTTTCCGTGTGTGGTCGCGCGCTATCCTGCATTAGCAGCAAATCATTGCTAACAAACCCAGCATATGGCATTACATGCTCTTCTAGGATCTCTGTTATGTATCGTCGTGATATTAATGCGCGCCTCTAGCAATAATAGTACATTTTTCCAATCGTCCACTGTCTAATTCATATGTTCGTGAGCAAAAGCAAGTCTGCGTCTTTTGTGTACTGCAGTAAGCAAGGGTCCTGTAGCTGGACTGCAAGCTGTCAACCTACTTTCTCTTAACCTTCGCCGAACAGTAGAAGTGCTGACTGCCGTTACATGAGCTTGCTGAAGACTGCATTGGAGCAATCTACCAGTTTGGGTTCGGTCTCGTGTAGCAGCAATGGTGAGTAAAGCGATCTTCCCTGGCTGTTGTTTTTTTTTAGCACCTGTACCAGGTCGCCGGTGATAAGAGCCGGTCGCAAGAAACCGTTGATGTGTTCTTTGCACAGTCAAATGACTGGAATTTAATTGTCTCGCCACATCCCGTTGACTTTTGAAAGAGTAAAACCAAATTTGGTAGATTTTCACACTTTTATTTTAAAAATAAAAATTTTTAAAAAAACACTAACATGACATATGTTTCGAAGTACAACTTCTTTTTCAAATGTGACTATTTACAATTCGGTATCCAATATATATACGAAATAATTTAACAAAACAAAGTACTTAAGAAAACATCAAAATAAACTAACTATTTAAAGTAAATAAGGGTACTTAGGTAATTATAATATCTATCAAATAACAATAAGATAGCCCATTACCGGGATTATCTCACAGAAAACTGGGAAAGAGGTTTAATAAGGGTGAATTATTAATATCTAATTGATCATTTAGTAAGTTATCTGAATTTTTAAATCTATTTATTTCAAGTGTTTCTAAATGGTATAATTTAAGGCTCTTATTTTCTACATGTAAAATTTCAAAGTTGTCTGTAAAAGAATGATTTTCAGCTAAAATATGATTTGAGTAAGTAGAATTATTTTTGTTTTTTGTATAGCTATTATAATGTTCGGAATAGCGTTTTTTGAAAGTACGGCCTGTTTGACCAATATACAATTTTGGACAACTACCACAATTTAATTTATATACCCCCGATTTATTATTAGGATTAATTTTACCCTTATTGTTTTTAATATACTTCCCAAGCGTATTATTGGTTTTAAAAGCTACGTTAATATTTTGGTTTTTTAAATATGATGATACCTTTTCACTAGGAGCTCCTATATATGTAAGACTCTTATATCTGCAATTTGGATCTTTAATTATGGGATAAACTTGTTGAATAGCCTGTTTAAAAAGTTTTTTCTCTAAAATGTTGTCTACTAACTTTGAATTAAAATTATTATTTACTGCGATTTGTTTAATGATATTTAATTCTTTTGTGAAGTTCTCTTTGGTAAGGGGAATATTAACTAATCTATGGATCATACTGTTGTATGCTGCCAGCTTTTGTTTGTATGGATGAGATGAACTATTATTTATTGTAATATCCGTATGTGATGGCTTATGAAATATCCCAAAACTATGGCCTTTATTATTTTTAATAATATTTAAGTCTAAAAAATTAATTGAATTATCCTTCTCTGTTTCCATAGTAAATTTAATATTAGGGTGTATAGTTTTACTCTTTCAAAATTAAATGGATTTTCATCAAGTAAAGGCCGAAACAATAAATAATCCCGTTGACTTGTTCCATTTTCCAATAATGTTACAATCTGAATAGCTTCTCGATATTTTTCATCCATTATTAAGGCTTACACTTTACTCTAAGAAGACCAGTGTAGTACAAAAATATCTTTAATATTCTTTCGATCACAATACAAGTTCATAAAGTTTTCAAAACAGTCACTTTCATGAAACTTAATTGACGGGTAAAAAAGTATTCTGATAAATTTTTTGATTTAATCGGTTCCGAAAATTTGTTTATGATCTTTACAGGGTCAGCGTGACTTCGCAAATACGCAAACTAACCCCTAAAAAATAAGAAACTTAACAAGATAGATAATTTCGTAAATTTTTTGTAAGTCTAATTTTTATTACCTTTTCAAAGATATATGAGTTGTCAAAGATACTGGTCGGTAGTTATTAACTAAAGTTTTATCGCCTTTTTTGTAGATCGGTGTTACAATTGTTTCTTTTAAAGTATCAGGAAATACACCTTTTTCAAAGCATATATTTATAATGTGTTTGAGTGGGCCCGCAATTTCTTTTGAAATTTGTTTTAGGATTTCTGCTTGTATTTCGTCGGTTCCTACTGCTTTTTTATTTTTTAACTCAGCGATAACTTTAGTGATTTCGTTTTCTTCAGTAGGAGACAACATCGTAGAATTGACTGGTGGTTGCTTTTGATCTTGGTAGTAAGTTTTTGTAATTTTTTCGGCCAGATTCTTTCGCATTTTGATAAATTGTTGATTACATTCATTACATATATCTTTTGGATTTGTTAGGTGTTTTCCTTCAATTTCAATTATTTTACTAATTTTTTCATTTTTCTTGTTCTTACGTGTTAATTTGTTTACAATTTCCCACATTTGTTTAGAATCACCAGAATTAGTTTTAATTTGTTTTTTATAAAATTCAAACTTTGTTTTTGAAATGAAATTTATTAAACTATTATGGTATCTTTTATACTAATTTTTTAGAATTTCATTGCCGGGATTATTTAAAGTTTCTTTAAACATTCTGTTTTTAGTATTAAAAGGGGTCTATTCTGTAAAAATTCCTTTATATTTAACAGCCTTTAAAAATATTTTCTTCTTTAATTCGGTCACTATTTAAACGGATCTTTAAAATACATTAGAGGACTATCTTAAAGAAATCTGTTTAAATAATGATAGAAGTAAAATAACGAATACAAATATACTTTTAAAGGCCGCCAATATTTTTAAAGGCCGTTAAATATAAAGGAATTGTTACAGAATAGACCCCATAGACTGTAAAATACCGTTTGTTAGCCAAGAAGATAATTTAGTATTTTTTCCAGATTCTGGATCAGCTTGAGAATATACAGGATTTCACGAGACAGAGTTTATATAGTTAGAGAGTTTTTTATAATTTGTACCTATATGTTTTAGTTTTTATCTGTTCGTTTTTTTCTTGTTTATCTGAAAACAATCTGTAGTATAGTTGTGTAATGATCTGTTACATCGTTTTTAATTATAAAAGGTAATATATTTTCTGTACTAAATTTTGTTTTAATGAATATGTGATCTAAACATGATTTATATATTGTGGTTGCTTTATTAATTGTTGAGAGATACTCGTGTTCACTTAGGATGTTAATGTATTCTAATTTGTCCTCACTATCTTGTAATAAATTTATATTTATATCTCCTACGAAAAAGTTGTAGTTTTCAAAGCTATTAGCGTGCTGACCATAGAAATTTTGTAATGCTATTAAAAAATTTTGTACGTTTAAAATTTACAATAATTTTTAATATTTTTAAATATTATTTTCAATAGTTTTATTAAAATTTACGATTTATTTGTAGATATAGAAGAAATGAAAAAGGAAATGCTATTATTTATCAATTTTTCACAAGAATAACTCATTTTGAAGTATATTTATTCTCAATAACTAAAAAATACACTGACAATTAGTTTGACAGAATTGTCACTTATTTAAAATTTAAGAAATAAAAATAGTCGGGTGGCCAAAATAATAACTGTGATTGGTGGATTTTATTTTTATTTGTCTTGTTCTTACTAGGTAGAATGGATATAAAATACATTCGTTCAGTTAAAAGCAATGGCATACTTTTTCGATTTGTAGTATATGCGTAAAATAGTAATATCCATGTGGGTGTAGAAAATAGTAGTTTATGCAACAAGAGTATATGGATAATCCACTCGACTTGTACAGTATATTTTTCTACGACCCACTAACGAAAATCTACAAATTTAAAAAATATTTTAGGTTATTAGGACAAAATAACTAATTTTAAAATAATTTATGAATTTTACTGATTTTTTTATTTAATTAGTCCCCAACCGAGATTCGATCCCGGGCTCTCCGCTTCGAAGGCAAGCTATCTGTCGTCGCGTCCACGGCCACTTTTAGGATTTTGGTTTTAATACTCGTAACTAAAATAGTTTTATATAGTTTGATTATTTTTTTTTTTTTTCAAAATTTCGACCTAATAAAAATGCTATTATTTATCGATTCTACACAAAAATAACTCATTTTAATGAATAATAGAATAGATATGAAGTATATTCGTTCAGTTGAACGCAATGACATAATTTTCTGTGCGTAGATAAGCTAATATCTATGCGGATGTAAAAAAAAATTACTTTTTTGTCGACCTTGTACTTATTTTATAACAAGTAAATGTATACGTTTACTAGTCAATGGTCAATGTATGCATTTACGCTATATATTAATCGAAGTATAAACCAATATAAAAAAAATTGGTTTAAATTTGTAAATTATTATAAAATAGAGAAATAGAAAAGGAACCAAAACTTAACATCTCACATATTCTAATAAGAGTTTCAACAGAATGACTGATAGCGGTACTCCTTTATTGGTTGTGAATTCTTTCGTTACTTCGTTTTTTGTTATGTTAATTGTTGTTCCTTACATCGTAATTGTCATGAACTTTTTTGGTAATGCCAGCTGACGTTCTGTACTTTTTATTGAGTCAAAGGCATGTTTAAAGTCAATAAAAAGAATTTCTATATTACATTTTGTGCTTATATGCCTGTTACATTATTAGCTTTATGGCATAGTTGATTTACCATGTGTGAATCCACATTGATACTAGACTATCATCTTTTTGTTATTTTCACTAAACGCATTTGTATTATTGCTGATGGTATTTTGTAAGCAGTAGGTATTAAAAAGTACTTTTGACATATTTGTAGGTAACCTTTTTTATGTGTCGTTATTAACTCTCCTATTTCCACTCTCTCGATATTTTTTCCTCTTTCCAGAATTTCTGAATGCTGGGCCGTCGGCCAAAGCAACAAATGTGTTGTTGACCCCTTGAGGCATCTCTTGTTTGTATTGAATCCATCCTCTTTAAATTTGGATGTACCGTACTGATGAAGACGGTTAAAAACACGTGTTTACGGTTTATGACGCCTTTTTTTTGTTGGGGGAATGTTCCCGTTTCCATTATTCCTTGTTTTTTTGTGTCTCACATTTTTGGAATAACTGATCTTTGTATTTCTTCACTTTGTGATTCTTACAACCAGAGCTCATCGAATAGGATCAAATATCATTCAAATTCGTAGCAAATTTTAAGCGGAAGAACCTTTGACTTAGCCCAGTCCGTTACTGACTTTATGCCTTGCCGTGCCGCCATTTTTTATTCAATTCCAATCGAAAGGAGATTGTTTTAATGAGGCTGTAGATAGCGAGGCATATCTCCGAGGTGTAAAATAAACTTAAGTGTTGCTCGGAAAATAAAAGTCGCCGATAACCTGCCTACCGGTCACTCTTTCTTCTGCTCTGCTCCGTTCTGCCTCCTATAAATGCTTCTATTATCGATTTATTGCGTTCAACTGTGTTTACCGTTGCGTTTGATCTTGTTTTCAGATTTTTTGTTTGTTTAGTAAGTGGTTTTGTTAAGACGGATGGTATGCGTTAAATTGCAATTTGTACAAAAAAAAAAATAGAACAAACCATTTCCCCCTGAGTAACATATTTAAATATACAGTGTGTTATAGTCAAATGGAACAAATTCGGTAATAAATAAATGGGGGCGTGTTCGGAAAAACACTCGGACACGTCGCACATAGGGGTATTTGAATTATCTACGTGGCCAAAAGTCCATTTTACAAAATGGAAAATTTTTAAATAAAAACGACTACCTGGGTTAGGGGACTAGTTAGAGCACATCATCCATCCCCTCCCGTTTTCCTTCAGTGCACCCCGTTTCTTCACTGGCAGTTTGAATTTGACTTTTTTAGTTGGTATATGCGCATGTGAAAGCGTTCGAGTGAAAACCTTAATTTAAACAGTGAATATTTATTATTTTACATTTTTTTCTAAAGAAAAGGATATGGATCCTAGTATAACAGGTAATGACACATTTGTAATAATTTTTTTTATAATTTTTATCATTTTTAAGATTGTCTTAGTGTATTGAAAGTTACAAGTATTACAGCATATTTTTGAGTTTGAGTTTAATAAAGAACTAGTTATGCGATAAAAATATATCCTGTTATAATTCTTATTACATACGAAAGATTAGAGCGTTGAGTAGTAAGTTAATATACATTTGTTAATGTTTTAATACTTATTATTAATCTCTCCTCCCTTTCCAAACCAGCATTTGAGAAGCCTCGGCGTTTCTATTGCCTTAGGACTAAAAGAGTCTAAAACTAGTTGCCAAGAACCGCTCGACTATGCTATTAAGGGATAATTTTTTTATTCTTTTAATTTAATTTTTTTATTAATTTTATTTGCCATTGGTGAATGGATGTTCCTTCAGGACTCCAGGACCCTTTGGCTGGTGACGGCGCTGCCCTAATCCCTTAATGTATTAACAACAGTAGCTAAAGACCTATCAGTAGTTACAAATGGTCTTTAGGCAAGTTGGTTGTTACATTTGGTGACGAGAGTTGGTCCTTTAGACAGTTGGTTGTTACATTTGGTGACATTTAGTGACAAGTGGTGGTCTTTAGGCTTCTCGGTTGTTACACTTGCTCTCTTACTCCATTACAAGCATTAGCAATGTCCGTAGAAGCTGATTTAACTCGTCGGAAATATGAAACAATTAGAAATACTAATAAAAAATTATTCCCTTGTTATAGCCTTTTACAAAAGGTAAACCAAGAATGCTATCCACCTGCAGAATCATGCAGAGTAACTAATACTTGTGCAGAGAGCGATTTACGGCCTTTAGTTGACCTTACAGTTATGCGCTTGTCAATATTCTTAGACGAGGTCCTGATATCATTGAAAAACAAGAACGAGATAACTTGAAGATAATTTGTAAGTGGGGGTGTGATGGATCTCAGCAATCTCAGTTCAAAGAAAAATTTGAAAATGATGCCGACTCAGATGCGAACATATTTCAGAGCTGTTTTGTTCCTCTACGATTGGTTTGTGGTAAAGATGAAAAATTTTTATGGGCAAACCCAACACCCTCTTCTCGACGGTAGAAGAAATAACTTTTGTGAAAAAATCTGCTAAGTCGCTAAACGCAACAGGGGTGGACTTAAATGGAACACAATTTTTGGTTAAACAAGTGTTCATTATGACAAAGACGGAAAGGTCTGTAATGAATTTCAACCAATTAGATTTTAAAAACCAGATTAATCAGAGTTTGGGCTTCCAGTTCTACTCTTCGTCTTTTTGAAAGCATTCTCCACTTGGCTTATAATATGTCAGTGAAAAAATAAAGAGAGAGAAAAACAGAAACGGAAAAAATATTGAAAAAGAAAGAAAACTGGAAATCCAGAAAAGATTTTGCAATGAAACTGGTTTGTTGGTGGATATACCAAAGGCAAATTTTGGCAACACAAATGATGGAAACACGAGTCGAAGATTTTTTGAAGACCCGAAAGTGGCTTCCGAAATAACGGGTATTAGTTATGACCTAATTTATAAATTAAAGGTCATACTAGAAACGAGTTCAAGCGGACATATAATTGATTTGGAAAAATATGACAAATACGCATTAGATTCTTCTCGCTTATATGTGCAGCTGTACCCTTGGCACCCAATGACACCAACGATGCACAAAATACTTATTCATGGTACAGTTATAATAAAAACTGCACTGTTGCATATTGGGCAGCTGTCTGAAGAAGCAGCGGAAGCACGCAACAAGCATTTCCGCTCATACCGCCAAGACTTCGCGAGAAAATTCTCTAGAGAAAATTGTAACAGGGAAATTTTTAATCGGCTGCTTCTAACACTCTTAAGTAGCATGAGGAACGTTAAAAGAAGTTAAATGAAGTCTTTTTTTGCCAGAAACAATTAATTTACTAATATCTGCAAAGCCGCTTGAAGCTGGTAATTCTTCAGAAAGCGAAGATAAAAATTTATACGAATAATGTTAGATAAAATTGTATATCTATATTTTTTATTAATAAATAGAGGTTAATTAAACATTAAAACCTTTGTTTTATTTATTAATATCGTTTAGAATGGATATAGACCAAAAAAAGTTGCGCATTTTTTAACAATAACTTTTTATACAGGGTGTGTCATGTAATAGTGGCCAATACCTTTTCTTCCTTGTTCACTGTAAGTCTGCCTATCTCTACCGTACTTGCCTGTCTTTGCCGTCTCTGCCGTCCCTACCTGTATGCTTGTCTCTACTTGTATGCTTGTCTCTACTTCTATGTTTGTCTCTACCTGTATGTTCATCTTCACCTGTATACTTGTTTCTACCTGTATGCTTGTCTCTATCTGTATGCCCTTGACTACATATGTGTGCTTGTTTCTACCTGTATGCTTTTCTCTACCCCGTCTCTGCTTATCTCTGTATTACAATCTGCTTTCTATTTGAATCTGAATATTTTATAATAAAACTTCTTTACTTGTTTTTTTTTTAAATTAGTCCTATATTTCTTATTAATAACATGTAACTTTTCCAACAAGAATACTTTCCAATCAACTTTCTACCCCCACATTCAATAACCCATCTCACTTTTTATAACATGTTTTTTTCCCGCTGACAATTCATAATAATCTTTAAAAACAAAAACATTCCTCCCAACTACTATTACATTACAAAATGTTCTATACTCCATCCCGATATTGCTATCTCCAATTCTAATTTTCTGACACCATCTTCCAGAAATTTCCGTATCAATATTATACCGATAACAATTGTTTTAAAAGTAACTACTCTGAACAAAATTTTCTCCGAAATAGGAAAAATGGAAGCAAAAAACAGATTAATATCAAGTATCAAGAAGAAAATGTTATTTTTTCTACGATCACTTACCAAAGTAGGCTTGTGCGCTTCGAAATACAACCACAAAGTTGACGTTTTCCGCGAACTGATTTTAAGTGACAGCTTTATCGCTCGCTGAGCGGAAAACTTGACAGCTTTATTGCTCGCCTAATTTAAATTAGTTTAAGTTATTTATGCGTAATTTTTATTTTTTGTTTTGTTATCCAAGTTAACATTGACTTTGAATATCAACTCATTTTTTCATGAATAATGTAGATATAGGCAACACATTATACACTACTGATGACACATTTTCAGTTTTTAGGTATATCTATTTCTTAAAATAATGTGATCGTAGAAAAAATCTTAATACACAAATAGCTACTACCATTACCATTCTTATATTTAATACTGAACTTTTCGAAATAAAATAAGTGTCTTAAAAATATTAAGTTTGGAATGCTTGAGAAAAAATAACCTTAATTATGAGTTATTAATAAATTATAAAAAAATATTCCGTAATTTATTTTAATTTTATTTAAACGCCAATGAATGTAGATGCAATGCTACACACCTGGCGTATACAGCTTAATTTGTTAAATAAACAATGTAGAGGTTACTGACAGTTCATAGAGCCAGCAGACAATTCAAAATAACCGCAACTGCCTTTTATCTACGATTGGTAATGACTGTAAATATTATTAGAAGTCTTGACAGGCCAGGCTGAGGAAGAGTCACAAAGGACTCACTGTTTGTGGTGCATAGAGGTTTTTTAAAAATATTTTGTTTAAATAACATCGCGTTAATTGAAAATTAAAAATGTTACTTAAACAAATATTAGTAAGCAAACTAACTGTAATTCTCTAACTTCTCGACCTTATAAGGGCTTTTTAATTGGTCAACCCTTTGATATTCAGTAGTTAACTGTCTATCTGAAAAATTTAAATCAGTTTATTATTTAATTTACTTATATACTCAATAGTACCTATTACCTTTTACTATACTGGATATCCGAAACTTAATTTTATTTCTTTCTCCTCAAATTGACGTTGGAAAATAAAGTGAGATTAACGTAATTAGAGACAAAGTCTTATTGCAAACCTGAAGTTTTCACATTAGAGTCCTTGTCTTTATAAATATTTCTAACCTTATTTAAAAAAATTTAAATTAATGTTAATGTTTTTTGTTGTCTACAATAGTACCTAATATGAAAGCAAGGGAATCATGGCAATTTGCTCCCATTTTTGTTTCTCTCTAACCATAAGTACGCTTGTTGAGCGACTTTGAACTTTTAGGATTGTCGCTGAATCAATTTTTTGGATCTCTCAAAAAATATAATTAAATTTTTTAATGAAATTAAAGTAAAAGACTAATTAAATTTAAAATTTGATCAATCTTTAAATATAACTTCCTCCTCCAAACGCAACTAGGCCTCAGGAACTACACCTCGAGCGAGGTTCCCGCGGTGCCGTTTTTGTTTCTTCCCTAGAATCAACGATAGCACAACGGGATCTATTCAGCTCTAGTCGCTGATGGGACATTTAATAATAATAAAAAAATTAGTATAACTGATTTTTCTAACCATCTCCACTCTCTCTCTCTCTCTCTCTCTCTCTCTCTCTCTCGAATTACTCCTGGAGTAACTTGATTCATACCGGCGAGAGAACGCACCTTTCTCTTCTGACACTTGTCATATTAGCGCCGACAGGTGTCACCTGTTACCACTGTCACTTTAACCGCCTAAACATGAAGAATCGATACAATTAAATAAATTGAGTTTTTTAAACAAATATATAAATTATGGATGTAGAATAATATAATATAAATTTCAAAGAAAATAATTGGAAAATTTAGCAAGATAGGATGCTCCAAATTTTAATATTATTAAGGAAGATGACTGCTAAATCAATTAATTATTATCAACCAAAACACCTTAAAACAAGATCAAATGTTTTTATGGGCTTTCCAGTCCTTTTTAAGGGGTGAAACCTAACCCAACCTAATTTTTTTAAATGGGATAATACTACTTGTGGCACCTTGTTCAAAAACTCTTTTAAAAAGAAAATTGGTTATGCAATTTTTTCTCATTTTAATTTCATAGCGAATTTTTAATAAAAAAAAAACTTTTTTTAAAAATAAAAAAATAGATAGATTATAAAATGTGTCAAAAAATTTAACCTACCTAGTAACAATTCAGATTTTTGTGTGAGGTCGGTCAGCTTTACATTTATTAAATAAAACTGTGTATTTGCTATCAAATTAAAATGAGAAAAAATTGCACAATCAATTTTGTTGTTAAAAGAGCTTTCCAACAAAAAGCCACAAGTAGTATCATCCTATAAAAAAAAACTAAGTGGGGTTAGGTTTGACCCCTTAACAGGGGTGAACATTTTTTTTTTATTATGACTGGAAAGCCTACTTAAAAACTCAATCGACCTGTTTTTGCGTTTTAACCAAATGTTTTATCCTATGTCCCTAGCGAATTAGTTCCAGTTAAAGAGCTCACACTGGTAAAAAAATAAACAGTTGCTTTTATTCTTCTTCCAAAAAAATAAATGATGCAATCAGTTTTTTTAATTGAAACAAATTATATCAATAATTAAGGAATAGTTCATTGTTGCTTTTATCATTTTTTTTATCCATTTTTGAGCATGTTTTTTAATCGTTACTAAATTTTTTTTTGTCAAAAACTACATGTCAAAATGAAAAAAGGTATCTGAAGAACTTTGTACGTTAATTTTTGGTGACAGGTAATAATTAGTTTGGCTTTGTAAATCCATCATCAACAAGTGTCCTTCTTAATTTTTTATGATTTTCCCTATGTCGCCATTGACTTCCTCCCTCACTAATGGAAATGGAAAAATAATCTTTACTCATTTTTAGGAACCTACTTGACAATAAAAAATAATATTTTAAATTTTAATTTTTTTATTTTTACACAGATCACAGAACAAAAATCTTTGTTGACATGAACTGTCAAACAATGTCCAAGAATGGTAACGTAGAGGGGGTCATTCAGAAACACTGGGTAAAAACGCAAGTTATTTTCTAAAAACGTCATACCCTGGCTCGTTGTACGTCCTGGCATTCTAAACGCACCACTGTAGATTTTTGCTTCATCCTCACTTTTGTTTTTGACGTCAACTTTCGCCGGAAATCGCGGTAAAACCATTTTTCACCCCTTTTCAACCCTCTAAAACTTCACGTCAACCCCCCCAGATTGCATTTATTATTATTTTATTTATTATAAGCCCAGGGCCGCCGACAGCCAGGCTGGGCTCCAGGACAATTCTCTAGATCGGGCCCCGTGACAAAAAAAAGTTCCTCTAACAAAAACTTTTCCTCTTCTACTTGAAGAATTGCTTTTTCTAAAAAAAAAAAAACTTTTCCTCCTCACTTAAATTGAGTTTTCTAAAAAAAAAAAAAAAAAACTTCCCCTTGTCTTTTGTCGGATTTCTCATACAAAACAAAAAAATCCCGTTGCCGGGCCCCCCTTATATCGCGATATCGCTGCCGGGCCCCCATTTAAGTCCGGGCCCCGGGAATTAGACCCGGCTGCCCCCCCCCCTCTAGTCGGCCCTGTATAAGCCCTTCTACCAATTACACTTACCAAAGTCTTGTTAACAATTTTTTTTCTCAAAGTTTAATCTGATTGACTAGTTGGTAACGTAGGTAGTACCCATTACTTACATCGTTTATTTTTATTATTATTAAAAGCTACAGAATTCTTGTTCCAGCCCACACCATACATTTTATTAAATTTATCCTAGTTGTACAAACGTCTTAGCAATTAAGATGGGATTTATCAATTTTATTTAAACCATCCAAAAACCTTTTACTACTATTTATGTTAAAAGCTTTCTTAACCATAATGTAAAGCTTCTCACCTAAAACATAAGTATTAAACTATTATACGAAACCATTATACGTAGTTGTTTTAAATATTCAAATTCTCATTCATTTGCATTTATTTGAAATTTTTATTGGTTATTTTGACAGATAATACTTAAAGAAACCTATAAAAATGTTGTAGATTCACATGGACCAGAGCTCCAATTAAGTCCAATAAAACAGTTTTAATTATCGAAATAATCTTCAGAGGTTCACTCCGAGTTGTAGATAAAATTAAACCATAATGCGTAAAACGGCCATTAGATGTCGTATAACCCGTATTTTATTGTAGAAGAAATAATTATTGTCGTAGAGATATTGTTTACGAGTGATGTTTAAAACCAATTTTCGATGGTTGGATTTCGAAAATTTTATTTGTCGTAAATTATTTTCTTTATTTGGGTTTTAATTAATAAAGACATCAACATATGTTAATTGAAGTTTTATTAATGAATATTCTTGAGAATTATTAATAACAAGGTAATACGTGAAATGAAGAAATTGAAAACTTTGATGTTCGCGTGGGTTGGCATCAAAAAGTCCGACTATTTCATAAATCCCGGATTAAAAGAATTAAATTAAGAGATTAGTGTTGCTATAAATGCAAAATCATCGTCTTGATTGTCCTAAGGTTAATTGAGTTTCAAAAGCCTTTGAACCAAATATGAAGAATTGACACTTTAATTAACAAAATATCGATATTTAAATACTATCTCGAATGACGGAAGCATAGTAGAACAGGAGGTAGGAAATAAAAGAGAAAAGCTGCAAATATATTGTACTAAGCAATAGAAAGGGTGGCCAATATATAACTGACTGGTTTGTCTCTTTAATATTTTTAAAACTAAATAAAATACGTCAATTTTTTCCATCCTAATCTTTTATTGACAGAAATTATATATGAAAAATAATATCAGACAAATGTCCGCCTCTGGAGGCCGCACAAACTTGAGCCCTCCTAATGATATTTTCCATCACTTTTTGGTAGGTTACAAGAGGAATATATTGAATCAGTTCCCGTATATTATTTTTCAGCTGCTCTACAGTGTTGGACCTAAACCTTATCTTTTAGAAATCCCTTTAGAAAAAAGTCTGGAGCCGTTAAATCTGGTGATCTTGGGGGCCAGATGACAGCCCCTCAAATATTATTGTACACAATATTAATGAATCTAAAATGACGTCTAATCAAGAACATAATGTTGAAGATTGTACTATCATTCAAGAAATCTTACAGGATTTTAATATTGATAAAAGTAAATTAAATCTTTTAGAAATGAGTCGAAAGAGTATTTAAAGTGTGTAAAACTGAGTTTTATTCAATAAAACTCTATAAAAAGTTGCAGAATGCAAGTTAATCTTAACGACATTCATGATTATGTCGGTTTTTTAAAACACATTAAATTCAATAGATTAAAGCTCAAACTTAACAACTTAATACATAAAAAATACAATCAATCTTCTAACTTTCAACATAAATTCTCCTCCTTTAATTTTCATGACAGAGTTAAAAACTTGTCTAACATTAGTTTTAATGATAATGAAATTGAGTTTCTCTCCTTAGGTTTAAAATTTGCAGTTAAACGTAAGATTCACAAAAAGATATTAAAGAACTGTCTATTGATGTAGATTTTATTATTAACCTTTTTTCTAATGATATTGATCTTACGAATCTTTTGAAATCACACTGCATCTCCATTTTCAATAGATACTTATCCCTTAACACTATTGAACCCCATAAAAACACAATTAATAAACAACATATTAATTTATTTAAATCCATTAAAGACAAATTACTTAACAATAATCTCATTATCTCTAAGGCTGATAAAGGAAATTGCTTGGTTATCATGAACAAAGAGAACTACATACTTTAAGTTGAAGAATTTCCTAATAATAATGATTTTATAACCTTGAACTCCAACCCTCTGCAGAAGTTCATTAACTTGTTTAAATCTACTCTCGCCAAATATAAAGACTTTTTCACTAAAAGCGACATTCTATTAGTTAACAATTTCATTTTAAAAAATCCTTATTTTTCTCGTTTGTATGGCCTTCTTAAAATACATAAATTAGAGATTCCAATGAGACATGCAGACACTTTCTTCAACTCTCCTATATATTCCTTTGCAAAATTTTTCAATAACTTCCTTAAGTCTTCTCTTAATTATAAACCCAAATATACTGTTTTAAATTTAATTGATTTAGTTAACAAAATGAAAAACTTAAATCTAAGTTATGAAGCTAAGTTAGTTTCTTTTGATGTTAGCAATTCATTCACTAATGTTCCCAGAGAGGAAACCTTTCCTATTTTCAAGGACCTTCTTACTAAAAATAACTTCAACGTTCATTCTATCAATATTATCTTGGATTTACTCAAAATCTGTCTTGACCAAGATTTCTTTATTTTCAATAAAACATTCTACAGAAAACCCAATGGCCTAGCAATGGGTAATCCTCTAAGTCCTTTGTTAGCAGACTTATTTCTAGATCACTTAGAAACTAAAAAAATTTTGAATGATTTCCCTAACAATCGAATTTCACACTGGTACAGATATGTTGATGACATTTTTGCTATTATGAATTGCAATTTTACTAAGATTGATAACTTCTTATTTTTCATTAACAATATCCATCCTAAAATCAAATTCACAGTTGAGCTTGAAGTCAATAAATCACTTAATTTCCTAGTCCTTTCTATCAGTCGTCGGGATAATAAACTTGAATTTGATATCTACAGGAAACCTACTCAAACTGACCATCTAATTAATTTCCACACTAATCACTCTTATCAACACAATTTATCAGCCATATATTGTTATGTTCATCGTCTTCTCAATTACCTTTATCTAATCATAATTTAAATAAAGAAATCAACGTTTTAAAACAATTAGCTTTTAATAACAACTACAGTCCTTCCATTATTAACGTGGTTATCAAT
This sequence comes from Psylliodes chrysocephalus, assembly GCA_927349885.1. NCBI lineage: Eukaryota > Metazoa > Arthropoda > Insecta > Coleoptera > Chrysomelidae > Psylliodes > Psylliodes chrysocephalus. Next base: position 54,204,716 of record OV651818.1, on the reverse strand, counting down.
AAAGTCAAACTCAAGAAAAGGTCGCAACTTGCTTTTAATCCTACTAACGAACTTCCTGCTAATTATAAATTCTTTTCACTACCATATCTCGGGAAAATTTCCAATGATCACGCTGCAGTTTTTAAGGATTGCAACAATATTAAAATTTCTTTTAAAAATATTAATTTGATTAAAACCCAACTATTACATACTAAAGATGAAATCGAGTTGCTACACAAAAGTGGTATCTATAGATTAAGCTGTAACGACTGTAATACGTCTTATATAGGAAAAACTAAGAGGAGACTAAATATACGAGCTGGTGAACACATCAGATATCCAGATAAGTCTACTTTCGAACATCATATTAAATTCAACAATCATAACTTCACTCTTTCTGAGAATGTTACTGTTCTTTAATAAAACAAATGTCACATGTGTTAACACTCAAATCCATCTCAATAGCAAAGTGCCTCCTCTTTTTAAGAGTATTGGCAACGGTTGGTCTGAAGTTACCTAGTCAGCTTCGCCTTGAATCTTCTTGCAGCGGAAATGACCTGGTCTTTTCCAGCGATTGCTGAATTCGTGGCCAGGACGGTTTTTCCTCCTCTTTTAACTGGAAAAGCTGGTCTGTCTGCGACTTCGGTTTCGCTGGGGCCGGCCTGCTTGTTTTCAGCTTGGCACCTTTTTAATTTTTAATAATTTTTTAAAAAAATATGTTTTTTACCTTCATTTACTGTATATTTAATATTTCTATTTATGGAGTATTAGACTACTAGTACAATCCATAACCTACATAGAACACTAGGCTAATGACCTTAGATGTTGAAGCCGTACACTAAAGAAAAAAAATATTTCTATTTAATTCATTGTAATCTTTGGCTGTTTAAAATTTAAAAGCCTCGCCATAACTTGATCTTGCTTGCTCAGTGGTACCAACCCACTTTTATCATTTTCAATATCAACCTTTGACAATTTTTCACGAAATTCATTTCAAGTTGGCATTTTTCTTGACAACTTCATTGTCAAATGTCAATTGTCAAGATGGTCACGTTTTAAAAAAAAACCGTGTGGGCGTGTGCATATTTTTTGTACCTCAACTTGCCTTCGCCTCACGGAAGCAATTGGCAAAATCTTGCTGCCTTCATGTGGAAGACTAGCAATTTCTTTTTCTCTGAATTGTCCGGAGTGTTTTGTTCTACATAGTCGGATAAACCTCCACTTCATTTGTTAAAATTTAACCACATTTTACACTGGGTTAGTTACCGAATTTCGGTGTGGTTATTCTATTTTCAATTATCTAAGCTGCAAGCTATGGTGGAGACTTGGGACTGGTCTGTTTCTGTCCCTTATTAATTTAGTTTAGTTTTCATGTTTCTTCTAAAGTTTTTGACTTCAAACAAAGTTATAAAAAAGTATAGGAATTATAATGAAACTAACATTTTTAATATACAAAATGATCTGATTATGTGCAACTGGAATCTTAATACTATTGATGTTGAAGTAATTTATCAAATTATGAAAGAGTTATTAATAAGGTTGCCCCTATTCAGACATGTAAGTATAACTCTAATGTACCATGGTTTGATAATGAGGTTTACAATAAAATTAAAATCCGAGATAATGCTTACAAGTCTTTCAAGTCATGTGCAGAACATCAAAAGCTGAATATGTGGAATAAATTTAAAAAATGTAGAAATGAGGTAGTTAATGTGCTGAAATCAAAAAGATCTACTTATTATTTTAACAAAATTGATTGTTTCAAAGAAAATCCTAAAGAAATGTGGAAAACTTTAAAAAAACTAGTAAATATTAAATTAAATGATGTGACTGATCATGTTTAATTTAGTGATCAAACAGGCCATATTATCCTTTATGATAATGTTGACATAGCAACTAAATTTAACCAATATTTTGTTGAAAGTATTATGGATATTATTGGAAGCATTGATGCAACTGTTTCCTAGCATAATATAAACAATAATTTATACTTACCATTTCACAAATTTAATTTACTAACTTTACATGACTTATATAAAATTTTGAACTCGTTAGATAATAAATATTCTGCATTTAATATTCTTAATTCTAAAGTTCTAAAGGAAGTGTATGCAACAATTGGGCACATTATTTTAAACTTAATTAATACCTCACTTGATACTGGCAAAGTTCCATCTCAACAAAAAAGGAGTACCATTGTTTTAATTCAAAAAGTTAGTAATACAATAAAATCGGAAGAATTTAGGCCTGTAAATACTCTCCTGTCAATTGAAAAGGTATTAGAGCTAGTTGTGTATGAACAACTACTGCGAGCGCGCCCGGCCGACGTTTCGAAATTCGCGCGAACAACTATTTAAACATGTTAATAATAATAATAATAATAATAATATTTTTTTGGAGTGAGGGTAGCCATATGTGAGTAGTAGGGATTAAGTGTAAGGGTTAAAGAAAAGGTCCTTTATTTCTCACAAGTCAATTTAATTGGCGACCGGTTTCGAAGTTGTCACTTCATCATCAGGCACACCTAAATGGAATGTCAAGGAGTCAGTTGTAATAAAAACAATTATAAAAGCATGAACGGACTTTAACATATACAAAATAACAGAAAAAACACAAAAGAAAGTTAAACAATAACCTTGACTCACCTTGACTAATTCCATAAAGGAAGCGCTACAAAAAGTTTAACTATTAACTAAAATAGTTAATAATTGTCTTAAATGTGTTTTAATTAATTATTTTATTCAAACAGACATCTGGTGGTTTAACCTAACCTACATTAAATTTTTTTTAAAAAATACTTATTACACATGACTTTTTTAACTCGTTCTGTTAAACTTTTTGTAGCGCTTCCTTTATGGAATTAGTCAAGGTGAGTCAACGTTATTGTTTAACTTTCTTTTGTGTTTTTTCTGTTATTTTGTATATGTTAAAGTCCGTTCATGCTTTTATAATTGTTTTTATTACAACTGACTCCTTGACATTCCATTTAGGTGTGCCTGATGATGAAGTGACAACTTCGAAACCGGTCGCCAATTAAATTGACTTGTGAGAAATAAAGGACCTTTTCTTTAACCCTTACACTTAATAATAATAATAATAATAATTCTATTTTAATAACTAACCAGTCTGGGTTCAGAAAAAAGTATTCCTGTGAGTCTGCATTACAGTTAATAGTGAGTAAATTTTAGTTAAGTCTAGAAGTTCAATATATCGATCTCCCCTGGGTTGAGGGAGAATTAGGGGGAAGGGGGGGCGTTGGGCTTCTTGAAATCGCTTCAGGTGGGGGCCTACGGCCGCCCTGCTATTATTTTTTTCTATCCTTTACGATTTAGGAGTCGCAGAGAAAGAAGAGGGGGAAGTTAAGAAGTGGAGGGAGAAGTAATTCTTTTAATTTTTCACGATCCTCTATTTGTCCATGTAATATTGTCCATGTTAGCTCAAAATTAAAGATGCCTATGTTTGTTATAGGCTATTTTTTTAGTCAATCATAATTCATAATTGTGGATTAGTGGATTTCATATATCGAAGGTTGACAAAAAAATAATATTTCCAATTATTTTTATTGATAACTCTAAAACTTGGGTAAAGAATGTAAATAAGGCAAATGATACATTCTTTTTTGTTTCAAAATGAAACTCCTATACTTAAAAAATTACACTCAGAAATAGAAAATAGCCCAACTCTTCCAAATATATCATATTTTCACATGCAAAAAATATTACATGAATTTTTTCGTTACAAAAAAACGTGATAGAAACAGCTTTTTAACAGAGAAAGAAAGACGAATTCATTGCGTGGAGATATGATTATTTAAAGAAAATGGCGGACGCAAGGAATCAGCATAAACAGTTATTTTATTTAGATGAAATAGTAGTTAATGCTGAATATACAGTATACAGTAAAAATTTGGCAAGATACCTCCATCAGGTTTTTATTTTACTAACTCAAAAAATATGCAACCCAGGGTATTTAAATAGGGGTAAAAATCAAGTTTGGGAAATATTTGTTATAATTTACCATGAAAATATAATGTTAAGGAAACAAAAAGTAAATGTCAAAAGTATTTCGACATACTTCATTTAATTTATTAAAAAATAATCTCCAAATAGTTTAATCAGGAAAATAAACTTAAGTGATTACTTTTAATTAAAAATTAGTATTTCTAGTAAAAAACTGATAAATAATGGCAAACAGAAAAATATTTGTCTATATTTACAGATAAAAACAATAAATTTTAATAAAATCTAAAACTTATTTGATTAGGAATATTAAGCAAACTTATACTATGTTCGCGTGCGAAAGGTCCGGGGTTCAAATCCAGACTGATGGCAAGTTAAATTATTTTATTTTACAAATTATTACAATTCGTAATTATTTTTAAAAGCGTTATTTTTTCTTAATAATCTTTAAATTATTTTTTTTTTTATTTTTTAGATTTTATTTATTGGGTCGTAGAAAAAATATACTGTATAACTAGAATGGATTTTCCATGTTGCACTCAAACTCCGTCCTTGTGCGATATTCAAAAACTATTTTCTTCGCAATCTCCAGAAAACTTACTGACACTGCTTTTTTAGGCATTGATACAATTACCTATTTCAATCCAAATGCAATTCTATTTAACCCTTTTGTTTTCTACTCACACTAAAATTTATTCTACCTCTTGTACTAATAACACTTAAGTCCGAGATTGTATCGTTTTAAATTCGAGTTAATGGACTTGGAATGCATTAAAACAATCTAAAGACTAAATCGCAACAACTATTACGTGCATTGTAACTGCAGAACGAATGTAAACTATGTGTCAATATGTGACTTTAATCTATCTGTCTCAAAGCTTAAACGGCACGAAATTGGTAAAACAAATCAAACTGTATTATTTTCTTGACGTTACAATATGATAAACATAGACGAAAAAAATATTGTATTGAAATTAAATATACAAGTTTAGCATAATATGTAATCTCATAAATGATAATACCTTTAATCAATATTTAACATTACAGAAGCTTACTTTTTATTAATGTATAGGCCCACTTCTAGCATTTATGCACTCATTTAGACCTCATGGCGACCCAAGCCATTTGAATTTTATGCCGCAACTCCCCTCTAGGTTCCTTGTAGGAATAGGTAATTTGCTCAGTCTTTTGCTAAACATATCCCAGACATGCTCTATGGATAACAAGTCGGGAAGTCGGGAGACCAAGAAAGAAGGTTGATATCGAAAACCTCAAGAAAGTTTATCGTCCATTACTAACGGTGTTCGAAAATAAGGCATGACTACGGGTTATAGAACTTCCTGTATATGTCAAGCTGCAGTCATGATCCCATATATATGTGTATAGATTAATGTAGCCATGTGATCTATACATTAAAGGTCCCCAACATCATAACTCATACTGTTCTTGCAACGTGACCGTCAACAGACCAAGCTAAATTTTGACGTTCTCCAACGCATCCTTCTAACTCGTTGCCAACTATCGTTTATCCCGTGACAGAATCTAGATTATCAAAAAAGAAAACCGAATGTCTTTCTTGTTTCCAGCTACTGGCATCATTCAAACCTCATTATGTATACTATGTATAAGTTAAAGAAAGCATTATGTGGGGGCGGTAAGAACATAGCCCAAACGCCCTCATTTTTCAATAAACCAATGACGTTGCAATAAGTCTAGTTGGTAGACAATTTTTAGAGGACGGTGTTCTTATAATTGACAAAATATTCCAGCTTCCTCAATTCATTATTTTAACGAAAGTGTTTATCCTTTTCTCGCACCATTATCTATTTGATATTCTAATAATTTTAAAATGATTAACATACAATCAGATGTAAAACATCGGGCAAAAGCAGATGCACTACTTCATGCGAATTTTTGATTTTGAAGTTTAGACGATAGAGTTTGGTCATGGTACTTATCAATCAGAACAGCAGAAACCCTTGAAGTGTAAAAATAGGAACCAATACTTGTTTACGCGTGTATGGAGAAACAACAGCAGACATCTATATGAAGCAATTGATCTTGAAGCTAATAGGCATAAAAGATCTGCAAAGATAGCATGGGTATAGACCAATGGCCACCTACACGCACTATGTCTAGAAGGGGAGAAGTATTGTCTTCTGCTAAAGAGGATCTGAATTTATTATCGGCAATTGTAGAAATTGATAACAGATGAGAGATTATATAACTAACCAATCGAACCCTGACAGGAAAGTGTTTGGTAAGATATTTGTATCTGTAATGAGGTACATATTAAATACGAGTAGTTATCCAACGTTCTTAATTCAGATAGTCAAATGTAAAAAAATGTGTCTCGCTTCTTCATTCGAAGGCATTTATATTCAGCCGTTATTCTGCTCACATCCTGAAATGAAGACGAAACTAAGCATTTTAGGGTTTTGATGACTGGTCTCTATCGACTGAGAAATCATATGAATAATTCTTCTAATCAGAGCCTACTTACCTCATAAACTATGAAATTGGACATTAGTTATAGTCTAAGATCCGAAATAAGGTCGACCTTCACCCATCTGTTTAATGGATGAAACTTTCTTTTTATTAAATAAAATATATTTTTAAATATATCGCAAATGGGTTGCCTAAGAAAATTCGGTCCAGACTATTTATTTTCTTAAAGTAAAAAAACGACACCCTGTAAAGTATTCCCCAAATACTTTGACTGTGCCCAAACTTTAATCAGCTCATCGCAGGATAGATTAAAGCTTAAATTCAAAATTTGGTGTTTTTCTCTTAATCCGTTTTTGAGTTATCTTCAAAATTCAAAATTTGCACTTTTCATCAAATATCTCAAATTAGGTCCATTTTAGGAAAATCATGTATAGAGACAAAATAATAGAGAACGACATCATAAGCAACTTTTATCATGATTCCTATACTTTCCTTATCTGTACACAGAGAGGAAAGTAAAAAATGGCCGTGATCCTATTTTCTTAGGCAACCCATTTGCGGTATATTTAAAAACATATTTAATTTAATAAAAAATAACTTTTATCCATTAAACAGATGGGTAAAGGTCGACCTTACTTACGGATCCTGGAATATTAAAAAAGGTTTCACTATAGATCGTAGTGACGTTATTGTTATATTAATTTAAAACCTGAACCTACAGGTTAATGTATAATTTATTATTCTATTTCAACCTTAATTTACTATAACCACAAAGACTCTCAAATATTTATTTTATATTTTTTAATTGGCAAGTTAATTCTTACAAAAAAAATTTTACAAGTATAAAGTTCAAATAAAACAGACTTAAAAAATTATTATTAAACTAATAATGAAAATATATTATACAATAGTATATTGAAATTTTACGCATCTGGCAATAAAGCATATTTTCCCGTAATTTTGATTTAATTTCCCGAATTCTTTAAAGGTCAATTTCATACGCATTAGCAACATCATTAATCGTTATAGTAGGCGTTGATTAGATTTGTAAATTATATTTGAAGTTTTGTAGCAGAATAGATTGCAGGTGGGTACGCTAAAATGACAACGCACTTTTATATAAAGCAACCGCATAATGTACCTAACTCTACAAAATAAAAAAATAAGTATAGATTAAAACAAGGACTAAGACAATAAGTAAAAACCTTTAAATTTATGGATACCTGAGAATCCTGTAATTATCCCAAAATCCTAAATAGCTATAATGTATTTTTGGTTTTTAAAAGAAATTATTAAGTGGTATAAAGATATTACTGAAAAAATAAGTTAAGGATGATAAAAAAATTGAGTTTTGAGAAATCAAGAAAATCTTCCGGGAAAAGACCTTCTTATTGTCGAGCGAGCCATTTACGACCAGTTCGGTCCTGTTCGAATCCATTAAGACCCTCTCTGTCTTATTTGAGCCTCTTACCCCCTCCCCTTTCCCCCTAATGATCCGCCCATAATAGACTTCGTCAATCGTCCTGAATCGTTCACTTTAAATTTTGGTCTTCATCATTAGTTTTCAGCTTTAAATACAGTCTGTTCGCTATACTTACACGGGTTTCGGATTAAAATTTTTATAAGTATTACCAGGTAAGTACCCAAAAGTTTGACCTGTTGTTTGGGGAAATATCAACTGGTTAAATGAAATGAAAAATAATTTACAACTTTTTTAATTAAATAATAATAGAGAATCTTTTGTATAATTGAGAGCAGAATTAAACTTCTTCATTAATGGAGTCTAATGTGGCTATTATAAACCTAATAATAATTTAATATTACACTTCACACAGAAAATATGGTCTATGTATAATAAGAGGGTTATCTAGTTCAAATAAAATATTTTATAACATAAAAATTTGTTCCATGTAGAGAATTTCAAATAAAAAATAAAAATTGAACTTGCAAACAAAAATGAAAATCAGTCATTATCATCCAAAATATCATAATCGTCATCATCATCACTGTAATCACCATTAATTGTTATTATGATTGGACTTATTTCGTTTATTTTATTTTCACGAATCCACCAATCTTCTATTAGTTTCTCGCACTTGGATATACAGTTCCGCCACATTTCTGGAGTTGCAATTGAAAGTGCTTTTCGCCAAGTTTCCCGAACTGCGTCGTCACTATAACCATTAAGCCCAATATGGTTGTCATAATATTGTTTTGCTATTCCCCATATGTATTCGATGGAATTAAACTGGCAATGATACGGTGGCAGACGTAAAACTTGATGACCGTAACTTTCAATAATCTGATCCACAACAAAGGTTTTTGGTTTTGCGTGTATATTTGCCAAGCGTAATAATTCTGATTTTAATATATATTGAGGAAATGGTATATGTTCCTTTGTCAACCATTCTTTAATTTTATCAACAGTACAAGAATTCGTTGGACTTTTGTTTATACTTCAAAATGGTAAGGTGCATTGTCTAAAATAATTACGCTGGGCTCACTTAAACCTAGGAGAAGTTTTTCATGCAACCATTTTACAAACATTTCTGTGTTCATATTATCGTGATAGTCACTGGATTTTGATTTAGATGAAAATATTAAATCAGCACCTTCTATAAAACCCGATTTCCCTCCTGCATGTAAACTTATGTGTCGCTTCCCTTCTCCATCGGTATGTTTGATGGACTTTACGTTATCATCTTGCCATATTCTCTTGGTTGCACCCGTAGAAAATATCCATGTTTCGTCTAAATATATAAAATTCGCCCCTTCTTTTTTAAATTTAGAATATTTTCTCAGAAAGTTAATTCTCTTGTGCACGACAGAACTTCTTTCACAAAGGGCCTTTCTGTTATCCTCCTTTTGAAATTTGAAACCCAAGTTCTGTATCACTTGCCATAGACTTGTTCTGCCAATGTCGTCAAATTTTCTATCTATTAATTCCGAGAGAATTGTATTTAAGGTTCCTTGTTGGACCTCATTCGATAAATGGTATCACGAATTTCAAATTTCTTTCCATCTGGAATATCTTTCGTTTTCAATGATGGGCGAGTTTTGCGATGATCTTCTTTCGGCAGTTCACTATTGTGATTCTGTAATACTCCTCTTAATTTGGTTTCACTAATTCCTAGAGCATCGCATACGCGTTGTTGTACAGTCATTACCGATTTTAAAGGACCGCTGTTTTCTTTTTCATCCGTAAAATACCTATGTACACTACAAATTAGACTATCTACATCTAACACACGTCTAGGCATTTTTTAAATTTCCACTAAATTTACAATATACATACAATGTCATCACTTGCAAAGAATCAATTCAACTGTAATATTTGTAACAAATTTAGTACCTACCCCAATGTTATTTTAATTTAAATCTGACCATTAGGGCAATTTTACCTAATTTCTTGGGACGAGGCTTATTGGAACTGGTTGTCAATGACTAATTTGCATAATTTTGTTAATCCGAAACCCGCGTAAGTGTAGCGAACAGACTGTAGTTTTGTGTTCACACGGCTTTTGTAATTCCTTTGCTAAGATGAATGATACCTCGCTACAGCGTTACAAGAAGATAACACACTATTTCAAGACAAGTTTAAAATTTCATTAAAAATTCACAATATAAAATCAGTAAGCATCTTTGAAGTAACGTTTTTTGTTTGTTTTCGAGAAAACATTCCAGAATAAACTAAATATCAACACCATAATTGCGTTATTTTAAGAAAAGTCATTAATAATTTTATGTACACGTCTTAAACGCAATAATAAATAATTTTAATGTTTCTCATCTCTCTAAATCAACTAGCAATCCAACTAAGAACACAAACGTTAATCTATAGATAATTGGAATAAGATACAGATACCTACTATATCGACAGGTCAAGATAACACCGACGAGATAGAGGAAAAGAACATTATTGTATTTAAAAACCGTTGTGCTCGCTGTAAGTACTTACCTACTATAGAATAAAACAAGAACAATCTTGAACTGTAGCTAGCAAGTGGTATACAAGGTGAGTTCGAAGATTATATTTATTACCTATTGGTTTGGTTAAATACAGTATTTAAAGATTATATCATCGAGTTTGTTGATGTTGGTACAGTTTGAGGCATCAGAATTATATATCTATAAATTGTATACCTAGACGAAAAATTATTTAACTATTTATATTGATGTAGTGTCCATATTAAAAAAATTTACGCTGTTAGAGGTTTTATTCATAATCTTATATGTAATAACTCAATTCCCATTTTTTCTGAAAGTAGGTTTGTACCAGTTTTAATTCCTTCTACAGGCGAAATGACAGTATATGCACCCGTGGTTGGGAAATAATTCTCTATACCTATCATAACACTACAAGCAAATACATTCCTTTTTAAATTCACAGATCAAAAATAACTAACTAAAGTAATATTATAAAATGTCAAGCAATCTCTAAAGTGTTTTGATTTTAAAGCCAACCTATTAGTAGTAGGTATCACTTCTAAAAACGGTAAATATAGGTATATCTTTAGGAAAAATCAAGGTTTATTAGGGGAAGAAGCCTATTCATTCTAAAAAAATCTGAATGAAAATGAGGGGTTAAGAGGGTTTAAATATTTAAAAAATCCTAACTTAAAAACGAAACCTGAATTTTTTTTCCAAAAATCAAGCCCTATAAGGAGACAAAGTCTATTGAAATAAAAAAATATGTGAATAAAATGAGAGGTTAAGGGGAGTTGAAATACAAAAAAATAGAAATCAAACACCAAAAGCGATATCAACGTGATATGTTTAGTAAAAATTAAACTCTATAAGAGAATGAAGCCTATTGATTTTGAAAAAAATTAAATAAAAATGGGGGCATAAGGGGTTGAAATATTGAAAAAATCCTAACTCAGTAATAAAAAAACTATATCAAATTAAAATCTTTAGGAAAAATTTAGCTTTATAAGGGGATAAAGCCTATTGATTCTGAAAAAAAATCTGATTGAAAATGTGAAGAGTATAATACAGAATTCCAAGATCTTCATTCTAGTTTAATTTTTCATTTACCAAATAATGTATTAATCTAATTGAAATACATTTCATTGTATTTAGATATTAATCTCTGGGGGTCATTAGGAACCAATTTTTCTATTGGTACAGACTTTCTAGATGTGCAATATTATACCTTGTTTCTTTAAATACTAACGGCCACCTGTTTCGGCTCTATAGCCATTTTCAAACATGTATTACATGAATAAGTTAACAACTTAATGATGACTTTAGTTCTTAAGATTGTTACTAAATTGTTAGATGGTAATTAAAAGCACTTATAAATAACTATGAAAAAGGAAAACTTATTGATCTTATCCTGTATTGTAGATTAAGGATGAATCATATTTATATTTGAAGGAATTGATTAAGGATGAATATTTTTCTTAACTTCATTAAAAACTAATGGAGATTGAAACACGCTTGTTTAAGAACAGAACAAATTGTATTCACTGTAAAGTAGATCATAGAACTTTGCACATTGATTATTTTTATGACATAGTAATTTAAATGTACAACTTAAATTTGGGATTTAATTCGAGAAGATTTATTTTAATACATATTACTAAAATTAACAAAGAACTATTAATATGTCAGTGATGTTCCCGTTTCAGGCCTATTTATAAACTTTGCAATGAAAGTTATACTAATTTGATTGGCTAGAACTTGTACATTACTTAGTTTCAACTCGTAAATAAGAGGCATTGTATTAATAAAGAGATGAAAGGTGGTACCACTGTTTTTTATCTTGTCTGATTCTCGTTATATTTGACTGCGTAGTTTAATGTTTTTAGTTCGAGCTAAATCATGACCTTGAAGTTTTTCTGTCATACATTTTCGTATACACACCTTGGTGGAAATAATGAATTAAGGTAATAGATATTACAAAAGTGGAATAGGCCAAAGGAGCCTAAGTAACACAATGTACTAAAGTATACTTAAATAGATATGAACCCCATCCAGTTTTGGTTGTGGTTTGGAAACGATAGATAATAATGGTAAAATTTCATAAACCGGAAATTATTATCAGAAAGTTTTTAAAACATGCACACCTAAATAAAGGTTGTATTTAATAACTTACCATAATTGGTGATTGTTTCTAAGATTTGTGGCTTTTCTGAAAAATAAAAATTAATCATATTAATTGTTTTAAGGATACCGTGCTGGTAAAATGAAATATTCGGTGCTGTTTTGCTTATGTTGGAGAGAATAGTAAATGTGCCGTTTTTCTCCTGCATTTGTAAACGCCATTTAACATTCACTCCAAACACAATAAAAGCAGGGTGAAAGGTTTGATCTTGCCAACACTATATTTCAAATGCATTTGCGCTACTAAAAAGAAATTATTATAAATTAAATTAATTTTGTGACTATTATAAACTTATTTAAAAGTATATACAGATTAGGAAAAAAATATAATAGCCATACGGTGTAGGTACGCCCATCTCTATTAATTGTAGGCCAATATTCGTAACAGGTCCAAAAAATTTAATTTAAAATAGTCTTTAATCCCAGAATTGAACGCCAAGTGCCCTAGTATCTGCTCCATCGCCACAAATAATATTTTAATTTTATTACTCGTAATTAAATTGACATATAGTTTTATTAAAATTTATGGTTTATTTATAGACGAAAAAAATAAAAGTTCTATTATTTATGGATTTTACCCAAGAATAACTCATTTCCATATATATTTAATTTCAATAACTAAAAAATATACTGACAATTAGTTTGACAGAAGTCACTTATTTAAAAGTTTAAAAATAATAGTAGTTGGGTATCCAAAATATTAACTGTGATTGGTGGATTTAATTTTTTTGCAATATTCTTACTAGATAGAATAAATATGAAATGTATATCCGTTCGGTTGAACGCAATGGCATACTTTTCTGTTTTGTGGTCTATGTATAGAATAGATAATATCCATTTGGGTGTAGAAAATAGTAGTTTGTGCAACAAGAGTTAAACAATATATTTTTTCTAAGACCTACTAATGAAAATTTACAAATAAAAAATTATTTTAGGTTATTAAGACAAAATAACTAATTTTAAAATAATTTATGACTAACATTTATAAAATAAAATAACCATAAAAAAAATATTTAATTTAATTAGTCCCCAGCCCAGATGTGAATCCGTATCTCTCGAATGGAAGCCAAACGCTGTGTCCTCACTTCTATCGCCAATCAACATTTTAATTTCAATACTCGTAATTAAATGTCATATAATTTGATTAAAATTTAAGATTTATTTGTAAATGTGGAAGAAATAAAAATAGAAATGCTATTATATATCGATTCTACACAAGAATATCTAATTTTTACGTATATTTATTATCAATAACTAAAACATATACTAACAATTTATTATTAGTTTGACAGGATTGTCACTTATATACAATTTAAAAAATAATAGTTGCTGGGTGACCAAAATATGAACTGTGATTGGTGGATTTAATTTTTTTGCAGTTATCTCACTACCTAGAATGGATATGAAATATATTCATTCAGTTGCATAATTTTTCGTTTTGTAGTCTATGCGTAGATAAGCTAATATCCATGTGGGTATAGAAAAAAATATTTTTATACAACTGTCAAAGAAACTTGAGATTTATGAGTAAATGTTTACTTTTTTTAACAGTGATTTTTTTTTACTGGCAAAATAATTCCCAAAATAAACATGAAATATTACTTTTTGAAACGATAACTTATCGGGACAAAAAACCACGTCAAAATGTATTGGAAGTATTTATTTTTAATATATTTCAGACGATGTAAATTCACATTGACAGTTGTACAAAAAATGTTGTTTGTATTTCGTGTATAAAATTCGTGTTTTCATGGCATATTCGAGAGAAATTAACACACTCATGTGCCATTAAAAAAACACTAATTTTACACACTTAATACAAAAAACTATTTTGTTCATTGTTACGATCACGTCCAATATATTTTTGTTTTCTCTTTACGAAACGTTTATGCATGTTAGGATACTTTAAATTTTTAGAGAATACAGTTTCTCCTTATTACCAGAGGCGTAGAGTAGGGATAGATACCTAGTTTCACCCTCTAAATTCTACGCCACTGTAATTATCGTCATAATGACATCTTTTCTGATACCTTCTTATTGTCCTTATTTCGATTTAATTGCATTGCTTATGTGAATCTCATAATACTTTCGTCAAATTTGATTACACAATTTATTGGTTACCGATTCCTCTGGTAATAGAGATAAAATTTATCTACGACAATTTAATTCGTCCCAACATGTATATATTTTTTACCAAACATAAACAAAAAATATTGGAAGGTATTTTAACATTGAGTAAAAATAGTTTTAAATGTCTGTTCTGTTAGGAGGATTATTTTATGTAGGTAAACATTTAAGGTTAAATTGTCATATTTTGGATAAGTTACAATTTTCGCAATTATTTATGAAGCACCCTGTATATATTTTCGAATTTGTTTGAAAATCTTACCAAACGATAATAAGTAATCCCAGTCAGGTTCACATTTGACATTTGTTAAAAAATCCATATTTGGAATAAATTTATAATACAAAAACACTAATAAATTCACTAAATTGTTAATGATACTATACATTATCCGTTTCAAGATTCACTCCGAAAGCCAAACAAAGACACTTATTCCAAATTTTCAACATTTTCATCGATTAGATAAGAGTACTTTATCAATGTTTTGATTTTTTTTATGTATGCACCACTTTTCTTAACCTTTTTTAACAATACATTTTATTAAATTAAACATTTTTAAAGTACCAAAAAAACACTTGGGCCCGTCATTCACAATACCGCGTCTTTGAAAACCTCAAAGTTAAGTGTATAAGTGGCTTGTGTACACCATCGTGGAGGCGACGGCGTTCAGAGGTGATAGGTCAGGGTCAGGTTGGGACCTCTAACCTTCCCCTCGTATATGCTGTGTTCTCTAACTCGATTTTTACTTTTATTTTAGTATTATTTTGTGGTTTATTATGTTGCTCTCAGATACTTCTTAGTATATACGGCAAGGCAGTGGAGTAGGAAGAGGACGATTGCTGCGTAATATAAATTAGATAATTTTTTGATGAATAAATACAAAATTTTGAATATTAGTTGATATAATTATTGCAAAATATGTAACTTTTAATTGCCTGAAAATTAGGTGCCAAGATAAGTCTGCGGTCTGTAGCGCGTTACTGACCGGTAACTGGCAACCTCAGTACCATACTTCCTTCTTCTGCACATGAACGTAATTTACTATTCAATCCAACACAAGCAAAGCGGAACTAAAAGGCTAAAAGAATGGTTACAAAACAAAATTTATAAAATAGAATATTAGCTAAGAAAATTTCCGGAACAATAGTTATAAACGCAAAATAGACAGTAGAGGAAAGGCGTCAAAGTTGAGATAGTTTTTTCTTATCATGCGACGATATCTATTAAACAGGAGGATAGTCACTGCGTCGTGCTAGATTTGTTGACACAGTACAGTTGCAGCGGTTAGCATAGTTTGTTACCTAAGTAATAAATATTTTGGGATTTAGTGCTTGAAAAACATTTTTTAAGGGAAAAGTAATTCTAAAAGCAGGTGATGTATTTGAAAATAAATTATAGCAAAAATTTTATGACACAGGAGATAACCCCCAATATAACATCATAAATAAGTGACCGATAATTTTTAAAATAAAATGTTTCAAAATTAAATCTTTGGTTTTCTTCCTAAAATTTCTAAAAACACCAATTTATTTTAATTCTTGTCTTAAATTTTCTAGTCATTTTAATCAATAAAAATAAGGTAAGTATGTAATCTCTACAGGTAGAAAATATTAACAATTCAAGATCAATTTAAGCAGCCTACAACTTTCTTAGAAAGGATTAAAATTTCTAATCAGCAACTGAAATCTTAAATCCTCCAGAAGCAGACATTCACCTAGTTGATGGATTTACTACATACTCTGAAGAACGTTCCAAACAGTTATGGTAAAATCTCGAAACATATATTGAATATACTTACATATAATAGAAAAGAAGTACATAATATATTTGACAAGTACAAAAACCTAGTATTAAAGATTTTGAACATGATTTGAGAGGTAAAGAGGACTCACAATATGACGTCTTACGTAGAGACAATAACCGTCCTGCTGAATTCAGCAAATTATTGAGGAGTACCAACTTTAAAGAAAAATTTGTTGAATTTCTAAGAGAATATTGGACAAGAGATGAATTTATTATATTAATGGAAGGAAAGACTATTAAACTTAATTATGATCAATGTTACACTTATGAGGTATCAAGTGAAAATAAAATAAAAAGAGTTATTGATTATAACCTTTCTTGTTATCATGAAGAAGCTGACACCAAAATTTAAGTATTTAAAGGGTCAAATTCAAATATTAATTGATTTAAGCATAAGTAAAAAAAATATACGTAAACATAAATAAAATTTATGCCAAGCTAGGAGATCAATTATCTTGTTCACTCGCCATATGCCACATTTTTACAGGAAATTATTACAATCCTGCTTTCTTTCGTAAAGGAAAGAAGAGACCTTTTAGTATTTTAAAGAAAAATGGAAATTTTCAAGATGCTTTTATTAAACTCCTACGAAGTGAAGATACAGCATTAATAACATCCAATAAGGTAATTCAAATTATTGAAGAGTATGTATGTAAAGTGTACTCGTTAAAAACAAAAAATACGTCTGGCACTCGGGGACTGCCGCGGTAAAGCTATTGCATAGCATTTTTAATCAACTTATGCAATTATAATTATTTATTTATTTTATTTATGTAGTATTTTTTTTCTTTGATATTAATTCAAGTTTTTTGTTTATATTAATTCAAGTTACACTTTTTGAGCATGGTGACCGATAAGAAAACAAATTTTTTTCTTTTATTGAATAAATGAGAAGTTAATATTGTTTAAAATATTTTTATTATCTTACAATACATGTAGATTATTCAGGAATTTTTATCATTGAAACTATAGGTTTATGGTAACTAAAATAAGAAACATAAGTTTGAGACTTGATATCCTCTAAATATCTGGAAAATACCGCGTCAGTGATGGTCCCATATTTTGTTGTGGATCATTATTCATTTTTAAATTCAATTTTTCCGAAATTGTGTCTAAAAGAGATAGAATCAGTTATGAGCAGTTAGCAGCTAGTCTACACGCATACGTCTAGTCGCACGCACACAAACACCGTGCCGAAGTCTGCCGAACTGAAACGACGTTAGACGATGCACGGCTTTCATCGCCGCACCGCTGTGCCGGTCGGAGTGGGGGTGTCGATTTTTCGATTTTTGATTTTTCGATTTTTAGATTTTTCGATTTTTCGATTTTTAGATTTTTAGATTTTTCGATTTCTCCATTTTTCGATTTTTCGATTTTTCGATTTTTCGAGGGTGTTAGGTTTATTTTCGTTACGGATTTCTTTATTCGGTCGCCACGCTCAAAGCCCGCGATAAAATCTATACCATAGCTTAATAATGAAATAGTTAACACTGATAAAATAAAAATTAATATTTTATAAATCTTACAAAAAAATTTATGTCTAATATTTACGCCGGCCGGGAACATTTGTGATACCAATTTATTAGAAGCCAGAGAAAGCTCTTCTAGTTCTTGTATTGCATAAACGTTCCAGTCCGCAGACGTATATTTAACTCTGCTTCATTTTAATACGAATAGGGTCGGATAAAACCTTCCACGGCTTTTAAGTTGAAAGTTTCAACGCCGCACCGCTGTGCCGGTCGGAGTGGGGGGTGTCAGGTTTATTTTCGTTAAGTGTTACGGAATTTCTTGATTCGGTCGCCGCGCTCATAGCCCGCGATAAAAGCTATGCAATAGCTTAAAAATGATATCAACAAAGGAAGGTATGAGCTATTTGAAAAAGGATATAAATCAAGAAATAATAATGAAGAAGTATTAAAAAAAGTCGTAGGATATGATCCTTCCAGTTTACCACCAACAAAACAAGAATTGCTGCAACAAATTAAAAGGACAGTATTTATCTCCAATGTATGGTGTAATGCACATATGTGGTGTCCCACCGAAAAATTGCCAGAAAATTATGGATGGACAATAATTGATAATAAATATCAATATTATTGGTTTGATGGTCCCCAAAGCCCATCTTTCGAAGAATTATCTTCTGACTTACAAGGTACCCTATTAATATTATTGTTATTTATTTATTAATTATTCGGCGATTTATTGTTTTATGTTATTACAGAGTCAGACGTCACTAACGAACAAAGTGAAGAAGAGGGAGATGAAGATGAGACTTATGAAGATATTTTCGATAAATCTGATGAAGATTAATGTTTTTTTGTTTATATAAAAAAACCCAGATTTTTTATGTACATTGGAAAATAAAGTTATTCTAATTTCCAGAAATATGTTGTCACTTTATGCTGTGTTACAAATAAGGAAACGAAAATGACAATTCTTGTAGGACTAGCAATACATACGTGTTTTTTTGTAGGACATTATTTTATTTGGACGAAAAACATACTAATCTATCTCATAATACTTTGGTCCTACAGTTACTAATAAAAAACATGTTCTTGTGGCATTGGCAATTTTTGATCGTAGAACCAGGATGTCGTACCACGTAATGTGTAGGACAATGTGGGTGTTTAATTATAGTAATATTAACTAATCAATAGAAAAAAAAAGTCAGCTGGTTAGTTATTATTTTTCGTAACCTTGTTAATTATACATGTTGGAGAGGGGGGACTCTTTGATAAAACCTTAAATTTTGTAGGACAAATATTTCCTCGGTTTATTTAGATAATTACCTTGGGAATTAACATAGAAAAATTCAGTTAGTAATAAATTTTTGAAATTCGTCAAATCAACTTATTTCACCCCCGCTACCCCTGTTAGCTACCGTAAGGAAAAAAGTTGAAGCTACTCAAGCTTGTTAGTAATCATGGGTGAAAATGGGCCTGGGATCCCGTTCTATAATCAAAATAGAAATGATTCAAATGAAAAAGGGAGAATGACACGATAAGAGCAGAATTAAAGATAATGAAAATGGCAAAATAGTACGAGAGGAAGATGAAAATGAGGATAATACAATATTATTAGGATCAGTATGATAAAAAAATACCATCACAGCCTGATATTTTTTTAGGTTGTTCCCTCGTACTTGTTTATTTTTATCATTATCTTTGTCGATTCTAAGCAGGTAGGGTTCGATTTTACCTAGAAAACTGTAGCCTCTTGGTTTTATTGTATTCCCCTGCTTTTCCCGAATTCAGGTACTACCTTTGGAATAGTCCTGTGCCTGTAATTAGTTTATAAGTTCCCTACCAAGTGTTTCTGAGTCGTTCTTTTCGGTTATAAGACAAAAGGATGAGGCACCGCCTAGTAAGAGTTTAGCATTCGAAGATAACAAGGTATGAGGCTTCTTCCTCTTCCATGCAGAGTCTACACGTGGTGGGATCATCGTGTAATCCAAACACATGAAGGTCTTTCAGCAAGCAGTGCCCTCTTAGTAATTCTACAATGGTGGATTTCTGAGTTCTTGCGAGTTGTAGTGCCTCAGTAATCATGCATGGATTTGGCATCTTATCTGTTGCCAGTGAATTTGGTGTTTTGTGGTTATCCACCTGTTCACTGCCTGTCGACTAGAGGTTTTGCTTATCCCAAATACAGGTTAGAGTTCTGTAAATGGTAGTTCTGATCCCTCTTTGGCGAGTTAATCAGCCTTCTTATTTCCATGGGTACCTTTGTGTCCCGGAACCCACGCTAGTTTTATTTTATTTTGAGTTGCCGGATGATTTAGTATTCCATGGCAGTTCCAAACCAGCTTTGACTTATTTCTGTTTTAACCAAAGACCTTTAAGGCTGCTTGGCTATCTAAGAGAATTAAGATGGTTTGTGTTTTGTACTTCCTTTTTAAATTCTTTCGTACACACAATTCAATTGCATGTATTTCAGCCTAAAATACAGTGGTATGTTTTCGTAGTGAGACGATGATGTCGCATTTAGGTTTAACTCCATGTACGCCAGAGTCTGTTCCCTTGTTAGCTTTAGATCCATCCGTATAATATATGAGACCGTTAAGCATGTATTTGTCTACCTCCTTATTTACCTCGTTCCAGTTATAGTGCACCTGGAAGAGTCTGTGGAAGGTTAGACAGGGTGTCCAGGCCTCATCTCATGTTTAATATAAGATCATTTTCCTCATGTGTTATTCTGGTATGTTTTATATGTTCCAGTGGGTTAAAGCTGTTAAAGATATCCAGCCTGTATGTACTCATTCTGGACTGCACCTTGATGACTAGGTCAAGGAGTGGGAGGATTAGAATGATTTTCATAGAGGCTGTCGGTGTACTTCTCAGTGCTCCTGTAATATAAAGAAGTGCCAGCCTCTGTACTCCTGACAGGATATTGGGGGACGTTTTCTGATTCACTTTTGAACACCAAACAAGAGCTCAATACGTAATTACTTTCATTTGCAACATAGCTCGAGTGATTTTTTAAATTCGAAAACAACCATAAAAATATGCGGCTAAATCCGACCTTAATAATTTTAAGATTTTGCTTTTAGTTAAACATTTAAAAATATAACAAAATTATTCATTCCTTACGAAGTCATAACAAAATATAAAAGAAAATAGTGTTTTATGGGTTGTTTTATTATGGAAACGATAAAAAAAGTGATTTAATCTTTAAAATGAAGATTCTGTAACAGCACATTTTATATACCTGTTCCGCGTTGGAAATAACTAGTTTCCAGAACTTCTGATTCACCCGATTGTAGCCTACCTACTTGAAACCAGTCTTATCCATTTCAACCATGATCTTCATTAAAAGTTTTGGCTTATACGATTAACTATAAGTTAGACATAATCCACAACTGATTCATCTGGGTTGCAGTGGAAGGTAGCGAGATCATCCCACTCATTTTCAACTTAATCTAGCCTTTAAAATGAAAATATATTCTCTTACAGCGGAGATTTATAGATTTTTTTCTGTTCAGTAAGCCTATTTTCAACTTTTTTACCATAAATATTTTGTAATATTGCGCTTGAAATAATTTTTTTTATAAATTTCGTGAAAACATTTTAAAAAATCAAAACATATCTAAAACTTTCCGTTTTGCAAATTATGAGAAGAAAATTTACTGTCTGTTTCATTGAATTAACGTTTGTAATACTTTACCTACTTTACAAATAATAATTTGTTACAACAAATTTCAATTTTCATTATTGATATACAAAGTTCGGTATCAAATGCTAATATAGCTGGACAAAAATAAAAGTAAAAAATAGGGCCTTGAAAATTAGACTTCTAAAGATAAATTTATATTATATTATGCTGTTCGGACTAGTTGGTTTAACTGAATATTATTATTAATAAGTAACAATATAACGCTGTGGGTGCATCATCTATAGACATTTCTTTCAATACAAATATCTATTATTACTATTATCCTCATTCTATTCTCAAGCATAATAGGTGGTACTCTGATTATGGACAATTTTTTTTAAATATCACGTGTTTTAGGCAAAACCATAAAAATCATAATTTCAAAATATTGGGATAAGTTTGAATTAAAAAAAATATTGATGCCTACGTAAGCGTATTATTAAATTACATTTAGAAAAAAAAAATAGGTAATCAGTGTGATTACAATAATTATAACTTTGCAGAAATTAGTTTGTATACACATAAATTATATTATTTTACAAAATATAATTTCTTAGTACCCTTAAATATCGATAATTTTAACTCATGTCAATTTCAATCATTGAAAATAAAACTCGTTTTTCGCAATTATTGTATTGTAGCATCGTAAATGTAAAAAATGTATTAATGCATATTAAGCCTATATCTTTGTCTGCGTGAGTTAACTTTTCAATGTACGTTAAGCGACGTAAACCTGAGTATGAAAATTGTGAATTTAATACAACAACTCCACATTGGTGACTGACTTGTATAGATCCCCATCGACGAAGCCATATTCATTGAAGGATTGAGAAATTGAGAAACTAGAAATGTCCAAGCACAATATCACATTATAGCAGGGGACATTAATATAAACATTGAGGTGGAAAACGAAATTTCCTCAGAATATTTGGACTCCCTTAGTGAAAACGACTTTACCTCTCTTATCAATAAAAGTACCTGTATCCAGGGTGAAACAAAGGTATTCTTGATCCCAAAATAAATTGTATATCGGCAGTACTAAAATAGTAAAAAAACTCACTTGAACGCATGATAACACAAATAAATAATAAATAATTAAATCCAAATTATGAACTTATCATTGGAGCTATATGCACAACTCACTGGATGTAGAGAGATTTTTATAAGTGATTTAAAAAACTAATAAATGAAAAAAATACTAAATTAATAAAACCAATGTATAGATAACTCAAGGGATTATTAGTTCAATTAAATGAATTATATAGATCCTACAAACAAAATTTTAATAATATGGAAATAAAAAGTACTTTTGTAAAATATAGAAATAAATTAACGAAACTGATAGCAGAAGGGAAGAAAAACTATTACCAAAAAGGAATAAATAAACAGAAAAATAATTCAAAGAGGTTGTGGAACACAATTAAACAAATCAATAAAAGCAATAAATCGTTAGATATAGAAGAAATATTTGATAATGAATTTAGTACAATAAAAAATAAAAAAATGTGGCAAATATATTTAACAGCTATTTTGATGTCGGCGAGCTATACGCAAAACCCATTATAAAACCAAACACTCCAAATCCGCGTCTTGCTTTTAATCTTTTCAACTTTTTTCTAGGACCTGTTCTATTTTTTTAGAAAGTAAGTACATTTAAAAAACTAACAAAATTGAAATGTAATTTCCTATTGAAATGGAATTTCCCATAAAATTACCTTTTCAAATTCAAATTCTAGGGGTTGTTCACCCCACTGCTCGAGGGTTAAGGTGTCAATGATGCAATTTAGAAAAAAATGTGTCCTCCTCTAAACGAAAATCGATGTGTCAAGGCATTTCTTCTTTAAATCTGAGAGAACCATTGGAGACAACACTGTATAAAACTTTTTTATAATATAAATCTTTACTCTTTACCCGTTAGCAATTCACTTCTTTTTTTATTCTAGCCACCGTGTTCTTACAGGGCTTTTTCAGACGTCTATATAGAAATACTCAAAAGGATCAAATGGGCATTGTAATTAATTCTAACTGTACTTCTAACTCTAGACCAAAAACACTATTATTCACTAATAAAAAAAAAATTAAAAGTATATCACTTTCAGCGATTTTCGTTATTCTGTCCATTTAGATAATTAATTGTACTACTCAGATTCAGTCATTATGCGAAGATCCTCTCACGACTTTGATATTTAAGACCGCAAGGTAGGCAAAAGCAAAAACTCTAAGTTGACTCGAGACCTATTACCTTTAACCTCTTACTACACTCGGACCAATTATTGTTTCTTGTTGCATCACAATTGAAGTTGAAGATTGAAGAAATTCTGTTTATTTACCAATGAGATCACGAAAGTCATTATACCCAGCTACAGAGATGTGGGTATACCGAATAGCTTTGGAAAAAGTGAAATGATTTTATAATAGGTATAGTGTCATAACGTTGGTATTTAGGAGAAAATAGGATAGTGGAATTCCTAATATAAATTCCCATAATAACTTTGTTCACATTAAATGTTTTTGTTCTAATAAAAAAATGTACATTGTTTAAGTTTGAGTTTGTTTACTGTATTATTATCAGATAATAAGAATGCCCTTTATAAAAAATTGGTAAATGTTGAAGATATATATCATTAAGTAGATGAAAATAAGATGTACTTTCTTGACCTAGTGCGAAAAAGTAATTTCTTCCAAGTATATTTTATTAAAAAATAAAAAATATTTATTAAAAAATTAGGCTAAGCGATTTCAGCTTAATAAAGCCATCTTCAGAGCTGTCCTAAAAGACGTTACAAATTAAAATGTATTAATATTAAAGCATGACAAACGACTTATGTCATTGATACGTTCCGCATGGAGTCAATCAGATAAAGATAGGTAAATTAGAATGAAAGGATGAAAGGGAGAGTTATAGAAAAGTGATACTTGGAAGGTCGACAATTTATCGTTTTTTCTGATCGCTCTTCTTTAATGTGGCTGAACAACAAGAAAAATCTCTCTTCACGTTTGGCGAGGTGGACTCTTCAGCTGTCACAGTACAATTTTTCAATCATATATCGAAAAGCTGCGGGTGTGGTTGTCGCAGATGCCTTATCTCGAGTTCATGACATCAACTTGTTAGATCTAACTTTGCTAGAACCTGACGAATGGTACAAAA
The DNA here is from genome assembly GCA_927349885.1 of Psylliodes chrysocephalus. Classification (NCBI taxonomy): domain Eukaryota; kingdom Metazoa; phylum Arthropoda; class Insecta; order Coleoptera; family Chrysomelidae; genus Psylliodes; species Psylliodes chrysocephalus. The sequence continues at coordinate 54,179,995 of OV651818.1, read as the reverse complement.
GTATGTTGACAAAGGTCGAAACCAATCCAACACAATTTCCCACATTTAAGGTGGAAAATGGTATATTGTATAAACATATTTTTAATAGATTTACTTCTTTTAGTAATATTTCTGATTGGAAAATTGTCTTACCTACTAAGAACCGTTTCGAGATTCTCTCTCAATTCCATGATCATCAAACAGCTGCTCATTTTGGAGTTTACAAGACATTAGAACGGATATCTGAACTTTATTACTGGCCTAACATGAGGAAATCTGTAATTAGGTATGTTAAGAGGTCCAAAGTTTATGCATCATGTAAACCGACTAATTTGCCACAAGCTGGACTAATGGGTTCGTATAGTAACATTAATTTTCCCTTTCAAGTCATCTCATGTGACTTACTAGGATCATATCCAAGGTCTAGAAAAGGTAATACGTTCGTTATTGTAGTAGTTGACTAGTTCACAAAGTATACCTTAGTTCAGACCCTTCCAAAGGCCACTGCATCAGCTATTGTTAAATTTATCGAAATTCATGTATTTTTACTATTTGGTGACAACGGTAAAAAATTTACAGGTAAAGCTTTTAAAAATATTCAGTACAGAAAATTTTGTATAATGCTAACTTTCATCCTCAGATTAACCCTACTGAGAGAGTTAATAAATCATTAGTTACTTCACTCAGATCTTTTAGCCATAATGATAACAGGAATTGGAACGAACAGATCTACAACATTTGTCAAGCAATCAATGTCTCAAAACATGAAACTACATCATATACGCCAGCTTTCCTTGTTTTCTGTAGGAATGTACCGATATCTGGAAATTTTTATGGTAAAATATCTGACAACGCTAATAACCGTGTTACATGTTCTGATAAAGTTCATAGAGTTGAGGAAGCTTAAAATATGCCAAGGATTTTTAATAATGTCAGGGATCGCTTAGAGAAATCTCATGTTACATCAGCTAAATGATATTATTGGCGTAAGAGACCATCAAGGTTTACTATTGGAGAGAAATTTTCTTAAATCAGATAAAGCTGGTTTTATATCGTCAAAATTGTCAGTCAAATTTATACCGTGTATCATTACGAGGGTTATTTCACCTTTAGTGCATGAATTAAGGGATTCAAACGGTAAAAATATAGGCAAATGGCATATTAAGGATCTTAAGCCAGATGAGACTCTGAGTGACCATCCGATAGTTCAGATAGTGCTACCTCTGATGGCGAGTGATTTTTTTTTTGGTATCTGTTGAGAGAAATTTTAGGTTATAGTAGTTTTGTATATAGTATGGGTATTTTTAGTATATTTCCAAATTTGGGACTTGGTAATGACAATCACAATTTCCTCAATATTAAATCATTTCTTTACCTATTAATGAGTAATAAAATCAATGAAATGGTTTTTGAAAAAAATTTTATTTGTTGGAAATTATTTTTTTTTATCTAGGGGGATTTTTTTATTTAGTGGAAAATTTTATCTTATGGGAAAGCCCATTTATAGCGTGTTTTGGTTTGAGGATTTAGGTATCTGTGCCGATATTAAATATTAAGATTAGTTTGGAACTTTGGATGGCGTCATGAGCCAACCTAGAGTTGCCTAAGTGGATAATAGGATGCATAAGTACATTAGTGATTTTGAATTCAATTATACAGGGTGTTTCATAACATATGCGCAGGACTTCAGGACGTGATAGATCGTCCAAAAATATGAAAAAGTGTTTCTATTAACTTATCCTCTAAAAAGCACCATTTTCGAGATACAGGGTGTTGAAATTGAAAAAAAAAAATTTTCTACGCCACTGGAGAAAGTACGGTTTTGAGACGCCCATTTGAACCGTCAATATTTTCTACACAAAAAAGGTAGTCTTGGTCATACGCTCTAAAGTCGACCATTTTCGATAAAAATCAAATTTTAATGTTGAAATACATGGTCATACATACTTGATGAAGACTAGTATATCCCTCCCCCTCTATTTTAATATTACAAATTTTTAGTTGGTCTGGTCTAACCCGGGTTGACTCCAGAACCACTCGAACGCTTCTTCTACTTGTCATAATATTTTGTGTCAGTCTGTCTATGTCGTTTGTCTGCTGTAAATTGTCAAATTTAGGTGCGCTTGTCACCTGTTGTACGTTGTACCGGAAAACATTATTTTTACTAATTTTTACAATAATTGTTAATTAATGTTTTACTTTTAACTTGACCTATTGGGGTTCGGTGCCTTTACCGCCCCCAAATATTTATCTATAATATTTGTTGCTAACAATTCTTTTGCTTATTCCAATTTCGAGTGCCAAATCTCTGAGAGAAACATGTGGATTTACATGAACGTAAGTGAAAACGTCTATAATATTTTCTTCATTTCTGATCATTCTGTTGTGTCATCCATGATCTTTACCGTCAGGAAAATGTTCTTATCTAAGACTTCTTTCTAAATTGGAAAACGTTCTAACTGAGAGAATTGTTCTATTCGGAAAACGTTCATAGTATAATTGTCTAGCTTGTCTTGAATTCTTGCGACATTCGCCGTAAATAATTACCATATCGGTGTACTCGTTGGAACTAAACACAGTAGGCATTTTGAAATAATTTGTTAGGACTTGACAAACTCTAAATTATTGCAAACTTTATCAAGTAAAAACTGCTAATTTTATCGAGTATTTAAGCTGCACTTCTGTTTGACAAGAGACAGATTGATATAGTATTGTTTATAATGCGCTAGAAAACTTACCATGAATTTAACAGTAAGCAACTTAATGAAAAAAAAAAAAACGAATCTCACTTATTTATGGAGCGATTTCAAAATTTTAAAAACAGTTGTACAGAGAACAGCAGCGACTACAAAAATAAGCAGAAAAAAAGTTAGGGTGTCGTTAATAATTTTTGAGGGGGTTGTTCCGGGAGAGTAGTTTTTGAGAGTGGGTCGTCAAATTTTTATTTGTTTCAAAATACCCCGCCAATTATAAAGGATGACTTTGGTCCGGTTCGATTATCTTGCATGGTTTATAAGTTATAACATGGGTAAAACAATTTGGGACACCCTGTATACCCTACCAATAAACTATTGAAACATTTCTTAGTGCAATATTAACTGACTATCGAATCGTGAAAATGGACGGTCAAAGTGACGAAACTTATACTGTACCTTTTCAATGCAAGTTAAGTGGTGAAAGCTATGATGAAAAAAGTTTATACGGGCTTTTCCAATAAGACAGCGAGCAATTGGGTTGTTGAGAAATGCATTCGTGAGGGCTAATGATTTGTATTTCGTAAACAGTATTTATGCCATCTTTCATTAAAGAATTAAGGTGAAAATTAAAAAGAAAGGAGAAACGCGTAACTACAACTGTCATGCAAATATCAGCATAAAATATTTGAACTCCATAATATAGCCTTCAATATTAAAAAGCATTTACAGTATGACAACAAATATTAATAAACTATGCAAATACATGTTTTTTTATGCAAGAAAACACTAAAGTAGTATTTCCACATGTTTAGGCAGCGTAATAATGCGCAATCCTACTCCAATACGGCACCATCCGATGATACATTCAAGTAGGTTTTCTGCACGATTAACGCATAAAAACCTTAGTCTAGTTGGTCACTGCCTGGGGGACGTATTGCAGTAGGTTATCTATATGCGCGGCCGGAGTACATTTGTACCCCATGATATAAGTTTTTGGTGCATCTTTGAACGTAAGAATTGTTACTCTGCACCCTGCAGTAGCCTGCGGCCATTATAGGAAACGTACGAATAAAAGAAATACAATGTCACGCGTCACCTTACAGTGTGCTGCGGTTGCCATAAGTAAAAGTACGAATGACAAAAGACGAGAGAACAGTCTAAAAATGACTCGAAATGGCATTCCGTGTCAAGAAACATCTGGAAGGTTCGGAGCCATATAAGTCGATGATCTTGACGTCACAGTTCAGTTTTATGATAGACGTTGCACGTTAATGATATAGTTGTATTGTAAAAGTTTAAACTGAAATAAATTGAATTTACCGAAAACCAGCTTAACATTTGGTGGTAGTGGTGGGATCCAAAATAAAAGTTACCTGAGTACTTTCTGTTTATGGTAAATACTCGAACCACTGTGTACGAAACAGGCATGGATAGTTTGGGTTCTCCAGAATGATTTTTCAAGATGAAAAAGGAAAAGGAAAGGTGAGAAGAGGGGAAGGAAAGCGAAGGAAGGAAGAAGATGGGGAGAAGGAAAGGTGCAGGATGGAAGAAAAAAAGGAAAAAGTAGAGGAAAAGGAAAGGCGTAGGAAGGAAGAGAGAAAAAAGATAAAGAGGAGAGGGTAGAAAAGCAGAGGTGGAAATTATGAATAGTTTGCTAGACATTCAAGAAAACCTTAATCAAGAGATAGGTCAGCTTAATAGTCGAGTAGATTTCTTAGCACAACAACAACAACAACAACAACAATAACAACAACAACAACAACAACAACAACAAAAACAACAGAATTTAAACACCAATTTGGACAGCAGCCAAGAGAATCTAAAAACTAATTTAAAGAATGTAAAAGCTAATTAAGAGCAAGAACAAGAGAATTTAGAACATCAACAAGAAAATATAGAAGTTAATTTAGATCAACAAGAATAGGCTGGAGTAGAGTTGGAAAGGTAAATTAGAACTGAAAAGGTTGATCATCGAAGTCCGAGTTGCTCAATATAAGCTCTCGAAAGCCATCTCCACCTAACTTTATGTTTACTCATCAAAATCTACCTCTGGAACCATGGTACTTTCCTTTTTTTTTCTACTTTTTGTCTCTTTCTAACCTTGAGTACGATTAATGAGCGATATTGAACTTTTAGGACTAAACAACTGATTCCCCTATAGGGACTTCGGGTTCTGTTATGTCATCTTTGGTTCTCTGAAAATCGTTAATCTGTGCCTGGGATAGCACATCAGAATCTCGTGTTATTTTTGATTTGTCTTGACATTAAATTAAACTAATTTTTTAATATAAAATATAAAGCTATAATAATAATAATAATTTCAAATTTGATCTCCATTAAAATAACTTTTCTTTCTCCAATCACAACTAGGCTTAAGCAACTACACCTCAAGCGAGGCTTCCGCGGTGCCGTATTTGTTTCTTTCCTAGATCCAACGAGGCCACAACGGGATCTACTTAGCCCTAGTCGTATAGATGGCCGTCAATCTCAGATTGTACTAGAATAAATTTCTTAGGTCCTTCATTCGTTTACCAGTATTAAGTTTTCGAGTTTGGTCCGCCGTATATTTTCATACTTGCAAAACTGTATTGATTTTATTTTGAGTTATAGGTATTTTGTTCATATGATGCTTCGTTAGTTTTCGATTTTGTTTGCAGATTTTATTCTGTCAATTAAAATGGACGTACCTACAGAAACAGCAATTTCGAGAAAAAAATATTTTAATGATCTGAGTTTTTAAAAAAATACTGTCAAATTTAAATTCATACATAATTAGACATGTTGCTAGAAGATATACTGGTGCAGTAGTAGATACGTTCAATTCATCTAACACGGCAGTATTGTTCTAGGTCGGTTTTATTTTTGTCTTAATTTTACGGAATGGTTCTTATAATAATGCTAAAATTGGAACTAGTTATTTATTAAAATATAAAGAAAATATTAAGATAATAATAATAGGATTCTATTAATTTGTTAAACATTATTAAACTAATATAAAGGACCAGTTTTTTCACAACTGAATTAAGTTGAAAGTACCTTTTCGCTATTCTACAAAGTAACTTTACTTATACTTCAGTCAGAGGTGAAAAAAATCGGCTCTAAATCAACTAAATGAACAAGATTTAAAGACTTTCAACTTTTTTAACACCACAAAATACGCAGCTTTGCGAAAATGCGACTTCAAAATCTTCTAGTATTAGTAAAGTTTTAACAAAAACCTAAATTCAAATTAAAGCTTATTTAATTATTTGGTTCACTCGGTATACAGAAAATAGTAATAAAAAAAACAGATGAATAAGTCGAAGGTGGTTTTAAAAACATTCCTTTACAGTACAGCAGACTTTATAAATGTGTTGTTCCTTGAACCCAACCACCTCTGACCTGCTCTTCCATCTTTGACCAACGGGTCAGAAGTTACAGGGGCGTAGATTAAATAAAACTACAAGCATAACGTTAGTGAACGAGAACGAAATTGAAACTTACTAAACTAGTTTTTACGTAAGCGAAAGAGGAGAGATACTACGCAAAGATACCGGCGAAATTAGGCAGATAGGTACACCTTAAATGTCGGCGTTTTAAAACACGTAATACTGCAAATTAGTAATCGGTTTCTACACAGTTCTTGTAAAAATAGATTAAGAAGGTTATCCGTTGCACAAATGTGGCATAATCCGTAAAGGATAAGAAGTAATTTATTTTAGAAAAATACAATACAATGTAAAACATAGGAATTAAAAATAAAAATAGAACTTTTCACAATTATTCAAAAGTAAAATAAAAACATAAATATAATTAAACATTAGCATTAAACGTTATTAGTAGTAGGTAGTAATCCATTTATTAGAAATGAAGAGTTTTTTAAGGCTGTTCTATCACTTTCCATTCGACCGAAGTTGAAGGGTACCTCATCCATTTCATAGAATATATCTGTACGCAACCCTCTCTTTGTTTATGTGAAGACAATTGTACGTGTAATAATTCTATCTTTCTCCGTTTAGTCTAATGGAACGCCTATCTTTCTCGATATTCATCTCCACCTGAAACGCGGGTTGGCCAAATTTGTCGGTATATTGTGTTGATAGTAATTTATTTGCAGAGAATATTTTAATTTATTACTTCGACAACGGATTCGAAAGTTTTCTTTCTTCATCTAGTGGAATTATTTTTTAAATAAATGACGTAACTACATTTAAATAAATTTTATATATACAGGGTGTCTGTAAGAGGACCACATATTCCTTAGACCAAAATAAGTCGATTTAAGTAAAATTACCTTAGTACAAAGTTGCTTCGTTTGGGCTCCAGAGGGCCTTGAAGTTACAATTTTTAAATCGTTTTTCCCATATAAATTTAAAACGGCATATATGCGATTTTGCTGAAATTTGGTATATTGGTAGAGTTTTACGTGGCAAAAAAATGGTATTAAAATTTTGTCCGATAATAATACATAGGCGTAGAACTAGATTTTTTAAATAATTGCACCTTTAAAAATTCTACGCCAATGGAAGAAAAGGAGTCTGAGTATGAAATTTAGATTGCGCAACTCATTTACTTTAAAAAAGGTACTCTTGATAAGACTCGATTACTCTCATGGTTTTCGCTAAATTTCTGTTTTAATAATTTAGAGTGTATAGGTTTCACAAAAATATTTATTTACAACATAATCAAAATAGAGATTTTACAAAAATTGTTCAAAATGTTCACCATTTTCACACATACAAAGATTTATACGTCGAAGAAAATTAAAATGTATCATTTCCATAACTTCTTCATCACCTCTAAGATTGTTTATTGCATCTTGAAAACGTTGCCAGAGTTGTTCCTCATTTTCTACAAGTTCCCTGTAAACTATGGATTTCAGATGTCCCCATAAAAAGTAAGGAGAAGAAAATTAAAATGTATCCTTTCCATAACTTCTTCATCACCTCTAAGATTGTTTATTGCATCTTGAAAACGTTGCCAGAGTTGTTCCTCATTTTCTACAAGTTCCCTGTAAACTATGGATTTCAGATGTCCCCATAAAAAGTAAGGAGAAGAAAATTAAAATGTATCCTTTCCATAACTTCTTCATCACCTCTAAGATTGTTTATTGCATCTTGAAGACGTTGCCAGAGTTGTTCCTCATTTTCTACAAGTTCCCTATAAACTATGGATTTCAGATGTCCCCATAAAAAGTAATCCATCGGTGTTAGGTCTGGGGAACGTGGTGGCCAGTTTACAGGTGCGTCATTACCTCTGCCTATCCATTTGTGTGGATATTGTGGGTGAGGTTTTCCGGGTTTTCCTCACCTGTAAGTCAAATGGCACCATCAATCATCTTTAAGTCGCCCCGGAGCGCCACGGCAAATAATAATAATAGCCGTCCCTTTCCCCGGACAAGCTCAGCTTTTGGGGTTAAAATTCACTCGTAAGGGGTGAATTAGGGAGAGTATTATTATTATTATTATTATTATTATTATTATTATTATTATTGTTCATTCAAGTGGTTTCTAACGTTTAAAGAAAAATGTGGTGGAGCTCCATCTTGCATAAACCACATATCTCTCCGAAGTTGGAGAGGTAAATCTTCTAACAATTCTGGCAACGTATTTTGTAGAAAATCCAAATAATTTTCTCCAGTTAATCTTCGTAGAAGTATGACAGGACCAACAATGAAATTACCAATTATTCCAGCCCACACATTAATTTTGAATTCGTGCTGAAAATGGTTTACCTTTATTGCATGCGGATTTTCAACGGCATAAACATGTTCATTATGGGTATTAGTTATACCTCTTCTTGTAAAACCCGCTTCATAGGTAAAGAGAACCTTCTTGACAAAGTTTGGATCTCTTTCTCTTTGTATATTAACAAACAAAATTTTAACGAACTATCTCATCTCTATACTACCAGAGCTAAGAAAAATAATTATCTTCAAGTTCCAACTACACAAAAAACAATTGGCCAAAGAAACTTTAACTTTTTAGCACCCCGTTTTTATAATTTTTTACCAGAACATTGTAAAAATTCGTTCACGTCAAACCATTTTAAGAAATCAGTTAAGTTTTTTCTAACATTTAATAATAGACAATTAATTTCCCACTTTTTTCAATTTGTTAATTAATATGTTATTTTCCTATTGTATTATTTCCCTATTATGTTATTTTACTATTATGTTATTTTACTATTATGTTATTTTTCTATTATGTTATTTTACTATTATGTTATTTTACATTATTTATCAAATTGTTGATTTCATATTTGTTATTTATATTATTGTATTCTATTATATAGCAAATAAGTTGCAAAAATAATATTACTGTTAATTTGTGTGATAACAATATAAATATAAGTTTTAAAGTATCTTGAATCATAAATAATATTAAGACAATACACAGTAATAATTACTACGTTCTAACTTATACCACGGACAGCCCTCCGGCTTTGTGGTACACCAGTTTATTGGTAGGTGATTGTACTGTAAAGAAACAAAAAATATAAATTTAAAATTTATTGTAAAAATTACTGTTCTTACTAATAAACATTATTATTATTATTATTATTATTATTATTATTATTATTATTAGTATTATTATTATTATTATTATTATTATTATAAATCGACAAAAATCCAAACGAATTTGAGGATCATGGACTAATAATTCTTGTACTGGCTTCTTATGTTATGGATATAGCAATTGTTCTCTAAGCACTTTATGAACGACATCTTTACATACTCCTAGTTTCCTTTCAATTCATCTAGTACTTAATTCTGGATCTTCTTCAAGACGTTCTAAAATGTCTTCTTCAACTTCAGGAATCCTTACAAAACGTTCTCTTCCATTATCAACAGTGTTGGCAGCAAAGGAACCGGTCTCCCGAAGACGTCTATCAACAGCAGCAAAAGTTGGGTGGCTAGGTACACGACGATTTGGAAACCTTTCAGAGTACACCCTGACACTCTCTCGAGCATTTCCTTCACAAAATCCTAATGTCAGTAACATATCGGTATATTCTGCATTGGTATATTGTACAGCCATATTAATAAACCACGCATTTGTTTTTTTAATTATTGAGTCAGATAGAACACTTTCAATCGTTAACAAGCGATTAAGTGTTAAAACTTGACAATATTTTTATTTAGATGAAACTATGGAAACCAACAATAAATGTTTTTGTATACGTATTGCAGGCAAATAATTAACATTCCTCAAAAAATCGTACATGGCAAGAATCGAGTATTTTTGTTAAAAGTCTCGATTAGAGGTGTTGAAGAAGATATGAAAAAAGTACATTTTTATGTTTTTCATCGTATAAAATTTTGTCCGATAATAATACATAGGCGTAGAACTTGATTTTTTAAATAATTGCACCTTTAAAAATTCTACGCCAAGGACAAAAAAGGGGTTTGAGTATGAAATTTGGATTGGGTACTCATTTACTACAAAAAAGTACCCTTGATAACACTCGATTTACTCTCATGGTTTTGACAAAGTTTGTATTTTAATAATTATTGTTTATGTTCTAAAATTACTAAAATGCAAATTTCGTCAAAACCATGAGAGTAATCGAGTCTTATCAAGAGTACCTTTTTTAAAGTAAATGAGTTGCGCAATCTAAATTTTATACTCAATCTCCTTTTCTTCCATTGGCGTAGAATTTTTAAAGGTGCAATTATTTAAAAAATCAAGTTCTACGCCTATGTATTATTATCGGACAAAATTTTAATACCATTTTTTTTGCCACATAAAACTCTACCAATATACCAAATTTCAGCAAAATCGCATATGCCGTTTTAAATTTATATGGGAAAAACGATTTAAAAATTGTAACTTCAAGGCCCTCTGGAGCCCAAACGAAGCAACTTTGTACTAAGGTAATTTTACTTAAATCGACTTATTTTGGTCTAAGGAATATGTGGTATGTTTTTGTAAAGACCTTTTACAGACACCCTGTATAATAAGGTGAAATAATAAAGGATTTTTATACATATATATTGAACGTATTTTTTGTAAATAAACATTTTTTTGTGTGTCATCGGCTTCAACTGCTAATGTTATTTCGCATCGTGTTCTGTGTAGGCTTTGTAACTGTTTCCCAGCGCCACTTTAGGAACAGCACTGTTAATTAGAAACCAATAGTGAATGGTCCAGTGGGGAATCCTACCAAGGCATCAAAATTAATTTTAAATAATGAAATTAAATGAAAAAATCCCGTTGTTATTATTACTAATACTCGATAATATGCACTTGGTATCCGCGCGAAAGCTTTGGATGGCTTTATTTATGGTATATTTAAAGTAAGAAATTGATTTTTGGAGAGTGCTTTAATATATATACAGTGATACATAATATAAAACATTTGTTTTTTTTTAATAATCGCATCAATCTCACAATTATTTTGCAGGGTTAACGAAAATTTTTTTGAAAACTGTTTTATCATACGCATATATATTTTATTGTACATAATTATAGGCTTTCTTTTAATTAAAAATATAATATATATTATAAAAATATATAATATAAAAAAATATAATATATTGGTTTTATCTTTTTTTTGTTCACTGAAAGTAAAAATAGGTCAAAATAAATTAAATACTTAAAAAAATTACCTACTATTTTTAATGAAACATTTTATTTCACATAACAAAATACAATCACAAAAAAATAAGTTACATCAATTTCTTCTTATAATTTCTTTTATTAAATATTTTAAATAAAAATCAACTAACTTTGGTTCAGCACATAACAAAAAATTGTCATCTTTCTCAATTTTCTCAACGAACATTCCTACCCAATAAACATTTACGGTAACCCGAATAATAGTAACAAATTTATATAAGATGGTTTCGGAGTTTTATAACCTATAGCTTTTGGTAACCAGGTTTTATAATGGTTTTATAACATTACTAGCAGCTATGGTTATATAACAAGGTAACAGAACTATTTCCATCACCATTTTATAAAACTTTAAGTAACGGTTACTATTGGTTTTATAAAACGGTGACATATGGGTTACCGTAACTCTATTTATATAACTAAAATACCTTAAGTTTTTTAATGGTTTCGTAAATTACCTTTATAAAAACTGGTAAAAGTGGTGTTGACTATATTTGTTATAAAACTATTGGTTATTATATCGCCTATTTTATAAAACTTTGCATTTACAACCATCAGTAATACAAATTATCCTAATATGGCACATAGCTTGCTGATGAGTAATACTTTTGTAGTAAGATAATATTATCATAATTAACTTGAAAAAAATTAAGCTCAGCACGTCATTTCGTCGTAAAATAACAAAAAATTATATTCATCATCATATAACCTGAAAAGTGTAAGTAATAACCTGAAAAGTGTGACGACCGAATGCAATCGAAATCAAGCTGATGAAGAAACACAAATTCTTGATCAAAGTAATGATATCAGTACAGAAACTTTACCTTTATTGCATTCTTTTTTTAGAGCAGGGCTGGGGCACCCAGTCTGCCTCCGGTATGGAATTTCCATCGCGTATTTTTTTAAGTATACCTAATGCTTTTTTGGCAGGAGGCCAATAAAGAGTGCCATCCTTTTCCCAAGCTGATGAGACAATTGTAAATAGAGGCCCCTTATCCCTGATTCTTTAGTTTGCACTATTTTGAAAGACATAGTGGAGATAATTTAATAATTTCAGGTCATGGTTGCTCGTGGACGGAGGTTAAATTTTTGACATCACGTTTGACAGTTTGACAGAAATAACTTATGAATGACACCTGGCACTGAAATTACAGAGGCAATTTTAGGCGAATTACCGTTTTGGTTTCTTTATGGTAACAAGTATTACTACTAATTATATAAAGAAATGTTATAGGTTGTTAAGCTTTATATCAACTATAAGATATTATAATGTTGTTCAAAGTGACACTTTATGAATAATCAAAATGTATGATAAATTTTTAAATTCAACTTATTCCTAGATGTAACACTCAGTATTTTTTTTTTATTATTGAATTGAATTATAAGTACGCCCTGTATATCAATTTTTATGTTGAATCGGATATCAAAGGAGGAGAGAGTTTTTTGAAGGTTGTTGGTGGAATGTCAATTTTGAAGATAGGATGTCAAAATTATTTTTGGCAAAAGATTTATTTTGAAAAATAGGGAAAAGAAATTATAAAAGCACATTGAATAAACAAATTTATATACTCAGATACATAAATATAGTTGTATAAAGTAGTAAGTTATAACAATATGGTTACTGAAAGTCATATCTAACTGCATTCCGGAGAGATATCAAAGAAATCCAGAGGAGAAATCAATCAAAGATGGTGAAAACATACTTTTGGAAATAGACAATTTTATAATAATACAACAGTGAGTAACAATTTTACGAACTAATCACTATTGATCATTTTTTAACAAACTACGTGAGAAAAGACGTTGTTGGTAGTTATATTTTTTTTGTAGATTTTAATTCTAGATTGTAGTATAGTTGTGGTATAAATGGTGAGCGAATGAGTTTAGTAATTTAGGCTTAGTAATTTAGTATCCCCATGATTGTAAATACATGGGTAATTTGGTAATTTGATTTTTTAAAATTGGGATTTACCTATTTAACATTGTGTTTGAAATAAATATTGTAATCTGGTGTTAAAAATTTGTTTATTGAATATAGAACATACAGGTAGTAAAATAAGTCAAGGCATAAGTTTTATTTTTTTTGATTATTGATCAATACAAATTGATAAAATAAAAAAATAAAATTAAATAAAATTTAAATCAAATCTAAATAAATTTTAAATGAAAGTTAAATAAAATTTCAACAAAAGTTAAAAAAGATTAAAATAAAATTAAAAAAAAATTAAATAAACTTAATTATAATAAATAAAAGAATATAAAACAAAATAAAACAAGTGTTATTCTGAATAATTTTGAAACACCCCTGAGATTAAGAAAAAGAAAGCCGAGGTAAATAATTTTTATAATTAAATTAAAAAAAAAAGTAAATGATATACAGTATGATATCTTTACAATATATATTGTTACTACCAGTTATATAATATTACTTTTAGTGATATTAATGACGTTTTAAGTTATATAAGGGTACTCGTGATTCCGCCATACTTGTTTACAAAAATCTTAAAAATACTGGAAACGAACCATATATACAAAAACTTAATAATTAACCTATTTTTTAAAATAAATTTTAAATAAACATGTTTCGGTTCTGATGAAATATCGGAATAGTAAATGTTAGTAATAACCTGTGAAATTAAATTTGGTTCATATATTTAAGGTAAAAATATAAACTAAAAACAATTATTAGTTGAAATTATAGTGGCCCTTACGTTTCTTCGGAGTATCTCATTAACTTTTGCAATGAAATACGATTCCCACTAAAATTTTAAGTCACCCAACAGTCAGTAAAATCCAACAATAATAGTACATAGGTTTTAAGCTATTGCATAGCTTTTATCGCGGGCTTTGAGCGCGGTGACCGAATCAAGAAATTCCGTAACAAAAATAAACCTAACACCCTCGAAAAATCAAAAAATCGAAAAAGAAATTCCGTAACGAAAATAAACCTAACACTCCGACCGGCACAGCGGTGCGGCGTTGAAAGCCGTGCATCGTCTAACGTCGTTTCAGTTCAGCAGACTTCGGCACGGTGTTTGTGTGCGTGCGACTAGACGTATGCGTGTAGACTAGCTGCTAACTGCTCATAACTGATTCTATCTCTTTTAGACAAAATTTCGGAAAAATTGAATTTGAAAATGAATAATGATCCACAAGAATCCACAACAAAATATAGGACCACCATTGTCGCGGTATTTTCCAGATATTTAGAGGATATCAAGTCTTAAACAAAAATTTCTAAATAACCTACATGTATTGTAAGATATTAAAAATATTTTCTCATTTATTCAATAAAAGAAAAAAATTCGTTTTCTTATCGGTCACCACGCTCAAAAAGTGTAACTTAAATTAATATCAAAGAAAAAACTTGAATTAATATCAGAGAAAAAAAAAATACTGCATAAATAAAATAAATAAATAATTATAATTGCATAAGTTGATAAAAAATGCTATGCAATAGCTTCACCGCGGCAGTCCCCTGGTGCCAAACGTATTTTTTTTATTAAAAGAAATGGCTGCAGCTGTACACCGAACATTATATCCTCCTTTTACTGCAAAATTAATTCTCTTTCCTCCAACAAATTTGGCTACGATTAAATTATATGTCTCTGCAGCATTATTAGTCATGTTTAATAATAAACTTTGGCTGTTTTGAACCAGCCTATTACCAGCAGATACAATGCCATCCTTTAATTCCGCATTCTTCCATTTCTGTCACATAATCTCTGTCGTTTTGTTCTCTTTTACAAAAATATTGTGCACAGTTTGAATGATTTCCAAATGTGTGGTAAGGAGAGTTTTTAATGTCTGCAGTTAATTGCTTAGAATAAGGGTCAGTAGACCCTTATTCTTTTTACCGATGAAGTGAGTTTCTCAAGAAATGCAATAAGGAATTTTCACAATAACTATTTATGGGCTGACGAAAATCCACATGAGGTAATTGAAGATCGTTTTCAACATCAGTTCTCGTTAAATGTTTGGATTGGAATTGTGGGTGACTGGCTAATAGGGCCGGTATTTCTACCAGCAAGACTTATCGGTGAAGTGTATCGCAACTTTTTAGAACAAACTCTACCTGATTTTCTGGATGATGTACCATTAGCAATGAAATGCAATGTGGTTTATGCACCATGGTGCACCAGCGCATTTCAGTTTGGTTGCTCGTGAGTTTCTGACACTAAGATACGGAGATCACTGGATTGGTCGATTGGTCGACCTCATTTTTGGCAGGCTCGTTCCCGGACTTAAACCTTTTGGAATATTTCCTATGGGGCCATATAAAGTCATTAGTGTAACTCAATAAGAAACGAACCTGGTGTTTTTGAAAGAGTTCGGCAGTCAATGAGGAGAAGATTGGATTCTTGCATTCTTACTGGAGGTAGTCATTTTCAACATTTCTTGTAGATTAAGTAACATTTACATGTATTTTTTGGTAATAAAATGATGTTATTGTCTAAAATTTTGTTCGCCCTGTATCTCCTTAACAAAACGGATTTTCAAATATTATCAAAGGACAAAATATTCTTAGAAGAGTCCAAAAAACAACCCCTTGAATTTTTGCTTCATGTTTAAAATACCCTGTATAATTGATTTGTGAATGCAGTCACATACCTAGCAATGTAGTTTTCTCGGGTAATTGAATGCCTCAATTTTACAAGAAATGTGGGAAGATGTTTTTATTTTATACATGCTCTTGTATCACCGTCTGCAAATAACTGGCAAGTATTGAAAAGATCTTCAAATTGGTGTGGCGAAATCTATATTAGACTTTAAATGTTTCTCTGTTAATATCTTCCCAGTTATAAGTTTTTTGTCGTGAATTAGCAACAATTCTGGGCACTTGCTAAATATTAAGAAAATCCCTCACCAAATGGGGCTTATTAATACCTAGCAACCCCCTATAAATAATTCAGAAGACAGCCTCGATTATCCAGATACTGACCAAACACTCTTGAAAATAACGTTCAATCTGAGACAATTTTGTAGTAACCCAAAATGGCCTTTTTGCGAATAAAACATTTTTTCATAGTGGGGTACACATACACCTCCCAAACTAAAACTTATTTACATAAAATCGCTCAAATAAAAAACAATGGATAGCCAGTCCTTAAGAAAACTTTTATTAAAATTAGTATACCAAATTTGGTATTCATTAGTATTAGATAATAATGCTAATATTAACAGTAAATTGTGTACAATTTTGAATAGATAAAAATTGGATGGTTTAAGCTTTGTAAATTTTTTATTTCTGCTTATATCTACCCATACTTTTTATACCGGTTTTTTATTACATTCTATTAAAGAATAGTATAATTGTTATTTTAAATTGTAAATTAATTCACAATTTACAAATGAATACAAATACAGCTCCAACAAAATAGGACGTTATTCCATTTTTGTTTATTTAGTAAATATTTCGTTTATTTCATTCGAACCAGGAACAAATAGAATTTAAACAAGTTTTGATTTAACTTTTACCTTTTCAACTAAAGGGTGTCCAAATTTGACCTTCGGATTTAATTTAATAATAAAACACAAAAAGTTCTTGAAATAATATAATATTATTGTAATATTTTAAAGTTTAAATGTTACGGTTAATAATGAAAAATGATATTCGGCATGTGACCCCTCTGCTTCTTTAGCATACTAACATTCTTTTTACAACATTTTCAAGAACATTTTCGCAAACACTCTGTTCAATTTCTCCATTTTTTTGAATATTATTAACTCGAAGCTGTTTAAGTGTTTGAGAGTTATTAGCATAAACTTTTCCCTTCAAAAAGTGCCACAAGAAATAATCCAATGGTGTAAGGTCGCATGCCAATTCTCTCCCTTAAAAGATTTAGTGTTTTATCCGATGTGTGGCAAGTGGCGCCGTCTTGCTGGAACCACATGTTCTGGACATCCATATCTTTTAATTCGTTCCATAAATAATCTCGTTATCATTGTCCTGTATCGCGCTCCATTCGCAGTTATCGTATCACCAGCTTCATTCTGGAAAAAACAAGTACCAATAACGCCACTAGACCAAAAACCACACACCAGGTCACATTTTCCAATATTTCTTTTCGATTTTCTTCACCCCATATTCTGCTATTGAAATCTCTTCATAAAACTCTCAATAACTTTAAGATATGGTGCTAAATTTCTTTCGAAATGCGTAAGGCATCTTCCTGCAGTTTCACCAAAACATTCCTCATTTTGGTAATAAGTTTTCACAATAAAAACGGGGTTTTCGATAGACAGTTGTTCCATGTTGACCAAAAACAAGTAACATCAAAGTTTTTACTTGACATATATCACCATAGAAATACTGTCAAAGCAGAATACCAAAAATGGCGGTCAATTTAAATCGGAATGTCAAATTTGGACACCCTATATAAGAGATAAAGTTATCTTGGGGCACCCAGTACATGATCGTATGCTTGGCATACCCCGAGATCCGGTCCTGTTTCTCCTCGCCACGTTTCTGAAACCAACACGAACAATAACAGCAAATCTTATAAAAATTTATGTATCGCATCAATTAGCTAATGGCGATAATGAGGGATATTCCACGAAAGAAGAACGGACGCGTGCTCGGTCAATTAAGGGTTGTAATTACAAAATCCTGATTATAATTGTAAAGTAGAGGTGGTCGCGTGCCGGAACCGTTCCGCATGACCCGAAACCGGTCGCAGGTCGCTTGTATCTAGCAGGCGGAAAACATCCGGAGCATTCAGTTTGTTTTTCGGTCATAGATTATGTAATTGTTTGAGTTTTACAAAAAATATTTTGTACAAACCTTGAAACTTTAAAATTTAGTAGTTGGGCGTAAGTTCGTCATTAATTGAGAATAACAATATTTACATTATTCAAGAGTTATACAAAATATTGATATTAGGTTTTCTAATGTCAAAATAACCATGGTAGTGTCCCCTAATATGTATCACTATATAATGTAAATCATCCAAATATTAGTCTACTGTGGCTGACGCTCTATCTATATATCTATCGGAATTAGGTTGTTTTTTTCGGCTCTTTTCCTGGCTAGGAAGTCATCTTTTTCGTTTCCCAATACTCCCTTATATCCCGGCACACATTGGTTCGTTTGGTATTTTTCTCTTCTCGGTTTTTGGCCCTTCTCATTATTTTAATATCGAAAGGTTTCATATTGTCATGAATAATAGGTATTCTATTTGATGGCATTAATAAAACCGTATTTTGATCAATTTTTCTAATGTTGAAAGTTACCATCAAGATTTATTTGTGAACAACCTGTAAGACACCGCCATACCCTTTTTTCACCATAAGATGTAATGGAGAAACACCTAGCAGTAGCCCATTTGCTACGACGGGCGTACTTCTAAAGGCTTCTGTTATTAGACAGGCCAATCTTTGTACCTTACGCTGTTTTTAGTCTTGTACCATCTCAATACTGATGAGTAAGTTTTCCTTAGTATAAAGCCAGTGCATGATACTTGGTTTAAACCTTATGTATTTTTCATGCGAAATAAGATGGCCAAATATAGATTAACAAAAAATATACACAGAAAAAAATTATCATCTACATTCAAGAAAAGCTTTACTCTTGAAAGATTACATTTGTTTGAAATAAAGCAGAGTTTGCTTTAAACAATATTTTTCGATACAATAAGAAAATAAATGTTGAGTGAAGTGTAGGCATAATCTTATATTTTAAGATTTATACTAATTAATCTGAGAATAAATTATTTCATTCGAGTCTAGAATTGTTAATTAATCCAAGAAAGCTCTTAAATTTATAATAGTATGCTCTTAAAATCGACTATCGCGTACTTGATTCAATGTTATAAAAGGATTCTATTCAAAGCATTTAAATTTCA
Organism: Psylliodes chrysocephalus; assembly: GCA_927349885.1. Lineage (NCBI taxonomy): Eukaryota > Metazoa > Arthropoda > Insecta > Coleoptera > Chrysomelidae > Psylliodes > Psylliodes chrysocephalus. The sequence goes on along the minus strand of OV651818.1, from coordinate 54,160,879 downwards.
GAACAAGAATTTTAACAAGCATTAGAAAATATTTACTATAATTATAAGAAAAGGTTAGTAAAATATGCAAAACTTATTTGCGAAGTCTAAAAGGATGTAATTATCTACTAAAAATATTCATTTTGTAAATACGACCTTTTATCTTATCAGGACAAACTTTTATGTTCCATTTAGGTTTTGTAGTTATAAAATATTTTTTTTTTAATTATAGGTGGGACACCTCAGAGGACAGGTGAATTAAAAATAATTTTTAAAAATGTTTTAAGGTTGATAGGTATGAGTGAGAACCCTATTAAAAAGCAAGAACAGCCTGTTCTAATTTCAAGATTATTAATTTCTTCAATGAAACTATCCTATAATTCAGCCAAAATCAATATATTTATATCAAAGCCAATATTATCTTTTCTTGCAACAGTTCATATTATTATTGTAACAAATTTAGTTGTATTGTATTTAAGAGCGATATCCATGCAACAACTAACAGCAAATTCAGATTTAGAACACACTGACAACTTTCAGTGCATCTGAACCCACTTTGGCAACGTTGCTCTATTCCCAGACTTACGCTCCCTTCAATTTATTACTTATAAACTATAGATGATTTAAAATATTAAAAATGCCGATAAATCGCAGGTCCGGTCTAACAAAGAGTATTTCTGTTTTGTTTTCTCGTTTAAAATATTTTTTAAAGGTATAACCTGGTGTAACATTTTCGAAAAATTTTTTTTATACCTAATTTATTTATTTACGAAATATATTTTTAAATATACATATGTACCTATTGGAACTCGGGTCTCTCGCCTGGAGACAAACTCCGTGCCCTCGCCACACTTGCCATTATAGTTCTAATACTTGTAATTAAATTAGTTTTATATGGTTTGATTAAAATTTAAGATTTGTTTATAAATTTGAACGAAATAAAAATAGAAATTCTATTACTTATCGATTATACATAAGAAATATTCATTTTTACGTATATTTTATCTCAATAATTCAAAAATATACTGACAGTTAGTTTGACTACATAAAATTTAAAAAATAATAGTAGCCGGGTGACCAATATATAATCTGATTGGTGGATTTAACTGTTTTGCAGTGTTCTTACTAGGTAGAATGAATATGAAATATATTCGTTCAGTTGAACGCAATGGAATACTTTTTTGTTTTGTAGTATGTGCGTAGATTAGCTAATATTCATGTGGGTATAGAAAAAAGCATATCCATGTGGATGTAGAAAATAGTAGTTTGTGTAACATGAGTGAATATAAATTAAATTGATTTCATATAGTTTAATTAAAATTTATTATTATTTATTTCTAAATATAGATCAAATAAAACTAGAAATGCTATTATTTATCGATTCTACACAAGTATAACTCATTTTACGCAATAGCTTATTTTTTCGTTTTGTAGTCTGTACGTACATACGCTATCCATTTGGGTGTAGAAAAAATTGTTTTCTAGTACTAAAAATATTTAAAAATAACATTGAGTAAAATGATTTATTATTAGTAAAAGAAGGAATAAAAATAATCATTTTTATTGACTATTTCTACTCGGATTTCTACTCAAATTTCTAATATCTAAACCTCTAGTGAAACGTGGATCTAAGATCTCGGGTAGTATACAATCTAAATAAAATTGCTTTAGTTTGTTTTCCATATACACCAAAATCTATCATCTTTTTAATTTTTTCTACTAACATACTTAAAGGTATTAAAATAAATAAAAAAAAAAAACAAATATTTTGTTTAGTTACGTTAAGTTGTCCCTGAACAATTATTGCATTTTCGCATTATCATTAATAATTGCAAATTTTATTATGTTGTCAACCATTGCTTTTTTCGGAGTCAGTTTTGAAGCAGTGGCAGGATATTTAATTTCGATAATACTGTCTGTTCCTAATAAACCGTCGGAACCTAAAAAACCATATTCAGAATCCACAAATAAACCACATTTATTGGATATCCGCTTTAAATTTGTAAATATTGCTTTAAAGCTAAAGGTTTTTTTTTCTATTCAATACTTAGTATATTAATTTCCCATATATTTTAACTTTAATGCTTAGAAGGGGTGCTAATGTTTGTCTTTTTCTAAGTAATCTAGCACGATATTTTATAGATTTCCGTCGAAACGGAAATATAATTTTCGGCATGTCCGAAAGTTTTCCCATTTTTACCACAAATTATTATAACTCAGCTTATACATAAAAGTTCATATAAACACATTGACTAAATACGAAACAAAAACACCTACACTTGAACTAAAAAGAATAAAGTTTTTTATTATTTTATTTTTATCCCAATTTTCCGGTACTGCATGCACCGCCAATGTCCGCCGCCTTGTTGCCAAATCAATTAATATGGATTGGAATCTTGACAGATTTTCTCAGATTTCCTAATTCAAGGTATTCAAAAAATATACGCTTTGGACAAAAAAGTGTATTGGAAAGAATTAGCTGATTTTTATATAACAATTCCCGGTAAAGACTCCTTTTTGCAATAATTTTCATAATTTGTATAGAAATAATTAAAAAATTAGTTTTTCTGAATTCGGGCTCTACAGCGGAGTTCTCTATCATTTGCTTAGTAGGTATACCAAATTTTATAAAAAAATATTTAAAACTGAGAAAGAGAACCTTGAAGTCGTTTTAAGCCTGTTTCTAAACATGGATATCGCTCTTAAGAACAAGTTATCGAATATAAATAAAGTATATTTAAAACAAGTGTAAGACTATTTCATTTAAGATGTACATAATACTGCAATTGAGCAATAGATACTCTTCATTTAATTAGAGGTATTTTGGTTAGGGCAAGTTGATTCTAATCTTGAAGCAAGGCTTATTAGCTATTGTTGAACAAGTATTACTAGAATTTCAAATCGAGACGAGTTTTACTTGCGGATATACAAACACAACAAAGCATTGAAATAAGACCATTCCTCTTGAATATAGTACACCTTTTTTTCTGTGTAGTTTTAGACCAGCTGTTTGTTGTCATTTTTGTCATCTTGCAGTTCTTAACTTTTCCATTTTATGTCTTGACAAATTATATTTTACTTGGGTCAGTTTCATATTCTTAGGCTCACTCTGTAGAAGATATTATTCTATTCAAATTTTTATAGTTAAATTTTGATTTTAAGATATATTTACGAGGGCTGTTCTCCTTCCGCCAAGCTTTTCTAATAAACGATGATATTTTACAACAAATTTTGTTTGACATTTAATTATTTAGTCCGAATAAGAGATGAGTGCAGTAAAAGTGGGTATATATAGGGTGTTTCATTTTTGAGCAACTTTTTTTTTCAACTATAAAACAGGCTTAAAACTTTCAGGAAGGTGAAAAAAGAAGCCTCTAAAAATTTGAGCTCTTAATATTATCATTTAGTGGTGCCTGTTCCTAACTTTCCATTTTCCATCTAAATAACATGGAAAAAAAATTCTTTTTTCTTATTTTTGTAGCTTGACATTTGAGCATTGTAAAAATAAAGTGAAACATTATTTTGGTAGGAAATTGAACGCTCTACAAAAAGTTCTAATATATATATTTTTTTCATAGAGTAAGCCGTTCTGAAGATATTCAAACTTAAAGTTGCAAATGTATGAAATTAGGACTTTTATTTTATTAAACTAATACTGATGACTTCTTTTATGTCTTAAAAATTATTTTTAATCAGAAAACTAGTTTTTGTGCGCTAATCTTTTTAGAAAGCTAAAATAAAAAAAATACATCTTAGATATTATTTGATTAACTGTTAAGCAAAAGTAATTATGAATTTGGTTTAGTAAAATTATTATTTTATAGATTAAAAAAATCTTTTTAACAATTAGCATACTAAAATTTTGAAACTAATAGATATTTTAATGTCTTATCAGAATTAAATGATGTAACTATATTTGTTGAAGTTTTTTTATTACAATTTGGATATTTTCGTCGGTGCTCCTTTATCACTTGTAATAAATATTAAAATTGTTCCTCATCTTTAGTTAGGCATCTATTATATTCTACTACTAATGCGACGCCATGTCCTGCAACATCTTTCAATTTTTCGAAAAACTCCAAATTCTCTTGATAACTTTCATTATCTGGCCAAATTAGGACATCTGCACCCAGAAAGTCGTACGGCAAATCAAATTTGTCAAAAAGTTTTAATGATTGTTTTGAAACAAAGTCACTCATATTTTTGTTTAAAAATATTTCTGGTGAATTTTTGTCTTCTGTGCGTCGTTATTTTCTTTTTATATGAAAATAATGATGTTTTCTTGAAAACAATTTTTAAGACATAAAAAATTCATCAGTTTAATAAAATAAAAGTCCTAATTTCATACATTTGCAACTTTTTTGAATATCTTTAGAACGGCTCACTCTATGAAAAAAAAATATTAGAACTTTTTGTAGAGCGTTTAATTTCCTACCAAAATAATGTTTCACTTTATTTTATTTTTACAATGCTCAAATATCAAGCTACAAAAATAAGAAAAAAGAAAAAAAAAATGTCCATGTTATTTAGATGAAAAATGGAAAGTTAAGAACAGGCACCACTAAATGATATTATTAAGAGCTCAAAATTTTAGAGGCTTCTTTTTTCACCTTCCTGAAAGTTTTTAGCCTGTTTTTTAGTTGAAAAAAAAAAGTTGCTTAAAAATGACACACCCTAGATATAACGTCACTTACCGTAGGCCTTATTTTGCAAAACAAGCCTACTCAAAATAACGCGTATTAAAAGAGCTTCAGTCAAAACAGCGCCAGAACGAAGCGGCCCCTTAATAAAATAGCGCCTTTTTAAATAGTGCGTATTGAAACATCAGTCCAAAATGGTTGTGTCACAAAATACCATTAAACGAAATAGTGCTATTGTTTTTATATAAATTGAATTAAAAGAAACTAATGTACTTAACCTGTGCGGCCCGGAGCCATTTAAAATTAAATGATTGCTCACGCACAGGTTAGGCATATTAGTGATTTTTTTAACTTTCTCATTTTATATATATTTTTTGCGAATCAATCTGCGACGACTTCATGCCGCACAGGTTAGATACATTAGTTTAGTTTTTTTGTTAATTTTTTGGCCCTATTTTGAGTGAGGCTATTTTAAAAAAGCGCTGTTTCGTTCTTGAGCTCTTTTGACTAAGCTCTTTTGAGCGCCTAAACGAAATAGCGTACTTCGTTTAGACGCTCCTTTGATACCCGCTATTTCGTTCAGGTGCTCTTTTGATATGCACTATTTTGTTCAGCGCTATTTCATAGCCATAGTGTTGTGTTATCAAGTGTGCTAATTACATGATAATATAGGGGGTAACGACATAGTGAGATATGTTTAAAATTGTCAAATAAATCTATTAACAATTAAATTGTCTGAGCTAAATTTTAGATGATGCATCTAAATTTATTTTCGAATAATTAATTTTCCATCATTTGTTATTTCATTATTTATTATTTTGATCACTAACTTTTAGATATTTCGATATTCGATATTTTGAATTATCGATCATATGTTATTCGATCTTTTGTTTACGATCATATGGTTTCGATCAGATGCTTTTCGAACAATTGTCCGGCACCCAAATGCATTGATTGTGGAGGAGAATTATATATAATTGTTTTTTTTTTTTTGTAAATAAACTGTATATTACTTTAGTAGGCTCAACAAAAAGAACAGCCCTCATATTAAAGTTTAAATTTTTCTCAGACACATGCAGTACCTATTTTTTTATGAATGCATAATACATTTTTTAATAATAAATGTAAATTTTTCTATAAAACATCAATTCTATTCTATTACAGCTACCTACAATGTACAACCTAACCCAAAACTTAATAACCGATAAAACAAAAAATGAAGGGAGAAATTTTTTATAAAATTATACCATCATTAACGTAAAATTCCGTTAAAGAAATAATTTTTTTATTTCTCCGTGCCCGTTCAAACAATAAGAAAACGTTGGAATAATTTGTAGGAGAAAAAAGACATTACCAACATTACGTTTTTTTTAGTTTGTGGATGTCCTGAATACGTAGCACATGCCTTCCGGGTGTCATTTTGATATTATGAGAATTAAAACTAACGTATTTATACAAGGCGGCTCACATTAAGTGTCAAAATTTTAAAATTAAATTAGGTGCAAAATAAAAATCGGTACTAAGTTGCGATTGTAAAATAGTTTTAAATAGTTTTAACCAGTATCAAGACCTGTTTGCAGAATAGTATTTAATTATTTACTGACAAAAATTGGCAGCTATTCGCAAACTAGAACAAATTCAACAGCATGTCTCAACATAACAGGAGCCATGAGAACCACACCGTCTCACTTCTCTTGATATTAACATTAAGGAGGTTGCTCTGATGACAATGAGACACCTCCGCACGGTTGGAATAAAACCTGGTGTAGGATATGGAGAGGCAAGACGTAGTTTTCGACAGGAGGTGCTCGATACGTTCCCACTGCTTCAAGCGCACATGGACTCCATTTCACCGATATATATCTTCCTTAAGCCATATAAAAATAGAACAAATAGAAGAGCCGGAAGTGGAAGGTACAATTCATATCTACACCGACAGTTCTAAATTAATACAAGGCTCAGAATGTGGAATATACTCCACCTTAAACCTAAACATAAAATGGGCTGTAACAAAAGATAACCGTACTGCTGAATCACTGGCCAAGAAAGCAGCCAACCAAATACTGTTTGGACGTGGTCCTTCTATTGGTCTGACAAACTCAGTAATGATAGACACAATAAAGAACATTCCCTTGTGAAATTCAAGGAAACATGCCATGAAACAAGAAACTGCACACTTGCCAGGGAGCTTTTTAGTTATCCTGACAACTTTACAACAAACAAATACTTGACTATGACTAGACAGAATCTGCGCTTGGTCACAGACATTCTGACTAGTCATAGTGGTCATTGCCAAGTACGGAAGCATCTCCATATCATGTAGTTTTCAGAATCCGCACTCTGCAGGGAGGGGGCGAACAAGAAAATGATACCATCGGGCATATCCTCTACTGTTGCCCGACGCTCTTATTTATTATAAGATTTGTGTTCGACAAGTATCGGCTAACACCGGCCGATATAAAAGAAGCATATCTTGGCGCCGTTGTTAACTACAATCAATCTGTAGGCTGGCTCATGAGCTAGGAGGTGCCTATTATCTCAGTAGAATGCACAATAGGCCTAGTGAGGCACAAGTGCTATGGGGTAACCCACCTTCCACACGTTACAGATACAAACATCTACAGAACGTGGGTCAATTCTAATAAATTGTAAATTCGAAAGGGTTTGTCTGATTTTAAAAAATATATGCTCTATGTATTCATCTAATTTTCTTTACTTCAAACTTAAATATTATGTTTTCTCTTATTGCAGTGTACTTTATTGACATTAAGATTTTTGGCCAAGAGCTCTTAAACATTATGTATATGTTTTCGAATTTCTAATAAATCATTCAACACACTTCAAAAATACAAATTTTCTTTCTTACATTTTTAAAGCCTGAATTCGAATATACAAAAAATAACCACTACAAAGATTGTTGTTTTATACACCCTCTATTGAATTTCGTTTACAACACTTAAAAATAATCTTCGTATTTTTTAAATAATAGGACACCCTGTAAACAAGTTCTTTGAACGACCCAAGACCGTTACAATGAGAGCAAATTATAGAGTTAGAGAATCGCTGTCGACAGAAGCGAATAGCTTAATAAATTGTTAGAGAATTTAATCAATAAAGTAGCGGTGTATAACTTTTTTATGGGTTACTTTTATGGTTGTTATTATTTACTGCTTGGCTGCACAGAAGCTGGGGATATGGGATGGTTTTGATAAGAGTATATCTTCGAGACTTTAAACCATGCGGAGCGGAAGAATGCGAAAAATTTTATTGCTAGAATGTAGTTCGAGATAGGAGGAGTAGTTAGAGGTTTTCATCATTAAAAATATGTTCAGTGTGGTTTATAAGTATTATTTTATGCGGCACTGATCTAATATTAAATGCAATGCGCGCTTAAGTGGATATTCCGAATTTTTTAAATTGTATTTTCTTAAAAGATATTTTGAATTTATCTAAGCTCACATTTACTAGTCCTAAACTCTGCACTCCTTATTTCAAACTTCACATGCTTATTACTGAGGCCCTTCCTTCGGAGTCCGAAAATGCAAAAAAAAAAATTTTCGTCTGGTTGTCTGTGTGTATGTATGCCGGCACAATATTTCTAGAACGAACCCAGACAACACATCAAATCCCAGAGATATCCACAGAATATCTTTTGTAGATATCCAATATATCCACAGGATATCATAAATATCCACTGGATCTAATATGGATATCCAAATGTCCGTCTATATCCAGGATATAGAAGATATTCTATGGATATCCAGCAAAATATCTAATAGGTACATTTAGTAGAGGTTCATAAGTAACCAATGGATATATCCTATAGATGTTTAACATATCCAGTGTACATCCATTATTATATATATTTAAGATATCGAAAATTATATGTCTATAGGGTGTCATTAATTTTTTTTTTGAAAGATAAGTATTGTTCCACTTTTAAAAAAAAATTTAGTGAATCATTAAATACGGCATATAATTTTCGATATCTTAAATATATCAAATAATGGATGTACATTGGATATGTTAAACACCTATAGGATATATTCATTGGTTACTTATGAACCTCTACTAAAGTTACCTATTAGATATTTTGCTGGATATCCATAGAATATCTTCTATACTGTACTGCATAATCTAAAGAAAATCAGCATTTCAGTAGCATATCAAAACTCCCTGTATTTTTAATTTGGTATATAACATACAAAGTTTACTATTCTAGTGTTAACTATTTTTGATGCTACACAGTATAGGTATAGCATGTAGAGTATCAACATTTTATTTTTACAATTAAATATTATACACCATACCTAAAAAACCACCAAAATATCATTGAATATGTGAAGTAAGTTTTAAACTGAATACATCGCACGAGTTATCTAATATAAGCATCTTACAAATAAATCTTATTCTTTATTGTTGTTGTATTAAGTATAGTTAGGTAAAACAAAGACAAATATTATGAGCAAGCTAAATATATTTAAAAAAAGTAAACTATTGTGTAAACATACTATTTATTATATTAAATAACATATTACATTATACTGCCATGTTAATTCAAATGGCCGTATCTGCTTTTATATGAACGTGAGAAAAATCGATTTTTCAAGAAAACTCACTTTACGCCCAAATTTCTAAACGTTAAATCTCGGATTTTATAGAATATGTATCCATGAAAATTATAGAGATAAACAAAAAATTTATTGTTGTCAGGCGTAGTGGTCGTATCTTTATTTCAAGGAAAATTGCAGTTACGACCATTTGAATTAACACGGCAGTATATTGGCGCCGCAAAAAAGACGCTCTGTTGTAGAATTCCTCAAAAAGTGAAACTATATTTTAAATCAAGTTATACAAAACGAAAATGAAGTCTGCAAAAACCTTTTGTACAGAGTGTCACTTATAAAATATATAATTTAAAAGGGCTGGATCTGTGTATACAGTATATGTCCCCCTAAGTTGGAATCATATGGAAAACTTTTTTATTATTAATTTTAGGAAAAAAGTTATTCTTCATAAAAGTTCTGCATTATCTAAAACCTAGAATACAGTCATCAAATATCAAATTTTTTCAGTGGTATACGAGGTTTGTCAAAAAATGAGTTTTACTCAAGAGTAAAGTACCTTTATTCTTTATACGACTGATAAAATTTGATATTTGATGGTTGTATTTTAGGTTTTAGACCATGCTCGACTTTTTATCCTAAAATTAGTAATAAAAAAGATTTTAATTTGCCGCCAATTTACGTAGACAGTTGGTGGCACAAATATGATTTTTGTAAGTCAATAAGACTATCCGAGAGTCCAAAAGCAGACAGTTTTTTTACTAAAATTCCAAGTCTGTCAAATGCTTTAGTCATATCTGTATAAATAACATCAGTCTGAATACGTTTATCGATATTTTCTGCTATATGCTGAGTAATGACTGAGAGATTCGTTACTGTTGATCGACCTTCCACAAATCCATGTTGTTGAGTGGCTAACGCACTACTTATATGTTGATCAATACTGCGTTCCAGTAATATTTGTAATTCTTTACAAAAATTGCAAATAATAGAAATATGTCGATAGTTGTTAAGGTCAGTTCGATTTCCATTTTTAAAAATCGGACATACTTTAGAGCTCTTCCACATGGACGCAATAGTACTAGAACTGATCAGGATTGTCACAGGATAAGCCAATACTTGGGTACAATCTTTCAAAATGAATACAGGAATATGGTCGGGTCCCGTAGTACGCTTAGGTTTTGAAGATTTTAATGCGTTAAGTACCTGGCTTTCGTCAAAGCTGTCAATATTTAAACAAATTAATTGAAGTTCATTCACATCAACATGAGAAACTTTAGAATGAACGTAGGACTTGAAAAAGATCAGCAAAACTATTTAGTATGTCAGCAGGATTATCCAGTGTATTATTTTCATAGGTCATGTTATTAGCAACTTTACTAGAACTTTTTCTACTGTTGACGTAGGCCCAAAACATATTAGAGTTAATAGATATATCATTCTCTGCTTTTAAAAGATAATTTTCATGTGTTGTTTTAATCGCAATTTTAACTTCAGCTTTTATGCGCTTAAATTTTTCGAAAGCCCTGATATTATTGTCTTTTTTATATTGATGCCAAAATTTTGATTTTTCTCTTATTTTTTTAATGATACTGGGATTAAACCAAGGAGGATATATTATATTATACAACTTGTTATAAAAATATGTACAGGTATCATCGGCACTATAAAAGCTTTCTAAAAAAGTCCAGTCAATATTTGATATCATATTATACATAAGTGGAAAATTTGCCTTACGAAAATTTTAACAATTTGTATAATAAGATTCTAGGTTATTTTTGTTGTCAAGTTTATACATTAATTCACAACTGATATCTAAAGCTAGATGATGGTTATCTTCGGTTACTAAGGGATCTAAGGATTTCTAAACAATACAGCGGCCGTTGTAAAATACCAAATCTAAAAGTTTATTAAATTTATTAAAAATAAAATTATTTTGTGTTAGATCTGTGACATCAACGAAATTATCTAAAACAGTTAGCTTATAGCTAGTTTGTGGGATAGAAAGAGATAAAACGTAGTCGGCGATATTAAAATCACCAAGGATTAGTAGTGCAGGGCATAGTGGCGCATTCGTTTGCAAAATTGTTTTAATTCGTAATTTTTGTTTTTTAAATGTCCGGAAGGCTTGCCTAATTATAAAAGTGTAAGATGACACTCGTTATTTGTTGATATTATTGTTTAAACAACGAAAAATTTGCATTTTTAGCAATGAATTAATTTTTTTTATATTCTTTAGGATATTTCGAATAAAAAAGTCCTTACGCCCATTATCGTATCTTCAACCCTTTTATTGTTATGAATTTTTTAAAATCCAAAATTGACGAAACTTCTAATTTTCTTAAATGAAATAATATACCTACCTTAAAATTTAAAATGCTATAATTTTAAATTTTTTACTGAATATTCAAATTATAATAAACAAAATAACCTAAATAAATTTTCAAAATTTTGTTTGTTGTTATGTTTTTTTTACGTTATAACAAATAAATTTCCTGTTTTTAGTGCCCGATCATACACTGACTTATCTACCTGTACAATAGCTTGAAATATATTAGGATTTTTTTTTTAGATTTTTACAATTTTAACGTCAGAATTTTCAGAAATAATGTTTGTGTTACATGTAACAAGATAATTATAAAGATCTTCCGTTGAGTAGTTAACGGTCATGTACAACGATACGTATTTTTTGAAAAATTACACCGATTTCTCTGATACTGAATCCGCTTGATCTTTTTTCTTGAACAATAGTCTTCAACTTTTCATTATCTGACTTGGTTTTGCAGGATTCCTCCGTTTTAACTTTTGTAAGCTGCAGGTTATCTTCACAGGGATTGACATGATATAGAATATCTGCCTTAGTTTGATAATGCGACTGACTGGTGTTCTTTGGATGAATTAAGATGATTGGATGCGACTTATCTTTAAAAATATCGAAGTATTTTAGTTGAGATGCGGCTGTTTCAGATTCGGAAATTTTGACAACATCTGATTTCATCTAGTTTATTTGTTCCTTCATTGAAGCTAGAGCATCGCACAATTTAGTTTCAATAATATTTTGCACGCCAGTAGGGTTGAGAAAAATAGTTTTTAACACAGTTGGAGCATTTCCAGGACAACCCCGGTATTGCAATTAATAACTGTACGATATCTGTCGTTTTTGTAACACAGATAGCATGGTAATCTTTTTTGCAACCATCGCAAGCGATACCGGGCCGATATCTTGCTGATCACATTTAAACATGAGGTACAATTAACCATAATGATTTTTTTTGTTCCATACCTGTTATCAACAATTTCACATTAAACAAAAGATATACATAGCACAGGGCACTTCTGAGAATTTTGGAATTTTTACTTAACGTTTACTAGCAAAAAGTAGTAAACATTCAGATACGACGTGAAACGTGCCACCTTCTTTACAATAAAATGGTTAGAATAGAACGGGAGAACATAAATTTCCCAATATCGGGAATCTTCAAAGAAGGGAGAAAGGAAAATGAAAGATGGAGATGTAAGACCTGTGTAGTCAACTGTACTAGCGGTGTGTACCTAGAATGGCTTAGCAACCTCTCCATAAGTCTTCTTTCCACTGAAATCAATAGACAGTCTCGTCTCGTACTTACACATGTATTGTGCGATGTATGTGAAACTCTTACGATCCAGCAGAAGATAGCGGTTTAGGAGTTGCAAAAGAGGAACAAGCATATGGAGTAAGAAAAAAGAAACTGGTTTAAGGTTGGAATAATTCTAAAATTAGTGTTGTCAAAACCAAAAGATATTAAACGTTTCTTTCCCATATTCCGGTATTCCTTTATAGTTCACTTATTGTATATTATAGCTAGTGACAAATTTGGCCACGTGGGATACGCGTATTGTTGAACACTCACTCCACCACACCCACCACACTCAAATTCGCCTTGATAATCAGACACCAAAAGGACGACGCTTCAAACTTATTTGCCACTCCAAGTCGCTAAACTCTTTTAAATATAGATGCTGATTTTGTTACAGAAAACATTTTTGATAGGCTTGTTTTATAAATACTTAATTATTTAAATGGTATTTAAGATACATATTTGCCTGAGCATTTCCATGTTTAAATAGACAAATTATATGATGCGGCATTAATTTACTGTAATAAAAAAAAATTATTATAAGATAAATTGCATTTTATTTCAAATTTGAAATTAATGCAAAAATCTAATGAAGTAAAATCAAATAAAAATATAAATTGATAAAATATTTTATTAGTTTGAAATCATAAAACAGTCAAAATGGTTGTTTCATGATTTGAAACTAGTAAAAAAAAAAACAATTTATATTTTTGTTTGATATTCTGCGTTACATTTATGCCCAACTAGCAGAAAGTTTAATTTCAAAAAGCCCGCCTAAGGCGGCCATATTTGATTTAGTACCACTCCAATTTGATAGATGGCAGATCTCGCTTCACAATTTTACCATTGAGTTTTCCATCTAGAAGCTCTGCTTCTGGGGTTAAAAATTCACTCGTATGGAGGTGAATAGGGAGAGTATTATTCTACAAAAAATAGAAATGAGTTAGATAAAAAAGATGGGCTATAAAGGAAGGAAATGGTGATGACTGAGAAGAAAATAATATTTTGAAATAAAATAAACAATTCAGGCCAGATATTTACACGTAAGAGCCGTAAGCAAAATACGTTATATTTCGAATACTTCGAGCAGTGTATTTTACATTTACGATCTATATCACAAAAAGAGTAGGTACTTGTAATTACATGATAATAAAAAAATTGAGAATGTGAATTACCTCTATGATATTTATCCGTTATTTCGTTTCATTACTTTTTAAATAATAATAAAAAAAAATGAATAAAATGTAACTTTATAATGGCTGACAAAAATGCACTTTATCATTTTTGCCACATAAGGGTACTTTATAAACTGCAACTGTATTTTATATCGTACGTCCTGACATAGTTGATATTCTTTGAGGTCTCAACTCGATGTTGAGGAATGACCATGGCATATAAGTTATCTATGCTTTAAACCAGTTCGAGTTTTACTTTCTTTTTATTAAAATAACTGATGCGATCGCGATGGCACTGATGCTTTTATGTATAGAAATATATACATGGTGACACACCGAAAACTTCCCATCCTGAATATGTCCCTTCCGGTAAATAATATAACAAATCGCAAAAGCCCGTCCATTTTATTTTCAAGGGGGGACGCCTAAAATGAAAACTTTTAGCAGTCGTGGCTCCACCCTCTAAGAGGGGTAGATGTTACCCTTTAAATATTAAATGGGAAAGACAATCAAGTGGCATCATTTTAAAGGGCATTTAATTATCTTTTCAATGGTACCTTAATTTATTATCTTTTGACTAGTAGTTTCCGAAAAATTGCGTTTCAAAGTTACAGAAGTTGAAATGTGCCTGCACTGAGATTCTCGGTTTTATGTCAGTATTTAAATAACAACTATTGTATTGGGTATTCTTTTAGCAGAAATGGTTAGAAAATTAGGTGGCACCAAACTTTTACATTTAAAAGTAATCTAGTAGTCAAATTTCGATGGCAATTAGATTGCATTTATCAAATAATGGTGTTTTTTTAATTCTTATCGTTGAAATTACACAGATGGCCTATCTTTTTTGCTATTTATATTTTTTTAAACTTTAAAATAGCTGCTTTTTGTCAAGTAAAATAATTTTTTAGCAAATTTTGACCATTTAGAGATTATAAGAGATTATATAATTTTGGACCATGGTAAAAGTATTAATTTTGGACCATGGTAAAAGTATGAATTTTGGGTGATTGATTTTTTAAAGGCTTCAGTTCTTATATTTAAGTTTGTTGCGGATCTAGTTTTTGTATAATATTGGGGTGTTTTATCTTGTTCATTAAGCATTGGTAGATGAAGTGATTTTGTATATTAAAAAGTTCTGTTTCTTTATATAGTAGTGCAGTTGAGAACATGTTGTTTTTTTGAAAAATTATCTTTATTAGGAGGTTTTGTGCTACTTGTAATGTGTTTAGTGTTGTTTTATATGCTCCACCCCAAATAGTTATGCAGTATTTTATTATAGACTCTGCTAATGATGTATATAATATAACTAGATTTTTTTTTTGAAAGAATTTCTCTAAGTTGATAAAATTTATGCATTAATACTCTTATTCTTTTTGCTACATATGTAATATGTTCCGTCCATTTTAGGTGCTGATCTACGATCACTCCGAGATATTTAATTGATGTAGTTTTCTCCAAATTTTCACAATCGCATGTGTTATTATGTTGAGGACATGTTGGACAGTGTAATTTTATGTTTATATTATTTGGCTGATCTACTATTGTTGGTGAAAAAGTAATATATTTAGTTTTTTTAATATTTAGAGTTAATAAATTATGGTTGAGCCATATATGTAACCTATTTAGTTCTGTTTCTGCAGTTTGTGTTACATTTTCCCAATTTTCCCCAGAAAATATTATAGCTGTATCATCGGCATAGCACACTAGTTGTCCTTTGAAATTTGAAATTTGCGTGGTACTATTCATATATATATATATATATATATATATATATTACGAATAAAATCGGCCCTAACACTGTTCCTTGTGGAACACCTGTTTCTACTTATAAATACTAAATACTAAATAAATATCAAAAGAAGTATACATTTTTAAATAATTTGACATTTAAGAGCCATTCACACATCACAGTTGACATCTTGATACTTGACAGGCACAGCCAAGCATTATTCTGATTTTTGCCAAATAAAATGGCCGGTTAATTATTCTATGGGGTTGCGACAGAGAACCAATAAATTTGATGAAGGTGTTTTTGTGGCTAGGGGCAAAATAGTAGTACGCTTTTAAGTTAGCACTACCATAAAAAAGTAATTTTTAAGAAATTGCTTATATATTTTTCATAAATTGGCAGGCTTGGCTACTAATTTCGAATAAAAATAGCCTCCAAAATGGCTATGATTGCAAGTATGAAGGTCGCAACCTGCCTTAGAAATTTCACCTTTACTATCAACAGCTGTTGTTTGACAGGTCGTTAGAGAATGTTTGCAATTTATAGAATTTTAAGAATGTTAGGAATGTTGACTTAGAAATAATTGAAATTCCTAAAATTGTAACATAAGAAATTCATATGCTGATTTTAAGAAAATTGATTATAAAGTAGTTAGGATGAACCGAAAATTCTGAAAATCAATAGGGTTCTAAGTTGGAAGTAATTATTCAAGAAAATCAAAACCGCAAGTCAATCAGAACTTTCGTTCTAGAGTTATCGTGCCGGCATACATACATACATACCTACATACATAGATACATACATACATACATACATACAGACGACCAGACGAAATTTTTTTTTTGCAGTTTCGGACTCAGAATGATCGGAAACATGAAAAAAAGTTTTAAGAAATGGGAGTAAGAAATTTTTTTTCGTCTGCACGAATGCAATACTGAGGCGCCATAGGAAGGGCCTCAGTAATACAAATATACAAAGTAGAAAATTATTTTTGTTATTAAGTTATTAAAACTAAAATTTAGACTGTATATAAATTTTTTCTTCTAATTTTGACGTGTACAGTAACATTTTTTGTATTCACTGCAAGTAACAAAATTATTTACTTTATGTAACTAGTTATTTGTCTAATATATGTATTAGGGTGAAGCGAAAAAAATAATATTATTTTTTACCATATAATACCTAAGAAAAGTTGTCTCTACATAATATATTAAGCTATTTTCTGAAATATCAATTTAAAAAAAAATGTCTTCAGGGCTCTACCTCCCATCAACAATTTTAAAAAACAAAAAAAATATTTTTTTAACTTTTAATACAAACTGAGAGTTGCCTTTACTTATAGTAAACTATTTCCTAAAATTTCAATTAAAAATAAATATGTCTTCAGGACTCTACCTTTCATCAAATTGAAAATAAAATACATAAAATTCTAGTAAAAAACATAAACCAAATGCACCTATTCACAAGTGCCTGGCATCAAACTTTTACATTAATAAATAAATCACGAAACTCTTCAAACTTGTTCAATCCAGTTAAGACCATTTTATAATCGTTTATGCATGGCGAATTGTGTAGCTCAGTCGTCTTTTGATAGTCGTGGAAGTAAGATCTTTGTTTTAAGTTGTAATGAGTTTATCTGTGAAGGACTACTAAATATCCTATATTTAGTGCACCAGCGAATATACCCTCTAATGTTTTGCCAACTGTGGAAAATATCATGAAGCGATATTTACTTATTCAAAATAAACTTAAGGTTTTGAGCCCCGGTAAAGACCCTAGTATGTTAGACATTTCTCAAATTCTTGCGAATGAAATCGAAGTGATCTGGGAAAAAGCTTCAATTCCCACTAAACCCTTATTAGATATCCTAAAACTAAACGAAATGACAATTATAAGTTAAAAGTTGAGAAATATAAAGACGATTCAAAGAAATTATTCGATATTGCTGCATGTAAATGTACTTCTTTTGATACATGTGGCTGTGTTAAAAAACACAAACAGGAAGGAAGAATGAAGTTTTGCGGCATTTAGAAACAAAACTGAAACGTCCTCTGCAGTGGATGATATGTGAGCAACATATGAATGAACTGCCTCTTCGTCATATTTTTCAATATCTTGACGTAGAAACTTCAGGACCTCGTGTATACTCTGGAGCTATAGGAAAAATGTTGGATTGTTAGCCCTTTAGCAAAATTAGACGCTGCAGCTATTAAGAATCTTAGCACTGATCAAAAGTACTTATATGAAATGTGTCACTCAATTTCTAGAGGAAACTATTCATTAGATCTAGCAGCTCGTAATCCAGGTAAATTATCACACGCACGATGGCTTACAAGGGCAAACCGTATATTGCGTCTTTACATCGGAAGTAAATGTTCGTCTACAAATTTAAGAACAATCGCTGAAATTGTGGTAAAAGTTTATGCGCGAGTGTGGTTTGATATTAAAAGAAAACCATCTTATTGTGATGAAGGAAGACACGTCTTCAGAATGATACAGTGGTCACGCTACTTGATCAACGAATTGAAGGCAGTCATCGATCATGTTATCAAACGAAATACGTATTTTGTCATCCGAAGAACCTTCTTCTAGCAATCTTTTCTGATGATCGTCCTGCTATAATACAACTTGGCTTACGAAGAATATTGAAGGCGTGCACAAAAATATCTACAAACGTAAGGGAATTTGTTATTCCTGAATTAGATTTCAATGCCAGTAAATATTATGAGCTTATTGATTAGCAAAATTGGTCAGTTAAAGCACCACCTCTTTTAAGTACTGCAACTGAATTTTTAAAAGATACAGGAACTTGACCTGTAGATTTTTTGTCCTTTCCCTGCCATACACAGGCAGTAGAGAGGTGCGTGAAGGTTGTAACAGAAGCTTCCAATTCTGTTGTTGGCCATGACTCTAGAGATGGATTTATTCGTGCAAGGATTCATTCTAGAACCATACTACCTCGATTTAAAACTAAGGCAAAATACAATGCATGAATTTCATATACCTATTTTTTTTTGCTTGTCTATGTTATATTGTTAAGTTGTACTTGCTTTCATTTATAAACAAAACATATTTAAATTGTTTATTTTCATTTTTATTAAAATATTTTCAAAAGTGATACTATTTTATTTATTACTCCGTTTTATTAGATTATTCGGAAAAATAGGAAAATTTCAAGTAGGTAGGTATGTAGAGACCTGAAGATGACATTTTAAAACTAAAATAAAAATAGCCCGTTAATTATTCTTATATTTAGCAACTTTTTTGCACTATTAAGTTTCGAAAATAAAATAAAAAATATTTTCTTGCTGTTTCACGCCACCCTAATATGTATTAACCAGAAATAAAAGCAAAAATGCTGTAGTTTCTTTTAAATCACTGTAATTGTTCAAAATAAATATCTAGGATATGGGTACAAAAATCAAAGTTAACAATTTAATCATCAAATCGATTTTACTTTTAATATAGACATTACATGAATCAAAATAGAGAGTAATTATTATTATTCATACACCGGCGATATAGGTGTGATGTGATATAGAGCATTTTCCATGACACTAAAGAGTGCGATATCGTTTCTTTAAAGGAAAACTAATACCTATTTGTCAAGTATTTATATCTATCTTATGAAAAATATAAAAAATCCTTTGTTATATCTTTTCAACATAAAAGACGCAAACATACATACACATAATGGTTAACTTTTCTAATTACCCATCTACAGGTACACCACCTTAAAATCAAAACAGACATACAACGTACTTCCTTCGTCTCTACTATGGTGATTAAGATGTTCAAGAAGCATGAATGGCATGAACGAGGGGCACGCGACCGGTCACCGGAAATCTCCATAAAAGGAGGGGAAACACCGGAACCGTGCACTATGACTCCTCTTCTTTTTTTTTATTAAAGAAGACACAAAGACATCCGCTAGCCAGTACCGAATTTAGTCCAAATGTTATAGGGAGAACATTATATAAAATATTTTAACTGTGTAAATTAGCTTGAATTTTTGATAACATGTAGTTTACAAAATCACATTTATAAAATAAGGGACAGTTGTATCAGTTAGAACATTTATTATTTATCAACTATCTTTTCACATCAATAAAGTTATTTATTATTTGCTAATTATTTTAAAATATACCCACAATTACATTGTTAATTTCTTCAAGTAGAATTTAATAAAATCGCTGATTGGTGTACAAATAATAAACTTTTCCTAAATTTAAAGAAATTTAAAAACATTTCAAATTTTTCCTTCAGTCATTCACTCATTTTATAATAAAATGATCAGATAAATAACTTATTATCTTTAACGAGGTTCACGCAGATGCCCGATCTTGACGTTGCATTTGATTATTGTTTGCAATTTGTAGATCACATTAATAATATACCGTAAAACGGGGTTACTTTGGCACTTCGGCCTTCTTTGGCAGTTTGGTCATATATAATTAAAACAAAAATTTTATATATATATATATATATATATATATATATATATATATATATATATATATATATATTTTTACGGTTTTTTCAGTTGTTCTCTTTTAATGTGACTAACCATGCCTAGAAACTCTCAGAAAAATGTGGGTGGCGTGCCTACAGAAACATTACCGAAGCTGACCTTGAAAAAGCGTTGGCTGTCTTTAGAAATGGAATGAGTCAGGCAAAGGCCAGTAGACGGTTCAAAATATCTCTGGAGACCCTTTAAAATAAGTTGAAGGGCGAGCATACGCGCCCTCCAGGTCATCCGACGGTATTTACACCTGCGGAAAAGTAATTACTGACAAAGACATTAGTGACAGTTAGCAATTGGGGATTTCCTTTTACCAAAACCGAAATTCGCGATTTAATCCACAAATACTTAGAAAGGAAAGAGCGTAATGTTAAGAAGTTTAAAGACAATGTTCCTGGACACGATTTTCTTGAAAACTTCATAATCCTGAATAATCTGAAAGTCCGTTTGGCTGCAAACATAAAGCGGACACGTGCGGCGGTAGGGCCGAATCAAAATGACCAAAATGACCCTGGAGCCAAAAACGTCATTGTTCCAAGGGGAACAGTATAATGGTGTGTGGAAACGCTGCAGGAGATTTATTACCCCCTATGGTGGTGTACAAGGCAGGCAATCTTTATGAAGGTTGGACAGAAGGGGGCCCTCCTGGAATAGTCTATAGTTACACACCTAGCGGCTAGTTCGATATGGATCAATTTGAAAAGTGGTTTTTCCAAATTTTATTGCCCAAAACTAAAATTAAAGAAATTGAAAATCCTGGGAAAAAAATTGTTGTTAGGGACAATTTAGCCTCTTATTTTTCACCCACTGTCATTGAAGCTTGTGAGAAGAACAATATCTACATTGCTTCCCAACAGCACCCACCTTATGTAACCAGTAGATGTGGCAGTGTTTGCCCCGTTAAAAAAAAGTGGCGTCACATTCTAGACAAATGTCGCAGTAAAACCAAATCAACTTCCTCCATTCCAAAAGAATATTTTCCTGCCCTCCTAAATCGATTGTGGGTTGCAGTTCAACAATTTAAAATCTGGATTTAGGGCCATAGGGCTCTATCCTCTCAATCATCAAGAAGTTCTGAAGAGAATTCCAGACATGCAAATACAAGGCGATAACGAAAATGCCCAAGCTGCTATCTATCCTAAATGACAGCTTGACTGATCTGTTTCAAGATCTGCTCGGTTCAAATAAGGAAAAGTTCGCTCGATTGCGTGGCAAGAAAATAAAGCCCGGTAAACAACTTAAGATAGTTGCTCCTCAATCAGATGAACCAGTTGCTGTCCCTTCAGGGACCTAGAAAAACATTTCAAACATTAGCGACGATCATAGAGACGACAAACCATTTACAAATTTAGTTGCAGTTCCTACAAAAAAAGCAATAAGAAAGCAAGCAGAAAGGGCTGTTAAAAGTACAGAGGACGTCTGCGCAGCTTACTTCAGAAATAGGGAGAATTATACAGGGCCTGATTGGATTTGTTGCAAGAAATGCAAACAATCGAATTGTGGCTTTTGAAATGAGGCGAGCACGAACCCATTTTATGAATTTGCCCTCTGTACAAACGAAGATTTTGACAGTGATGACCCTTTAAAAGTTGGGGATTTTTCTTTGTAAAAGACTTCATATGTGTTGAATATTTAGTTTTTTATGTTCCTTATTTTTGTTCAGAAATAATTTTTTAGTTTGTTCTTTTATAATGGCTTTATACAGCTTCTACATTGGCGCAAAAAAGATTTGCATGTGCTGCCAAAGTATCCCCAAAAAATTGCCTACTTTGGCACCCCACAAACAATTTTTTTTCCAACACGCGGTTCATGAAAACGAAATATATTTGGGTTATCCATTCTCAATTGGGCACAAGGCACGATACAATTTTAAGAAGTTTGATTTTCCAATCTGTTTCTCACTTAAAGTTCCAAAATAGGTCAGAACCTGCTTCAGTTTTGTAAATCGTTAGGATTTATTATAAAAAATTGTATATTATTTTCCAGCGAAATTGCTCCAAAAACGTTATTTTTCACACTTACTAAAACAGAAACTTGAACACGCATTGATTTTTTGGAATTAATAGTATTAACATCAAGTGCGGAAGAAGTTGCAACGCAAATTTCTTAAATTTTTATCTGGTAGGCTTAACAAAAGGTATTGGCCAATTTATTTTGGTACATCTGTTCAATGTTCATTTCTTACAACTTACTCTCTTGCTTTCTTTCTATATTACGATGATCAATTTTTTATCGCCTTATTTCAAATTTATTATTTTGAAGTAAAAAAATTTAGTCGTATTATATAAAAATCCAGCAATTAATAAAAACTTTAATTATTCTAGAACGGTTTTTAAGAAAATGAAACAATAATAATGACTTGTTTTAGTACAGTGAACTCAATATGAGAATAACATTTTTTGGTTTGATTCGTTATTTATTTACCAGTGTAGCCTGTATTTAGCACGAATTGTCAAAGTGTTAAAAATATCTGTCTGCAACGCTTTACTTCATTCTTAACAGTAAAATAACTGCCCCTGAGTCATTTCTTTAACGGAAATCAATTGGGACCAAATCTGGTGTTTGGTGTCTTATGCAACTGAAACTTTAAGTGCTGTATTTTTGACATTTCAACCACCAATTTTTGAGAAAATGATAGGTGATATAAGGTAAGATGAGGCGAGGTGGTGGTACTTTTTTTTCGCAGTATCAGTCGTTATTGTTGCGATATAGAACAATGGTGAATATATTGAGTATTGATGAAAAAATCGCCGATAGTTCGGGATTTCCATATGGCTTAGAATCATTTTAATGGATACTAGACTTCCTTACACAATCCCACACTAGAATTCGCGAAAAAAATATCCGCTAAATACTTAAGATGACCAGCACAAGACCAAAAAAGTACTGGGAGGTTACCAAGCCATAGGAAAAACCTCTTCTAAGTTCAAACTGGTCCTATTAAGGTGGGAAAATGTGATAGACAAAAAGTAATAAATTTCTTATCCACAAAAAAAAAACTTATAGGCTAGACTAAGATCTCATCTCGAACTCAACTCTTCCACGCACCTAATAGCACAATTGGTCAAGAATCACTTGCGTTCCAAGAAGATGGGACAAAATTAAGAGCTGTAAAAGCTTGCCAAAGGTTCTCAATTACCTAACTGATTGACATAATCCTCTACAGATACAGATAAAAAAAAAATAATGGGCAAGGAAGAAAATGAAACCACAACTTTAAAATAAAAAAGTTTTTTAATTTAAATTTACTGTAGATTCGATTTCGTTTGGACTGTGGGCCATGCAGACTCCCCCACTTCGATCTTTTCAAATATATTGTGGATATACTTTAATCGTTGTTTAGAGTACCTTGTCTAATTTTGTCTTTTGTAGTAGAATACACAGACGAGGAAGTAGTCCTTCGGCGGAGCTGGTTTTTCTTCTCCAAGTATAAGGAATCTCGGTCTTGATAGATCTTCGCAGTAGCGCAATACGTGTTCTGCCTTTTCATCCTCATCCCGACAGATATCAGTAAACGGTCTCTTCTGCCAGACCGATGTTTTACATATGTTTGTTAGGCCAATAATGCCCTGTTAATAGACCTACTAGTACTCTAGTATTTTTACTTTTATGGCTTAGTAGATTCTCGATGAATTTTGGCGATATTCCTTTTAAGAACTCTTTGGCCTATCTCTGTCTTGGTGAATTGTTCTACCATTCCTGTTTGTGCATGTTCTGATAGCTGTCTTTGTAACACCAAAGAAGGGTTCTGGGACAATAAGAGCTCATTCTCGGGATAGTCAATCAGCCTCTTCATTGCCCTTATGTCTTCTGTGGGCTGGTAGCCAGGCTAAGGTTAGTCTATTTTGACTACCCAGCTCTGTTAGGGCAAACAAACAGTGCCATACAAGCTTTGAGGGTACCTACGTGAAACTGAGTTCTTTTAACGTCGCTTAAGTATGTGACTATAGGATAATGGTTTTTCCCAGTTTTCTTATGTCTAAATACTTCTTTTGCGTAGTGATGTATTGCTGCTATTTCTAGCTGGAATACTGTCGCATGTTTATCTAAGCTCAGTGGCTCTTTGTATATCTTGCAGCAGACACGTCCAAGGAGAATACTTTTGGGTGACATTTGTGCAGTATGTATGTGACGTACCTGGCTTTGCTTAGTCGTGTTAGGGTTGCTGTTGGAGACGTTCCCATGGCTTCTGTGGCATTCAAACATTCTTGCCTTTGAATAACGTTGATCTGTCAAATGGCCTTATGAATCTGGTATACAACCATAGAGACATTTTTGGTTGTAGTTTCCAATTTTTTTGGCACGACCTTCGACGTACGTTAAAGAATGTTGTACTTTTTTGGCTGACTTTCTGCAAGTGTTTATTCGATGTTAACCTGTGGTCAACGATAACACACAAGTGTTTCGGCTCTTGGGCCAACGTAATCTCCACTTCTTTAGTCCTGTCAATACCTGTGGTTGATTAATGTGGTTGTGCGAAAGTTTACTGTTACCCCCTACTACCTGCATCATTGGTCAACGATATTTAGAGGGTTGATGTGCACTCCGATATTGTACCTGCAATCTTGCTTTTTACGATGATCGCCAAGTCTGCAGATATTAGCCTTTTAATGAGTTCGTCTACTAGGACTGTTTAAAGGAGGGGGGCAGATCCTGCCAGCTTTAGCCGACAATGTACCTTAGCCTAGAGATAATTTTAGTATCCTTTTACTTCTAGGCTTGCTTTTATCCACTGACAAACGACTGCGGGTACCCCTTTCATTGCTAGTGCATTCATTATAGATATTATTTGGGCGTAATTAAAAGCTCCCTTTATATCTACGAAAGTTGCTACAGCTATTTCTTTATCCTATAGGAATTTTAGCAGTAGCCTATTGAGATCGTTTAGAGTCAAATTGGTTGACTTTCCTGGCTGATAGGCATAAATAAATTCACCGTTACTGTACATTTATGATTTAAAAAATCATCTATTTTTTTTTTCAAATAACATTTTCCGTTTTGCCAACTCTAACTGAGTTTATCTTATTAAAATTCGTCTTAGGTGATTAAAGGGGTAATAAACTGTATTCGCTACGCTTTAGAATACTATTAATTCGCCATTTTTACTCCTAAATGCGATACTGTTTTTCACTAACGAGAAACAAGTGAAGGAAGGTGACTTTTCGGCCCCGGTCTAGTGACCACTGCTGACCGACCGTAAGGTTAGTACGCGCACGACCGTCGATTGTTTTTTTTTGTATCCGGCATAGTTTGTTTTCTAATGAGGGAAGTGAGAATTACGTGATACAGATCGAGATTATATTTATTACTAAGTATCATAAAAAATAGTGGGTACCTATTAAATTAATTGTTATTTGCCCGTTGTAAAATTAGCGAGGCTGTAAGAAAGAAAATGTAAGCTTCAAAATTATATCAGTAAAACACGGAGTCGAGTTAAATACTTTTTGGTTTTGGAATCAATTTAATTATACTGAAAAGAAATAAATAGAGTATAATTTACTTTGATAATTGCCTATAGCCAACTAATTTGATATATAGCTATGCAAACTTACTTTTTATTTTCCGTGTAGATTGAAGTTAAATCTTATTACAGGGTGTCCCATTAGTGCGTAATTTCTCGATATATCAATTTCTGTTATAGACACACAAACAAGTTTCAAATAAAAGATATGTGGAATTGAAAAAGGCATATTTTAAAAATTTTTTAGGATATAGAAGGTATTACGTTTTTGTCTGAAAAATAAAAATGTACGTCTTTTTTAATGGAATGGTCTGGTGATAGTATATTATTTAACCTTAGAATATTTTATAAAAATATTACATGGTTGACAAGCAATTAATTTTTTTGTTATATTGAAGAATGATGCAGACCCTAAATAAAATTATCATAATTTAAATAGATTAGCAATGATTTTAAAATTGTTTAAAATACAAACTTATATGTTAGAAACCTAACGAATAGTGATGATAGAACTAGTTAGTTCATTTTATACAGAATGTTTTGAAACATCTCATAAATATGGCTCATTTTAAGTTCAATTTACTTAAGTTTTTCAAATGCAATACCATATATATATCATTTTAGCATTAAGTTCGTTTTGAATTTATTTATGGAACAATACCAATCTGTTAGCATATGCAGATCAACGACTGACCAAATCTTTATTTTAAAACAGGTACTCACATATTGCTACGAATACGAAATACCGATTTTATTGTTCATTGATTTTAAAAGCGCATATGATACAGTAATCGACGAAAATTGGTAAATGTTTTAAACGAACTAAAAATACCTCTTAAACTTGTAAAACTGACGAATATGGGCCAGGAAAGCACAAGGTGTGCAATAAGAGTAGCAGGTGTGAAAACCGAAGAATTTGAAGTCCATAACGGTCTTAGGCAGGGAGATTCATTATCCACCCTTCTTTTTAACTTAACCCTTGAAATAGTGAAATAAACAGATATGGAACCCAGATTAACAGATCCCAACAAACATTAGCATACAACTTAAAAACATAACAGAACGTTAAAATAAATGAAAAGAAAAGTCAGTACATGCAACTCAGAAATAAACATTTAAGAAAAAATCCTGGGAAGCTAGAATTACAAACTAAAACCATTGAAAAATAACAACATACGAAACAATACAGTCAAATAAGTTTCAAAGGATGGAGAACTTAAGGACAGTAAAAAGAGTAGCTTGGACAATACCGGAAGGAAAACATAATGAGAGGAAGGCCTAGAAGGAAATGGAGGGAATCGATCATAGAATATATTGATTGATAGCTGTTTTATTACCTATTGGCGATACGAAGACACTTTCTTTTTTATTTTATTTTGTTTTATTTGGGATATAAAATGTATGTGTAAAAGTATCCGGACGTTACAAATTGTAACAAATTGAAATATAATTAAAAACTATTTACAAAACTAAAGAAAAAAAAACTCATCTAACTAAATAGGTTACATTATAATATGTGATAAAATCAGCAAGAAGTAATCTATGTTAAAACTGTACTAAGTAAGACACAGGTTAATTTTCTAATAAATGATTCTTCTTAGTTTTTTAACCGCAGATGCGTTATGAAAAAAAATGTTTACTTAGATAATTTATTATAGGATAATTCTTGAATGCTTGGTCTATAAAAAAGGAATAATTACTTCTAGTAGCATGGTTGGGGGTACAAAAATTGTACAAACGTATTAAATGAGAAGCGAACCAAACTTATACTTTTTTAAACAATCTGGATAACAGATTTGGTTGTTTTCACATCGTTAAAAAACTGAATAGACTTAAAATTCCTAAAATGCTTTCTATTTTCATCAATTTTCTATGATATATACAGAGTGTGTCTAAACACCAGAAAAACAATATTCTCAGTTTTTTTAATGGATTACCCTGTATGTTATATGCCACCAATTTATAAATATATTTCTTTTTTATTTTGTTTGGCATTTTGATGATTTTATCATAAATATTTACATATTTGTTTTACATTTTTCTAATTATAATTGGGTTTAGAAACCTTGGTCAGTTGCAAAAGTACAAATAGGTATAGACCGGGAGGAAACGACAGAAATTTTCGGGTCATTTTCGCAAGTTTAATTTTTTTTATATGAGTTATGCAAGTAATATGTAACTCTAATATGAACGTCTTCCGACGCACCCGTACAACAGGGGGTTGCAGGAGGGTGGCAATTGCAGTAAAAAAATTATAAAAAAAATCATTTTCGCATGCATGAAACTTTTTGTACACGTTAATTTAAAGAAATAACATTTAGAAAAGATCGTCTTCCACCTGAATTTCACGACAAAATACGTCTTCCACCCACCTAAATAAGCAAAAAAAAATGAAAAAAAAAAAATTATATTCGCAAAGCTGAAATTAAGTGTGATGCTTATTTTTAAAATAAAAATAATAGTCTTCCATCGATACAATACAACAAAGGTCGTCTTCCAAGCTGATAAAGGTGTGCGTCACATACGGCATTAAGCAAAAATACACTTAAATAGATATTTAAGACAACTCTGAACTAGCCTACACTAAAGCTACCTCAAATAACAATAATAAGAATAAGGTTTTACTCCTATTTATAAACTAAAAATGATTATTTAGCAAAGATAATTTAATTATGACATAAAAGAGTCTATTATGTTCACAATATATAACGCCTTCCTGCTTAAGTTTTAAAAAATATGGAGTTATTTTTCAAAATATCTTCTTAGGGATTTTCTAATTCAATTTCTTCGTTTTTTTTTCTTCTATATCTTCTTAAAAGTTGTCTTCTATATTTAATTAGTATTAAAATAATTATGCAAATAAAAATTGCAAAAATTGTTCCAAAAGTCCTTGAATAATTAAAATTATTTTGAATTTCTTTAATTGCCCTTAATTGTTTAGAAATTTGATTAATTTCATATAAATCATTAAAATCTAATTTAGTATAGGTATAAGAAAATTGTTAAGATTTTGAAGTTTTGAAATTTTCTTCATGTCGAGCTTTGGTAGAATGAAAGGCTTTGCTGCTCAATTGAATGTTGTTGATATATCTTCCAAATTTCACAAGATTTTGATATTTTGATTAATACGGGTGACCCTATGTAGATATACTGGTTACTGTTACATTTTGAAAGAATTTGTTCAGGTTTTGACGGGATTATTAAGACTTCATCGACTGCGATTTATTCAAATACTGATTCTTCTAAATTAACATTTAAAATATTACAATTTGTCAAAGTTTTTTTTCAAGAAGTTGGTAAGTACTATTATCTCTGGGGATGAAATTCTGTAGACAATAATACATTTCTTTAAGGGCTGGACATTCTTTTCGTTCAAACTGTATCTTGATGTTTTCGTGCCAAATAGGGGAATAAAGGTGTATATATTTTTTGGTTTTGGATAATTGGGAATAAATGATAAAATTCAAAGGTATTGCTGTTAAAAATAGGAAACTGTATGGCAAAAATTAACTTAGATTCTGAAATTGATACTTGCGTTCCTAAGAACTGATAATACGTTAATAAATTTGTAATATAACTTTCAAGTATATCGATTCTATTATAAATAGCTGCTTGAATTTTTTACATATCAACTTTAAAGTTTTCTTGAATTATGCTTAAGATTGTGATTGATTTATTATAATGATTAACAAGCCTTTTGTACAACGAAATTTGAAGATTGGTTTCATTGATAATATTTTTTTGATTTACTTGTAATGTTTTGATAGTATTAATATCTTTCTTCGTCATCAGAATCAAGATTCCCAAATACCCATTTGTTAATTTTTCCAATTGCATTTATTATTAGAGCTCTTTTATGTCTTACATGAGGAATTAAATTATTATTTTTTTTCTGAAGAGTAATTATTGGATATTCTGTTTTTGTTAACATATTTTGCGATAAGCTATGATAAGATATAGGATTAGTTGCATTAACATGAACTATACTATGTTTTATCGACTCAAAATGATTAACTAAATTATTAACTTATTTAACTACTTCTTCTAAATCTAAATAATGTAAAAATGTAAAAATGTATGTTTGAAATATATAAGTATAGCGTTTCCTAAGGAAGCATAAAATTTTCAATCAGAGTGATCTGTATATCAGAAGATGTACTATGTATTTGGTATACATAAATGACTTGTAGAACTTGTACTTGGAACAGCGTCGTTATCAAAATGGATTTCATTTTCGTTGGTATCCTGTAACAATTTTTATAAATTATTTTTCGATCATCTAACAATACTTTTATGATAAGTTCTCTTATCCGTTTTTATTAAAATACATTTATCTTCAATGAAATTTACCTTTTTAAAGTAAAGTAAAGTAAAAGTAATTTTTTACTGCTTGATTTTGTTTTGACAAAACATGAATTTTGGTTGGAATAGTTATCTAGTTCAGATCTCTTTTTATTTAATTTGTTTATTAAATTTTCTTTTACTTCTTCGTTACGTTGTTTAATTTTGTTATACATCTGTTTACAATTTGTTTATAATCTTGTACATAATAAATAAATAAATAAATAATTAGATATTATTAAGTGATCGTCTAAATCAACGGGATTTGGATTATCAATGTTTCCTTTAATTATTTCAAATGGCGTGAACTTTGTCACTGAATATTATTATAACAAAATACACATTTTTTTTAATTAGTCGATCTGGTGTGAAATGTTTGTTTTCTTCTTGTAAACATCTATAATGGTCTAATAGACTTGAATGAAACCGTTCCACTGTGGAATTTGAATTATTTTTTTTTTGCAGTAGTGATCTATAGTTGGATATGGTGTAGTTTACAAAAATCTTCTAAATCGAATTTTTTTAATTCTGTTCCACTGTCGGTAGCAATTTTTTGTGGTAGTCCGAGATGTGAAATGTGAAAAAGAGTTTTTCTACGACTGATATCCATGTTATACAATCTAGGGAATAAGCCTGACCATATCGAGAAAAAGAATCAATTATAATCAAATATGATTTACTAGAAATGTAAAATATATCTAAATGTATGTGTTCAAAGGGTTTTGTTGCAGTGGGTGTCAAATCAAATTTTAGTACTGGTGGATTTCGATCATATTTATTCTTTAAGCGTGTTTGACCGTTATTAATTAAATTTTCAATATCATTAGCCATTCTAGCCAATTATATCTGAAACTAGTGCTAAGCTATTTCATTTCATTTGTACTCAAAAGTACAATATATTTGGTTTTTAAAAATTTCAAAGATCAGTCTATTTTGAAATTTATTAAAGAATTTTATGAATTCTTCATTATGTTCTATTTTTAATATTTTTCTTCAAAGAGGTAGTTATTTTGCAAAACATTTTAATTAATAATTTTTTTTAATAATATCCTATATGTCCAAAGAATGATTTGAGATTTAATGTATATTTTTTGTATTTTAATAAAATTAAATTTAAAAGAAGATATATGAGTATGTGTTAAATTAAACTAGGTTTATCTCTGTCATTGTAGTACCTATAATATTTTTTGAATTTTGTTCCTTTTCTCTTAAAATTTGAAAAACATTTAAATTTTATTCTCTTCCTGTTACATTTATATGTATCTGGTGTTTTCATTTTAGTCTTAATTTTATTATTAGGTAATTTGTTAAAAAAAAGAAGCTCTATAAAAATTCCAATAAAATACATATATTTTGTGCTTTTAAATTTACTTATTTTAACTAGAGAAATTATAAATACTCCATTCGAACTTATCTCTAAATTATATTGCAAATAATTAATGTACCTATTGCATACTTTTAAATCTACAACAGAATTTTATCGTATTTCATCTATTTACTAAAATTTCGATTTTGACGGTAAAATGTGCAGTTATAGTCATTGAATGAATAATTTATAACATACATATTAACTTCGTAATAGTTTTTTTAAAATTTTACACCAATGATCATTTTTCGAAAACGTAAAGATACTACGTTCTAGCTGTCGAGAACACCTTTATCAGCTTGGAAGACGACCTTTGTTGTGTTTTATTGGTGGAAGACTATTATTTTTATTTTTCTTACTATAAAAATAAGCATTACACTTGGTTTCACCTTTGCGACTATAATTTTTTTTTATTATTTTTTTACGCCTATTTATGTGAATGGAAGACGTACTTTGTTGTACAATTCAGGTGGAAGACGACATTTTCTAATATTTTTATGTTCATATCAACGTGTACACCAAGTTTCATCCATGCAAAAATGATTTTTTTTTATAATTTTTTTTACTGGAATTGCAACCCTCCCGCAACCCCCTGTCGTACAACTGGAATGGAAGACGATGATTTTATTGTTAGATGCTATTTAAATAACTCATATTCAAAAAATAAAGCTTGCGAAAATGGTTTATTGAAATCTGTCATTACCTCCCGGACCAGTAGATCTAATTGATTTTTATGATTCTTCAAATAAAACAATCCTATTTTCTACTTAATACCTCTAAAAATAAAAATGTTTTGTGTTTATTATCAGTATTATCACTAATTCTAGGTTATAGAGTTTTAAATATCTCTATAGTTACAGGTAAAACTCAAGGACCGTAACAGAGAGGTGTCTTGAATTAATTACTAATCAAATAGTCAACTTTATGACAATTAAAAGCAAAAGAATCGAGCAAACGCCTAAAATTTTTGTTAAATCATTTTACAAAAAAAATTGATGGTTTTACTACATAAATAAAATAAAATATTCTAGATTCAAATCTACGTCTACATTGTTGATCTATGTGGCATCACAATTATAGCAACCACCAATCTGATAGAGGCCAGATTTTTTTAAAAAGAGGGACTGAACCTTTGACTTTGCCATTTATGTTTTTCAAGTTTTAATTTGTTTTAAAAATTGCATT
This sequence comes from Psylliodes chrysocephalus, assembly GCA_927349885.1. Lineage (NCBI taxonomy): Eukaryota > Metazoa > Arthropoda > Insecta > Coleoptera > Chrysomelidae > Psylliodes > Psylliodes chrysocephalus. The sequence continues at coordinate 54,128,299 of OV651818.1, read as the reverse complement.
AAACTCATTTGCGTGCGAGAAATCGAATTTCGCACACTGAAACCAGTAAATTCCATTCCCACACGATTTTTTATTCATGGAATTGCCCTTTCAAAACACTATTTTTTAAATGTTTTAATGTTTTCTGGACAAAATATTACTCAAAAATAAAGGTTTTTTTTGTTATTTAATGTGTTTTTTTAATATTTTAGGACGTTTTAGTCATTATTAAAAATTGCATTTTTTTTTTTAATTGAGCGACCCTCGTAGCTTTTTGTAAACTTGCATGTCACTTCATTTTTATGTCAATTTAAACTGTTAAGTCGTGTTGCTATGTCAACCGCAAAGTACAAACATTCAGCATACGTCAAAAGGGTCGAAGGAAGCGTTCCAATTCAAAAAAGTCAAAAATGGAAGTAAAGAAAGAACTACCAAAGGAGGTATTAGAAGTTGCTCAGATTGCCACTTAGGAGCTGCTTCCAAAGAAATCAAGAGAGAAATACGAAAGGACTTACGACATATTTGAAAAATGGTGCCAAGGAAAGGGAGTAAAAACTGTGAGAGAAGAGGTACTTTTAGCCTATTTTGTAAAACTAAACAAAGAATTTAGCCCAAATACTTTGTGTGTTAAATATTCTATGCTTAAAACCGTTTTAAAAGTAAATAAAAACATGGACATTAGTTTGTTTTCCAAACTACAATCTTTTATCAAAAAACAAAACGTGTGGTTTAAACCCAAAAAAGCAAGCATTTTTTCTAAAGAAGATATATCGACTTTCATAAATGAGGCACCTGATATTTATCTATTAATGAAAGTTGCCGCTATTTTCGGGCTTGCTGGCGCTTGCAGAAGAGAACTCTCGAAAATGTCCACAGCTGACATAGAAGATACACGCAATTTAATTGTGGTAAGAATCCGAGACTCAAAAAATTATACGCACTTTTGTCATACCAGAAGAAATTAACAATTGAAAGTATCTGCTGTTTTATAGAAAGTATGCAGCGTTAAGGCCCCCAACGCCGCATCAACGATTTTTTTGTAAATTAAACGAAAGGAAAATGTACCAAGCAATGTGTCGGGATAACGGTTTAGGGAAGCTGTCCTCAGAAATTGCAGCATTTTTAAGACTACCCAACCCAGAACTATACACCGGTCATAGTTTTCGCCGCTCCTCAGCAACTTTGCTGGCCAACTGGGGTGAAGGACTGACTGACATAAAGCGTTTACGAGGCTGGAAGTCAATAACGGTAGCTGAGGGATATATTGACGACTCAACGACATGTAAAAAAGGATTAAGCAACTAAATTTCAAGCTCTTCTAGCCCAAGAAAACCAGTTCCAATACCAAGTTCGTCAAGTACTGTACAGGAGCCCGTGATTAATCCAGTTCCAGTCCCAGTTCGTTCGTACTCATTCTAAAGCAAAGATTTTCCAATAAATCGGTTCATGCAGCATGGCAGTGCCACAAATTGTACTTTTAATTTTTATTGTAACAGGTAATAATAATAATAATAACAAGTAGTATTATGCATTTTCTGTTCAATATTATCCGTTTTTACGTTCATGTCACTTGTCAACCTTTTTACTTGCTTTCGAGTACTGCAACACACCATACACGTACATTTTCAACCGCAATTTCCCAGTTTAAGATTATACAAGTGTGCTTGTGCGAATTACATTTAAATTTAAGTTACATCTCCTGATATAAGACTGCATCATATATGTCGAAACCCTTTAAACAAACCAAACCTTATCACCGCTTTTCATTTGCTTGGAATGCCTGATTATTTCCACCTGACAATTGATTAATAACTAAGTGTTACCAACTGATATATTTTGCGAAAAATATCCCCAAATGACAACGACCACAAAAAAAATAAAAAAAAAAAAATAAAAAAAACTGTAAATAAAGCCAAAAATCGAGAAGATAGTATAAAACAAACATTGCAGAAAAGGTTCTATGAACTAAACTATTGAAAAAAGAAATTTTATGATTATCCAGATGATTGGAAAAGAGTTAATGAAGTAATCATTAGTCGTAGTTTTTCTGTAAACTTCAAAGGATTGTGAAGATGAATGTAAATAATTGTACCCTTTTATTTTTTAACCCACATTTTTAGGCCTGGTGATGGCCGATAGAGGCCAAAACTAGTAGCCCATTCCCATTGTTAATACAATATTAAAATTTTGTGGTAAATGACTGATTTTTTTTCTTAATGTTCATTCTTGTTTTATTCTTGTTCCAAACCATTTTACCTCATCTTCTGTTTGGCATTCATCTCTTATTTCCTTTCTTCTTCCGTATTATGTTACGGTATTTATATAGTCTCATTTCATGTGTGCATAAAATTCTTGTTTCAATCACATGAGGCATTATGCGTCTAACACATGATTTGTAGACTTGGCTCGCTTCTTGAAAAGATAGCTTTGTTGTTCCTTCACTTAATACATATATTTTTTATTAGATACTACTCATTCAAAAAAAAAAAAATTAGAAACAAAAAATGTCCATCTAAGGCTTCATTTTACGAACTTCTCGGCACATCCTCGTATGTGGAGTACATAGAAGGAAATCGGTGTGACCGATCACCATACGAAAAATGAAGTCGGCCGGCCGCGCGGCAAAGTCAAACTCATAGTAGGCTATTGTAGCAGGACAGGTAAAGGTAAAAGCGGTGGTACCGCTCTAGCAGGAACCACCACCGCGCACTCAAAAGCACCGCCTACTTCTTCGGTACTTGATTTATTCGACGCAGATGCTCTGGATCGCGCTCGACTGCCCATTGTTCGGTGGCAGCCACCTTAGATCACCGTAAAAAAATTAGGAATTTATTAGCTGTGGAAATTAACTGTGTGGCAGGCTGTGAATGATGTGAATAATTTGTTGTTCAACTGTTTTTTTTTTTTTTTCGTTAAGTTGGTTGGCGGAAAGTAGGCGTTGCAATTAGTTGAGCTAGATTAATTGTTTGGATATAATTGATATAAGATATTAGGTCTTTCGTGGTTATTATTTATTTGTTTTTAAAGGTTGGATGACGGTAACGAATATGTTGGATTTGCTTTATGTAAATTTTTCATGGAGATCTGCCACAGTTCTTGAGACGATTAGATTTCACATAAGTAGGTGTAGAGGATTAATTTTTATTAAATGAAAGTAAATATAATAAAACATGATCGAATTTAATGTAAATATCAACTTCTTCTTCTTCTTCTTCTTCTTCTTCTCCTTCTTCTTCTTCTTCTTCTTTTCTTCTTCTTCTTCTTCTTTTCTTCTTCTTCTTCTTCTTCTTCTTCTTCTTCTTCATGTTCTTCTTTTTTTAGTATTTTATAGCTTTTATTCACCTACTTTTTATGCATTCATTCCATTCTGCAGTCCCTTTTAGGTGCAAACCTATACCTACTCATACGCGTATTTAAACAATCTCTTTTCGTTTATTATTTTGTAAACTGTATCTTTCATGTACAATGGAAACGCGCGCTGTTGAATTAACACAAACTAATAATCTGCATCTACATCTATAAAACAAATGAAAACACATAAATCACATAATGTGCCGATCTGGAAAAAATGCAGCCCAAATACTACGCTACAGATTGTCCCGAACGACCCAGCTAAGAGTTGAATATGAGCTGCGAGCTAAGTCTTCCATTGGTCCGCTCCGGACTTATTCTCAACTATAAAGTGATAATAGGATTCGTTGGCGAGCGATAATATTTATTAATTAAAAATAAATTAAAATTATTGAGATTATCCATAAAATTTAATTTTACGTAAATTTGAGAATGTTTAAAATAATAGTTTCTGTTCTGTTCTACAGCACTTATGCACCAGCCGCCACTGCTTCCAATATTATTTTAATTTGATGATATAATTCAAAATAACCACTGATATGTTATATTAACTCTTTGAACTTTATATTATGGTAGGTAATGACAAAAAATATGAAAAAGAATAACATACAATAAAATATCAATTTCTGCTCCTTGAATTTAACTATATATACTTACAGAACTACAAAAGTTGAGTATTATATTTTCTTTTCTCAAAAATAAAATGTTTACACTGCTCAACAAAACTTTTATACCCAAGTGTGGCTCGAATCTTCAATGGTAGTACGTTGAACATTTTTGGTGCCATAATTGCAGTAAATCTCTGGTTGGCATCATATCTTCTAAATGGTACCATGATCATGTCGTTAAGATTATGTCTTGTTTGGTAGTGATTAATTATTTAATTTTTGTTTTTAGATTTAAAGACATATACAGGGTGAGTCGGGAGGAGCGCACCAAACTCTAGGAGTATATGATAATGTTAAAATTCAGAAGTGGAAAGCTAGATGAACATTTTTAATTAGGACATAACTTGAAAACAAATGAAAATCGGATAAGAACATGAGTGTTTTTACATTATTTTCACGTGTATAATATACTCCTAGAGTTTGGTGCGCTCCTCCCGACTCACCCTGTATAGTTGCTAAGGTAGTAAAGATATCGAATATTTAGGATATTATGATTATATAATAGGCTAGTTGTAAAAAGCATAGGTTTGGACAACATTCAATTGATCCCCCTCCAGGCAACGATACCAAATCTTAGGAGATTTGTAAAAGTAGTTTTTTAGACAAGATTTTGTTTGCAAATAGTATAAAATTTTGTTAGTAAGCGCCTAATTTTGTTTGTCTGATTTTGAATGTGCTCATTCCATTTCTGATTTTTATCGACTTGAATACCTAAGTACTTTATTGTATTAGTTTCTTTAATAGTAACATCAGATTCGTTCATTTTGAGAAAGTTAAAACAAGGTAAAACTACGTAAAATGTCTACATTTTTTGCACAGATATTTTAAAATTATTTTTTGAAGAGGGATACATCTTATTTCAGGTGAGCTTAAATCACAACATTCAATGCAGATGGTGCTTCTACAGGAGTCACACTGAAAACAGGGTGTTTTAATTTCTTTTGGGGGTTGTTTGATTAATTTACATATTGACCATTCCATGATTAAATCAATCACATGTTATTCTAAGGGGCCTCTGGAAAAGTACCGCACTGGTTAAAAAACTACAGCCTGAATAAAAGAGGAGTGCAGTAAAAGTGGGGATATAACGTCACATTCTATAAGCGTACATTGCAAAATAAATTTCTCTAATATAAATAAGGTCACGGCATATTTACTCAGTGCGAAGTCATGGTAGGGAAGCAGAAGCGATACTAGCGCTAGCAGTAGATAATTCGTCTATTTTAGGGCGATATTTTGTAATTTTGGCATATCAAATACACGTATACATTTTTTTTTTTTTTTTTAAGTAGGTAATAACAATACAAAAAGCAATCGGAGTTGCTGAGTTGAAAATTGTAAAAATACTATGTATTCTTTCGAACAAAAATGAAATAATAAATAACAATTTATACATTTTAACTTCACGCTATTATTTAAAGGTATTTTTTTATTTTGACAGATTAAGTTAATTCTTCAGAGACAACTTATTAGACATAGGCAATTTCTCATATATTTTCCCATAAATACTTTTGCCTGCCTTAATTTTATTATTGATTTTTATTGAATATACTTATTTTTTTTTTAGTTTAAGCGATACAAATATATAATAATAATAAATTAATGTTTTACTTGTTTTACAAATCCATATACTTTCATTAAAACTAACATATATACTTTTTAATTACGAATTCTATTAAAAATTGTATTGTCAGTTTAGGCAAAAATAGTAAAAAATGAATTGGCGCTGATGTCACGCACGGAGCGAATAAATGGTATAAGCGCACATCGTAGATTAAATTTTAAATAAAAAAAAAGTTATATTATTTACAAAAAATAAAAAACTATATGCTTCTGACAAAATTGTTGCACTTTAACATTGAACAAATTACCAATAAATAACAAGGAGGATTAATGTTGTTAATGAGATTAAACTTTCTGTAATCTCTAGACATTAAAAGTAACACTTCAGTACCTAAAACCAAAGACTAAAAAAATAAAAAGTTCAAAAACTATCTTTAAAAGTTACTGTCTTCACTATAACTACTGGTAAAGGTTACGCCACATCGAAAGGTCTTGCTGATTCACTAGCCAAGAAAGCAGCCAACCAAATACTTTTTAGACCTGGCCCTTATATTGGCCTGACATAATCGGTAGTGACAGACCTAATTAAAGAACATTCCCTTGTGAAATTCAAGGACAGATGGGATGAAACAAGAATCTGCCAGGGAGCTCTTAAGTTATCCTGACAACACTGCAGCAAACAAATACACTATGACTAGACAGAATCTGCGCCTAGTCACAGGCATTCTGACTGGTCATTGCCAAGTACGGAAGCATCTACATATCATGGGACTGTCAGAATCCGCACTCTACAGAGGGGAGGGTACGAACAAGAGGATGAGACCATCGAGCATATCCTTTACGATTGCTCGACGCTCTCATTTATTAGAAGATTTGTGTTCGGCGAGTATCAGATAACACCGGCCAATATAAGAGAAGCACCTCTTGGCGACGTTGTCAACTACATTAAATCTGTAGGCTAACTCACGAGCTAGGAGGTGCCTATCATCTTAGGGGAATGCACAATGGGCCTAATGAGGCCTAAGTGCCGTGGGGGTAACCCACCCTCCACACGTTACAGATACAAAGATAACTACTGGTATCATTATAATTGTCTTTTCTGAGGTTTATTATTTATAGGATTTATTAAGTTTTCCATTGCTATATCCACTTTCCAAAATGAATTTTCCACCTTTTTAACATGATCAATGCATGTTCTCCAATGTACTCCATTTACATTTGAAACTGTCTTCAAAAACAAATTTCAGGTAATTTATTGTATTGTTTCGAGAAACATAACCTTTAAATTGCGACCTGGGTAGCTATTCTTGAATTCGAGGGAGTAGAAAAACGGTTTCTCCTCTTTATCTGCAACACACAAAATTTGTATTTTTGTCTCATTCTTCCCTCAAAATTTCTACTCCCTGAGATTCAAGAATAGCTACCCAGATCAGTTCTGCGTGGTAATTAGGCAATCTGAGAATTTCAAGTCCTTTTTCTCAAACCATCTCGTTTATAATATATTTTTTGAATTTGTTTTTATGTTGCTTTGCTATTACGAGTAATTCTGCCCTCAAGGGTTAAGAAGGGCTGATCATATTTTTTGAATAAAGCCTTTTTGAAATATCTTATTTTTCCATCAGCTTGTTGTAGGTAGTGATTCCTTTAATCGACTGTGATAGGGTACGTTATCCAAAACAATAACGTTTTCTGGAATTTTTTTTTTTATAATGTTCATTTTAACTACATAAAGCATTGAAGGATGAGGTATAAATAAAATGTCTACTTCTTGAACCTGTACTACGTTCTGCAAATTAAATTACTGCACTCCTTTCTTCTCCGTAAGCAACAATGTCAAGTTAAAACCCCTGACTAAACGTCAGATTCACGACTATATCCTTTTCCCACAGAAAATCCAATAAATCGTTTTTAGTCCACCGGAATTTGGTTTTTTAAGACGAAATTTTTAGTCCCGCATAGATACTGAGATAACAATAAAAGTCAAAAGAAGTCAAAACCTTCATTGTTATCTGGGTCTTTATACTGTACTAAAAATTTTCGTGTCAAGGTAATTTTTTGTCTAATTTCGGTGGACTATTTTTATATCAACATTTTTTTCTATTGAAATCCATTGTTATACACAAAACTCACAATACCATGTATAAAATAATTATTGTGTCCCGCAGAAAACCCCCAAACAAGAAGTTTGAATACAGTTGTGTTCCTGCAGTGAAAGGGTTAAATTAAAAAGTGTAGTTAAATTTAATTTTGGTCTAAAATCACTGATCTGTATTATTTTACTGGATAGGATATAGGCTATATTTAACATACTAAAAATTCGTTCCACCAAGGAGACCGGAAGTGCAACACTGCTGGCCGATTTGGGCAAATTATGGTGGGATCACAGAACTGAATTTTGTGATAATTTGACATACCTAACCTATAATTTGATTAGTTTTTCTTCTTATTCTTCTTCTATTCCTTCTGCGGGCAATGTCCTTCGGGACAATTCACCTATAATTTGATTTTTTTATGAAAGAAAATATAAAAAAGGAAACGTGAAGCTTATTGTGTCTTCACGAATGAACGTTTATTGTTTATATTATAATAATTCTATCCGATGCTACCTAAATAAATAAAAAAAAAAACGTGTCATCGTAATTTGTTGACACAATTAAATGACAAATGTGATGACAAATGGAAATAGAGGTTATGTTAAATAACATCCGATCCGCCATATTTTTTGCCCAAATCAGCCAATTTTTCGGAGGCTATATCCTATCCAGTAAAATAATACAGATCAGTGTCTAAAATTCAAACTATCAAATATCACATCACTATGTGGAGTGATATACATAATTACATATACATGTCTTGAGCTCCCAGCTGAACATGAAGTTCAGCAGTAAAAACTAGTTCGGTTTTTCCAAAGTTTACAAGAGGGCGTATAACTTATTCCAAATAGCACTGAGTGTGAATAGAACATACTGTGCACTTTTATTTCCCTTTTTATTACATTTGCAAAAATAAAGTTGTTTCACTACGTTGATTATCTGGCAATATCGCTTGTAATCGGCTTTTTTGTTGTTTTGACGTTATCTACCACATTTACTATATATTTTATATTTTAGCTTTGAGAAATTAGTTATTTTTTATTTTTGCTAATGATATTTAAAAGGTGAAATATCACCACTTTGTAGGTACAGTCTGTTCGCTATACTTACGCGGGTTTCGGATCAACAAAATTATGCAAATTAATCATTGACAACAACTTCCAAAATTAGGTAAAATTGCCCTAATGGTCAGATTTAAATTAAAATAACATTAGGGTAGGTACTAAATTTGTTACAAATATTGCAGTTGAATTGATTCTTTGCAAGTGTTGACATTGTATGTATATTGTAAATTTAGTAAATTTGTAGTGTACATAAGTATTTTACGGATGAAAAAGAAAATGGCGGTCCTTTAAAATCGGTAATGTCTGTACAACAACGCGTATGCGATGCTCTAGGAATTAGTGAAACCAAATTAAGAGGAGTATTACAAAATCACAATAGTAAACTGCCGAAAGAAGATCACCGCAAAACTCGCCCATCATTGAAAACGAAAGATATTCCAGATGGAAAAAAATTTGAAATTCGTGATACCATTTATCGAATGAGGACCAACAAGGAAAATGTGACCTTAAATACAATTATCTCGGAATTAATAGATAAAAAATTTGACGACATTGGCAGAACAAGTCTACGGCAAGTGATACATAACTTGGGTTTCAAATTTCAAAAGGAGGATAACAGAAAGGCTTTTTGTGAAAGAATTTTTGTCGTGCACAATAGAATTAACTTTCTAAGAAAATATTCTAAATTTAAAAAAGAAGGGGCGAATTTTATATATTTAGACGAAACATGGACGTAAAGTCCATCAAACATACCGATGGAGAAGGGAAGCGACACATAATTTTACATGCATGAGGGAAATCGGGTTTTATAGAAGGTGTTGATTTAATATTTTCATCTAAATCAAAATCCAATGACTATCACGATAATATGAACACAGAAATGTTTGTAAAATGGTTGCATGAAAAACTTCTCCCAGGTTTAAGTGAGCCCAGCGTAATTATTTTAGACAATGCACCTTACCATTCTGAAGTATTAAACAAAAGTCCAACGAATTCTTGGACTGTTGATAAAATTAAAGAATGGTTGACAAAGGAACATATACCATTTCCTCAATATATATTAAAATAAGAATTATTACGCTTGGCAAATATACACGCAAAACCAAAAACCTTCGTTGTGGATCAGATTATTGAAAGTTACGGTAATCAAGTTTTACGTCTGCCACCGTATCATTGCCAGTTTAATCCCATCGAATATATATGGGGAATAGCAAAACAATATTATGACAACCATATTGGGCCTAATGGTTATAGTGACGACGCAGTTCGGGAAACTTGGCCAAAAGCACTTTCAATTGCAACTCCAGAAGTGTGGCGGAACTGTATATCCAAGTGCGAGAAACTAACAGAAGATTGGTGGACTCGTGAAAATAAAATAAACGAAATAAGTCCAATCATAATAACACTTAATAGTGATGACAGTGATGATGATGACGATTATGATATTTTGGATGATAATGACTGATTTTCATTTTTGTTGGCAAGTTCAATTTTCTTATTTTTTATTTGAAATTCTCTACATTGAACAAATTTTTATGTTAGAAAATATTTTATTTGAGCTAAATAACCCTCTTATTATACATAGATCATATTTTCTGTGTGAAGTGTAATATAAAATTATTATTAGGTTTATAATAGCCACATTAGACTCCATTAATTAAGAAGTTTAATTCTGCTCTCAATTATACAAAAGATTCTCCATTATTATTTATTTAAAAAATTGTACATTATTTTTCATTTCATTTAACCAGTTGATATTTCCCCAAAGAACATGTCAAACTTTCGGGTACTTACCTGGAAATACTCATAAAATTTTTAATCCGAAACTCGCGTAAGTATAGCGAACAGACTGTACCCGAAATTCCTTGGTTACTGGAAACTGCCTTTCCCTATTACCAAAACTACATTCTAAGTTCTTTACCCGTCTACAAATAGAGATACATATTAATATATTATTATCGTGCTACTGTGGGAAGTATAATAATTATTACAGTGTGCAGGATTTATTTGGTACACATTTCTCACGAATCAACCTCATTTTCTAGTGTCCCTTCATATAAGATATCACATGTTTCATTACTTCTACTGCAGATATAAATTAGAAAAATTAATCCAGATATAAGCGAGCTTGTCCTATCAATTAAAATATCTGCTGGACGGATTATTAATTCATTTTCACTTCCTGCTACATTACGGCAACGGTATCAAGTCCACTTACTTATATGTAGATATAGTTATATTGATTATCTAGATTTATGATCATCTTGATAGGAAAAACTCTAAACGAGTTTTGGATGTAGATGTTACAGGAAATGTAATATGGGTAGATGGGAAAAAATGAGGTAAACAATTTTAATCGGCGTGCCCAAGGATACGGGTAAAGGGGTAATAATTATAATAATATTAATACGGCTATATCGGCTATTTTTACTTTATAAAGTAAATAATAACTATTTATTGCTACTAATGATACAATCATACAGGAAGGACTCAGTTAAGGTAAAACAAAACAAAAAGTGAAATTAAATTGGGTGTTAAGTAATAACTAAATTAAAATTGACATTTATTTAAATGTCGGTTGTGCAATAAATGGACCCAAAAAGAATGCACAGAGTTAAATCATTTTAAATCATAAATATGTGCTTTACTGCTAATTATTTTAAATAATTTATTATTTATAAGCAAGGTTTGTTTCTATTTATTTGTTTTTTCTTCGATATAAAGGTTTTCAGTTTTGATTGTTGAAAAAAATGTTCAAAAATATCAAAATTTTACCATAGTCGTACGATCCATTTTCGACAAGTCTGGTTCTGCTCTAATCCATTAAGTCCCTCTCTGCCTTATTTGCGCCTCTTACGGCCTCCACTTTTCCGATTACCAGGAATAGTCGATAAAATAAATCAACCTCCGGAACCCTCACTATCATTCGTCGTGAATCATTGACTTCTAAAAGTTGGTGGATACACAGATCTAGAATATACTAGAATTATGACGAAGCATCTAGAGACAACACATCACATCACAATGGAGCAGAATTTTCTAATGACAATGATATGTGTTCATCTTTTTATAATTATTTTTCATCTGTTTTTGAACCGAATAATTCCGCATCACTGATTCCACAGACTAATAATAGCTTACATCACTTTAATATTCATCATATAACAAGGAGAGAAATTGATGATACTATAAATGAACTTGATATTAACAAAGAAGCAGGTCCAGATGGAATTCCTTCCATTTTTATAAAATCTTGCAAAGAGGCTATCATTAAACCTGTGTTTTTAATTTATAAGTTATCACTATCAACCGGATGCTTTCCTCTAAAATGGAAAACAGCCAACGTGATTCCTATATATAAGAGTAGAAAAAGATGTCACATATCTAATTGCCGCCCTATTTCACTCTTGTCGGTGATGGAGAAAATATTTGAGGCGATTATAACAAAAGGTCTGTTCTTTAAATGCAAACAATTAATACCGCTACAACAGAATGGTTTTTACAGGCGTCGATCGATAGTTACAAACCTAATTTGTCCAGAATAATCTGAAAGCTATGGATAAACGTAAGCAGGTGGATGCTGTGTACACAGGCCTTTCCAAAGCTTTTGATAAGGTGCATCATGAAACCTTGTTAGTAAAATTGGAGAATTTTTTGGTATACGGCAACCTTCTACGATGTATTAAATCCTATTTAACAAACAGAAGTATGTTCGTAACATTCAACAATAAAAACTCACCTTTTGTACCCATAACCTCAGGGGTACCTCAAGGGTCACATCTACATATGATATAATGACATGCTTTAAAAATTCTCAATGTCTGTTATATGCTGACGATCCAAAACTATTTAAAATTATTGAAAGTAGAAGAGATTGTGAGTTGTTGCAGGAGGACATAGCTCGGTTTTATGAATATTGTGGGACAAATCGTCTGGTTTTAAATATTGATAAATATAATAAAATAACCTTTTCGCGATTGTCGTCCTATATCCAGTGAAATTACTTTATCCAGAATAATATTATCAGAGAAGTTTCTAGTATCAAAGATCTTGGAATTACCCTCGATTCTAAGTTAAACTTTGACATTCATGTAGAAAATATTGTCCAAAAATCTTTAAGAACCTTAGAGTTTATTCTCAGAAATACAAAAAATGTTTCTAATGCTAAGTCTATTTTAATATTATATAACTCAATGGTTAGAAGCACTCTTGAATATGGGTCAACTTTATGGTCACCTTGTTATTATAAATACATCAGTCGGATAGAAGGAGTTCAAAGAAAACTAATAAAATATTTAAATTACCGGTTTAATAGAAATATAATTCTTGAATCATGATTTTAGCTTACGACATAAAAAAATTAATAAACTTGTTAAAGGAGAGTTGTTGCTCATCTTATATTTCTTTACAAACTCATAAACAACAAAATTGACTCTGTGTATACACTAGAAAACTTAAACTTTTACGCGAAAAATCAACACATCTCGCTCAACTAATCTTTTTTATTATAACTCAGCGTTAACAAACAACTCTCCAGTAACAAGACTGCAATACTACTACAATCAATATTTTGGCCATCTTGATCTGCTTTATGTCTCTCTGTATACACTCTGTACTACTTCCTACTTAGCATTGTAAAAAAACACTCGAAATGGCCGCACCAAGCATCGTGCCTTGGAGTAGAAAAAAAAAAATAAATTAAAAAAATAAATTTAAAAAAAAATAAAAATAAATAAGCAAAAAATAAAATGATAAAACTAAACATGTATATTATCAAAATGCTAAAACTATTAAGTAATCAACTAAACCTGCGCTTTAAATATTAATATACTGTTGTCACTTTTTTTTAATTATTGTTAATTTCAGTATTAAGTTAGTATGATGTACTGATCATGAAAATGTGTAATTTATTTTTCGTGCAACCTTATAATTGGGCATTTATTTGCTTGTTAGGTTGCCAACTTTATAAATAAATAAATAAATCAGTCTAATAAATTGTGAAGACATCACTGTCGTAGTAAGTTCTGGTGAAAGCACGAACCATTCAAGATTTTTTTTATTTTAGTATTTATTTCTTAAGGTTTTTGATTACATTTAATAGAATATTTTATTATTTTCCTGATACCATGCTATAGGATTTAATTCGTGAAGGTCCTATCTTTAGAATCAAACTAATGTGACGCGAAGCCGTCTCTGTTCTTTGTTTACTCCCTTACCCGCGGTATGAAGTCTAGCGCTGGCCATATAGAGATAAACGCACCGCCACAAAAGTTTTGCGAAATTTGCACAAAAAGTCGCATTTTTCGCTCTGCACAAGGCTTATATGAATGATGTATCTTCTGCCTATTTATATGTCGTCTAAATTCGGAAATTTACAGTAAAGCAGTATCTTCTGCAAGCTAAAAACCATACTCAAACCTGTACTAGTATAAGATCAGAGTTAATACATAAAGTAGCCTCCTCTGTACATGTCTTTGTCTATAATGCAGAATTTACACATAAAGTAGTATCTGGCATCATCAAAGTTTTCCGAAATTTGCACATTAAGAAGCATTTTTCGTTTTGTAGACGGATTTTATGAATGACTGCACCTTTAACACACAAAGTAGTATCTTCTGTATATTTATTTGTCGTCTAAATGCAGAAATTTACACATAAAGTAGTATCTTCTGCAATCTAAAAATCAGTTAAATAAAAAGAAAAACATTATTTTCCTACCTGTGGTCTGAATTCCTTCACTTTCGATAGTTTTTATCCATGTTTTTATAATCGCTGGAATGTGGTCCGGTTTAAACGATGTGAATCACGCGACACAATAATTGGTAATGAGTAATCTAAGCAGGCAGCGATAGAGAGTAACGTAATAGTATATTACACACCGAGGTGGGAAGAGTTTCATTCCTGTCGTGAGATTAGTTATATCAGCGAGACGCGAAGCGTCGAGGTTAGCTATGATCTCGAGACAGGAATGAAACTTCCTACCGAGGTTTGTATACTATTTTATTTACAACCATCATATTTCGATCAAAGTTAATAAATCTCTGTTTCGTTCTGAACATACCTAAAATAATACATTTAACGACAAATTACCAAGCGCGCGGTTTTCTCAGAATAATCAAGTAAATATATTGTTACTGTGATTACGGGGTAAACAACTGTCACCAATATAAATAAATGTCAGATAAAGCTGGATATTAAATTCGCGAATAATAAATATCAATAAGTAGTTTGTAGTATTTTAGTTCATTGTTGTTTTTTTATTGTTTGCCATTAAATAGGTATTATAAAATTTGTCAGAAAAATATGTTATTTTTTTTTTAAATATAAAAAATATTCATCTAGAATAGATGAACTGAGGGAGGGAAGTAGAGGTGTTTAATGTGACACTTCCCAACCTTCAATGACGTTAGTAATGACAACATTACATATATGGTTGTAAATAAAATTTTTAATCTAAACATGTGGGTCAGTGGCGTAACATAGGTATACTACATGGTTATCTTTATTTCCACTAACAAGGATGTGAAGCATAATATAACATTTTCTTGTCTTTTTAAATAAAGATAGTGCCATTAATTTGCTAGTCAAATTCTAAGCCGAATTTCACCGACTCTGCTGAGCTAGGCCAAGGGTAGCTAGGGTAACATTTCTAATAGCCAACCTATCATGTAACAGATTTTGCACTCAATTTAATTATCATGTAGCAAAACTTAACTGAGCCGTACTGAATACTGTGTGGGCGGTATTGAATACTGTGTGCGGTTTACCGCCCAAATTCATTTTTTTTAGATAGTTGTAAAGCTGTTAATGAATATTAGTAAACATTTTAAGGAGGAAGTTTGTTTGCACAATGTATTTCCCTTTGGATGCCGTTTATATCAATTCTCCAGTTACTATCGATTTTGCTTAAGTCGGCGGTACTACTCCAAAAACAATTAAATGAATTTTTGATCTACTTTATATACAAAAATTCCTTATGGCCGCCACTGGACTCTTCCTTCCCAGAATGTGCACCATATATCTACTTCTTATACATTCATATCACATTTTCCTACTGTTTTTCTCAAATTTTAATCCCGTTAATAAATTTTAAGTGACGAAATATTTACGACTTTGAAAAAGACATAAATACTAATACAAAACTAGATTGGGCTCTTGAAATTATTTAAATTTTAACTGATGTTTATCAAAGGCGAAGTTTTGTGTTTTCGGTTTCAAGTTATAAGATATTATGAGTGAGATAACATGTGTTATGTAATTCTAATTTATTGTAAGCTTTTCTTAGAATAATAATAGCAATATTAATTATTACAAAGATTACACTTTTTTGTTATTTTAACAAATGAATATTATTTAATAATTTTTATATTCATGGAAAATATTTGCTGCCATCCCTAATGAATTATTTGAAAATTTCACGCCATCCATGTTTAACATTTAATTTTCTCTTAGGGCGATATACTGTATGATATTACAATGTAGTTTTTTTGACATTAAAAAGTGACAATATCCTATAAAAAATAGATAAATAACTGTCAAAATTTGTTTGACTGTATCACATGTTCCCCTTCCATTTACGATTTTTTGACAATTGGTACCGGCATCCTATTAGCAATTTTTAATTTAACCGCCCCAATAGTTCGTTCTAACCAATTATGTTACAGAACCATTAGAGAAAGATAAAAAACCAATACCAAGACGAAGGTCACATGGCCAAACATGTCGTATCTCAGGGTGTTGTGTATTATTCTGATGATTTTGTGTTAGACATTCATATTTTTGTATAATCTGTTGTGAAATATTCAGAAAAATTTCTAAAGAAGGAAAATAATTCCAACTCAAATGTGACCAAGACGTAAAATAAAATAAATAAATAAATAAATAAATCACAAAGCCATATATTACAAAATAATATAGGTGCGACCAATTCCCTTCGGAAAACAACTGCTCCCTTGGCTAAAACCTCAACAGGTATTAAATTACATCCAAAGGAAGACAGCAGACATAGAAATTAAATTTCAATACTCTACCTTTGATTCTGCTCGCTAAGGAAAACGTCATTCTTGGACCGGTTTGGTCCTCATTAGAACTCCTCAGCAAGAAATAGATGGTTCTTAATTCCAGTCTCTAATGGACACATTAACTAATATACATTAATGACAGTTACGAAAAGAATATGAATTCGAGTAGTAAAAATGATGTCGCCATCTGTTCCTAGTAAACAAAATCAAAGGTCGCTTGTAGTACCAAGTTATAAAACTAAGTGAAACTAAAAAGACAGGCTGGCAATTTTTAAAAAAGGAAAATAATTTCAACTCAAATGTGACCAAGAATGACGTTTTCCTTTATGAGCAAAATCACAGGTGTTGAAATTTAATTTCTACTCTGCTGCCTTTCTTTGGATGTAATTTAATACCTGCTGAGGTATTAGCCAAGGGAATAGTTGTTTGCCGAAGGGAAACGGTCGCACTTATATTATTTTGTGACATATGGATTTGTAATTTATTTATTTTATAGAAAGTAACGTTTTGCCGATCAAGACCGGTAAGTAGAGGTTAAGGGACTGGTAAAAGCTTTACCAGCCCTTTTTTTTTTTTCATTTTTCCGATCGCTGTTTGATAATGCAATCTGCCTTGATTTCGTTACTATGGTAACAACCTTCTGATTTATTGACAGGTTATAATTCGTTGATTTTTATTTTGTTGTTTGTGTCAAACTTATTTTTGCAAATTTAAAAATATGAATTTAGATTTTGAATCATCTGAAATTCCAGAAGAAACTGTGGAAGCAGCAAAAATGTACATTTAACATATATATTCAAAAATACTATATTTGGTTAGTTTACGCAGTTATATCCATTATCTAGTTTTAGTATTTATTAATCACTGTAATAAATAAAATAAATAATTAAGTTTACATCAAAATGTCGGTCTTAAAAAAAATATTGTACGTCACGCGACCGAAAATTAGTGTTGAGCACTCTCCAAGCTTGTCTCTATCTGCACAACTTTACTTTCCGGTCTTGTAACGTAAATTACTATTACCCGTCCTTAACGTTTACTTTCGGGTCTTGATCGACAAAATGTTTTCTGGATGAAAACTGTTCAGAAAGTATATATTTTCTGGTCGGTCTTAAAAATGGTATAATACTTTACATTATTAGATTTTTATAGAATCTGGATCCAGCTTTTCAGTTTATACCATAGATTAATACGGTTTGTACTATGTAACGTTTTTAAATTTGAATTTCTTATTATGCTTAGATTTCTTGTAGATCCAGAATTGAAAAACAATTGGGTACAGGCCGTAGGAATATGCCTATAGATTGGGTTTACAATAGAATTTGTTCTATATATTTTAGAAAGACAGAATTTGTTTTTTTTTTCTCCGGATGGTAAAGTATAAAGTACCTATAAAGTACCCCCAGATAATCCGACTATGCCCAATATCTAATGAGTTCACCGCAGTGTAGATTTAAGCTTAAGTCTGGAATTTGGTGTTTTTCTCTGTATCCGTTCATGAGTTCTTGAGTATACACACGCACGCGCACACACACACGCATACAAACGCGCACACACTCTTCACAGTTTAACAGGTCCCCTTAACCACCATTTTCAATTAAATTTTTTCAAAATGAATAGGCTTCGTTCTCTTAAGCTTGATTTTTCCTAAAATTTTCAAATGGATATCGTTTTTCGTTTTTGACTTATCGTGCGGACAAAAACGTGACATCGGACGGACGGAACCAAATAATTTGACTTCTAGTGGTATAATTAGTGAATATTTGAAAATGTTCCGCGGTAAAGAAAATATTTTCGTTTTCTTCCAAAGTGTTTATTGTTGCCTTCTAAGAAAGTTTTGGTATACCCTTTGGCAACAGAATTTGATTTCCAGTACCTATGTTTTTTCATTTATCATGTGTTTTTAGAAATAATTTGTTAAAAATAAAATACCTATAAACAAACGAATTCAATCATATTTATATATAAAAATTAAAATTTTATTAAAATTAGGCTGCGCGTTTTCGGCTTTACAAAGCCATCATCATATCCATCTTTAAGGATAACTAACATAGGGGAAAGTGGTATACAGTGGGACATGGTATATAGTGGGACAAAGCCATTTAGCGCCAACCATTGGAGTATAGATGAGTTATTCATCCGTTACAGTCTACCTTTTATGTCGACAAAATGTATTAAACACACATTTCGCATTTATCGACACCGCAATATGGCGAAATCTCTTCCTGGTGGTGGTTTGGTGTGTGATGTTTCTCTTTGTGTGCTTTAACAAAAGTGTCTAGAGGTGTTTAAAATTAAAATCAAGATTAATAATAATAACTGTGATTGAATTTAAACTGTTTTTAAGGTATGTATCAAATAAAAAAACTATCTTGTAAAGGGTTTTTCAAAAATGAAAATGTTGAACAGAAACAAACGTAGTGGTATATTTCGGGACACTCTGTGGTGGTATATAATTGGACGTTTCCCA
Organism: Psylliodes chrysocephalus; assembly: GCA_927349885.1. Classification (NCBI taxonomy): domain Eukaryota; kingdom Metazoa; phylum Arthropoda; class Insecta; order Coleoptera; family Chrysomelidae; genus Psylliodes; species Psylliodes chrysocephalus. Next base: position 54,109,090 of record OV651818.1, on the reverse strand, counting down.
TTATATACCACCAAAAATATGTATCTAAACTTCTTTAAATTATTAGAAACAAATAGGTTTAACACAGATACATACATATTGTTTTAGATGCCAAAGCAAAGTAGGAAAGAGCAAGGAAAGAAGTTGGAAGAAAGTAAACGTTTTCATGACGAATATAAGCAGAAAATGAAAATTGCTGTTGAAAAAATTGCTACAGGTGAACTTTCAATAAGAGCTGCTGCTAATCAGTATTCTTTAACAAAGTCCGCCTTACACCGAATGTGGTCCAAATATAAAAAGATGAATGATGACGAAAAAACGGACTGCAGTTTTGAGAAGCAACTTGAATTTCGGCAGATATTTAATTCAGACGAAGAAAATGCCCTTGGTGATTATCTCATTAAAGCTGCACAAATGTGTTATGGTCTAACTGTTAAAGACACCTGTGAACTTGCCTATAGGTTTGCTATTGCGAATGAAAAAACTGTACCGGATTCTTGGCACAGAAATAAAACAGCTGGTATAGAGTAGATAAGAGTATAAAAAGACAAAAAAATTTAAGGTTCAGGTTGCCTGAGGCAACCAGTCTTAGTCAAACCACCAGCTTTAATAAGCATAATGTTAGTAAGTTCTTCGACCAGCTACAGTATGTGATGTCCAAACATAATTTTACAATCAATCAAATTTATAACTGTGATGAAACTGGCGTGACTACAGTACACAAGCCACCCAAGGTAATTGCACCAAGTGGTCAAAAACAAGTTGGGAAAATTACTAGTGCTGAAAGGGGCCTTCTTGTCACAATGTGTGCAACTATATGTGCAAATGGAACATAGATTCCTCCATTTTTTATTTTCCCACGAAAATATTTTAAGGCTCATATGCTAAACTCGCCACCGCCAGGGTCTAAAGGAGCTGCTCACAAAAGTGGATGGATGACAGCCGAAAATTTTAAGATTTACTTGGAACACCTAGTTAATATTCTTAGGTGCAGTCAGGAAAACAAAATTCTTTTAGTGCTGGACAATCATGAAAGCCATTTGGATTATCGGATATTAAAATTTGCCAAAGACAATGGCATAGTGCTGCTGACATTACCTCCCCATTGCAGCCATAAACTTCAACCATTAGATGTAAGCTGCTATGGTCCATTCAAAACATACTACAATAAATTCGTTGATCAGTGGATGTTAAATAATCCTGGTGTACCTCTTAACATGTACAATATTGCCGAAATTGTTGGAATGTCGTTCCCTTCAGCCTTTACGCCGTCAAACATTATTAAGGGATTTGAAAGAACAGGAATAGCTCCATTTAATAGAGGTGTTTTTGACGACTCTGAGTTTCTATGTTCGTATGTCTCCGATAGACCTATGACAAACATGGCAAAACCTACTACAGAAACGCAACCTAATGAAGAGGAGCCTAATTGCCAAGCAGAAAAATCGCTTGAAGAAATACAACCTAGCACGAGCGGAACTTGTAACGATATTTGCATCGAACGGCAAAATTCCAAGAAGCAGCATACTGGGTCAGTTTCATTCGTTTCTCCAGAGTTAGTAAGACCTCACTTGAAAGCTAAGGAAAGAAAGGAAACTAGGAAAGGAAGAAAAAGAAGATGTCAATGGTGCTGACTGATACGCCTAATCTCGAGGAAAGAAAAAAAGAGGAAATGAAGAAAGAGTTACAAGAAATTAAGAAAACGCGCAGTAAAAACAATAAAAATGTTCAGAGCATTAAACGGAAAGTGATTCTTCTAGCGATAGCGATGCTGAAGGAGGTGCCCTAGTGATGCTAGTTTTTGCGATAAAGAAGAAAGTGAGCTACAAGTAACAGATTTTGTCATAATAAAATATGTCCTTAAGAAAAGCATTAAACATTATGTTGGAGAGATAGAAAAAATAGAAAATGATGGGATTCATGTTAATTTCTTAAAATTTGAAAATGCAAAGTTTTTCTTTCCCGAAATAAAAGATGAAGATATATTAGGAAGAGAAGACTATGGTGGAACAGAGAGGGCTATTAAAAAAATGTGTTTTGATTTTGATTTTAGCAAATATAATATTTAGGTATTTTGAAGTTTTTTGAATGAGTTAAGTTTTGAGTTAAATTGTTATTACTGAAATTTTTTTCTATTATTTTTGTAAAATATTTGTTCTTTCGTTTGTAATTAAGATTTTATCAAATATTTGCAGTTTAGAATAAAAAAGTACATTTTAACATGAATTAAATTGCTGTCCCATAGTGTACCACGCCTTGTCCCAGTAAGTACCACTGGGGTGGTTCTTATTGGGACAGGGGGTGTATACTGGGACACCTGACTTTTTCTTTACACCTTAAATATTTTTCTGGTAAAATCCAAATTTTTAGGTAACCATTACCAACAAGTATAACATATTCCGACTGATTTTTTTTCTTAATTAAAATTAATTAAAATATGGCACAAAGAAAAAAATGTCCCAATATATACCATGTATCACAACGGGTAGCATTTCAGATTAGTTCGAATAACTCTCGTGACTATTGTATTTGTATCAGTTATCAGTTTTTTATGTTCTTACAATACTTTTACTGCTTAAAACCACAATTTTCGCATATATTCAAATCTCTGAGCAAAAATATATTTTCTCAGAATTATATATACGTTGAATTTAAACGTTTTGGTACAAATCACTTAATCTTCATTATATTTCGTTTCTCAAAGCAATAGTAACACTCTATATTCCTAAAATTATTCTTTTTATTACTCAAAACGAAGAAGGAGCCACTTAAAAAAAACTTCAATATTTTTTTGAGCAATTTTTTTAAATAAGTTGCTATTTTTTATTTTTGTTTGTTAAAGAAGGTTCTTGTAGGTTTAAAGGCCGTCTGTTAAGTACATTCCAAGTTATTACTACCAACAATCTTTTATAGAATCTTCCGTAATAATTGGACAACTAAGTAATTAAAAAAATTTACAATTCACCTCTTATAAACAAGTAGTTTTTCTTCGTCGACCTAACCTCAAACCGTTTCTAAATAAGTCCCTTTTTACACTATGATTATTTATTGGTTGTAATCTAATAATCAGTTAAAATCAATACAATAAGTGTTACTAGAAATAACCCCATTCCAGTTATTGATATTAGATTCTTTCACGAGTGTCGTCGATTACTGCGCAAAGTTGCCACGTATCAAACTAGAAACGTAACATTTTAAAATTTTAAACACATACACATGGCTCAAAATATATTTTTGTCATAATATGATATTAATTAAAATAGGAATGAAACTTTCTAATACCAATTTCTGAAATAAAAAAAGTTGGAAAATTCCTTTTATATTAACATATCAAAATTTAGGTAAAATGTTTCTTTTTGAAAAGAGTAAATTGGTCGTTTTACCACCAATACCATTTATAGACTTAAATGATATTACTTATTTCCAGCTTGCCTCTTTGCATAATGCCTCTACATAACGGATTTCAATATTTTATAATTTATAATAATTCCATTACTCATTAATTATTATATTAATAATTTGTGGAAGCATTTTATTTTCTCTTATCCCATTAATATGCTCAAATTAGACTCTGCTAGTATGCATTTAAGCATTAAAAAAAATCATAGTGCTCCTTTAATACCACCAACTTGTGTTTTTGCTCATTATTTATTGACTTCTTAAGAAGCTTTTTATATGACAACACAACACGCAGCGACCTTAATGATTTCATCACAAGTTTTGTCGACTTGAATATAACGCTTGTTAGTAGTATTATAATAGGTACCTTGCTACTTGCGGTTATCCTTTCAAAAGTTCAATAGAAAGAATGTTAAAAATCCGTATCAACAGGGGTCAACGGAATCACTGAGTTATCACTAACTAGAAAATCAATCAACAAAATCTCTGTAACGCTATTGAATTTTTTTTACCATAAAATTAACAATTTGATGATGTCGATTTAAAGATAATAATAATAATAATTCATAATAATATTAATAATAAAATAATAATAATATAACGGGATGGGTGGCTCAGTGGTAGAGTCTCTGATTGCGGATCTAAGGGCCCCGAGTTCAAATCACACCGTTGGTCGGGATTTTTTCATTTAATTTAATTATTTAAAATAATTAATTCTGATGCCTTGGTGGATTCCCCACTCGACCATTCACTGTTGGGTTCTGATTAACAGTTATGTTCCTAAAGTGGCACTGGGAAACAGTAACAAAGCCTGTACAGAACACGAGGTGAAATAACCATAGTAGTTGAAGCCGATGATGTTGTTAATTACTTAAACATGATACTGCACTACTGTAAATACTTATGGACCGTCAGATAGTGACTGATTTAGGTGCCCCATTTTCGCATACAATCCTCGAAGAGGATTGAAAAATACATCGATGTTGAATAGAATGAAAGGAAATTTACGAGTGGCCCCTGGGGATAACATATGGAAAATTCAATTTTCTTTGACAGAAATAAAAGGTGTTTTCTGCTCATATTTCGCAAGCCGTGTTCACTGAATGATTAATTAATAGAACTTGACTTCGGAAAACTAATGGCTTAAGTGTTGAAAGTGACTAAAGGGTTGAATTGAGGGCGTAATCTTGTAAAGAAAATTCTATATTTTAACCGATTTTTCCACACAAGCCCGTCAAAAGTATGAAAACATACATCGTTACTGGCCCGAAAAAGATATTGGCTTGAATGACGCGAGTGGATAAGTGCGTTTTGGAGTCGGAAAAATTATCGCAATTATTTTTTATTTTTCAGTTATTTTTTCATGCATGTGGACGGAACGAAGGCTTGCGTCGGAAAGTTGCAGGAAAATTGTATGCAAAATGCCACCATTTTCTCACGCTAGCCGTTTGTCATATGTTTAGAAAAAGTGATTACAAGACTATATGATAAAAGGCTTGAGTGTCGGACATGGTCATCATATTAATTATATATAATTTATTTAACAAAAAACTGACAAAAAAAAACTAGAAATTTACACAATTTTTCCACATAAGCCGTTTGGCATATGCTTAGAAAAAGTGATTCTAAGACTATATAACAAAAGGCTTGAGTGCGGACATGGTCATCATATTAATTATACATAATTTATTTAACAGAAAGCTGACAAAAAATCTAGAAATGTCCACCATTTTCCCACACAAGCCGTTTGGTATAGTAATTTTAAGACCCTACAATGAAAGGCATAAGTGTTGAAAATGGAACATATTATTTGTTTAAAAAAATCTGTCAGAAAATGTAGAAATGTTTATGCAGGGTTATTTTAAATGAGTAATTTAGCATACATTTTCTTCTCGTATAGGCAGGGGCGGTTTCTCCATTGGTTCATTTGTGCAGTGAACACCCAGTTAAATTTCATAAAAACACATTATTTTAAAATTACACAAATAACATAAAAATATAAATTTAATTTTAATATTTTTAATTTCATACGTGTCAAATCTATATTTTTGGTACATCATTGACCTCTGGCTGATCGCATCTCTGTGGCACAGTATACCTAAGTATACTGTGTCTATGGCGCATTATGATGAGTGAGCCTAATACGAGTGGGACGATATGGTGAATGCATATAGCTAAAAAGAGAAGAAAACACGACAACAGATTCTTCAAACTGTCAAAGAACACATTAATTGGCGCGCCGCTCACAAACAAGGTTGCCAAACCAGTGTTGCCAGTCTAATACAATTCACAATTGTACTAGATGTAGATACTTTCTGCGTGCATAAGTGTTCACGTGTAAACTATATATATATTGTGTTCCTTGTTTGGGTTAGTTATCAATAAAGACCGCCTTTTTTAATATTCAATGAATTTAGATGTCACTGCAAATAGAATTCGAAAAAACTGGTACATTTAAAGAATCTGGTACATTTTTTAGACAAATCTGGTACATAACAAAAACATATTCTGGCAACACTGTACCAAATCAAGCAAACTGTCATTAGTGTCATTCCTCTTAAATAATAACATAAGAATATTTTAATTGTGCTTATTTAAAAAAATGTGAACAAATCCAGCAAATGTATTATAATATTAAAATGATTTCGTTGCCCGTTTGGTACCAATCATTCACTAGGTAAGTACGTAGTGCATAAGAGTATAAATTTAATAATACTGAAAATATACCTAAATCTTATTCTATATACAGTAAACTTACGCTATTTATCTAATATATATTTTATTTTAGGCTCAATAAGAAACTAAATAAGCTATGCCAAAACAGCCAACAAAAGTAAGGGTAGATAAAATGCAATACCCACTTAGATTTTCTAAACTAAAATTATTCGATAGTTAGAATGCGAAACAGCTTTTAATGTAATAAGGTAATAATACTACAGGCTATGATTTATATGCAAGATGATACTATAACAATGATGTTATTAAATATATGTACAGAAAGGTGATGCACGGTAATGTTTTTAGCAATAATATATATACAAGCAAGCTAAGTGTGGCTAAAATAGAGCTCAGGCAATGAAATAGGCAATGGAACGTTCTTACTTGTTCTGTGGCTTCCTGATGATCTACCATCCAGGAGTTGTTCTTGTCAGAGTTACCGATCGGTTACTAAGGGTTGGGCCAACAAGCTAAGCAGGAAGCGGTGAACTATAGTTCGGGTTACTTCCTCTACTGGAACCGCTAAGCCAAGCACTGACGATAGTGTGCCCAAATTAAATAATAGCTACTAAATACTACAGGAGTGGCACAAGAAGCTCTACAGAATGGATACAAACAAGAAGGCCGTAGATGTTAGGTGGCCTTTGGAAGAAAAGTATTATTTCCACAACAAGGTGCTGTCAATAAAGACAAATATACTTTAAAGGTAAACTTTCTCTTTATATTATTAGCCAAATAATCCGAATAAAATTCATGAATTTTCAAGTATCACATGGACCAAAGAAAGAAAGATTTATGTAAATGTTCAATTATGTGCTGCTATTTCAAACTTTTAGTATCCTTTGATAAAAGAAGTTGAATATTATTGTTGGCCTTCTTAAATTGTTTATTTTACCTTATACATTTTTTTTTCTACTCTTCATACAGTATTATGTGAAGAGTATTATTGATTTACTTTGTCTATCTGTCCGATGTCACGTTTTTTGTCTGCACGATAAGTCAAAAACGATAAATGATATGAACTTGAAAATTTTAAGCAAAAATCAAGCTCTATAAGGTTACAAAGCCTATTGATTTTAAACAAATCTGATTAAAAATAGGGGGGTTAAGATGGGTTGAAATTAAAAAAAATCCTAAATTAAAAATGAAAAGCGATATCAATATCAAATTTTTAGTAAAAATGAAGCTTTATAAGAAGATAAAGCCTATTGATACTGAAAAAAATATGAATATATTGGGGAGTTAAGGGGGTTAAAATAAAAAAAAAATCCTAACTGAAAAACTTGAAATTTTTAGCAAACATCAATCTTAAAGGAGAAGCCCTTTCATTATAAAAAAAATCTGATTAAATATGGGGGTTAAGGGGGTCTGTTAAACTGCGAAGAGTATCATTTAAAATGCCAGGCATTATATATCTTTATTATAGTTTGTGTCTGTAATATTATGTATTGTGATGAGACTGTTCTTATAAAATAAACATTTAAAACATTTTAGTTCTTATTTCATTTGCCAATAAAAGGTATTTAAAAAATATATTTTCTATTTGACATCTGTGACAAATTGTGAAAATGAATAAACTTACAATAAAAACTAAAAAATGATAGGTAAAGTTTCATATAAAAATTTTTACACAAAAATCAATGTCAAGCTTTCTACATAACCTGATATATATATTTAAAAATAATCTCAAATTATGAAGAAAAGTCAGTTTACAAACTAATAATGTTTATAGATGGTTTTCAACGTATTAAAAACAAAACAAATATCAGACTAACTAAAATATTCATTTATTAACAGTTGTAGTGCTTGAAAACAGTATGATGTTGATAATAATAACTACACTTAATACAAACTCAAATAATAAAAAAATAGCGATATTGACTCTTGTACAAAGTTTTGATCCGAACTTACATATGATAAAATGATTGGAAACACCCATTTTCAATTACTACGAGCCGCCACTGCTAAAGCCTTTAGTTTTCCGAAGCCAAGTTTTATTAATTAATCATTCAGTGAACGCGGCTTGCGTAGAAATATGAGCAAAAACACCTTTTATGTTAAGGAAAATCGAATTGTTCATATATTATCTCCAGGGGACACTCGTAAATTTTCTTTCATTCTACTCAACATCCATGTACTTTTTAATCCTCTTCGAGGCTTGTATGTGAAAATGAGGCATCTAAATCAGTCACTATTTGACGGTATATAAGTTAAGATTGTATTTGCACCTTCCATGAGACAGTGTTCAAAAATTAAAAATTCAATTTTCTCCAATCCAAATTTTTTTGCACATTCATCGTTCATCCCGCTAGCATAATACACATTTATTTTTTGCAATACTTAAATTCTTATCATTTATTTTTATTATTCATAGAATGGTTTTATTATCAACTATTATTTTTCTGATAATTTTGGAAATTGAATAAACAAATTTAATTGTCGATCGGAGTATTAGATTAAACAGTAAAGTTTTGTTCAAGAATTGATAACTTTTGTACAACATGGTCAATGTCAACATAATTTCCATTTTAACTTCATGTCACTGTTCCATGTCCAGCTCGTTTCCGTTGAAAATTTTCCCACAAAATATCGGAAACAGAAATTTAAACGCATATTGCACCGAGTAATGTACTGTCATTTAAACAAATTATAAGACGTAGACTGCTTGTTTCGTTTGAAATTATAAACAATAAAAATTATTGTCACAATGAATTATTTCGTATTTACTTTTAAAAATTGGCACAGCCCGTTCACAATTGTTTTCAGATTTACAATAATAAAGTAAGTTTGAATCAAGTAACATGTCTACATACTACATAGCATAGATAAGTTTATCTTAAATAAAAGTCCACTTCTTCAATTGGTGATTGAGTTAAAGTAAAACGACATTTTTTAATGGTGAAGCTGTAATAGTCTAAGAGCGGTCATTTTGAGTAACGTGTTGAGCACAAGGCTGAACATTTGTAGATTTCTAATTTGATACCAAGCGAATAAGGAAATAATGATCTGACAGGGATACTGTGGTGGCGACATCTACATTTAAATTTTTGAAAGTGTTACAAAATTTGTTAATATTAACATGTTTTTACAATAGGTTTTTTAATAAATATTTTTTATGCATGACCGGGCAATAAAGTGCAGATTATAAATACGTTTAGCGGGCGTATAGTGCCCCTTTATCGCCCGCGTCTATTTTACCGCCCACCGGGCGATAAAGTAATAGTATATTTTTCAACGGGCGGATAATGATGGTCATTACTCTCGAGGATGAAGTTTGTACTACGAGCCGCAGGCGAGTAGTGTAATCATCCTCCCTAGGGAGGAAAAGTACTTTTACTCCCTAGGGAGGAAAAGTAAAAGTGACGTCATGGTATGTCATAAATGAAATAGCTTATACGGCATTGACTACCTAAACTATATTCTATTATATAAGTATAAATTTTACCGTTTATTTATAGAACACCCTGTATTTTGCAAAATAGTAAAAATCAGTAAATTATTATTTTAATTTAACGACTTTTACAATTATAATTTGACTTCAATTCATAGATTCATCCGATTTTCGAATTTAGGACAGAAATATTATAGCATGCTATGGTCGATTGACAGATCAGTTTCAAAGTGTGTTACGCTATAATATATCTACAAAATATAAAATAATATTTAAAAAATGAGTGATTCAAGCGAATTTGAAGACATAAATAATACACCACCGGATATTTTGGAACAGGTTAATGCAAAAGTACAATCTCTATTACCCCAAAAATCTAAAGAAAAATACGAAAAACAGTATTTACATTTTAAGCAATGGGCCGAAGAAAGGCATATTTGTACTTACTCAGAAAATGTTATTTTGGGGTATTTTTCGCTATTATCAAATACATTAAAGCCTCTACATTGTGGTCCAAGTATTCAATGCTACGTACCATGCTTCAAATAAAAGAAAATGTGGATATTAAATACCCAAAATTAATTGCTTTCTTGAAAAGACAAAACCAGGGATATAAACCTAATGAGGCAAAAACCTTCTCAAGAGAGGAAGTAAATAAATTTTTACTAGAAGCCCCCGATGATAATTATTTATTAATGAAGGTAAAATATTTTAAAGAACTAAATACGAGACTAAATATATTTAAAAAATAAAAGTTAAACGGCAAATATTATAATAGAGCTACAACAATACGCTATTTTTAGAATTCCGCAAAATTATTTAAAAATGACTTGTTATTTGAGGGAAGCGGAAAAATCATATGTATTACTTGAGAGTAAAGTGCCTTCTCCTCCCTTGGATGTTTACTGCCCTCCGCTTCGCGTCGGGCAGTAAACTTCATCCTGCGGGAGGAAAAGTGGCACTTTCCTCCCTAGTAATACAAATAGCTATTTATTAACCACTCTGGACTCTGGACACTGGATACCGAAAATAAAAATTAAAATAAGCAAATTCATGCAACATACCAAACACAACACAACGGTATATCGAAAAGATTATATCGATAGCGGTAGTAAAATATCGATTAAAATATATCGATATATTTGTGTAATATATCGATGTTTTGTAAGCATCGATATATATCGTTACCATCCCCAATTGAGACTAACTCAAATTACACCAGTGGCGTATCTTAACATATTTATTATTGGTAAACTTCTTTAACACTTTATTTGCTCTTATCTTAGTCATTATTATGCTCTTCACACAGTAGTTAGTATATGAAGAGTAATTTTGCATTTGGTTCCGTCCGTCAATCCGTCCCTCCAATGTCACGTTTTTTGTCTACACGAAGTCAAAAACGATATCAATTTGAAAATATCACGAAAAATTAAGCTCTGTAAGAGGGCGACGCCTATTCATTTAAAATGTGAATAAAAATGGGAGGTTAAGGGGGCTTGAAATATAAAAAATTCCAACTCAAAAACAAAAAATGGTATCATCTTGAAATTTTTAGCAAAAAACAAGCTCTATAAGAGAAAGAAGCCCTTTGATTTAAAAAAAACTGATTAAAAATGTAGGTGTTAAGGGGGATTGAAGTAAAAAAAAATTATAAATTAAAAACGAAAAGTAATATCAACTTGAAAATTTTAGTAAAATCAAGCTCTATAAGAACATAAAGCCTATTTATTGTGACAAAAATCTAATTAAAATGGGGGCATGGGGGTTGAGGGGGTTAAAATATAAAAAAAAAATCATAAATCAAAAATTAAAGAGCGATATAAAACATAAAATTTTTAGTAAAAATCAAGCTTTACAATAGAATAAAACCTCTTGATTCCGAAAAAAAAACTGAATTAAAATGGAGGGATAAAGGGGGTTGAAATATTGAAAAAAATCCTAACTAAGAAAAAACGAAGTCAAATTGAAATCTTCAGAAAAACTCAAGCCTCATAAAGGGACAAAGCCTATTGATTTAAAAAAAAATTGCGTACAAATTTGGGGTTAAGGAGGGCAGAAATAAAATAAAATAGAAAACAAAGACCAAAAGGGATATCAACATGACATTTTTAGTAAATATCAAACTTTATGAGGGAATAATGCCTATTGATTCTGAATAAAAATAGGGGACTAAGAGGGGTTGAAATTTTGAAAAAAGTACTGAATCAGAAACGAAACATGATATTAACTTGAAATTTTTAGAAAGAAATAAGCTCTATAAGGGGACAAAACCAGCATTTAAAAAAAATCTGATTAAAAATGAGGGATTGAGGGGGATGAAATTAAATAAAAATCGTAGCCTATTGATTCAAAAAAAAAATCTGAATAAAGATGGGGGGATAGGGGGGGTTAAAAAAACTAACTCAGAAATAAAAAACGATATCAAATTGAAATCTTCAGGAAAAATCAAGCTTCATAAGAGGATGAAGTCTAGTGAATCTGAAAAAATCTGATTAAAAAATGGGGTTAAGGGGGACGGGCTGTTAAACTGTGAAGAACATAATATAGAATTCCAAGCATATATCTTCATTCTAGTTTAATATATCAAATCGACTAGGGTAGCGTAGGTGTCTACGGAGCGGCATTCATTTGAGACCCATTTTTGTGGTACAACAGACACGGGTTTCGAATCCTACGGAAAACGATGTGAATTTATTCGCATAGCTCTCTATAGAATTTTATGGATGCCGTATTAGAAGAAATTTAATTTCTGTTGATATGACATCCAGATTAAAACAATCCCCATGCGTTACCGTTTTCGATGATGGTGGGTGAGGTTTTCCGGGTTTTTTTCACTTGTAAGTCAAATGGCGTCATCAATCATCTTTAAGTCGCCCCGGAGCGCCACGGCAAATAATAATAATAGCCGTCCCTTCCCCTACACAAGTCACTCTGTTGGCTTCAGGGGTTGAAATTCACTCGTAAGGGGGTGAATTAGGGGTAATTATTATTATAAATTGATTTTTTTTGTTTGAAAGTTTCGAACAAGAACTTTCTTATAACTGATTCAAATATTATGTGACGCCTCTTCATGAAAAACTATAAGTTTTATGAAAAAAAGTTTAAAGTAGAAGATATATCTTGCACATTCTTAAATTGTGTCTAAAATTTCTTGTTTCCAACTTATCAACAATCATCAGTGAAAAAATGTAAATGTACAGGGTGTTTCATTTAGAAAATAATATTAATGTATGTAAGTACCCTATACATAAAATACGAAAACGATTTCTCAGGAAAAACTTTCTTTGAAACTATTGATTTATAATATTTATGTTCGCATATAAGGGGTCCGGACCAAATAAAACGGCTACACTGTACAGCCATAGCAGTGACAATTACGCGGAATCCTGAATTTAATCCAAACTGACACTTAAAAAGAAAAATTCTTCGCTCGACATACGCGAATTTTTTCATGACCTTGTTTAGAACTATTTTTTGTGAATCACTCATATAAATAAGTTAAGATGAACTTAAAAATTCTTAAATTATCTAGATTATTTTGTTGATTTTTTAAAGAAATTTAAATTGAAAAAAATCGGTTAAAGTAAAGGGCGTGAGAATATGGGCGTTCACTTTACTAATTCATTATTTTTTAAGTAATTTTTAAGTAATAACTCAACAAAATTTTTTCCTGCGGACGCCCATACGTGAAAAACAGCTAAAACCTACAAGAAAACTAAAATTTAGGAAGGTCCCATTTAAATTATATTTCAGTTATTTTGTTCAGTACTTATATTAATAATAATTAGAAAACGTGATGAACAGGTGAAAACATCGAACCATTCACAAGAGAGATTAAAACAAAAGTATATTCGAATATATAGGACTACCTACTTTGGATGCCTTACTTTAATTGCTAATCAAAAGATATGATCGAGATTTAGTTTTTATGCGCCTACGTACTTACTTGTCTTCTGCCCACCGTATCGTCTGAACTTTGACCTCACTTCATCTTCGAACAGAAACAATTCTTGTAAAGACCTTAGGGTTGGCCGCGCCCAACCCTATAAGTCCGTCTCAATGGCGTACGACTAAATTCTTTAAAATAAATCCCATTTCTTCTAAGACTGAGGATATTTTATATACGTTACAACAAACTGTTGCAATAATTGATTTCACATATCAAATAAAAGGTGCATGATTTAAATTTGTGTTCGTTTTTATTGCACGTATATACGAGGTCGGATCAAAAAATAACCATTATTTTAAATTTTTTTCAAAAATTATTTATTTATTCATCAATAACTATCTTGTCCCCTTCAAAGTAATCCCCCTCAGATATAATACACTTATGCCAGCGTTTTTTCCAATCCTCGAAACACTTCTGAAACGCGCTTTTTGGTATCGCCAACAGCTCCTGTTTTGATTTTTCTTCATTATTATCATATGTAGAATATTATTGGTAAATAGTATCAAAGCAAGTCTTGCATAAAATAGGGTGTGTTCTGGTATATCTTCTTATCCGCAGAATATATAGAGGTAACCTGCAGCCATAACTATCCTTTTGGTAAAGGATTTAAATTAACCATGTCCGCTCAGAACCTGTGTCATGAAATTTAACTTTTCTGTATTTACAATTATACTGCCTTAGAGTATAAGCGTATTTGTCCACTCTGCTTTACCTGTTTGCTCTTCCCATTCCACCTGTCACCTGCTTCATTTGTAACGTTGTTTCAATAACCGCTCTCTTGTCTATGTTCTTTTGCTAGAATATATATAGGAACCGATCCTGCTAGTACCTGTGCTGCTTGAAGCGACTCGTTTCTACTTGTTATAATATCCAGTTATTCGAAGGGCCTTTTATCTATACACTTTTTTCAAATTTGCTCTGTGTGTATTTACCTACATTGGTCCTACCTATATAAAGGAAAGTGGGTGCACACTCGGCTTTGAGCTCCTACAACGTTTGGCATCATTCTGCTGTTTTTCAAACCAAACTTCTGCTTTTTTGTTGCTTCATCTATGTGTATTTCTATCCTCATTCCATAGACATGAATATTTAACTGAGTTTTTAGGAATTATTTCCTCCTCCTTGAATTTTATTGTACTTCCTCTATTACTATCCTCCAGTCATATCATTTAATAATAACCACTTTGGTGTTATTTCCAGTCCATGTTTCTACAACCATCGCGCACCGATCTACATTCAGAAGAACTAGATCATCAGCAAAACCAATTACAACTACTTTCCTCAAGTTAATTTTTCGAATGATTTAGTCCTATGGTATTTCTCCATCCATTAAATTAGCGTTTTACGTTTTTTCTCCACGTCCAGTTTAAGATATTTTCTTTGGCAGTGTTCTTCGTAATACCAAGAAATGGCACTGTTCCTTTGGAAGCAGATCCGATTTCTGTTTTAGAGAGCGTGCTGGTTTTTTCATTGACCTCCACACCCCTGTGTCTCGAACCCAAATAAGAATGACTAAAAGTATTATGCAGTTCCAAACCAGCTTAGAGTCAACTCGGTTGCAACTCAGGGATATAAGAACTGTCTAGTTACCTGTAAATATTTTTATAGTTTTGTTTGCGACAAGAAGATTAATCAACTCTCGCGATCCCAATTATATAGCGAAAATTTCTGCTTGGACGATCTTAGAAAAAGTTTTTATTGATATAACAACTTTTGGCTTTTGCAATGTCTTCCTTTCCACTGAAAATATTGTGATCATTACTGAAAGTCAAAACAGCAAAATTTAAAGTAACTGTAAGCTATTACTCTTTAATATACACTTCCAGACATGGCCTCCTTTCTCAAGAAACAAGAATAACACAATTTTTAAACACAGTACTTACCTAATTTTCCAAATAAGGATAATTTCCTGACTGTAGCAGAATTTTATATAAATAATTAATTTTATTTTGTATCGTTAGAACAGCAATACATATGTTTCTGTTTCCATCTTCGGGTACAGTCAAAATTTAAAAACATTAAAAAACACATGGGGACGATTACAAATAGTTTAAAAAATTTTAAAATAACAGAAACCCCATCGTTTTGTTTCAGCGTGTGAAGGTGTATTCGAAATAATATTCTACAGTAATTTTCGTTCATAACTAAGTACACAAGAACTCCTAAACACAAAACTAAACTTTGCGACAGAGGTGAAGTACCTAGATCTCACCTTTAACAGCAAGTTAACATGGAACTTGCATTTAGAAAACAGAGTTAAAAGAGCATACATTGCTTATGAACAATGTCGCCAAACCGTTGGACGCACCTGGGGTTTCTCCCCCAAAGTCGTTGCATGGACTTACACGGTTATCATAAGACCTATGCTAACATACGGTGCAGTTGTCTGGGTACCGAAAACCCAAAAATTAACAGCTATCCGTAAACTAGAACAATTTCAAAGAACAGCATGTCTCAACATAACAGGAGCCATGAAAACAACACCGACCAGAGCGATATAAGTCATTCTTAGTCTCACTCCCCTTGATATTTACATCAAGGAGGTTGCTTTGACGACAATGACATGCCTCCGCACAATTGTAATGGAACCTGATGTAGGATCTGGTGAGGCGAGACGTTACTTTTGGCAGGAGGCGCTAGATACGCTCCCACTGCTTCAAGCGAACATGGACTCCATCTCACCGAGACAGTTCTAAAACAAAACAAGGCTCAGGATGTGGAATATACTCCAGATTCTTAAACCTAAACATAAAATAGGCTGTGAGGTATAGTGCCAGTGTAGTTCAAACAGAGCTAACGGGGATTCTTATAGCAGCAAAAAAAATCACCAGAAACAATATCATTGGAAGGAACATGCTCATCTATACAGATAGCAGACAAGCACTACTCACCCTGAAACAGACCACAAAGTTTTGGCCGAAGTATCCATCAACAATGTGGTCACCTTAAGATGGATCAAAGGTCACGCCACATTAAAGGGTAGCCGTCTTGCTGATTCACTGGCCAAGAAGGCAGCCAACCAAGTACTTTTTGGACCTGGCCCTTCTATTGGCCTGACAAAATCGGTAGTGATAGACCTAATTAAAGAACATTCCCTTGTGAAATTCAAGGAAAGATGGGATGAAACAAGAAACTGCAGAGTTGCCAGGGAGCTCTTAAGTTATCCTGACAACACTGGAGCAAACAAATACTTGACTATGACTAGACAGAATCTACGTCTGGTCACAGGCATTCTGACTAGTCATTGTCAAGTACGGAAGCATCTCCATATCATGGGGCTGTCAGAATCCGCACTCTACAGAGGGTGCGACCAAGAAGATAAGACCATCGAGCATATCCTTCACGATTGCTCGACGCTCTCATTTATTAGAAGATTTGTGTTCGGCGGTATCGGCTAACACTAGCCGATATAAGAGAAGGACCTCTTGGCGACGTTGTCAATTACATTAAATCTGTAGGCTGGCTCACGAGCTAGGAGGTGCCTATCATCTTAGGAGGATGCCCAATGGGCCGAATAAGGCCTAAGTGCCGTGGGGGTAACCCACCCTCCACACGTTACAGATACAGAAGTACATTGGTTAAAAATTTGATAAAAATAACAGTTTCTTATTCAAACTAATTTGTTTAGCGGTTTTTTTTTTACTATTTTTATAACTACTTAATACTTATTTTGCGATTTTTGATAATTAATTTGCTCATTAAAAATCCCAACAAAATAAATACACGATTAAAATCGGAATTTTTATTAACTGTCTGGTCACCGTAGGTCATTAGTCAGTCAAGTCTAACGTCTAACTCAAAAGAAAAGAAGAAGCAGAAGGTAAAGAAGAAGAAACAAGTGCCGCTGCTGCACTGACATCGCCACATAATCCAGTCAATAGAGCGTGAAATGATCAAGTTTGATCGAAAAAATCCAGACAAAGAGATTTTTTCAGCAACTTTTGTAGATTAAGCAGCAGAAATGAAGATATTTGACTTTTTCATCAGATATTTTTTTAGTATTATTCATTATAAAAATATAGTTTGATGTAGGTATACCTACTAAATATATAAAAATAAATACTTTTGTATGTACCTATATCTTGTTTCATTAAGCCCACCCATTACGTCTCAGTAATTAAATTAGGTGAAATCAAAATTTTAAATTTTACCAGGGCATAGTGTATTCTGATAGTTATATTGTATTTTATTGTACAGGGTGTTTCTAAGAGCACAAACTGTCATCATTATTATAATTAGATAAACTTTCTACTAACAACGTTTTATTTTTTGGCTGCATTATCGGAGATACATTTTATATAGAGTTAATGAGTAAATCTCCTAGAGAGGTCTTTAATCTGCCCAGTTGGCAATAAGAGTTTTTTTGACTACAAGTTGACATGTAAAATAAAAACTCCAAATTATTCTAAATCTTAATATCTTTGACAAGGGGGGTAGCCATGTGTGACTTGAGGTAATTTTAAGGTGAAGGGTGAGAAAAAGTCCTTTATATCTCACAAGGAAAGTCAATGTTTAATTGTTTAACAAAACATTGAGTGCGATCGGTTTCGAAGTGTCATCACTTCATCTTCAGGCTCGCCATACTCTCCATCCACTAGGGAATACTACAAAAACAAGTTTCATCAATTTTGGGTTGAAATAAATTGTAAAATGAACCGATTTACACGTAATAAAAAGTTAAAAATATTTGAAAAAACAAATATTATTCAATTATAGTAAAAATTTAAAATATTCAAGACTATACAAAAACAAATCACATACATTAAACAGATTAAAAGATAAGGACTTTTTCTCACCCTTCACCTTAAAAAAAAAAATCTTAATATCTGTCTAAACTGATCTGAATCTTAAGTTAAGTCGAGTGTCACCAGATCTTTTGGCCCATGAGCTCATTGACATCGCGCAAATTTAATTGGTTAGGCAGCACATTCATCTTTCATTGTATTTCGCACTGAATCAATGTATGGCTGCCTTGGAAATAGCTAGGCATAACCTAGGACAACAAACTTCTCTGGAATATACATGAGAAGGAAGTAGTAAATAAAGTCAGAAAAGCCCTAATTGTATGCAAAATCATTGCGGATTAAAGATGGGGATGTAACCCGAATACACTGCGATGGATGTATACAGCAATAGTAAGACCAGTCATCACTTACGTGGCTGCAATGAGAACCTGTCCTACTGCCGTAATGGAGGTGATCTTAAACCTCACTTCTCTACATTTAATGATAAAGAATGTGGTGATAAAAAATATCGCAGACAAGAGATTATCACATCATGTCCGATAGCCAAGCAGTCATCAAAGCGCTGAGCTCTTACGTAATCAGCTCAAAAATGATCTGTAGATGCCTAGAAAAACTGAATGAGCTAGGCGTGAAAAATACACTTATTTTCACTTGGGTCCAGGACATAACGGGGTAAAGGGTAACGAGATTGCAGATAGTCTTGCAAAGAAAGGGGCTTAAACACCCTTTGTGGAACATGAGCTGTTCTACGGTATCAGCAGTAACACAATGTTAGAAGAGATTAATAGGATACTTTTGGGTGAATATAATCATGAAAGATCGGAAGCATGTATCTGAGCAAGAACAGGCTACGCATTGTAACAGGGGTCCTTACCGGGCATTGCTGTTTTTGAGGCAGCATGAAAAGGCCAAATTTTGTTAATCCGTACCTGGATTTTAATTAACTGTAGGACCTAATGTGTGTTAAACTGTTTTACTATATAGAGCTTCTGCTATTTTGTAATATCTCATTATATACTTGATAATAGCTAATTAGCGAAAACCGGTCGTCAATTTATAATAAAATAATTATGTGAAAATAGATTTTGAGTTTGATTTATTGCGGTGTAAACTTAATTGCTTGTATAACAAATTTTTGCATATTTGATCAAATATTTTAAACAAGCTAAATAACTAATTTAGATTAGAGACTTTTTAAATTTACTCATTTCGTTGAGGAGGTCCCTTAATTTTTTTAATAAAAATAAGTTTTTTTTAACAATTATTTAATCTTTGATTAATTTTTTTATGGCAAAAATAAGGGAAACATTAATTTTTTGTAGGTGCTTTTGAAATGTCTTAATTTTGAGTACTTTCACATAATGTTACAAATACTTTACAGGTCCGTAGTTAGCAAACAATTGAATTTTTTTATTGATTTTTAAATTAGATAATTGAAGATCAAGAAGATTATTTCAATCTAAAGAATTGAATTTAACAAAAGAATTTAATTATAAATATAATATTCAGATAGCTCAGAACCTTTTCAAAAAATAGAAAATTAATGTTATATCGTAAATAAACTGAATAAAACAAGTAAATAGAAACTAACTATTCTAGGATTACCGAACAGACAGTAATAAAACGGCGTTATCACAGCATGCTTAGGATATTTATTGAGCATTTTCTTTACATTGGCGGACCGTTGATTTTGAATGTGATTCTGATTAGCGTTTTAAAATTTAAAAAGAAAGTCAGAATATCAAGAGTCAGCAAGAATTAAAAAATACCAGTGGATTACCCAGATTATTTAACATTATATTTCATCAACCAATAACAATAATTATCTTTTATTCCAACACACGCCAATCAAAACAAACTGTATTTGAAAACACTGCTGCAGTGTATTCACTCAATCCCGATTGGATTTAAAAAACTAAATTCATTACCAGAGTATTTATGCGAAATGTCAAATGTCAAGTCGATCAAAACCATGATACTAGGACGAACAGATAAGCTCACGCGCATGATATCTTCTTTCTGGCTTTCTCAACTGACGTTAACGCGTGACTATGAAGACTAGAGATAACGAGGCGAATTGGCATACTCGAAATATGGTCCCAAAAAACGAATGCTAATTCACCGCAAGGACGCTAGTGTTGGAAGCGCTGTTCAAAATACATGACTTCTTATGGGAATTTTAAATAATTTTGTCAAAATAATAAAGATAAACTTGTTTATTGCCAAATAAAGCACATAATCTACTGTTGTAGTTATTTCTAAATAAGTTTCGCATGTTTTAATTGATAAATTATTTAATTTTATCTATATAAAATGCAAATTAGATAGGTGTGACCAAATTCGAAAAGGTTTGTTAAATGGTGAAATTTGGTAAGTACAATTTTGTGTCTAAATTTTTTTTAATTAGATCTAAATATAGTTTTAAGAGCAAAATAAAACTTATAAAACACATTTTTTATTGTTATAAAACAAGCATAAAGGGAGATTTGGGAAGGTACATGATACTACCTCATCCTTTAATTTCGGCTTTCTCCTTTTTATTTTGCTAACAGTACCATCAATAACAAGAGTCTCGTAATATTTGGAAATATCTTCTAAAAGCTCTAGAAAGTGCTTTATCGGCCCAAGGAACGATTTATATATGCTGTCACTGTTCTAAGTGTTTAGGATCCTATAAAAAACATTTACAATAACAAAATTGGGGTTCAACAAAAAAGTAATAGTAGCAACTCTTTATCTAACATTAAAACAAATTTTCTATGACTGTAAAATTTTATTTTATAGAAACTACACTCCGTAAGATAGGTGTTGCGACTAGTTTACAATAAATATATTTAGACAAATATATTATTTTACTTACATAAAATGCTTTAAAAAGACATTGAATTGATGTCCCCCTTGTGTTTTCTTTAGTTTTACATCTAATTTATATCCTGTTTCACAATTTGGAACGAAGTAAATCTTGCTTTGATATTTTTTGTCACTCATATTACTTGTACTCAGGTACTTTTTTTCACATTATTTTGATTTTTTTCACCAATATTTTACATTGAGTTACATAGAAAATGAACGGCAGTGACGTTTGACCTTCCAACTACAGTCAATTTGGTGAACTTTATAAAAAGGACAGAAATTTGAAATTTGACCATTGCCGATTCGTCTCATTGTCTCTAGTCTCCATACGCCTCACACAGTTTAATGTGTATTAATTTGGTGTGAATACGTTATTTTAGTAGTTTTGTTTATTTGTGATTGTGTTTTGATTTTTTAGTACATTAGGACCAGTTTTTCAATGGCAAATTAAATTTTCGTTTACCTAAACTTGGATCAAATGTAGAACTTAGATCAACATCAACATCGTTTTTCCATCATGTTAGTATCACAGATCAGGTGATCTTAGTTTAATTTCTATTGGTAGTTTTGGCCGAAGTATAAAATAGTATTAGAAATTGCTTGAAGGGTAAAGTATTGTTCAAAAATTTATCTAGGGATAAAAATACTATTAGAAATTTAATGAGAGATGAAAATATTTAATAATTTTTTGAGAGATTAAATAGTATTATAAATTGTTAAAATCGTGTTCAAAAATTGCTCGAGGTAAAATAGTATTACAAAATGTTAAACCCTTGTTCAAAAATTGCTCGAGAGATAAAATACTATTGAAAAATTTGTTGAGAAATAAAATATTGTTCAAAATTGACTCAAGAGATATAGTTCTTCCATTATCAATTGCAGATCATAAAAACTCGTTCGGAACCTTTACCGACAATTTTGTTTGATCTGCCATAGGCGTAGATACCTACCTCATTTTATAAATTTATTTTATTAATACTTATAATATATATCATATGCAAGAAAGTATTCGTTAAAAGGAAATCGAATAATTATAAATTGGACGTTATTATACGCCCTTATTTAGACAGATGCACTTAATTGTAATCTTACTTGGACTTAAAAAAAAATCATTATAGCTCGTTAACTTGCTACAACTGAATATTAAATTATAAAACGTAAAAAAGCGAGTAAAGTGTACCTGCCTGAAAGGGCGTTTGGTTTAAACAGGGTAGCAGACGTGAACTGAACCCTTTTGGTACCCCATTCGTTCTTTTTCTGGAAAACAAAATTTCAAAGAAAAAACCATAAGGGAAAATAAATTCTTTGCAAATAAAACAAAAGAAAAAAAAAACAATTCAATTCTAAAGTATCTTTATAAATAATCATGGCATTCTAAATCCTCTGAACTAGAGTCATCATTTGGTTGAATTATGATGGGTTGTAAAGAGGGTAATACTACATACTCATCTTCTTCTTTGATAACATGTTCAACACAGTTTTTCCAAAGCTCTTGGCGGTCTGCTGCTAGAACTTTCTTTACGAGTTCTACAACTTCTTTACTCAGTTCTGGAGACTGATTACATTTTCGTAATTTTGATTTTAAGTTTGCCAATATTAACTTTATAGGGTTAAATATGCAATAGTAAGGAGGTACTCTGAGAAGAGTTTGCACAGCTTGTCAATATAATACATTTTTTCTAACTTTATACCTTTAATAACAGTAAGAAATTCTTTGTTTGTTGGTCCTTTTTTACTATCACTGGCAGGAATAGGAATATTTTTTTCGGACATAAAAGCTAAAATTTGAGCTTTTTTACTGCTACTATTTGGTATTTTAAGGAGTTGCCGCGAGTGGTAGGATGCGTTGTTCATAACGATTACTGACTGACTGTGGTGGAATGTAAGGTAAAAGCTGTTCATTAAACCGTTTTTCAAATAATTCTGCTGTCATATCTTCATGATAATCAACTGCACAGTTTTTAATTTGTTTAGCAGATAATAATAAAGCATTAGGCATGAAACCGTCTTTGCTTCCAGCGTGTACTATTATAATGCGTTTCCCTTTAGAACATGGCCCATTCAAACAGCAATTTTTACTACTGCCAACCCAACCGAAATTTACTACATCGTGACTGTCAAACCATGTTTCATCTAGATAAATTATGTGTCTATTAGAACTTCTGTAGCCTTTTATCTGACGCAAATAATCTTGTCGCCATTGAACTATCCTTGACGATTCGGTGATTGCCATCTGTTTATTCAATTTTTTGTGTTTAAAACCACATGCTGACAAAACTTGACGCAATGTTTCCAAACTGGTATAAGTGTATCCTGGAAAATCTGCCACCTTTTGCTGTATTACTTCCAATGTCGGAACCCTGTTCTCCTTATATAAACTATAAATTGTCCTTCGTATAAAATCTTGGGTAGCTCTGTCAACTGATTTCAGTTTTTCTTTACATGTTTTTCGGTTTTATGAATAATCCACAGCAACCCCTTTCATGACTACCGGATAAACGGAAAATTTATTTACTTTAGTTAATTCAGCAATTGTTATTATGAACGCATTATCAGACTGCTGAATATTTTCCTTTTTTAAACATTCGAATATATTTAAAATAACTTGTTGTGTTGGTATATCTAAATCCTTATCGTTAAAGTCATACCTGTCTTTAATCTCACTACACTGTGCAATTTCATTTTCTTCATTCGCCCATGGTCTAAAGAACGCCATATTTATATTTATTAAAAGAAATTTAAATTAAACCAACGACACATACAAAACACACCGCACGACAGTACTCCACTGATATCGCAGACTGTCTTCCAGGAATATTTTCGAACACCTGCCTTCCGTAAACCTTCGGCCAATACAGTGCATTTAAGTTTACGATTTGATGTTTTCATTGGTAAACAACTGATGGTTCGTTTAATATTTACCGCTTTGTATAAGGGGAGTAAACATTATTTTTCGTTTCTTAATTTGGCATGAGTACCGTGCGTATATATTAAATATTGATGATTCCCCACATAACTGTGTTCTGCAATTGATAATGGAAGGACTTTACCTACTATTAGAAATCTCTCGAGAGATAAAACATTGTTTAAAAATTCCTCGAACGATAAAATTATTAGAAAATGCTCGAGAGATAAAATATTGTACACATTGCTCGAGATATAAAACAATGTTAAAAATTTATCGAGAGTTAAAATATTTTTATAAATTTGTCTAGAGTTAAAATATTGTGCAGTTTGCTAAAGAGATAAAGTTGTTAACAATTGCTCGAGAGATAGAATAATGTTATAAATTTATCGAAAGATAAAATATTGTTTAAATATAGCTCAAGAGATAAAAAAAGGTTTAAAAACTGCTCGAGAGATAAAATAGTTCGAGAGATAAAATAGTATTATTATTAAAATCTTATTCAAAAATTAATCGAGAATTAAAAAATACTGTTAAACATTTCTCGAGAGATAAAATATTGTTTAAAAATTGTTAAAAAGTTAAAAAATGTTAATAAAAATATTGTTTCAAATTGTTGTGTTCGTGTTATCTATAAACCTTTTTTTGCTCTTTAATGACCATACTTCATAATTAGAAAAATCTGGTAATTTTATAGAATCTAGTACATTTTTATGAAATCTGTTACATTTTTTAGATAAATCTGGTACATTACAAAAATATATTCTGGCAACACTGTCTGCAATTCATTCTTTTATATTGCTAATTATTATGTTACCGTTTCCTAAAACAAATTAAATATTGCATATTCTCTTGGGTACATTATATGCCTTAAAAACGGGAGCATTTTCCCAATCGTCGTAACTTATTACTTTGAACAGAAAATGTACAAAAATAACTGTCGTTATTTTGCAATATACTTATATTTCATTGTCAATGCGTTGATCTTTTAGTTAAAACGTCCAATTTTGGTGGTTCAATTTTTCGGGTAGTTTAAATTAAGTTCAAACGTGAACTACATTTAAAATACATCATCTTTCAATTGAACCAAGTTCATTTTCTGAACTCAATTTAAACTATGATTGATAAACTGGCCCTAAGAAATATGGTTTAGAAAATTTAGCCGGTTTTATTGCATTCAAAATGAGAAAAAAGAGAAACTAAGCTATATTTCAGATTCATTTTTTTGGATTACTCATTTAAGTGATAAGTGAAGGTGACTTACAAAATCCCAATGAGGAATTTTTAACTAAATGCAACGAGCTCGGTTTTATATAATTAACAATTATAATGGAGACTCACCAAAAATTGAAAAAACTTCCTTAAATATTTAAATAATTTAGCCAAAAATGTGGATCTAATTGATGAAGCTAAAGGTATCTTTTTAGATTTAAAATGTATTTTAAAATAAGAATTCTTAAGACGAATATCAAAGAAAAATGTGAAAGTGAAAATATAAAAAATAGTGAAATAAATATAAAAAACTTTAAATTTATACATCATAAGAGCAATATATGAACAACCTTTACCTTTTTTTAATAGTTGGATGGCTGTGGTAGGAACCAAGGAATCAGACTCTTCCTTTAACTATACGTTTAAAAAATAAATCATAAAACCAAGTGTAGGATTTGGATGGGCATCAAGTTAGGTGAAACTCCCTCTTCTTGATATGATCCCAGGTATAGTGCGTTCCGATTCTGGAGTGTTACACATTCAGTCAGAATGTGCATTGAAGTTTCGTCCTCTTAGCCCCAAGAGATTGTTAGAATTATTGGTTTTTCTAATTTCTTTTTAATATTGTGTAACTGCTGATACCCCAGAACGGGTCAGGTCCCACAAAGGGTGTTTGAGCCCCGTTCCATGCGGAACTATCTGCAATCTCGTTACCATTTATCCCATAGTGCCTGGGACCCAAGTGAGAGTAACTGTATTTTCCTTGCCTAGCTCATTTAATTTTTTTAGGCATCTCCAGATAATTTTTGAAGCTGATTGCGTAAGAGCTCAGCGCTTTGATGGCGGCTTGGCTATCGATCATGATGATAATCTCTTATCTACGATAGTTTTTCTCGATGTTACACTGGATACACTTCTCAATGGCGTGAATTTCCACCTGGAAGATTTCCCAAACTTTCACAGTTCGTGGTTCTAGGCCCATGCACTTTTAATCCAGTTTCTTCTATGGTTTTGGAACCATCCGTATACCACTGAATAGCATGTTCCTCGGTTGCAAGCACGATGGAATATTGGCTCCATGTTTTCTCGCAGCCCAGCTCTGTGATTTTTCACAAAACTGTACTTTCTCACTTCATCTTGGGGCATATCCAAAGTATCTTCGGGCTATAGCCCTGTAAATGATGATTGGGCTCACAGTCGTAACAAATATTTCAGAAATTTTTAAACAAAAATACAATGAAAAGCTATAGCGTCCCCGTATATTACCAACGCTTTAGTCACGCGATGACGTCATGCGCGGCTCTATTCAAAATTCATCGTAGTAACATGGATTAAAATGGTTGAATTTAAAAATTTTTATTCATTACCAGAATAATGTATCAATGATTTATGCGAAACGTCAATGTGAAGTTTGTCAAAAATGTGAGGAAACATGTACAAAAATCGTTTTGATTGTTGAAATATACATTTTAAAAACAGAATCGATTTTATCTTACAAAAACAAAGCAAATTTTCTTAATAAAAGTTCTTTATAACTTGTTAAATAATCTTTTCAA
Source organism: Psylliodes chrysocephalus (assembly GCA_927349885.1). Taxonomy (NCBI): domain Eukaryota; kingdom Metazoa; phylum Arthropoda; class Insecta; order Coleoptera; family Chrysomelidae; genus Psylliodes; species Psylliodes chrysocephalus. Next base: position 54,082,383 of record OV651818.1, on the reverse strand, counting down.
ATACAACGCGAGGTGAGAATTTTTTTGAGAAAATTTTCTTGTTCCCATGCATATTGTAACGGTTGGAACCGTTATTTCGTTATTTTGGAGACAATCACCTCTTACTCAAATGTCATTTGTCGACTATGCTTTGTGTCAGAGAAAAGTGACATTTTGATTTCAAAGACAGCGACGAATAGGTCACTTATATTTTGATTAATCTCAGCCAACTGAAGTATTAAATTATATTTATTTATGTCAATTACCGTCTGATTTTATAAGGTATGTTTTGTTAATATTGTTATTAAATATATTTTTTTGTTCAATAATTTCTCGAGCAAATTGTCAAATTTTGTACATAACCTCTACACCTGCAATAAATGACACATGGTAACTCTATATAAAATTATATATTATTTTTTGGAATAAGATATTATGCTTTACTATATTTAAATAAATTAAATAAGATTTTTCCTTTTCATATTAATTTTAGTCTCTGTGAAATTAGTCATTTATTAGTTAAAGCATTTTATCTAAATCCTTTTCAAATATCCCTTCATCTATCATAACCTTTTATCCCTTTTTAGCCGATGGCTATCTCTAGACGATTTTTGGTTCGAATACAAGAATAATCATTTATCTTGAAAATCGTTCAGGTTCGAATACAAATGGAATCATATATCTTGAAGATCATTCACGATGCAGTCACAAATGAGAATTATGAATAAGATCCCGAATCACTTGGTGGAAGTTACCTGACCGATGTATAATGTTGAAGAATTGATGTACCTCTACAGTTTGGAGCGAAGGATGAAATACCTGATTTTAAGTTAAATTTACCAAACATATAAGTGAAATTGATCTAATCAATAAATTGTTTTAAATTTGAATTATGTACAAACTTATGTGAATTAGAATTTGATACCTACCTTATCTAAAGCATGTTTTAAGTATAATTTGTTAGAAGTTAGTGATTTTCTATATTTTTATCAACAATCTAGAGTTAAGTGTAGAAGCTTTAAATATAGTGGTGTCCAACTTCTTTTTCAAGGTTATTCGAGTTATTCGAGTTATTTAAAAACCTAACATACACTCTATAAATTGAGCTCAAACACATATATTCAAAGTAGATAACGAGACATTCATGTTACAATATTAAGCAAATTTCACTCAAAAAAATCTCTTGTGGTATTACCCTTGAAAATTTGGCAGTCGGAAGTTGACCAAGTAGTCGAGAAGATGGACTAAAAAAGAGATTGCGGGCAATATAGTGGAAAATTATCAAAAGTAAGATATAAGTAGATACTAGACCGAAACGGTTTTGGGGGATTTGATGCTCGTATAACTGAATATAATGTGTTTCAATTAAATGTTTATAAATTAACGAGATTTTAAACCTTTTAAAATAATGTTTAATGATGTGTGACTGATCATTAACTGTATTTTTTTATATATTTTATAATATTTTTGAACCTCGAAACTTAGTAAATCAAGTTCGTGACAATATCCCGAATTATTGAAACACGCGTATCAAATGGCTCCGTTATTCGAAAGTACCTATATTTGTGAAAAATATTTTCAATTTCAAATAAGCTAAAGCTAAGATCCAAAATAACTAATTTGTTATATGAAGGATATAGCGTCAAAATATAAGCAGTTTGATACATCTTATGCAGGGGCGGTTTCTCCATTGGTTCATTTGTGCAGTGAACACCCAGTTAAATTTCATAAAAACACATTATTGTAAAATTACATAAATAACATAAAAAAATTAATTTAATTTTAATATTTTTATTTTCATACGTGTTAATCTCTATTTTTTTGGTACACCATTGCGCTTTGGCTAATCGCGTTTCTGTGGCACAGTATATCTAAGTGAGCCCAGACAAGCGAGGAATTCTCGCAAATGCATTTAGCTAAAAAGAGAGGTTACACGTCAGGAGATCCGTAAAACTGCATAAAAACACGTTGATTTGCGCGCCGCACACAAACAAGGTATGACGGCACAAAATAGGGCTGGGCATACGAACCTTGCCAAACCAGTGTTGCCAGTCTAGTACAATTTACAATAAAAAAAAAATAAATGACCAAATGTTGTTGAGTCAGATCTGCATTTTAATTGTGGTTTATGAATTTTAATTGTTTGGTATATTGAGGAAAATATATATGTCAAATTTAAAAATTGTATACAGAGTGATTATTTTGACCAAATAAAAATTCAAACGAAATTCACGTGCCGAGGTAATTAAATACGATAGACGAAAGACCCATTAATAATAGACTATTTTGAATCATTCAAGTGTCCCACACCTACGATGAACGTACGTGCAAGTCTGTTCGCTATACTTACGCGGGTTTCGGATTAAAAATTTTATGAGTATTTCCAGGTAAGTACCCGAAAGTTTGACCTGTTCTTTGGGGAAATATCAACTGGTTAAATGAAATGAAAAATAATGTACAACTTTTTAAGTAAATAATAATCTAGTCTAATGTGGCTATTATAAACCTAATAATAATTCTATATTACACTTCACACAGAAAATATGATCTATGTATAATAAGTGGGTTATTTAGCTCAAATAAAATATTTTCTAACATAAAAATTTGTTCCATGTAGAGAATTTCAAATGAAAAATAAAAAAATTGAACTTGCCAACAAAAATTAAAATCATTATCGTCATCATCATCACTGTCATCACCATTAATTGTTATTATGATTGGACTTATTCCGTTTATTTTATTTTCACGAGTCCACCAATCTTCTATTAGTTTCTCGCACTTGGATATACAGTTCCGCCACACTTCTGGAGTTGCAATTGAAAGTGCTTTTCGCCAAGTTTCCCGAACTGCATCGTCACTATAACCATTAGGCCCAATATGGTTGTCATAATATTGTTTTGCTATTCCCTATATATATTCGATGGGATTAAACTGGCAATGATACGGTGGCAGACGTAAAACTTGATGACCGTAACTTTCAATAATCTGATCCACAACAAAGGTTTTTGGTTTTGCGTGTATATTGGCCAAGCGTAATAATTCTGATTTTAATATATATTGAGGAAATGGTATATGTTCCTTTGTCAACCATTCTTTAATTTTATCAACAGTCCAAGAATTCGTTGTTTAATACTTCAGAATGGTCAGGTGCATTGTCTAAAATAATTACGCTGGGCTCACTTAAACCTGGGAGAAGTTTTTCATTTCTGTGTTCATATTATCGTGATAGTCACTGGATTTTGATTTAGATGAAAATATTAAATCAGCACCTTCTATAAAACCTGATTTCCCTCCTGCATGTAAAATTATGTGTCGCTTCCCTTCTCCATCGGTATGTTTGATGGACTTTACGTTATCTTGTCATATTCTCTTGGTGGCATCCCTAGAAAATATCCATGTTTCGTCTAAATATATAAAATTCGCCCCTTCTTCTTTAAATTTAGAATATTTTCTTAGAAAGTTAATTCTCTTGTGCACGACAGAACTTCTTTCACAAAGGGCCTTTCTGTTATCCTCCTTTTGAAATTTGAAACCCAAGTTATGTATTACTTGCCATAGACTTGTTCTGCCAATGTCGTAAAATTTTCTATCTATTAATTCCGAGAGAATTATATTTAAGGTCACATGTTCCTTGTTGGCCCTCATTCGATAAATGTTATCACGAATTTCAAATTTCTTTCCATTTGGAATATCTTTCGTTTTCAATAATGGGCTAGTTTTGCGGTGATCTTCTTTCGGCAGTTCACTATTGTGATCTTGTAATACTCCTCTTAATTTGGTTTCACTAATTCCTAGAGCATCGCATACGCGTTGTTGTACAGACATTACCGATTTTAAAGGACCGCCATTTTCTTTTTCATCCGTAAAATACTTATGTACACTACAAATTAGACTATCTACATCTAACACACGTCTAGGCATTTTTAAAATTTCCACTAAATGTACAATATACATACAATGTCAACACTTGCAAAGAATCAATTCAACTGCAATATTTTTAACAAATTTAGTACCTACCCTAATGTTATTTTAATTTAAATCTGACCATTAGGGCAATTTTACCTAATTTCTTGGGAAGAGACTTATTGGAATTGGTTGTCAATGACAAATTTGCATAATTTTGTTAATCCGAAACCCTCGTAAGTATAGCGAACAGACTGCACATTTGACTTTCTGAAACACCCTGGAATTAATTTTTAAAATTTCTTTATATTTATTTGAGACTGAATACAGTTAATAGTATCAAATTAGATTTTTCTTACGAAACATAATTTTGTTGGAAAGTTATTTTATATCTGCCATTATTCTATTCCCATGAAAAATCTATATCGACCGTACTAACAGCCAAAACGACGAGTAAAAGTTGCCGTGACCCCTGTGCTACCTGCACTCAATATGCCGAATCATTTCTGGTAATGAATGCTTTCAGAACACTGAATACCGTGAAGATTACTTTAAGACCAATCTTCCTTCTGATGCTGCGGTGACCTCTCAATACGCCCGCCTGCTTGCCGTCTTAAAGGTGTACCAAATAAAAAAACATAAATTAAGGTACAGTGATATAAGAGAAGCATAGGTAGCGATGCTTTATTATCGAACATTGACCAGGGTCGATAATCTTCGGTTCTTCACAGCTTTTTTTTATTTTTCTTTCTGATTTTCGATTATGAATCGTATTTCGCCACGACTTTCATCTCTTTGACCTTGATGGAATGAAACGTATAGTTGATAAGATATCAGGTGTTGTCTTTTAAAATTAAATATTCCCCGCTTTCTGTTAAAAGTCTAAATTAAAACGTTATCCATCTAATCCAATGGTTGTTGTCTTTCCATACATTTTTCTTCTACGTCTTTATATACTCATGGTAACTCTTTATTGGTCACTTTTTACTGTACATACTCGTATTCATGCTTTCTATGATATTTAGATTTAATGAAATACATGACAAGTTTGACTTCCATTACTCTTCCGCCCCTAAAGCCTCTGTTACTATACAGGTGTTATTAATACTTTTTCACGTGTCCTGGTAATTTTAGTTGATAAGTTATTGTTAAGTTGGTACCCTCAATAGTCATTGACTTTTTCATGAAAGAATGTCTGCTGGTCGAAATAATATTATGAAATTGGAGCTCAGTCAAATTTGGTTTCTCGATTCATAAATTTTATAAATTTTTGTGGTTTAGTTCAGCGGAAGAACATACTAAATGCTATTAATCTCCTAGATTTAATCTTAAGCCCATCCGACTCATTTTGTGAAGTGGATTTTGATTTGAACGCCTTAGTGTCAGGGGATGTATATCCTCCAGCTTTGTCAATAACAGTTTTAGATACTTACAATTTTTGTTCAAATAAGAAATGTTATAATTTTAGAAAATTGAATGAGTCGTTAAATGTAATCAATTGGGTAACTGTCTTGTTTTTAAAAGAAATTATATATAAAATAAAATCAAAAAAATCATTATTTAATACTTTACGGAAAACAACGATATATTTTTTATCTCGAACGTGGACAAAATCTAAGAAAGGCCCTAAAATTTTAAATAAAAAAGGCCATTATTAAATATATTGAAGATGGATATCCAAAATCTTTCTGTAATTTTGTAAACTCAAATAGGAAAAAGTCACAAATACCTGGTAGCATGTTATAATATAATAATTCGAGAGACGCTAAAATAGTGGTTCCCACCTTATCGAGACTGAGTCCCACAAGGGTAAACTCGTAGCGTAACAAAAACGAGAAATGATTTAACTTGGAACGAAATACCGAAAGCCGATAGTAGTATTAGCACGTTGAAATTTTTGGTTTGTGAAGCATTGGCATTACTTAGGTTAAACCATGTGATGATTTTCACAAGCCTTGATATTTAAAACCATTCTATATCGCCTTTTGATTAGGGTTTAAAAACTTGTTCGAGCAATTTATCCAATAATAATTGGCCCCTTTACCTCTTAAGCCTGCTCATGTAAAATACTTGGGCTCCTTACTTCGCCTATTTATATAATATTAATAAAGGACAGAAGGATGAGTATTATTGAAACTATGTTAAAAGAAATAAATTGGCTTTCAGTTCAGAATTATGTTCAGTACATGACTGATATTTATTTATAAAATAAAAATGACATAGTACCATCGCATCAGATATATTAGAAAAAATTCAATATAATTCGCAATATCACAACTATAATAAAAGAAGCCAATCTGACTTTCATGTACGGCAAGCCATCACTGAAAGTTCCAAAATACAATTTTTATTAAAGGTTTAAAAAATTTAATAGACTGCCTACAGAAATAAAAAAAAAACAATAAATGTATTCAAAAGTAACCTCAAACAATACTTGATAAATAAACAGAACGGATATACTTTCTTGTGATAATACTCTTTAAACCTGCCTTTTTTAAGTATTTCCCTTAATTTATTGTTATTTTACCCCTCGTTTTATCCGCATTTATTATAGATTATTTGTTTTGAGATCATGTACTTTATTTTAAAAAATTACTTGATGTTATATTATTACTTACTATGTTTAAATTATTAATAGTTTTGCGACGATAGGTTATAGCAACTTATAGCCACAAAACTATTTTTGTGTTAAAGTAGATCCATAGAGAGCAATGTAATTTACAAAGGCCTTCTTTCAACATACAAATAAATGACAACTTTATAATTAAAATGAAAAACACAACAAAATACCTCGGTATCATAATTCCTCTCTTTTATATAATAAAAAAGTGCTTTGTATAAGAACATTATAATAACTCTCTTGCTGTACCTTTATGTATGGAAAGCAGAATTGAGATACACTACAAATTATTTGCAATAAATATCAAAAGAAATATACATTTTTCAATAATTTGACATTTAAGAGCCATTCACATATCACAGTTGACATCTTGATACTTGACAGGTACAGCCAAGCATTATTCTGATTTTTGCCAAATAAAATGGCCGGTTAATTATTCTATGGGGTTGCGACAGAGAACCTGTAAATTTGATGAAGGTTTTTTTGTGGCTAGGGGCGAAATAGTAGTACGCTTAATAGCACCATCATAAAAAAGTCACTTTTAAGAAACTGCTTACATATTTTTCATAAATTGGCAGGCTTAGCGACTAATTTCGAATGAAAAAGCCTCCAAAATCGCTATAGTTGCAAGTATAAAGGTCGCAACCCGCCTTAGAAATTTCACCTTTACTATCAACGTCTGTTGTTTGACAGGTCGTTAGAGAATGTTTGCAATTTATGGAATGTGAAGAATGTTAGGAATTTTGACGTTAGAAATAATTGAAATTCCTAAAATTGTCACATAAGGAATGCATTGGCGGATTTTAAGAAAATTGATATTAAAGTAGTTAGGATGAACCGAAAATTCTGAAAATCGTTCTAGAGTTATTGTGCCGGCATACATACATATATACAGACGACCAGACGAATATTTTTTTTTGCATTTTCGGATTCAGAATGATCAGAAACATGAAAAAAAGTTTTAAAAAATGGGGGGTCAGAAAATGTTTTCGTCTGCACGAATGCAATACTGAGGCCCCATAGAAAGGGCCTCAGTAATGAAAGCCTGTCTTCTTCAAATACTTTTGCAAATCATTTTTAGAGTGTATGTGCATGTTTATATTAACGATAACGATATTCAACGCTGTTACAGAACAACAAATCATTTCTGCTTCAAAGAAGCTAAAAAAAATGGTTCACAGGACTGACGGAATACCTAGTGCAATAATTAAGAAACATATTCAACTGGCTTCTTGTCCTCTATTAAAAATATATAATTTGATATGAGAACTTTCAATTTTCGCACAACTTGGAAAATCTCAAAAGTATGTCCTTTAAAAGCGGAAGTATAGCAAATATAATTACTACGGGCCAGTCGCGATAATATCAATTTTCTATAAATTATTTGTAATTGTATTTAATTATTTATTTATTTATAATTTTTTTAACCTAAAAAGCAAATAAATGCCCAATTATAAGGTTGCACGAAAAATAAATTACACATTTTCATGTAAATTTGTGAATTTCAGCATGGTTTTGTCAAATCTAGAAGTACAGCTACAAATCTTTGAATATTTTCTCAATATGTTTAATCGTCTTTTGACCATCAACAACAAGTCGATGTGATTTACACGGACTTCAGCAAGGCTTTTGACCATGTATTTCACAGTCAATTTATTCCTAGGATAATTTTAAACAATTTGGATAATATTTTAGTAGAAATTACTGAGCCAGAGGTATTTTATTAGACTAGACACTAATTTTTTCTACGATCACTATTCAAAGTAGGCTTTTGCGCATCGAAATACAACCGCAAAGTTGACGTTTTTCGCGAACTGACATTAAGTGACAGCTTTGTTGTTCACCTAATTTAAATTAGATATCATTAAATATTTCTTTTTAATAAATTATTTTCAAGTTATTTGTACGAAGTTTTGTTTTGTTGTTTTATTATTCAAGGTAACATTGACTTTGAATATCAACTCCATTTTTCATGATTAACTTAGATATAGGCAACACATTATAAAGTATCGTCTTGCGTCGTATCAAATATGATGCAATCCTATATATATTTTAGGTTAAAAAAATCAAAAGTGAGCTACTTAAGAGCAAACCGAACACCTCGAAAATTTATAATTTTATTTTTATCCGTTTTTTGTAAAATTTTCTAGATATACCAATAATAACAAAACTTAGGGTGGAGAAACTTTCAATTTTTTGTAAACCTTCGAACAGTATTTATTTTGAATAATTTAAAAAAAAAATTTCAGAAAATACATTTACGCGCCAATCTATATTAAATCTATAAAAATTTACTGCTTTTTGTTTTAATAAATTTCTAGTAAGTTTTTAAATGGAATGCTTTCCCCCTTTTTTTTTAAACGTCTCTGTAGAGTGCTGCCTTATCGTTGCACCAATTTAAAACTCTCAATATTGTCAAGACACATAATATCACGAAGTATTCCCAATGGCACGCATATAAATATAATTTTATAATAGAAAATCATTAAAACATTTTTATTTTCGCGAGAGGTCCGGTTTCCTCTTAAACCATTATAACTTATTTGATACATATCTTTTTATTAGAATTCTATACTGCTACCACCATCTGTGGAAAAGGTGCTGAACTAATATATCAATAAATTTAGTAGTTCGAGGTTATGAATGACAGTACCAATTAGGCATTCCAAACAAATGAATTACCAGTGGGCAGGTTTGGTATATCTAAGGGTGGCGACATATGGTGTATTCTATCTACTTTACGTAAAATCATGAATAATGGATTACATTTAAATATTTTATGTCAAACACAATAAAAATAATATTTAAAAAACCCACCTATACATTTCTTCATAAATTGGCAGGCTTGGCAAGTACTACTTCGAATAAAAATAGCGTCCAAGTTGCAAGACTATGTCGCTACCCCCTTAAATATACAAAAATTTCCCACTGGCACCTATTGTTTGACAGGTCGTTGGAATGCCTAATTGTGTATTTTCACAAGTGAACAAAGTAGAAAATAAGGTGAATTTATTTGCTTTTTTTGTTTGGTGTATCGAAGGACTCATAAAAAGTTGTGTGCGTGTCATAAAACATTGAATTTGATTCATTTTCTTGATATTTCTTCTATTTTTTCATTTGTATCACATATTATATAGTAGTTACCAAGGTAAGATGTCATATCGTATCAAATATGTTACAATGGTTCTTATGGGTATTTTTAACTTTTTCAGATGAGTCGCTCACATTTACCACCCCTTGACAGTGACGATAAGTGCTTAGATGATAGTGATGACCCAGATTTCGTAGTAGGATATAGTAGAGGACATGAAAGCTCCAGTGATGATAGTGATCATAGTGAATTTAGTGATCATAGTAATAAAAATAATTCATTTGATAGTGAAGTAGATAAAAAACAAGAATAGACTGGAAAACTGTTTCCTTTGAGGGTCCTAGAAGCAAACCTGAATGGTTAGGAAATTTACTAGACGACATAGATGTGGATGAAGCATGTACATACTTTGAGGATTTCTTTGATGAAGAAATATTTAATCTCCTCGTAGATCAATCAAACCTGTATGCTATCCAGAAAGATCGTAATAAGCCTTTGTCTGTTACAAAAAAATGAGATGGACCAGTTTGTTGGCATATGTATGTATGTATATGTCGATATATAACTTACCAAGAACTAAGATATACTGGTCACACTCCACAAGAATACCTAAAGTTGCAGACATTATGAGCAGAAATCGCATTTTGCAAATAAAAGCATCACTGCACATGAATAATAATGATTAAATCAATATAAACAACATAGATCGTCTTTATAAGATTAGACCTTTTATTGAAAATTTGAAAAGAAAATTCTACAAAATACCTATGCAACAGAACTTATGTGTAGATGAACAAATAGTGCCCTTCAAAGGTCGACGTTCTTCAAAACAATACAACCCCAAAAGGCCCCATAAGATTTTTGTTTTATGCGATGTAAAATAAATCATCTACCAGTTTGACATTTACACAGGCAGGATAGATCCAAGTTCAAATTTTCCTCATATCGGTGCAAGTTCTAATGTAGTTTTAAAACTGAAATAATCCCAAAAAATCATTATTTGTTCTTTGACAACTGGTCTTTATCCCCAAAATTATTTGTTCTGCTTTAGAAAGTTGGAATTTACTGTCTTGGAACTATTTGACTTCCAAGATTCAAAGAAATGAAGGAAAGAGGTCGCGGAAACTTTGATGAAAAAGAGGCTGATATTGAAGGATGTAAAATGAGGGTTGTGAAATGGTTTGCCAGTTGCTTTAGTGTCTTCGTTTTCTTTAGTTCATCCTAGAACACTCATACAGAGATTTTTCTTCAGCTTATCCTACAACACTCATACAGAGATTTTATAAAAACCAAACAACATGTCATGGTACCTTATCCAGAAATTATTTCAATGTACAATAAGTTCATGGGTGGTGTAGATTTGCTGGATGGTCTTATCTAATACTATCGCATATCAATAAGATGCAAAAAATACTATTTACGCTTTTTCTTTCACTTCATAGATGTGTGTGTTGTGAATAGTTGGCTACTCTACAAGCGAGATTGTGAGACACGTTCTTTTAGGAAAAATTAAGTGGATGATTTGCTTATATTCAAATCAGAAACAGCCAAAGAGGAAAGCCATCAGGTGACAGAATTCAGCAACAATTTGAAGAAAAGAAGAAACGAGGACCTGGAAAACCAATTCCACCATCGATAATAAGAAGAGATAATGTTGGACATTTTGTAATGGTCACAGAAAGTCGCCAACGGTTTAAATATCCAATTTGCCGTAACCTAACATCAGTTTACTGTGAAAAACGTCACATTTATTTGTGCTTATCTAAACAACGAAACTTTTTTAGGCAATTTCATGTTTAGTCATTTATGACCACAATATCATATTTGATACGTACCCACATTTTTCTAAAAAAAATTAAATTTTGAAAATGTTATCACATAATGTTATATACATAATATTCTACTATATTCAGCACAACAATTATTTTTTTTGCTTATTTCAATATTCGGTCCATAAGAGGTTAAGTACGACAAATTTTCAGTTTTTATATATATTTCTTAAAATAATGGGATCGTAGAAAAAATCTTGTGTGTATTTTAAGCGAAAAGTTCGTTGCCGCTTTCGATAGATTGCCGCGCTCCGCTACTCGTCGCGCGGCCAACTTTCTGTCTCAAGCGGCAAAGTATCACTTTTCGCTCTTAATACTCAAATAGCTATTTCCTCGCACATTCAATCTGTTGTTAATCGTACAATCAACAATCTAGGTATTTTAATTAATAGAACTTTTAGAGATTTTATTTATTACGATTACGAAGTCAGTCTATTATTCATTAGTTAGAAGTAAATTGGAGTATTGCAGTGTAGTTTTGATTCACTGTTATACTACATATTCGACCAAAATAGAGTCGGTACAAAGAAAATTTTAAAAATTAAAATTTTAATTTATTTATTGTGGCACCGCTTAACAAGCAATTCCAATTTTAAAGCAGGAACTTATGTAAAAAGAAATAATTACAAAAATATAAGTATCAATAGGTAAATACTATAGAAACTTAAAACCTTTGGACTTAATACAATAAACACTACAATGAAATAAATTTTTTGGTATTACTGACCAAATTACACAATGTACCTATACATATTATGCAGATGAAAATTTGCTTATTTGAAAAAGTACGGCCAATATCCACAAAGAAGTTTCGATTACTTACCTTCTTTAAAAAATCACAGGAAAATGAAAGATGTGAAGAATCTACAAATAATCTCTGTGGATTTATTTTTTCTCTTACACAATTTAAGCAACATATCTCCAATTTGATGTCTAACTATAGTGGATATAAAACCAAACTATTTGTTATTAAATATTAAATTTATCTTGCACAATGATCTTATTCCATTTTTTTTCCTTAATTTTTTATTGTCATTTTTTTTAACATTTTTTTTAAACATTTTTCGTATGGTACATTTATATTTTCTTCTTGTTCTATTATGTACACCTGTAATTGGGCCTTGGGTAATAAGTGACATTATTATTTGAAAATATTAAGAATTTAACAAAAATTCTAAAAAAATATTTTTAATGTTTTAATTTAATATTCGCACTTATTGAAATAAAACAAACATTTAGGTTATAGCTCTAGACAATGGCTTACATTGAACTGGAGAATTATTTAAAGTAAGAAGTAAAAATGTCACGTAAATTTTGTGTTTAAATAAAGAGACTAGACAGAAGAAAAGACTCGAGTGAGGAGTGAGGTCCAAAATTCTTGCCGAAAGGCAAGGTTCTCCATAATGTATAAAGTAAAGTTTTGTGCAACGATTTGTGAACTATAGATAAATATCTTTATCTTACTTTTAAAGTATTTTTTGAAATAATTAATTGATTTACATATAAATACAAATTTTTACACTTTCGTCCCGAGTATTATATTTATCTTATATATATTTTATGTTATTTTGTAGTTATAGTTTCCAGTGCACTTTTGTTGTTAATAAGTCCAAACTATATAACTCAATAGGAAATTTATCTAGTTGTCATAAATCATAAATCTTTATTAAAAATTTGGATATATTATTATTATTCCCTAAATATAATTTGACTCATTTATTCTTGAGACTATTAGTCATTTTATACTTATTGTTACTGTTTTATTAATTATTATTAATCTCTCCTCCTCTTTCCAAAACCAGTCATGAAATATTTCGAGAATTTGAGAAGTCTTGGCGTTTCCATCCCTAGGACTAGAAGAGTCTAAAACTAGTTGCCAAGAACCGCTAGACTATGCTATTAAGGGATAATTTTTGTTCTTTTAATAAACATTTTTTATTATTTTTATTTGCCACTGATAAATGGATGTTCCTTCTGAACTTCAGGACCCTTTGGCTGGTGACAGTGCTGCCTTTATCCCTTAATAGTATATTAAGAACAGTAGCTAAATACCTATCAGTAGTTACAAAAAATGATCTTTAGACTTGTATAATTATATAAATAAATTAATAGAAATGAAATATTTTTTCTATAGTAAAATTGTTAGCGAAAAAATCAAAAATATTGGTGTAACATTCAAATATTTGAAATGTGGAAAAAGAAAAATGTATGTAGCGAAATTGGAATAGAGTAGGAAGAAATTAAGAAAAATAAAACACCAAGCCTTGGGTCTAATAATTCTGCTAGATGAGTCTATTAACATACTGTATACGATATAAGCTACTAAATCCTAAAAACCTAATAATTCATGGAACCTTAATCAAACGATGACTATTGAATGAAAAGTTTTGTTTCTAATGCGGATGTATTGATTGAAGAATGGTAAGTTATTTACTTCCATTGAGAATGATTTCAAGCAGTTAGTAACAGTATTCAATAGATTTCAACAAGTGTTACTACTGTTATTTGAGTAATTTTTATTAGTAATAACTTAAGAAACGGTCTTTTTTATTTTTAGAGATATTTGTCTTTATTAAAGACATAATTTTAGTAACTATTTTCTGTCACATACATAAAAGTAGACTTATTTTGGCCACTAAAGACCTGATAAAAATATACTTTTCTTTGTAAATATTTTCTTATTTTTAGCTTTTAGATAATGACTGTATTTGCAGTCAATTTTATAAACTACATTTGGTTTAAAATTATTTTATTTTATTTTATTTTTCTACAACGCATGAGATTTGATTAAACAGTTTACAGTGATTTTTACAACGTGTACAAAATGGTCTGTCATTTCTTACGATTTTAATACAATTACCTTCTTGGAATCGGCAATGTCTGTAATATTAAAAGTAAAATGTATTTGTTTCTTGTCTAAAGAAATAATTCCAGATTTGAATGTTTTTTTTTTAATTTTATGAGCTGTGTGAAACGAAGAACATCCCCTTAAAAAACAAATGAGAATATAACCTAAATTTTAAACAAAAACTATTCAAATAAAAGTGTTTAAAAAGTACGTACTACAGTTTTTGTTCACTGAAAATTAATTGCCACAATATAATTTTAAAAAAATACGCCTTTATTTTCCTATAAAAGGGACAATATAAAACAAAATATATAAAAACAAATAGAAACTGCAATAATATGTGCTTTTTAATAGGTATATTGTCAACAACAGACAAACGACACTGCGATCTTAATTTAAGCTCTCAATAGAAAAAAATAATTGACTACTTATAAAAACAGAAAAGTTATTAAAATAAGCTTACAGTGGTACCAGATTTATTCCTAATTTTTTTAATCTATATACCTACGGACCTACCTACAGAAATTTGATAGTTTTATAAAAATAGACAAAATGTATTTCCCTTTTCAGATTTTGCTTGATATGTGTAAATTTTGTATTCATCTGAACTAACAAAAGTTGCGAACTACTATTTCACTGAAAAACAAAAAAAACATACCGTTCTTCATTATTTTCTTAAACCCTAAAATCATCCCAGTACGCACCTGCTTATACCTTATTATTTAGCCGTCGGCGTTTTGAATTATCATTGTAAAGAAAAAATTACCTTGATGGAATTGGTTTTTGTGATATTTTAGATTTTCAATTATCGAAAAAAGTCCATTCCTTCTAGGAGAGTCTTCCTGATCTGCTATTTCTTCCTCTTCATCCTCAATGTCACTCTCGCACTTTAACAAATCTACACTGCCTAATGCTATTTCTAACTTTTCACTTTCCGAATTATCCATCTGAAATAAAAAATAAATGGGTGAAATTTAATAGTTCGAAAGATTTTTTTGTGTATCATTGTCAAATTAAAACATTCAAAATAACTATGTTCTTGAGACTTGTAAAAAGAAGAGGACTTTTTTTCTATATAAGAAAAATTCTAAATAGCGGCCGAAAACCATCATGGATTTTTCGACAAACATATTGTTGTAGCCCTTTCCTTGTTTTTATAACATACATCTATTCCAGGAATAACAATAATTCGTGTGGATTTCACGATACAAACATCCGTACTATATTTCCAACCTAATCTAACTTCTTCCCGTAGTAACCCCTGGACTTGTTTTGGTGCTACTGAGAATAGAGATCTACATACATCATGAATAGGTACATGCCACGGTGGATGAGAGTTTATGATGTACCAAATAAAAACAAGCTTTATTTTTCTAACTACTTCGCAGGAGATGGGCATGTACCACACCCGGAAGTATCGACGTTAGTGGATTATTGTCAGAGAAGTAATCTGCCATTACTGCATAGATGCAACGCCAACGCCCACATCACCATATGGCGACACCAATTAAAGAGCAATTTCTAAAATATATTTTTAATAAGAATCTTATTTTACAAAATATGGGGAATGCTCCAACATTTGTAACAAAGGCAAAAGTGAGATATATATCACATTAAGTACACCAAGTATTAAAGATCTAGTTACAAACTGAAGAGTATCGAGTGAACCATCTCTATCTGATCAAAAGATAATTGTATCTAAGTAAGAGAGCAACACTCCTCAGACGGTCCTCAGGAATAATCCTAGAAAAACAAACTGAGACAAATACGAAACCATTCTAAAACAAAATTTAGCACGTATCCAGACTAAAAAGGGGTACTGCTCTGTAAAGCGATCTCGAAAAACTAAATAGGGCAATACTTGAGGTATATGAATTAAGCTGCCTCTTTCAAATACATAGAACTAGTAGGGATACTCCTTGGTGGAACCGTCATCTGTCAAACTTACGATCCTAAGTACAGAAGCTCTATCTCTGTCTGTAACGTGTGAAGGGTGGGTTACCCCCACGGCACTTAGGCCTCATTAGGCCTATTGTGCATCCTCCTAAGATGATAGGCACATCCTAGCTCGTGAGCCAGCCTACAGATTTAATGTAGTTGACAACGTCGCCAAGAGGTGCTTCTCTTATATCGGCCGGTATTAGCCGATACTCGCCGAACACAAATCTTCTAATAAATGAGAGCGTCGGGCAATCGTAAAGGATATGCTCGATGGTCTCATCTTCTTGTTCGCACCCTCTGCAGAGTGCGGATTCTGACAGCCCCATGATATGGAGATGCTTCCGTACTTGGCAATGACCAGTCAGAATGCCTATGACCAGACGCAGATTCTGACGGAAGCTCTGTAACAGGACCAAGTATAGCGGAGATTTGCAGAGTTACATCGAAGCACTTACCATCTACAACAAAGAAATCAGGACAGCTAAACGTAACAGCTTCAGTAAATTCTGCGAGTAGATTAACTTAAAAGGAATTTATCATCACATCCCCAAAGTGAAAACAAACCAAATAAAAATTGAAAAAGCTGATAAATTAAGAAAAATGAGTGTCCCTCTCGACCAGGGATCGTTCTTGGATCTTTCGCGTATATCACTCAGCACCTTTACTAATTAAACCATCGCGACACATCTACGACAATCAAATTTGTAAATATGAACTCGGAGTCTGATGACTTTTCACATTTAAAAACAAATCATAAAAGTATATTTTAGGCATTATACGTTCATTTTTTCCAAATTTATTTACTTCATTTTATTTTACTTTTGTTAAAGAAAAACTGATCCTTTTTTGGAGTCTTACATATTGTTGATGCTACATTTGCTACACTCGGCGACATCTATGTTACAATAGCTTCACTAACTATGATATAGGTTTAAAAGAAGTAGAATTCTACCGAATAATAAATCATTAAAGGATTCTTTCTGAGCTTCCCATAAAATCAAATGGCCAATAGAGTTGGGGAGTGTGAACGAACATATATTTATAAATACACATAAATGGAAAATATTTTTCAAAACTGGTATTTAACATTTAATCAATTCATACGAATATAAAAAAAAATAAAAAATATATATACAGCTTATTTTAATTATTCACTTATACCTAATATTTTATTTTCATTAATGCATAATGTATCATATTTGAAACACCTCTTATTTATTCGTACTACCGCAATCTATTAGTAGTTTCGAGAACAACATAGAAAACGTATCATATTATGTGTAACCAGGGTAGCTATTCACTAAGTCATGGGAGCGCTCCCATGGGAGTGTTCCCATATATTTTGCTCTCTTACTCTTAGGTGGGTATATCGTGCTTACTCCGACCTAACTATGCATGTACCTGGGCTAAAAGTGAGTAAGCACGATATACCCACCTAAGAGTAAGAGAGCAAAATATATGGGAACACTCCCATGGGAGCGCTCCCATGACTTAGTGAATAGCTATCCAGGCCTATGACACTCCCTGGGCGGGAAAGAGACGCGCAGCTTTTACTGCGCTGACGTTTTCGGGATATAACCTATCACTTGTCATAAATCCGGTTAAAAACTCGCTACCATGCGCAGGCAACCCATATTTCGTACACAAATACAAACTTTTGTTTACATTTTATCGAAGTAGTTTTTGTAATACATTCACACCTTAAAAACGGAAAATTTGTTATTTTGATAGTGGATTTAGATCAAAAATACCCCAAATACACTTCAGTGTTTGTTTTATTCTTATTGTTTTATTTGAGGACATTGGATTAAATAGAGTACTAGAAGTAATCAAGCTAAAAAGGAAAAAGAAAATACATTGCTTTCGACTGATTTATGTTTAATATATTTTCGTGAAGTATTTCCAACATGCTAGTTACTTGAATGGTTGTAAATTGTAAGTGTATAAGTGATAGAAACTGTTCTAGTGCTTTGTGCTACCTTTTTTGTGTTGGTGTCACAGCACAGCATTCCTAGCCAGCAGTAGTAGCAAAACATTAACATTGTCTACATTCAACCCATTTACATGTACATAATTTATTAGCTAAAAGCAGAATACAATATTTCTCTGCAAAATGTAAACAACGCTACAAGGAAAATTGCTCATGTATCAATACAACAATTAAATCAAAATATATTATTTTTAAAGGATTTATGTCAACTATTATGTTAATTATAAATATTATAATATAAGTATTTGTAACAAAATAATAGTTAGGTATTCTGAATTAGGTATTAATAAACCTATTGCTACTCCAAAAAATATATTGTTTATTGATTATCAGGTATCAAAAATATGTGTACCTATAGAAATTTGATGAAATGTTCTATTGCTCTTTTTTATAGGTTCTTATTATAGTTGTAAATAAAAATCAACACTTTTTATCTGTCTATTTAACACTTACAAACGTATGCATATTTTAAGTTGTAATGATCCATAGCCTCTTAATTTTTTACATTAGGAACAAGACCTGTAATGTCACATTAAATCGTGAATATGAGGTAAAGGATTTGGGAGTTCAGTATAATTTGAAGTTCAATAACCATTTCTTACACATAACTAAAAAAGCAATAAAAGCTTTGGGTTTTTAAATCAGAAATACAAAAAAAATTAGGATTACCACCAAAATTAGATTATATAATGCCTTAGTAAGACTCCATCTTGAGTATGTTTCACAAATATGGATGCTCTTGGAAGCCACACAAATTGATCATATTGAAAAAGAACAAAAAATATTTTTACGGTACCTTTATATCATAAAAAATACTTTTACCCTTATACCTAAGATCTCATCTAAAACTAGGCTCGATAGTTTTAAAATTAAATCTCTTTTGCAAAGAAGAAAGCAACAGGCTGTGATATATTTTGTACTCTATTTTAAATAATTTTAAGTACAAAGATTGTGATTTGATTGACAATATAAATTTTAATGTCAACAAATAAACAAATTTACACATAAAAATTCTCTTATTCTAAATTTGAATAAGTATCTGGCATTTTCCAACACTAACAATCACATAAATTCGAAATTAAACGTTCAGTTACTGTTCACTGTACACTGACAGTTCATCAAAACGTCAGAATTATCAAATGCCTTTGAGCCTTGAACATATGGTATACTTTGATAATGTTAAAATTCAGAAGTGGAAAGATAGATGAACATTATTAATTTTTTTGGTGTATTTTAACATAAAAAAAATCTGTTTCAAAAATAGTTTTAGTAATTTTCAGATAACATATATAAATTTTTTTAACTTTTTAAAGTCCGATTTTAACAATTTAGTTAACTTATATATACATTTTTTTTAAACAGTTATAAAAAATTCTGTAATATCAATTTTTAGTCGTGTAAATAAAAATCTTCATCAATTGATTTTTTTATGCTCTGTAATATTTTTTTGGCGATTCTTATATTAAACATGATTTAAATTGTTTCAGGAGCCGTCCACATCAACAGCATCGACATCAAGCAAAATCACTTGTCTGTTTTGCGACCGCACGTAAAAAAGATGTGGGAGGCAGTTACTTAATCTTATATTCCCTCAAAGTGAAAAATTACCATTACAAATAAAAATATGGCTGAAAATGTTGGTGATTCAGAGATCCTCTCGAAACTTCAACATTAAACTAGTGCGTACCATCAGTATTGTTACGCAGTGTATCAAACAAAAGAGTAGCGGTCCACCGAAGAATCTACTGATTCCAGTTATGTTAAATATAGACAACTGCATAAATTAGCTTTTAAATCCTTATCAAATTTCACCAGGCTCAAGAACTTTAATAAAAACCTCTGATACTGATGTTTTCATTATTTTGTTGGGAAATATGCACGAATTTTCGGAATCTGAAATTTGGCTAGCCAATTTAGCAACAAAGAAGATAAATAAGCAACATCTTGATTGCATTAATTGCACCAATTTAGAGTAAAAGTTGGGATCCAAATTATGCCGAAGTCTACTCGCTTTCCATGCATTTACAGGTTGCGATTACACGGCAGCATTTTACAATAAAGGAAAAGTAGAACCTTTTAAGTTATTTTTGAGAAATGAAAGGTACCAAATAGTTTTTGTGTCATTAATTGATGAAAACGATATTTTCATAGACAAAAAAATGGACACCGTTTAAGAGTTTACTGCGAGTATATACCTATGGCATAAAAATTGCATCAGAGCAAATGTTGCGAAATATCGTAATTTTTTGAAAAATGACTCTGCAAAAGAAGACAGTGAACAGTTTTTAAAGAAAGTCGAACAACATACCACCATGCTGGTTATCACTTCAACAAAAAAATTTACGAACTATTTTTGTCAATTCCATGTGGCTTAATGCTACAGACCCTGAATGCATAAAACTCCATCCTGAAAACAGCGATTTGTTTTTAGATGATTATTTAAAAGCAACACGGTGTTTTGGGGATCAAACACCTTTAGCAATAGAAGATATTGTAGAAACAACAGAAAAACAAAGGATGACGAAGAATCTTTCGAAGTTGAAGATCAAAATTTTGCTTCCGATGAAGCAGATCCCGACTAATGTTATTAATAAAAAAAAAATTAATAAAAATACCTCTGTATTTATATTTTAATACAATAAATAAAGTTTTTGTATCCAAATGAGCAAATACTCGTTTTTTCAACGTTTGAGCAAACACTCGTTTTTTCAACGTTGTATGGTATAAAAAAAATGTTATTGGTTGAACATTTAACGTTGAAATTTTAGTTGATAAGTTTTACGTACATGAAATACTATTTTCTAACGTAGTTTTTCTAGTAATTTTCAACAGAATACGTTTTTTATAACGTTTGGTTGCAAATAACTTTATTTTCCTGGACATTTGAACTATTTTGATACGTTTTATACGTTTGACTATTAACCAGTTTTCGACTTTTTTTTTTAAGTACGTGTGCTCATTGGGATACAACGCTGGGACCTCTCTGTCGCACATATTCATTCGCAGCAATAATTCGCCTTTTAAAACGCGACAACCGGTATTCAAGACAGATTTTTCGCAGACAACTTTATATCACCGTGTTCGTAATGAAATTATCTTTATTTTTACATAAGTTTTATTTACTAAACAGACGAGTGCAAATTATTAGTATCGACTTACCTGTTTATACCTGCCTACCCAATAGTTATGACTGAAAAAAAATAGTCAACCTAACGTTTGTATATTCACGGAAAAAAAATTGTAGAACAAATTTCTACAATTGTAGATTTTTTCTCTACAATAAATAGTACATATAGGGACAGGGGCAATTTGTAGTAAAAATTTCCAAATATTTGTGGAGAATGTATTGTAGAGTTATTATCTACAATATTTAGTAAAAAGATCCAAATGCATCATAAGAATTGTTCTACAAATTGTTATAATTTTTGCTATTCATTGTATGAATTTATATTAAAAATGTATTGCGTTTTATGAAAATAAATACGAAAATTTTACACAATAAATAGTAAAAATTCATACAAATTGTAGTAATTTTTAATAAAATTTGTAGTAGTATTCCATAATTATTATAATTATAACCTAGAAAAAAATGTTCCTTAATAAAATATTCAATTTATTGTTTTAATATAAAAGATACAAATTCTTAATTAGATTATGTAATAAATAACAGTAATAATAGCGCCCTCAGTCTCAGTTGGCTTTTCTGCACCTGAAAAATATGAAATAAAAATTAATACCAATTGAATTGTTCATACCCTTAAAACGGGGATATTTATCACCTTTACACTGATTTGGATATTAAATGGCTAAGTCAGATAACTAACAAAAATGAGAAAGTAGGTATGTCACAATTAAGACAAAAAACATCATTGAACTTGGCACAAAATTCGATCGTTGGGCACAACATTCGATCGTTGGCCACAACTATTTTTTTAAAATAATCTACTAAGGTTATTTAAATTAGTTATCTAAAGGTAAATTATTCAGAAACAATAATAAATGTACTTACCAGCAATAGAATTTATTATTAAAATTTTCTCAAACGCATCGGTGCTTATAATATAATAATGTGTTATAGGTACTCGTATATGTACCATGCTTTGTTATGTGAACGGCTACTGCTGTCTGGCCGTTTATGATCGACGTCAGAAAACGTTGGCCAATAGCAGAATTCTGTTTTGTTCACATGACTTAGAATTTCTACAATATTATAGAATATTTTTGAAGACGGGATGTAAAGTATTACTATTTTTTGTAGAGAAAATTACTATTTTTTGTAGAGATAATTATTAATATTTGTACAAATTTTTACAGAAGTTAGTAGTAGTAATTACGATAATTGTAATAAATTTCTACTTCTACAAACAATAGTAAAATATACTAAACATTGTGGACTTCTTTCCTATTGTTGTAGCATTTTATTCGACAATTCAATTGCTACAATAATTAATAGTTTTTAACTATAAATTGTAGTAAAATGTTCTACAAATTGTTAAGTATTTTTCTACAAGTATACTACTACAACATTGTAGTAAAATTTTCTAGTCACATTTTTTTCCGTGTTCTATAGGCTTCATACTTTTGATTGGTATGTAATTTGTCTATTAAAAAATAAATTTTGAAAGACAGATTTTAGTTTCTTGTTATTTTTCTTCAGCAAAATAATGCCAAATTGCGATATACTTTTTGATCAACTGCAGAGTAGACAGCTCGATGCTCTCAAGGTTAAGATAAACATATCAAATTTTGCAGCAGCTATTCAAAATATTAGAAATAATATAGACACAATAATTCATGGAGAATGGCAACACAACAAGACTCACAAGAACTAAATTTAAACGACAACACCCAATCAGGTCCAAGTACAAGAAAGAAAATACGGTTTGTTGAAAAGGAGGACCCCATTGCTAATTTAAGGATATGTAAGGAAATGTGTGATACAATAGTAGTGCAGGTAAATGAACGTTTTAGTTTTACTACCCACCTAACAATTGCAACAATGAGGCCGTACCGTTATTACAAATGTTTTTTGAGAACAATTTGACAAATACATTTTCGGAATATGTGGAGCTGCTGACTATCCTGTGTACAATTCCCATGATCACAGTGGAGAGTGAAAAATGTTTTTCGATACTAAAACGTATTAAAACATTTTTAAGGAACACTATGTGCCAAGATAGATTGTGCACGTTAGCCATGTTATCCATCGAAAAAAACTTATTCGGTCCATTCCAAATTTTAATAATCTGGTCATCGATCACTTCGCTAACCAAAAATCCAAAAGAATGGACTTCAACTATAAGAAATAGTATACAACTGCAGCGGTACCTAGCAGTTAGTCTTCAATTTTGTAATATTTAATTTGTTTTGAAATATATTTAATTTTCATTGAGCGGAGAACTTGTTTTCCTAAGGTAAAAACGAATCCCGTGGGTAGGTAAATGACATTTGACATTTCTTTTAATTATTTAAATAATTTTTTTGTTCATGTTACTTAGTTTTAGGTAAAGTTGTAAACAATTTGATTAATTTGACAATGTTTGGGACAGTTATGATACATGAATGCTAGAAAAATAGAAATGCTATTATTTATCGACTCTACACAAGAATAACTCGTTTTAACGTATATTTAATCTCAATAACTAAAAAATATACTGACAATTAGTTTGACAGAACTGTCCCTTATTTAAAATTTTAAAAAATAACAGTAACCGGGTGAATTGTGCCGTGTTCTTAATAGGTAGAATGGATATAAAATATATTCGTTCAGTTAAAGGTAATGGTATACTTGTTCGTTTTGTAATCTGTGCGTAGAATAGCTGATACTCATGTGGATGTAGAAAAAATTAATTATTACTAACGGACACTAATAATACAGGTTAAATTTATTTTATTATTAAATTACTTACTTTCGGTTTTTTACTTTAATTCAACCAACAACAAAAAAAACACCAAAAAACGACTTCGAAATTTTTTTAACCGCGTTCTCAAATCAGTTTTAAATAGACTAAATACATTTTGGACGGCCTGAAATTTAACGGGCGGGTCGTTTTCATCAGTTGGCGTCGCGACGCGAGTGCATAGGTTAAAGTTAAACTTAAAGTTAAACCGTTCATGACCTGAGACGACCTCTCTCTCGGGCTCTGTCTAATCTAAAAATGTTTTGGTTTCGAAATAGCTGACACCTTTCACGGAAAATGAAACATAAATATTCTGACCGCGGATATATCAATTCTATAAATAACTTTTTTGTGTACATTCATAATATCGGGAGAGACTTTTACGAATGTATATACAGGGTGTTTATGGTCGATGGAGTTGATGGATCACATTTGCTCTTACACACAATTTCATCAAATAAAATAAATAATTAAATAATTCTATTTTACAGAATAAAATCAAATATTAAATCATTACCAACCATATATATTTATTAATGGAAAAAACAACACAACGAGACTAGTTTAGTCCTTTCAGGTCATCATTAGGCAGAAGTTTATAGTATGAATCGGGTGACAATGAGACCAGGGTCACGTTATTATTTTATGAAGCTTTACTATTTGGCAGATATCAGGGACATAAAGATAGGAAACGCAACGACAGCAGCAACGATGGCGTCATCTATGCGTCTAAGATGTTAACTAAAGGTACACGTCTTGGAGCATATAAGACTAGAGGTGTTACTCAAATGTGTTTGTTATGTACTGAGGGGAGGTAACCCCTTTGGTGTTAGGAATTTTCTACTAGTAATAAATTCACGTCTCGCTTTTAAACACGCCACTGTTAATGCAGTTCTTCTAATACGCCATCTAATATGCTCTCCTTACTCCTCTGCAGGCCAATCCACCACCACAATATATATACTTGGCCTAAGAGAATTTATCGCCGAATGATCTTGGACCACATATTAAACATCTCTTCTGTATAGAAACTGTGGTTTATATTTTTTTATAGAAAACGTTTACATTGGTTTAAAATTTGGTCCTCTACAATTTTACATTGTTCCAAAGGAAATATTGTAGGTATTTTGTTACTTTTATAAGACTTATTTTGACGATAAATAATACGATTACCAAAAAGAAATTCATTTATTGCTATCACAAAATATATAATAATGACAACTAGGTAGAAGCGAGGTCCGTGAACTTAGTACCGCCAAACTCGAATTTATAGAAAAATAAATTGCAATTCGTTTGTCCATGATTTGTCCACGATTTTCCAACAAAAATTTTCGTTTGTCCACCCTTCAAAAAGAAGTTATAGCAAATTTAAAAATTTGAGCCAAATTTCACAGCACCGACATAAAAGCTTCTTGATAATTTCAAAGTGGCCTTTCATTTGTACACGATTAGTCCAAGTTTGTCCAACCAAAATGTTCGTTTGTCCACCCCCCAAAACCGAGATATTTAAAAAATAAAAGAAATAATAGAGGTGGTCTTTGGGGACAACCTTAATTAATTTCATACGAATTAGACACGACAATCGTTTGTATACACATTATTTTTGTTTGTCCAAGCCAAATTTTTGTTTTTTCGCCCTTCAGAAAAAAATTATAGCAAATTTAAAAATTTGAGCCAAATTTTACAGCACCGCCATTAAAACTTTTTGATAATTTTAAAGTGGCATTCGATTGTCCACGATTTGTCCACGTTTGTCCAACCAAAATTTTCGTTTGTCCACCCCCCAAAACCGAGATTTTTGAAAAATAAAAGAAATAATGCAGATGATCTTTGAAGACAACAATATATTTCATACGAATTAGACACGACAATCGTTTGTCCACACATTAAATTCGTTTGTCCATGCCCAAATTTTGTTTGTCGACCCTTCAAAAAAAAATTATAGCAAATTTTAAAATTTGAGCCAAATTTCATTGCACCTCCATAAAAACTTTTTGATAATTTCAAAGTGGCATTCGATTGTCCACGATTTGTCCACGATTGTCCGAACAAAATTTTCGTTTATCCACCCCCCAAAACCGAGATATTTAAAAAATAAAAGAAATAATGCAGGTGGTCTTTGGGGACTACCTTAATTCATTTCATACGAATTAGACACGACAATCGTTTGTCCACACATTATTTTCGTTTGTCCATCCAACTGAAACAAGTTATTAACAAATAAAAAATCAAAGTATAAATAATTATTAATGTAAGTACTTCTAATGGCAATTTAATAAAACTAACTATTGCAATCGTTTGTTCACACATTATTTTCTTTTATGGCGGTGCTGTGAAATTTGGCTCAAATTTTTAAATTTGCTATAACTTTTTTTTTGAAGGGTGGACAAACGTAAATTTTTGTTGGACAATCGTGGACAGATTGTGGAGAAACGGATGGCAATTTATTTTTATAGAAATTCGGATTTGGCGGTGCTAACTTCACGGACCTGTAGAAGCGAACATCACAAATATGCTGACAATTTTAGATAGACACACTGTATAAAAATGGATTGATACTGATAATATATGATATTTTTCATATCCCCTTATCTGTAATAATTTATTTATTGCAAGTTTCAAATTACCTACGATGCGCTGACTTTGCAATCAGAATAAATAATAACAGCGTGCAATAAGTAAATAATGTAGTTCTGATAGAGGGTGTATGTAAAAAATAGTATATTGTGTTACTAGGAGTAGAAGGTGAACTTTATTGTTGAGCTTAGGAGCTGGATATAACCGATGTGCAAACTGTTTTGCAAACTGTTCGAATCACCACTGGTACTATTGAGATAATAATATTGTGCAACATGAGGTGACCAATAGTATTATACACTGGGCTCCCATCTTCAGATGATAAGTAAACGTAGTAATCATTTATGAGCTAGTTGTGCACCATAGTCCAAAGCCAAAACTTATAACCTCATTTTCTATGTAGTTCCCGCATTTTGCGGGCATGGCTCACTTTTCATTTTGGTGCCAAGTTGTGTGCATACGTCAAATCGAAAATGTTTTAAATTTTAATAATATATAGGAAAATATTATTAATCATAATCAGAAACGTCGGACAACGACTCAAAATTGTGTCGTTTAAATAAGAAGGTAAAAACACTTAAGAAAGAACAAACAGAAAGCAGAAAATCTTAAACAATGAAGAAAATCACCGACGTAAATAGCAGAATATTTAAACATAGAAAATGCAGTTCATCAAGTTTTAGTTCTCTGGCAAAAGAACCAGAGATAGTTTTTATTTATCAACAGAAGGATGCAGGTAGGTAGAAAAACAAATGAATTGTTATAGATTACAAACGAAATTGAAGACGAACGATGGTAAACGGGACATACTCTTTCTTTCTAATCGCATTACTTTACATGTGATTCCAGATAGTGTCATAACTCAGTGAGAGTTTTATTTAAAACTCAGTGCGGGTTTATAATAAATCCGGTGCGGAATAAATAGACTCAGTGCGAGTCTAGAACCCAGTGTGGGTCCCAGGTTCAGTGGGGACCTGTTAATTCATAAAGGCAAAGAAGATTTTTGGTTTTTTGATAGCATCAAACATCTAGCAAAATTTTATTTTCTATTAGTTCTCATTACTTTACATGTAATTCCAGATAGTGCCATAATTCAATGCGAGTTTTGTCCAAAACCCACTGTGGGTTTATAACAAATCCAAAGCGTTAAAATAGATTAAGTGCGAGTCTAGGACCCAGTGCGAGTCTCAGGTTCAGTGTGGACCTGTTAAAACTAATTTTTTAATAGCATTGTCAAATATCTGACAAATGAACGAATACTGACTTTTTCTTTCGACTCACATTACATGGGATTCCAGGTAGGCCATAACTCAGTGAGAGTTTTTTATATGGCGGCGATGGAAAACTAGACATACTTTTTTCTTTCGAATCGCATTACTTTACATGGGATTCCAAGTAGTGCCATAACTCGGCGCGAGTTTTTTTATAGAACCAGTTCGGGTTTATAACATTAAATAAATTCAGTGCGAGTCTAGGACCCAGTGCGAGTTCCAGGTTCCGTGTGGACCTGTTAAATGACTAAGAGAAAAAGATATTGGTTTTTTGATAGTATTGTCAAACATCTAGAAAAATTTTATGCTGGTAAATTGGACATATTTTTTTCTTTAGAGTCGATTTAATTTACACGTGATTCCAGATAGTAAATATAGCTCAGTGCTAGTTTTATCATGAACCCAGTGTGGGTTAATAACAAATCTAGTGCGGATTAAATACAGTTAAACTATAGGACCCGGTGGGTGTCTCAGATTTAGTGTGGACATGCTGAAATCTAAGTTAAAGAAGATACTGCTTTTTTGATAGTGTTGTCAAATATATATAGAAACATTTTATATGAAGGCTAAAAATTGTTCAGATAATATTGGGAGATATTGCTATGTTCAGTTACTTACATCCAACCATTTGTGAATTGTAATTATTTGCATTTTATGGTTCTACTTTGAGTTTTCTTTTAAGATTTGAATCAAAAAGAAGACGACCCTCTTAATGAAACTGAAGGGCCATTGCTAAATGGAAATATTGGGCAATGAACTCAATATGGAGGAGTACTTATGGAGTTATTCAAAAATAGGTAGTTGCCTCATGACTAGACATTTTGGGTTCAGGACCAAATATATTTACAAATCATGGCTTGTTTCCATATATCCTTAAATTGCCTTTTAATGGCGCCACCCAAAGTCAACCCAGAGACAGCAAATACCAATACAGCTCTTAAATGAGGTTAAAGTATTTATAGACCAAGTTAGGGTCTAGTGTGTCCTTACTTGGTAATTCTTGGTTGAGAACTAATAAGTGATTTTGCTCGTCTCCGATACAATACTTATTGGCAGCACTCTGACACTAGAAGAAATCTTCTCACATTTGAAATTAAAAAAGACCTCATGGAAGTAATAGGGGAGGCTAAATTGAGACCGAAGCAAATCTGCTAAAGCTATGAAGCATTAAGGTGAAGATTTGAAGCAGATACCTAAGTTAATGGTAACACGTAAGACTGTAACACCAAGTGAAACCTTGGAAGAGCCCAAGAGACATTAACATCAACCCAAACAGAGCAATTCACACAACAGAGCTCGCCTTCTTTAGTGAAAGCAAGTGTACTAGCAGGAAACCCATGTAAACACTATATATTTTGGAGAGATATCTCAGTAATGACAGGACGTCATAAGGGTTTCATAGCGCATTTGAAACAAGCAGTACCAAATGTACTCGCTGTACATTGTATTCTTCATGGTCAGAATGTTATTTAAATAACAATTTTGTTTTAATTTAGATGCACCGACATGAGTCGTGTCTTTGTTTACTATGGCCTACTTTAGAAACCTTTTTTGGATCACTCGCTATATTGTGGACTTTTTGGTACTGATGATTGCTTTGCTTTATACCGAAACAAGTTGTCATATGGTGGTTTTAATGAAAAGCGCTGTTTAAGTAGTGCAACAATTTTGAAAAGCAGTTTATTTAAGTTTTTGTCTTATAATTATTCTATTGCAAACAACTACAAAAATATTTTACAACAAAAAATATATACCGTAATGGTTTCATCGGCAACGTTTTATAAATTTGGTTACTAAAAGGATATTAATCCGGATGTAAAGTTTTCAAATATATGACAAATTTAAAATGTTTGTTGATTTACTAGCTTACATTGTTTAAAATTACTGACAATTGAATCATTGAACAAATTATTACTAATATACAGGGTGGCCCATCGAAAACGGTACGGATAAAAGGTTAGGAGATATGAGAAAGGAAATAAATCAATTGACAGAAAAATTAACCCAAACACGAACAATGGCCAATAATGAAATTGAAGAGAAAAAACGGGATGATGTCAGTAATAAAATAAAGAATATGAAGACAAGATTAAGAAATTTGCAACAAGAATATAACAAGAATATTCAAGATATGGATAATGATAGATCAAGAACAAGAATAATAAATAATTATATGGCAAATAAAGGAGATCATAAATTTGAGGAGGACAGTAATAAAATTCATCCAAAAGTATACTAACTATAGGAATGTACCAATACAAATAACCAACAAAATAACTGTAGAGAAGAGAGAATAATATGCGAAGCACGCAACAGAAAAATAAGGTGATATCGATGAAACCTAAAATTGTAACAGAAGAGGTGCCCGATCAAAATTTTGTATCGAGCACTGGTCAAATTTAAGAAGCAACATATTAGACTGGGAGCCGAGAGGGTTTTTGCATGTATCATAGGCCCCGCGCCGAGGCTTTGGGGGTTGATAGACAACGTTATCTCCCACTTTGAATTGCAGGTATAACACCCCTAAAGTGTAGCTTTTAGGAGGGGTGAATTTTCAATCGTGTAATCTGGTTCTTGTTTTATGTCATCAAGGAGGTTGCCAAAGTCCGCGAACTCAATAAGCCATACCAATATGGCGTCACTTAAGGTCCGTCATACTTACCGAAACGTGTAATTTTTCCACTGTGGACATGTATCATGGGCCCCACGCTGTTGTTTCGTGATCTTTGTTAATAATGAACTGTAGAACAAAGATTTCAAAACGCCATACCTCTGGGGCGTCGCTAAGGTGCCGAAATAATGGGGCAAACATGTTATTTTCAGTAATGAACATGTATAATAGGCCCCACCATGGAAATGTGTCTCCTTTGTTAATTTTGATATCCTGGACAAATTTCTAATAGCGCCGTACCAATGCGATGTCGACAACGTCAGATATTGGCTTCCAAAGTTGTCACATTTTCATAGGTTAAGTGTATTAAGGCCCCACTGCCATACCGGCATTTTTATGTGTATTTTGAAGTATAAAGCAAGCATATATTACTGTACTGGCATGTCGTTAACGTGCACAATTAATCGTATAATTGAGCGAAAAAATGTGCCATTCTGTGGCAGGTCTTTATGCAATGACCGGATACGATTATATCCCAGCTTTGTACCGCAAAGGAAAGAAGAAGGCGTTGCAAATTATTTTTGCAGAATGAGGAATTCCAAGATGCTTTTATTAACAACGTGAAGAGAGCATTTCCGTGCTTGAACGATTTGTGTGCAGGTTTGTTTTTTATTCCTCTATTAAAAAGAATAACCAACAAGTCATTCGTACGAAACGTTATACATTGTTGCAGGTTGTATGGTCGTCAAAATATGAAGAATAGAGATAAGCAGGCCAATCGGCATACTCGAAATACGGTCCCAAAAAACGAACGCTAATTGAGCTTTTTAAATTCACCGCAAGGGCGCTGGTGCTAGTCCCGCTATTCAAAATACATGGCTTCTTATGTGAATTTTACATAATTTTGTCTAAAAATAAATAATAAACTTGTTTATTGCCAAATAAAGCACAGAATATACTGTTGTATTTATTTCTAAATAAGTCTCGCAAGTTTTAATTGATAAATTATTTATCTATATAAAATGCAATTTAGGTAGGTATGACCCAATTCGAAAATATTTGTAAAATGTTGAAATTTGGTAAGTACAATTTTTTGTCTATTTTTTTTTTTTAATTATACCTAACTATAGTAGTTAAGAGCAAAATGAAACACGACAGATTTTTTATTGTTATAACAGAAGCATAAAGGAAAATTTGGGAATGTATATGATATTGCCACATTCTTTAATTTCGGATTTCCCCCTTTTATTTTGCTAACAGTACCAGCAAAAAGAGTCTCATAATATTTGGAAATATCTTCTAGAACAGCATCATCTCTAGAAAGTGCTTTATCGGCCCTAAGAATGATATATATGCTGTCACTGTTCTAAGCATTTAGGATTCTATAAAAAAACATTTACATTCCAGAGCGTTGCTAAAAACAGAACAAAAATAGTTTTTTCGGTATAGCACCCCTTTAGCGACACGCTATCGGTATGGCAGTGTAATCTCCGCTAAAATGATGCAACAGAGCATCTTAAAACCAAAATACCATACCGATAACTATTATACATGTGCATTGCTAAAAATTACATGTTTGCCCCAATATAGCGGCCATTTGGCAACGCCCAGGGGGTATGGCGTTTTAAAATCTTTGTTCTACAGTTCATAGTTAACAATCCTCACAAAACAACAGCGTGGGGCCAATGATCCATGTTCACAGTGGAAAAATTACACGTTTCGGTAAGTATGGCGGACCTTAAGTGAAGCCATACTGGTATGGCATATTAAGTTCGCGGATTTTAGCGACCTCCTTGACGACATAAAACAAGAATCAAAGTGGGGCCTATGATCCAGGGGCATGTATATTAATTACACGTTTAAAAATTCACCCCCCTAAAAGCTACAATTTAGGGGTGCCATACCGGGAATTTAAAGTGGGGAATAACGTTGTCTATCGCCCCCCAGAGATTAAGCGTGGAGCCTATGATACATGCAAAAAGTTTGGGGAAGAATTGAATTTGGAAAAGTTTATGGGTTTAATATTTATAAAAGGCAAAATTAATGAAAATTCAGTCAAAATTCTGATTGACACAGGTTCAGAAATATTATTAATAGTATTGAAATTTGGAGGTAAGAATGTTCCACTTCTTTATTGAAATACAAATTATTGTAATTGCTTGAACCTATGGACGCTGAGATTAAGAAGTGATAGTCAAATTTATAGGGCAAAACTGATTATATCATTCAAATATATATTCACTTGTGAAATTCAAAGAAAAATGGGATGGAACAAAAAGCTGCAGAGTTACCATTGAGCTTTTAAGTTATCCCAACAACTACATCAGAAAATACTTGACTATGATTACACAGAATTTGCGCCTGATCACAGGCATTCTAACTGGCCATTGTCAAGTACGGAAGCATCTTCATGGGACTGTAAAAATCCGCAATATGTAGGGGGTGTAAATAAGAAGATGCGCATATTCTCTACGATTGCCCTACGCTTTCATTTATTAGAAGATTTGTGTTCGGCGAGTATAGGCTAACACCGGCCGATATAAGAGAAGCATCTCTTGGCGACGTTGTCAACTACATTAAATCTGTAGCTAGCTCACGAGTTAGAAGGTGACTATCAAGTTAGGAGGATGTACAAAGGGCCTCGTGTGGCTTAAAGGCCGTACAGCAACCTATCCTTTACAAGTTACAGATACAAAAGAGGATACCTAAGAACAAACTAACGGTAGCCCAACTTAGAAATAAAGTTATCACTAACAAGAAAAAAATACCTACATATTGTTACGCTAATTTTTGGTATCTCAAGTTATTTCAACTCAACTTTTACAATAATTCAACAATTGATAACATAATATCAATCATAAACTCCCCTCTGACGTCAGGATCATCGACTTATATAGCTCGCCTTAACCTTCTAGAACTATCCGGACTTTTCTCTTCTCTTCTTTTACTCGTACTTTTACTTATGACGACCACAGCACACTGTAGGGTGATAGGTAACATTGCACTTCTTTTTGTATTCGTACATTTCCTATAACAGCCGCATGCTACTATAGGGAGCTGGGTAACCATATTATTATGTATTGAATTGTTTTAATCAAGCCAGTAAGTTTATTAATTTATTGACCTACGGCAGCGTCTTAACTATCATGGTTCCGTGGGTTCGGGGAACCAAAATTAAAATTAATAGAAACATATTTGAGGAACTCCATGAGTCAAATTCGATAATCATCTTCGGCATTTCTTTCCATCGAAAATACAGTTGCTCATTCTGCAGATTTTCAGGGAATTATTACATTTGCCTATGGTAAATCTAGAAAAGTGGATTTTTAATGGACAAATCTTTATATTTACCTTATATTTTAAGATGTTACCATTTTTGTTCCTAATATATCGTAAATAGTTTTAGTTTGTCATTTTCCTGGGTTAATATTCTATTTATTTAATATAAATTTATATTTAATATATAAATGGTCTTTTACATTGTCTTAATTTCTTACTATTAAAGTCGTAAATTTATAGATGTATAAAGATTTTTGCCTGCCTCCCAAATATAAGACCGCGCGAGATGGTGCCTACACTAGATAACTTTGACCATGGATTATCAAATAAAACATGAGTATACTGCTATGATTCCGAAAAAAAAAAACAATCGTCAGTTTGCGTCTTTGAAAATGAGTCGGCTTCAGCATAATGTTATTTGTGAAAAAAGCCGGAACAAAAATATGGTTGCCACTTTTTTGGGAATTACTGGGCATGTTTTCACTGTAGCATTGGAGACAGGGCCGGATTTAGAGGTGTGGAGGCCCTGGGGCAACAAGGGAGTGGAGGCCCCTAATTATTTTTCAAATAGGTTAAATAATATTTTTCTTGCAAGTGTTTCAATTATTTATTTATTTAGTCGTATAATGGCACCAAAAGATAGAACAGGCAATTTCAAATTAAATCACAATAGGTAAAATAAAAATAAAGTCTCTCATGCGAATGGCACCTTGCGAGCTTTTTTCAGCGAAAAATTATTGATGATTTCGTTAAAAGCCAGCTCCCGCAGTAAATCATTTTCAATCCTAAGTAGAGATAACTTTGATAGACGGTTTTGTCCTATCGTAGTTCTTATCCTATTTTTTATAATTTTCATTTTTGAAAATGAGCGCTCTCCAGTGCAAAATCAAGTACATTCGCAATATGATTTCTAAGTTTGGGAATATAGCTCTGAAATTTTGATTTTCGAGAATTTAATCATAGAACAGGTCTTTTTTATAGTCTGTTTTGTATAGGTTTATCAAAGATACAAATTGAACCAACTCGTTTCCAAGACTAGGTACTAAATCGTCTTTGTAAACCTTTTCCAATTCGTCTGTTGAAGCATAAAAATTTGCAGCATCCTCTAAGTGATTAAGAAATCCAAATTTTGAACGTATAGCATCGTATGCATGCAATTTTTCAGTAAGAGAAACATAGCTGATCGATCACTGGGATAAAGCCTGACACTTTAAATTTATCTTTTGGTGACAAGCTTGTGCTTTCATATAATCGAGCGAATCCAAACTCACATTTCTAGTTCTGGTGCGACATGGTACGTACTGGTCAGTACTTGATATTCCTTTAGCAGCTTCTACGTATTTGTCAAACTCGTCTCTTTTGGATTCAACAAATAATTTCAGTGATTCCAATGCATTGCAGACTCAAAAATGATCTTCGAGTCCTGCAAGATCTTGTTTGTATCGTTAAATTGTTCCAAAATGTTTTCAAAAGATAACAAATAGAAAGGTTTCGAGACAACTCATCTTCTCCAAAAGATGCGTTGCTTCAATTCTCACTATACCTTTTTGCTCCTTGTCACAAGATATGTTAGTAAGAGCTTTATTTATTTCAGAATAAGCGTCGACAATGCCTTTCGTAGCCTCAGCTTCAGCTCGACAAAACTAGCGTGCCTTTTCAACACGTAAAACTATTTTCAGTTAGAATTCGGTAGCTTTCTGTACTTGCTGTGAAAAATGTACATACATTCTGAAAGAAATCAAAGATTTAATCGGCCGATGTGCAAGCATTAGCAGCAGCCTTTCCAACTAAATTAAGAGAATGACCACAACATGGTACAAACACTGATAAAGAATTTTTCTTCAAAATCAAAGCTTTCGTGCCTTTGTATTTGCTGCTAATATTTGTAGCATTATCGTATGATTGGCCGCGACAATCGAGAATGTCAATTTGAAGGTCGCCTAAAAATTTTAGTAAAGCTCCAATTTGTTCACAGTTTGGTAAAAAGGTCAGAAATCAATGGGGCATGGTCAAAAATTTTGAAATTTTTTTTATGAATAATAGAGTTGAAAATAAAATTACATTTTTTTTATTTTTTTTTTATCTATTCATTTGCCGGAGTTATGAATTTTTTTAAAATTTATGACGTCACCGGGAATAGACCAATAGGAGCTAGCGCACAACGTTGCCGGCTAGAAGGTTTACGAGAAGTGATGTACGTTCGTTTGTGTACTCCTTCTTACTTTTAGACTTCTAAAACATCGTTAAACAAATATCTTTTAAATATATAATATCAAATGTTTTTTTAAAGTATTATTTCTGTTTAAACTTTTACCATATTTAAGGTTTCATTGTTTTAAAAGTCACTTAATAATTCAGAAAATGGCAAAATGGCAGCACTGTGTATGGCATCTGTCATCATAGTGTCTCCATCAAGAATTTATTTGGAATTTGATTGTTTAATTTTGTACTTTTTATAAATATTATGACTACGAAAAAGTGTTTTGTTCCAGAATGTGATAATGATTCACATTCATCTTCAAAAATATTTATTAGTGTTCCTAGAAATTTGGAAAGAAGAAAATCAACCTTCTACTAGTGATGTTTCTCGTGAACTTTTTAATAAAAATACACCGGATTATCAAGATGTAGCAGCAATTTCTGCTAATTGTCCCCTTCAGGAAATTGAAAATAAGGATACTATAAATTCTTAGGTGTATAACCTAAAAACCCTTCTGGAAGAAAATGCAGAATCTCCTGAAAGTTTTGAAGATACCGAATTTATTCATCATTTTGTGGAAGAACTAGTGATAAAGAAATAATGGAAAAATGTGGGTATTTAAACAAACTGGTTCCTGGATCCCATATAATGGCAGATAGGGGTTTCAGAATAATCAGCTACTTGAAAACATGGGATACACTTTAGTAAAGCCACACCTAGTGTATCACAGAATGAAAAAACTTCTCAAGAAGATGTACAATTAAGTAAAAGAATAGCATCTCTAAGAATACATGTGGAAAGAGTTATAAGAAGGGTTAGTTAATTTAACATGTTAAAACCACATTCGTGTGTGAATTTTAAGCAAGTACATTTACTTAGTAATATCTGCATAATTGCTTGTTAACTTACAAGAACCTATTTTGTAAGAGTAAATATTAATTTAATAAACTTTTTTGTTTTTTAATTTAATTTACCTAATTATCACATTTCAGGGATTATAATGAGTTTTTAAACAGCCAATGTAATTTTTGATAAAAATTTAACTTTTCGAGCAAATTGAAGAGGAATGAGTACCTGTATATGCATAGATTTGTTTGGGACTGAAACTACCAAAACAAAGGCACCTATTTACAGCAGTTTAAAATGAAACATTTTAACAAAAACGTCTATGTCACAGTGATAAATATTAAAAACCAAGTTCAGTTGAATGTGGTAGCAAAGTCTATATATTCCAATAAATCGGGTAACTACATGTGGTATCACTGGTGATAAATTTAAAAATATCACAGTTCTTGCCACCTTTTTCAAAAAACCAGAAAGTGTGCCTTCTTATGAAAATGACAACAGTGATAAATGTGAAAAAAAAATTTCATGTTGCTATTCGTTATTACGATAGTAAAACATGTTTGCAGTTCCGTTTATTTTTTATGAAAATCTAAGTAAAAACAACCAATGTCAAAGGGTTTTAATTTTTTTTCTGTCAAACCAAATATATCACAAAATTAAAAATTGATCATAGGTCAAGGTAAAGTAATACCTTTATTAATAGTAGCTTTAAAAAAGGAGAAAGAATAATATTGACTTAAGTTATTATTATTAACATTGGTGATTTTTAATAAAAACTTCAATTATTGTTTACAAACAAAAATATAAAAATCTGTGAAAATTTTATTTATTAACCTTTTAATAAAAAATGAGAAAAATGAAGTAAAAAAACAATTTATTTACAAATAAAAAATATATACAAATCCTAAGAATATAAAAGTACTGATTTATTTTCCTGTAGTGGATGAAGAGGTTTCTTTAACAATCTAGCCAAGTGTACATCATTATCAATAACACTGAGTAGATGTTACAGATGGTTCCTCACTTCTTCTATGAAGCCACATGTTTACAACCTCCTGAAAAAAATAAAAGGGTTAGATATGCAGTTACAAAATAACTATATAACCAGCTACAAAATGCCTTATTTTATGTAACAAGACGAGCACTTTACTAGCTCTGAACGAATCCAGTAAAGAACCTCTGATTTTCAAAACTTAAAAAAAACAAGCTCACCACATTTTCACATTTTTGAAATATTATAGAGCTTTTCGAAAAAACTGCTATTTTTAAAAGTACCATTTTTGTTTAAACAGCTATGTCTCATTTTAGGCTATTGAGTATTATAAAATAAAAAATTACGGGATGTTTTGTTAGCTTCAAACGAATCCAGCAGAGCACCCCAGTTTTTTTTTAAACCACACCACATTTTTTGGCTCCTACAATATTATAAAATATTCGAAATTTGACATTTTTAAAAAAAATTCGCAATTCCCTGACTTCAAAGTTTTTTTTCTGAAAACAAATATACTTACCACATTTTTAGGATTTTAAAACAGCCTAAACATGTGTCATAAGTAGTTGTTTTTATATATTAAAAAACTGAAATGTCCTGCTGACTTTGTTCCAACAAAGCACCCTGTATTATTTAAAAATAGCAATTTTTTTAGTAAAGTTTTACAATATTTCAAGAGTCTAAAAATGGGGTGTGGTTTTTAGAAAAAAGCTTTAAAAAAAAACCGAATTGCTCTGCTGGCTTCTTTCGAAGGTTAGCAAGCACCATGTATTTTTTAAAAATATAATATTTCAAGTGCATAAATATATGGTGTTGCTGTTTTTACAGAAAAAACTTTATAAAACAGAGGTGCTTTGCTGACTTCGTTCGAAGCTATCAGAGCATTTTAAGTTTTGCATAAAACGAGGAGCATAAAATTTTTGAAAAGGGTATAAAAATAGCCTAAAAATATGGCATGTTTTAACTCAAAATTTCATAGGTGCTCTGCAGCATTCTTTGGTATCATAATTATTACTAGGTTCACTAACAAAATCTATTTCTAGATTATTTTAACACTTGCTGCGATTACAAAAAATGTCTCTTTATGTCAAAATTAGAAAAAAAATATTTATAAGAATAAAGGGCCTTATACACTGTTTATTATATGTGATATAAAAACAAAAAAGCATAATAAATATTACAAACCTTGAGATTCAACATATCCTAAGCATTGTGCACTAAAAAACAGCCACATCATAAGGTTTTTGCTGTACTTTATGTTTAGGTGTAATTTGTCTCCTTCTCTCTTATGGAAAAAGTAAATATCTCCATATTCTTGCTTGGCAGATCTAAAAAAAAAACCTGAGATAAATATGTTTTACTATAAAGTGTACTGCTTCATATAAACTGTAACTACCTACCATTAAAACAATTTATAAATAAAGTTTTACCTTTCTATCTTTTGGAAACTTTGAGTATTGTTAAAAAATGCAGTAATCATCTCGGTAATCATATTTTCGTTTACAATGGGAAAAATACTTGATTCAACTTTTATAAATACAGCTGATAAATTCATATTCTTCTTCCTTTATATATCCTATATCCCACAGGATAATTTACCCAGATAAATGCAGATTAATAATAAAATTAAACCAAAACAAAAAACTAAGGTTAGTTGTTAGGTGCTGTCAATTTTTAAATGTCACTTAGATGTGCGTTCACTTCGACATTCTGTATGTAGGTTTGTTCGTTGGCTTGGTTTTGTAAAACAAAAAAAACTTCGACACAAGCTGATTGGTCTATTCCCGATGACGTATAATTTCAAATTTTAAATTTCAATTGGGCTTAATTTAAAAACTTTTAGCTTTTTTAACGAACTGATTATTTAGAATAACTTGTATAGCGACTAACTATTACAATATAGTTTATAAAACAGCATATCTCACATGTGAACATGGCCCATTCTTCAATATATCGAAAAACTATAGTCAGTTGATATTATTTCATCGAGAACTTTATCACCCATGGAACTGATCAGTTCTTCACAAATCGTAGACGAAAGGTAATTGACATGACTACTCCCTTTATTTGCATGCTCTTTCAAATGGTTTGAGAGAAGTGGTTCATATTTGGCTAGCAATTCCAAAATACCGAGGTAATTTCCATTTCTCGGAGAACCAATAATTTCATAATTACCTCGGAAGGCTATTCCGCGTTCAGAAATGAATTTAATAATACTGACGATAATTCTGAGGATTTTACGCTAATGCTGGATTTCTTGTGCCTCTTGTATCGCTAGCTCTTGATCAATGCGTCCTGAGACTTTTCCCCGTTGCACTAAACTCATTATCGATTCCAATAATATTAAAATCACATAAAATTAAAATTACTAGTTTTCAATTCGTAATATTATGTACTCTTTCGTTGTATAATAATTTTTTTGATACATACAATTTATGTGGAGGCCCCTCTCTTGTGGAGGCCCGGACAGTTGCCCCGGTTGCCCTCCGTCAAATACGGCCCTGACTGGAGGATATACGTACTGTTAATTCCAAAAGGTTCACGAAAAACGTCCAAAAGGAAGAATCCTCTTGCATCAAATAATGGGTCATTCATCGTATAATTCAGACCGAAGAAGCGGTTGATGCCTTTAAAAATTAAATAAACAAATTATGGGGTCTATTCTGTACATAATAATTCCTTTATATTTAACGGCCTTTAAAAATATTGGCGACCTTTAAAAATATGTTTGTATTTGTTACAGATTTCTTTAAGATAGTCCTCTAATGTATTTTAAAGATCCGTTTAAATAATGACAGAAGTAAAGAAGAAAATATTTTTAAAGGCCTTTAAATATAAAGGAATTGTTACAGAATAGACCCCTATATAGATCAATTTTTTTCGCGGATGCAAAAATGCATTGACTTGAATTTAAATAAAAGTTTTTTTTTTGTAAATAAACTTTGCTTTACTCTATGATCAACGAAAAGAGAACAGCCTTCTTATTTATTAAAAAATGGCAACCTTATAACATATTTAAATATTATTAGAGTCCTAAAAAGGAAGCATAGGTATTTTATCAGGAAATATATTTTATTTTTTACTAGGTAATAATATCGCTAATAGTTACCTTGTCAGTAATAAACAAAGTCCTCCTGATAAACGGAACAAAACACAAATGTAATACTTTCACAAGGAAAAATCACACCGGCGTAAATTTTCACGTGTTAGAATGCTTCAACGGAAAAAAACTAAACAAAAATATTATTAAGATTTGTGTTAAAAGTGTTAAAAACGTCTACACAGGTAAGTTGTAACGAACACACAATACAAATTGAGGTGAACCATAAGTTTATCAGGGGTCAGACGTTATCAGCTTAGCGCTCTTATCACGAGCATAAAGGTTACACCATATGCATTACATTAAAACAAATATTTAAACAATTAATAATATCGCGTCTGGCAGGCAGGTGTTGTTTAAAAGGTGAAAATAGTGTATAGGGTGTATCAAAATCTAGTTCATCGCATAAATGTTAATCAAACAGCTATAAAACGTTTACCAAATAAATTTAGGGCAAGGCGGATGGGCCTACCGGGAAACCGGGAGATTTTCTGTTTTGTTTTCGAAAGAATTGAAAAAGCCAGAATGTATTATTTATTAATCGACTTATTTATGTAAGTGTGTAAATCATAAATATAGGTACATGACGAAAGCGCCCATACCCACAACAACGTAATGTTTCATGTCACATTGCGAGGATATGAGATATCCCGTATCTCCGCGTTCGTCTAACTCTGGCCTCTGCTTCTTTTTATTATTCCAGGATTGTAGGAATAATTGAGTAGAAAAAACAGGCGACGGAGTATAAAATATATTTTCTTTATGTACGTTTATCAAAGCCCTGTGTTGCCATGTGGCAACAAAAATAAGTCTAAAATTCGCTATAGCGATCAAGCTTCAACTTCTATTTGATAGGTGGCGCTGTCCTACGTTACAATACGATTAGGTATAGCATATTTAGACATTGTTTATTTATTTGTGCCAACGCCTTAAGGTGGATTCATAAACTACGTTCAGTTCGCGCTCAGTTGCAGTTGGCAAGACATAACCACAAATTCCACAAAATAAAATTATTTTTTGGTGTTATTTTTGTTTTAATTATATTGGTGTTGGTTTTAAAATAATTATGAATCCGTTATAACTTCTTATCCAAACATACTTACCGTGTCATTTTGCTCTGTTTATGTTGAACTCGAACTGAGCGTGAACTGAACGTAGTTTATGAATCCACCTTTAAGTGTGAGAGGTGGAAGAATAATCAGTACTTGTAGAGTAGTGCAAGAAATGAATATTAGTTTTAAGTAAGTATGAAAATTGCGTTAAAATATTAGAATTACAATTATATAACGTGTTGAGCTACTTTGTAAAAGTCCTAAGAAATGACATGTGCCTAATTTGTTTTGTTTGTTTTTTGTTTTATAGTTGTAAAATAACCTCAAATTTGATTGTTGCCATATGGCAACGCTAGGCATTTCTGTGGTTATCGAAATCACGTTTTGCTTTTATTTTCAGGAAAGGGCTTATACTCGAAGAAGCACTTCAGTTAGCACTTAGTGATGATCTGGATGAAAATGCTATATATGTAGAGCCACCGGAGGCTAATAGTCTGACTGATCAAGAATCAGGCGAAGAAGATGGCGAAGGAGATCTGGATAGGTTGCCAGGAAAACAACTAGCGGCTAATGCGGAATTGGTGCTGAATAATTCTCAAAGAATTGGAGGTGACGCAGAGTATTTGGTACACTAAGTAGATTCTTTGCAAACATTGGAAGTAAAGCCAATGCCTGCACTCGTTGCTACCAAAAATTATGAATGGATTGAAGGAGACTTCGTATCAGTTCAAGAAGAACTTCCTAATAGAAATTAACAAAAATTTGAGACACTGTCTCCAACTGAACTATTTGAGCTCATTTTTAACGACGAAATCATTACTTATTCAGTTAACGTGTCCAAAAAGTATGCAGCTTTCAAGAAATATCCGGATCCAAACATAACAGCAAATAAAATGAAATGCTTTCTGGACATTCTTATTCTAAGCGGTTATAACCAGTTGCTAGGAAAGTGATTTTATTGGCACTCTAAATGCGACATGAAAAATACGT
Source organism: Psylliodes chrysocephalus (assembly GCA_927349885.1). Classification (NCBI taxonomy): domain Eukaryota; kingdom Metazoa; phylum Arthropoda; class Insecta; order Coleoptera; family Chrysomelidae; genus Psylliodes; species Psylliodes chrysocephalus. The sequence continues at coordinate 54,039,365 of OV651818.1, read as the reverse complement.
TAGTCAGCGAATCAATGAGAAGAAACAGTTTCATGCAAATAATGCAATTCATCCACTGCGCAGACATTGGGTCATATGATTGAACGTATACGTTATCCGTAACGTACATGTTAGGCACAGTTTTAACAGTAATTAGGCAAGTTCATATGATGAAAAACTGTTTCCAATACATAACTGTTATTTTCCGCCTATTATGTTCTTATTTAACAGTTTTTCATCATACAAACTTGCCTCGTTACTGTTAAAACTTGGCCTAACACGTACGTTACGGATAACGTAAACGTTCAATCATAGCACCCAATAACCAAATGATTGCGAACGTTAAAATGTGGAAATTGAGGCCTTTGATGGACAACATACAACAGCGCTTTTCAAAACAATTTGTGCCTAAACAAAATTGTGACTATGATAAGATATTATGGTCATCACGGTTTCAAATAATTTATTCGCGGAAAATTCATCAGGTTTGGTTTCAAAATATGGCGTTTAAATGTTGCTTCAGGATATCTTATTGACTTTGACATGTATCAAGGTAGCATTCCAAATTACTGTGAGGAGGATGAAAAAGCATTCGAAAAATCAACAGCACCTTTCGTTAGAATGTTAAGAAAAATGCCACTAAGATCTGAAATATGATATAATTTCTTCTTTGACAACTTATTCACGAATATGAATCTCCTATATTTTCTTAGGGAAAATGGATTCTCTCGTAGCGACACAATAAGAGAAAACCGGATTACAAAGTGTTGTCCACTGCCAACCAAACCCAAAATGACCAAGGATAATGTCAGAGGAAAATATCATTCAATTATAGAACGACAAAATGGTATATTCTTTTGTAAGGTGGCTAGATAATAGTGTGGTGACCATTGCTTCAACCAAATCAAATTTGGAGTCCTCCCTGTCAGTTACGTGAAAAGGTATTCCAAGGTAGAAAAGAAAATTGTTCCTACGCCATTTGTCATTGGGCAGTACAACAATAATATGGGAGGAACTGACTTTATGGATCAGAATGTAACAAGGCACAGAATATATATAAAAAGCAAAAAATGGTGCTGGTGGTGGTGTGTGTTTACATGGCTTAATTCTCCATAACAAATGCTTTGATTTTATCTCGCAGACCAGGACAAAAAATGTCACAATTGGAATTCAGTCGGGAAATCGTAAACACTTATTTGACGAGATATGGGGTAGCATCAAAAGGATCAGGCAGACCGTCTACTTTTAAAACTAGTGTTACTTTGAACCGAGTATCTGACGGTGTTGGGTACGACAAAGAACATCATTTGTTTGCGCGTGTGCCAGACAACAAAAAATGAAGATGTGCAAGTGTAGGTTGCAGGTCTATTGGCCGCACTATGTGTCGAAAATGTAATGATGACCTCTGTTTAGATTGCAATGAGATATTCCATAAAAAGAAAGCCATGAATGATTTATTGTCCTAGCGTTGCCATATGGCAATGTGCTATATATATCTACTTAAGGAGAATTAAAATTTAATTTTTGCGCGGTATGCTGTATGGTTTGATTTTGTTCACACACCCCAAAATATTACAAATTTTCGAATACAACCAGAATAAATAAATTTTTCGCAGTTCTTGACAAAATATCGAGTTTGTGTACAAAGTTACAAATTTTTATTGCTAACAGTTTTTTGTAATTAAAGGAAATTTACATTACTAGTAAATTTATAATTCGTGCTCGTTGCCAAGCGCGTCGCCACAGTCAACGCAGATAAAACGTGCTTCCAGAAATGTGTACTAGAATTGTCGCTCGGCAGGAGTCGTGATTGTCCGAGTGCAAAAATGTCACTTTTAGGAATTAACCAGTAATCAACAGGACGATGGTGATAAAGAAAACAATATGCAATGCAAGAGTTGCAGAAATGCTCACTGTGCTGTTATTCCATCATTTGTATATATAATATGTAAAAAGAAGCTTACCAAAAGTTGTCATTAGCATATAAACATTTGCTTTCATTTTCAGAAGTAGCCTGCGAGATAAGTTTTTCTGAACTGAAGTACTTCAAAAACAGGCTAAGGAGTACTCTCAGTCAAAACCAACGACATATACAAAATGATATATTAAATACAATGGAAAATGACGACGTCATTGAACGTTTATGGAAGAACCAATATTTCATTTTTAATGAAATTTTGACTGCAAAAGTTTATAGCGTTTTTCATTAGAATGATAAGTGCGATCTGAGTGTATTCTTACATTCTTCTTTTTTATATTGATAAACAAGGACATAAATATACTCAGTGCGTACTGCCAGAAAGAAATTTAAAAAACTATAATAGGCGATATTTTACTGTTATTGAATTAATAATATTTAAAAATATCGGTAACCTGACATTGTTTACATGATATTTTATCAATTTCATAAATGCTTTTCAGAAAAATATTAATGACTATTTAAATAAGTTGTTAATAATTTGAGGAAACAATCTCATTTATTTTATTTTTATAATCAGAGTTCACTGTATGTTTGAAAAATCACCATAACACCCAGTTCTACTTTTCTCTGAATTGACGTCGACGTTTTTATCTTTTAAGGAATTACAGGTAGGTAAGAATTCAAAAATGCTTTGTGAAGACGCAAGCTTTTATTAGTCCATTTTGGAAATATACCAATAAAACCTCGAATCAACGGAATTCGAATTTTCTCCAAAGAATATCATCCTATATAGCTCATGTATTAAACGACAATTTAATATAACCACAGGTTGCAAGAAGTTAAAATTTATGAGCCTGGCAAATTTTGAAAAAGTTTGAGAATATGATCTGCCTGAATGACATGAACTTCAAATAGCTCACAGTCTAAACATCTATCAAAGTCAAACCGTTAAAATTTAACGAATAGTTATTTAATAACTGTCAATTTTCATAGGCAAAAATCTAATTTTTCGAATTAATCCTGTATATACGCTTGCGCCCTTATCGCGACAGAAAAGACAGAACAATCTCGATATCTGCCTCTCCCTTCTCAAGTCAACAATACACATTCATGTATTGATTTATATCAGTTACCTACATTCTACGCAATGTTTAAAACCAACTCGCGTGATTTTTACACAATACTCACAAAAATAATATAAAAAATATAGTAAAACAATAGTAATAAGATGTTATCCAATGGTGCTGGGAATAGAGATAACTTAGAAGTTAGAAATAATGAAAATCCCGTAAATGGTAACTTTTTTTATTTATATATTTTATCGTAGTTATCTATTTTAAGCCTAAACTAAAATCATAGGTCATTTGTGATTGAGCCAACAAAAATACATTTTAAACATTTGATTTGCATAGTTTGTTTGATGAAAGAAATTCTTCTTTCAAAGATATTGCATCTGGCAACTATGTCAACATTCTTAACAAATTTCGGATCAACTACTATATTTAGAAGGTCTGTCCTCTTTTACAACAATTTATTCACCATACAGGGTATCCTAAATTGAAAAAAACATGTAGGTTTCTTAGTTCAGATAGGGAAAGGTTTTAAAGAATTTTATAAACATTTCAACGGTACCTACATTTTCCTCTCTGAAGTAATAATTGTGAACATCAGAAAAGCCTTTTTCAACTCGCAAATAATATGACCATATGTAGGCAGCCATTATGACCGATATTTTTTCTTCGATCAGGTCAATACCTATATTAAAATTTTATATTATTGATCAATGTGACATGTGTAGAACAATATCATTAGGTGTGTGTTCATGATACACAAATAATAGTATTTTCTTATTAGGTAGTAATACAATAACATTTTTATCAACAACCATAAGTTACCTTTGAAACTCAGTTGTCAGTTTTAGCTGTTACAGCAGTTGTGTCTTGTACCATGTTTAAAAATTTTCTCTAAACAACAGTTTGATTAAATTCTGAATAACTAACCTAACGTAAATCCTAAAAATTTTGTAATTTTAATTCTAATTATTATTAAATATAATTATGGTTAGTATTACCTTCGTAAAATTTTTTTTTTGCTCAGATTGGACACATTTAAAATAATGTAATTCTTCAAAATTACAGTCGCAAATAACAATGGATAAAGCAACCAAAAAGAAATGTTATGTTCAATCTCGAACCTTTGAAAATGATTGGTTCTCTTTTCAAGACTGTGATTACGAAAGTCTTGATATATGCGTGAGCACGTGAAGAAATTTCGCAAATCAAGTTTTTTAATTACTTTTAGTTTATTTAATATTTGGTAAATGTACTAAGTGTGCTATGTTGACCCCTATTTCCTACAAATAAGTTATAACTTTTGAATAATTTTTTATGGTTCATTCCTGATTTTAAATTAGATTATATTTGAGAGGACATTATGTCCTTGTAAACCGCGACCTTTTCAGGTCTATTGTGAAACTCCCTTATTGAGAGTATGTCATCTAGCTTGGTCTTTGACAGTCTTAGAAACCCCAATCTGGCCAGTTCTTCATACTGGTACAGGACGAGGATTTAGGTTTCCGCTTCTTCTTCACAGATCCCACACAATATTGCTTCCTTTGATGGATTGATGACACGAATGTGCCTTCTTAGGCGACAGTGTCCGGTAAGAAGGCTTATTGTTATCCTAACGATTTGTTGTTCGTGAACTTGGTTAACTTTTTCCGAATGAACTCTTTGGCCCGTATAGTTGCTCCACCATTGCTGAGACTCTTTTGGCATGCATTATTTGATGGTTGTCTTGCACAATGCCTTAGCAACTATACAGGTTGAGGCCTTCTCGTGCTAATTTGTCGGAATTTTCATTGTCCTGATATTCCTTCCTGACCTGTTTCCTATCCAGGCTAAGATCACTTTGTTTTGACTACTTAGCTTTGTCAGGTCTTTTAGACACTCTTTCACCAAATGATTGGCTTCAGAGTAGATGGCAATAGTTTTGCCGGATACTTGCTGATTTATTATTTCTCTTGCATAGTGTTGTATGGCTATTAGTTCGGCCTAGAATACACTTGCGTATTCTTCTATATTCATCGAAATCGTTGTTTTCGACTTGGGTCCAAATATTCCAGCACCGTCTCCTTCCTTAGTTTTTGAACCATCTGTATACCAGACGACTTCAGCGTATATAAGAGGTCTCTATTTCCAGTAGGCATTCCTAGAATCTTATCCTCCTTTACTTGCTGATATAGCCTAGTATAGTCTATTTAAGTTGGCTTATTGGGTTTTGTCTCAGTGTTAGCCTGTTATTTATTTACTAGTTTCTTCTTGTAGAAAGATGTACAGTGGCGTGAGGTTTAATAGTACCTCCATTGTTGCAGTGGGCGTAGTACGCATCATCTCTATGTCACTCAGATAGGCGATCCGTTAGATTCCGATAAGTATATTGTAGCCTGTGCAGTTAGTTAGATAGTATTCCTCCTTGTGGACACTCCCGTGTAACTTTTGCCTGTATGGTGGCCTTTCCTAGAATTGGCTATCGTCCATTGGCATAATATTGTGAGTGGGACGTTTTTTTGTTCTAGAGCCTTTGTTATTGACCTGGTTGAGGCAGTATTGAAAACTTTTGGGGTTCCTAGGAGTTGTTTTTATTTATAACCATAATAATATCCATCATACGTTAACGTTGTTCTAACTTTAGTCTATTGTCATTTATTCTTTTTCTAAATATTCAGTTTGTGTTTATCAATCAATCAATCAATCAAAAAGTACTTTATTGTCTGAAGTAAAAAAACTAATTGACAAAGCTGGTAAAAAAGAAAACATAAATACAAAAGATACAAAATATATATATAAGATATAAGATATAAGATATAAATCGAGTTGTGTATACAAAAAGAAATAATACATTCAAAACCAAGCAAAAAAACAAACAATATAAACCTAACGTAAAATGTCAAAAAAGTTAAAAGATATTTGTCATCAGCCAGTTAAAAACCTTACAAAGCCTTAATGCTTCGGTCAAGTTTGAAACAGTTTAAAATAAACATAAATGATTAGAAAACAAAATAAGAAAAGAAAAAATTTGTTTATGTTTATACTCTTATGAGCCATTAAAAAATTCCGCCAGCGTGTAATAAGCCTTCACAGACAGAAAACGTTTAAGTTGCCTCCTAAAATTCTTCTCAATACCTATCTGTCTTATTTCCATAGGCAAGTGGTTAAATATTTTTTTACCATTATAAATAATTGATTTTTGTATAAGAGCAGATGATGGTATTGGGAGAGGCAGGAAAAAAGTCAATCTAGTGCCATGCACAGAAGCTTCACGAATATAATTCTTATATTTTCTGAAAATCAAGCAGGCCATTTCCAGTATATACAAATTATATCCGGTTAAGATTTTATATTGTAAGAAAAGTGGCCTGCACGATGTAGTAGCGCAAACTTTGCACATGTTTCTTATTGCGCATAAATATCTTATTAAGCGATTCCTGTGACGCTGAGCCCCAAAAACATATTCCATACCGTAGGTGCGATTCCACAAGAGAGAAATAAACATTCCTTGCCACAGCAAAATTCAAATTGTGTGCCACAGATCTAATGGCGTAACATCCTGATGATAACGTTTTAGTTAAGTAGTTTATATGACGTTCAAATTTAAGATTGGAGTCTATGTAGATTCCCAGAAACTTGGTCTCCGCATTATTTTTAATCGTTAAGTTACCTAGGAACACATTATTTAATTTGCATTTAAAAGTCATTATACTGGTTTTATTGATATTAAATGTTAAATAATTAGCATCACACCAATTTTTAACCTCAGTTATATCTGAATTAATTATAGCTGTTAATTCCTGTTCGTCACTTGATTCCCACAAAATTGTTATATCATCAGCAAATAATGTAAAAATCCCCTTATATTAATAGTTGTTAAGTCGTTAAAATAAATAAGAAAAAGCAAGGGCCCTAAGACGGATCCTTGGGGGACACCACATTTAATATGTGTTTTGCTGGAAGCTTGTTTTTTCACTAATACTCTCTGATATCTGCCAGTTAGATATGACTCTATCCATTTCAATGCTACACCTCTAAACCCATATATTTCCAACTTTTTTAATAAAATTTCATGATTGACACAATCAGACGCCTTAGATAAATCACAGAATACCGCCGCCGAAACATTATTGGCATTAAGATTTAAGAGCACTCGCTCAAGCAAATTAAATATGGCATCTGTAGTGTTTTTGGAAGAATGAAACCCAAATTGTATAGCAGATATAAGATTGTGTGCCTCAAGGAATTCTAACATACGATTTTTTACTAATTTTTCCATAATTTTAGATAATGTTGGTAATAATGAAATAGGTCGGAAATTGGAGGGGTCATTTTGCTCACCTCCTTTATAAATAGGCAAAACAGTTGCCAATTTTAGACAGGTGCTAAATACTCCAGTTTAAAATGAAATATTAATAGCTTCAGATAGAACTCGCATGACTTCCTCAGGGAGATTTATAAACATTTTAATTGACATTTCTGCAGTGTTTTTATTTTCAACCTTAGACAAAACTTCTTTAATTTCAGAAATATCCGTTGGAGCAAAGTAAAATGTATTTGGAACTGAAATATTATCTAAAAATTGTGTAACATTACAGGTTGATGGTCTCATATTATGTACTTGATAAATTGGGACCAATAGAGCAATAATACTCATTCAATTTTTCTGGAGATATTTTAATTAATATAATTAAAGGTGAGGGTAGGCATATGCGAGTGTAGGAATTACTCAAGAAAGTGGTAGAAACAGTCCTTTCTGACTTCCAATGTTAATTTGTAATAGCGACCGCCAACGTGTATTACGCTGTTTTATTTTCGTTAAATTACAAAAAAAAATGTCTTCATATTTGTATTCAGTTTTTGCTCGGCGTAATTGCTACAAGTATTTAAAATGGATTAGAGCTTGATGTTTTTCTTGCTTATTAAAATCTATAGTCTAAAGCAAAGAAACTATAGTTGGAGTAACCAGGGCCGACTAGAGGGGGGGGGCAGCCGGGACTAATTGCCGGGGCCCGGACTCAAATGGGGGCCCGGCAGCGATATAAAGGGGGCCCGGCAGACGAGAGGAGGAACAGTTTAACTGTTTTTTGTTTGAGGCTTTTTTTTTTTTTTTTTTGAAAATTCAGTTCGAGTAGAGGAGGAAAAGTTTTTGTTTGAAGAGCTTTTTTTGTCACGGGGCCCTATCTAGAGAATTGTCCAATTGTCCTGGGGGCGGCCCTGGGAGTAACTCCGTTTGGCCCACATACCTATATGAAATTTATTAGCATAACCTAGCATCAGTGCTTAACTACACCTATGATTCGTTTTGAAGAAGTTTTAGGAAACATTTAATAATTACTAATTTTAATTTTTACACTTACACTTTTACTAATATTATACGTCTAAGAGTAAACTAAAGGTACAATAGGTGTTTCAAATAACCGTCACCAGGTCACAACTATGTAAGACTTTTTTTTACCTTAATAGGTGGTACATTGGTGATACATTTTAATAATTTTTTATTTTTTTAGATAATTTCAACTTGGTGCTTGGTTTAATAAAGATTATTATTGTGGCAGTATGTATGGTGCCGTTAGCAAATTATTCTTTAAGAACACGGACTGGTACCAATCAGACTGAAACTGACCAAATTCAACAGCTGACAATAGAAAAAGCTAACCAAAACTCCATTGAAGTTTTGACTGATAATATTGATAAGAAAAACATAGAGGTAAATAGAAATAAATTGGAAAAGTTGTCATAAATTTCTTCTGAAAACTATGATATTTATTCTGCAGGCGTTGAAAGAAACTCCTTTATATTAAGATTAGGTCTGAGAGGTTTTTTGCTTCTCCTGAAAAATTTATATTTTAGGAGTTAGCCCATTTGCATCTTAGCCCGACGTTTTGGAAAATCGATAAGAATAACTTATTTATTTTTAGATTAATCCAGTTAGAAAAAAGGTAAAACAAGAACCTACATGTTCCAGAAGTTACATGGTTGTGATTTTAGAAGAAATTTGCGAGGAATTGGTAGTAAATAATAACTATTGTACTCCTGCAGATTTTGGTAACATAAACAAACACAAAATTCCTAAAAGAATAATAAAGAATAGATCAAAGAAAGAAGCCAAAGGTAAGCAATTTGGACTATTTATATATAGAGTATGTCCCCCTAGGTTGGAATCTTATGGAAAACTTTTTAATTATTAATTTTAGGAAAAAAGTTATTCTTCATAAAAGGAGTTCTGCATTATCTGAAACCTAGAATACAGTCATCAAATATCAAATTTTTTCAGTGGTATACGAGGTTTGTCAAAAAATATGAGTTTTACTCAAGAGTAAAGTACCTTTATTCGTTGTACGACTGATAAAATTTCATATCTGATGGTTTTATAAAGGTTTTATAAAGAATAACTTTTTCCCAATATTAATAATAAAAAAGATTTTCATATGCCGCCAATTTACGTAGACAGTTGGTGGCATAGGAAAAGAGTTGTCCTTTATAAAAAGTCGAGCATGGTCTAAAACCTAAAATACAGCCATCAAATATCAAATTTTATCAGTCGTATAAAGAATAAAGGTTCTTTACTCTTGAGTAAAACTCATATTTTTTGACAAACCTCGTATACCACTGAAAAAATTTGATATTTGATGACTGTATTCTAGGTTTTAGATAATGCAGAACTTTTTATAAGGAATAACTTTTTTCCTAAAATTAATAATAAAAAAGTTTTCCATATGATTCCAACCTAGGGGGACATACTGTAGATAATTTTATTATATTTTAACTGATATGTATAAAAAACAAAAATACATTAATGATGGTACTCTTCTTGTTTATATACTTCTTATATACAACAAAGGAAACCCTCGGGAACTAATGAACAAAATAAAAGTGAAATTCTGACAGTTGACAGTCTATCTATAAAATAAGTTAGGAATTAAAAAATAAATACCTACCTTGATCTCTATTAGAAAGATTTAAAAAATAAAATAAGCAATGAAATTTACCTAATGTTTACTGAAAAGAAGTATAGATAATAGATAGCCTTAAATAAAGAAATTAAAAGTTAATTGCAAAAAGTAATATAATAAACGAATTGTAATTATACATAATAGAATGAAAACACCAACAAAAAATATGATCGTATTGTACTGAATTTGAACTAGGCAATCAAAAGAAAAATTGTGTTACAGGAAAAGGAAATAGGTTATAGTAAAGGATTACAATTGACGAGGTCAAATTATGAGAAAATTCTTATTTGAAATGTAGGGGGAAAATGAATTATGAGAAATGAAACTGTTTTAATTTGGGGGGAGGGGGGGGGGGGTTAGAGAAAGATATTATGGTGAGTTAGCGATTCATAATTTAATAGAAATTATTTAGAAATCACATGCAATACTTCAGAATCTGTATTTGAATCGAAACCGTCTCAAGTGTGTAAAATGTGTATGTGTACCTGTTGTTATAGACAACTTATCTAATCATCCAGTTTCACATAAGTTGGTTGTATGTAACTGTTATGTAGAACGTCTAACAGGGACGAAGAATATGAAAACACAATGTGTCAAATAAGAATAGGAACAGAAATATGAATAATTATTTTGTATTGTCGATTAGTATCGATCTCGGATCGCGGTCAATCTCACTCTCGTGTCTTGTCTGTCACTCGCTAGGCGGCAGCACTATGCAGACATGGGTTCACGGTATGAAGACTAGAGGTAAGGAGGCGAATCGGCATGATCAAAATTAGGCATTCCAACGACCTGTCCAAATGGCTACCAGATATTAAGATATTTAAAAAAAAATAATTGCTTACATTTTTACTTCAAGGCATAAGCTTATGTTTATTTTGAAAAATATGGATGATCAATCTATGTAACTATCTATTTCATTGACCTTGTCAAATCACCAGGCCTACAGGGTTGCCATAATTTTGCCATATTATAACCCGTCAAAACCCACTGGTAGCCATTCAGTTTGGAATGCCTAATACGGTCCCAAAAATCACACTTCAATTGAGCTTTTATAACTGACCACATGGGCGCTGGTACGGTTTACGTAGTTCAAAATATATGGCTTCTTATGGGAATTATACATAATTTTGTCAAAATAATAAAAATAAACTTGTTTACAGCTAAATAAAGCACAGAACATACTGTTGTATTTATTTCTAAATAAGTCTTGCATGTTTTAATTGATAAATTATTTAATTTTATCCATATAAAATACAATTTTGGTATGTATGACCAAATTCGAAAAGGTTTCTAAATTGCTGAAATTTGATAAGTACAATTTTGTGGCAAATTTTTTTTTTTTTTAATTGAACCAATATATAGTTTTAAGAGTAAAATAAAACACAGTTAACAGATTTTTTATTGTTGTAATACAAGTATAAAGGGAGATTTGGGAATGTACATGGTATTACCTCATCCTTTAATTTCAGCTGTCCCCTTTTTATTTTGCTAACAGTACCATTAGTTAAAATAGTCTCATCAAATTTTAAAATATTATCTTCTAAAAAGTGTAGCTCGCAAACAGAATCATAGCTAGACAGTACTTTATCAGCCCTAGGAATCACATGCTGCCATTGTTCTAAACGTTTAGGATCCTATAAAAAATATTTGCAATGACTAAATTGAAGTTCAATAAAGAAAAATAATTGTAGTAACTCTAAAATCAAAAAACATAAAAAAAGCAAATTTTCTTTTCTAGTAAGTTAAATTTAATGTGTAATTATTGTTGTTTGTAAGTCAGGATTTATGACTTTACTATTTTTTATTATAAAATTTTGTAATTAAATAAACTACACTCCGTAAGATACGGGTTGTGGCTATTTTACAATAAATATATATTATTTAGAAATAAATACATTATTTTACTTACAATAGAAGCTTTAAGAAGACTTGGATTTTTATCTCCTTGTGTTTTCTTTAATTTTATATCGGATTTATATCCCGTTTTTCAACCCGAAACGAAGAAATCCTGCTTTTCCGTTTTTTGTTACTCATTGTTACTTGTAGTCAGGTTCTTTATTCCAGCTTATTTTTATTCTTTTTACTTAATTTTACAAAAATCACTTTAATTCCCATTGACTTGCATTGAAAATAGACGTCGTTATTTTGCCACCCGCCAACTATAGTAGTTTTTTGGAACTCCATAAAAATAGGGACGGAAATTTGAAATTTGACCAAGGCCGATTCGCCTCCTTATATCTAGTCTTCATAGTTCACGGATGCTGCTAGCAGGAAACAATTAGGCATTCCAAACAAATGAATTACCAGTGGGCAGGTTTGGTATATCTAAGGGTGGCGACCGAGGGGTAAATACATTGGGAATTCTTGTGTACATCTGTTTGGGAATTCCCGGGAATTCTTAGGAATTCCCAGGTATTCTCAGGAATTCCCAGGTATTCTTGGAAATTCTCAGGTATTCTTAGGTATTCCCAGGAATTCTCAGGTATTCTTTGGCAATTCTCTATAAAAATCTGTCCAACACATGACTTTCCTATCTAGTTATTACAGGCTTTTTCCAGTTATTTTGTATAATCTAATGTTTAGAGGATGAACTAAATACATACATTTTCCACACACTTTTTTATATTTGGTGTTTTTTTTCTTTTCCTTTTTTAAACTGAAATTCGAAATTTGCAGTTTTCCAAAAATATCTGGAATACGGTTCATTTTAAAAAATTCAAATATTGTACTTTTTGTTAAATTTCTACAATACAGACCATTTAAGAAAAATTATGTATGGCACTAAAGCGAGCACAAAAGTTATAAAAAATGCTATTGCAAAAAACTTTGGACAAAAATATTTCTTCTTTAATCATAAATAACTGAAATTCGTTAAAGTAAAAAAATCGACCCCCATAAAGTCCCCCCCCCCAGATGCTTCGACTGTGCCTAAAATTTAGTCAGCTTACCACAGAATGTGTTTAAGCTTAAATTGAAAATTTGGTGTTTTTCTCTTTATCCCTTTTTGAGTTATGTTCAAAATTCGAAATTTTCACTTATCTTCAAATTTCTCAAATACGGGCAATTTTAGGAAAATTATGTTTAAAACAAAAAATATAGAGAATAATTTTGCAAACAACTTTTCTTTAAGGAAGTTTCTTCTGCAAGCGTATATTTAATAAAGTAGAAAAATGACCCTGCATAAAGTACCCCCTAGATTTTCCGACTATGTCCAAAATCTAAACAAACTGCAGGGTAGATTAAAGCTTAAGTTTATAATTTGGTGTTTTTCTCTTCATTCGTTTTTGACTTATGTTTAAAATTCCAAATTTTCACTTTTTCTCAAATTTCTTTCACGGCAGGGTGGATTAAAACTTAAGTTTATAATTTGGTGTTTTTTCCTAATCCTTTCATGAGTTATCGAGTATAAAGAAACACGCGCAAGCACGCTCGCACCCGCGCACGCACGCACGTACCCACGCAACCTCGCATCCGCGCACGCATCTACGCACCCACCCATGCACCCACCCTCGCATCCACCCACGCACCCACTCACGCACCTACGCCGAGACCTACGCACACATAGAGGGGAAAGTAAAAAATGTTCTCCAAATAACCCTCATAAAGGACAAAAGGAAGGTGCAAAATAAAGTTATTAGAAAAATTAATAACAGTACGAAAATTTTATTTAAAAAAAGTATACTGTAAAAATATTTACCTTAAAAAAACTTCAAATGTTGCTAAACAGTGGATAACGGCAAAATGTTATTTTTGATCGTTGATAAAATTGGACATACAGGGATTTTCAAACATTGTCAATTATAATTAAAATTGTTTAGAATTGAACAATACCTGGAATATATTATCCAAGTATGCAATGGAATATATCTGTTATTTACGATTACAGAAGAAACTTCTTCAAATAAAAGTTGTTTAAAATATTATTCTTTATAATTTTTGCCCCATACATAAATATCCTAAAATGGCCTGTATTCGAGTAATTTGAGAAACAGTGAAAATTTTGAACTCAAAAACGGATAAAGAGAAAAACACCAAATTATAAACACCTGTGGTGAGTTCGGTCTACGCACTCTTTTCACTATATTCACTCCTAAAGTACCTAAGGCGTTCGGGTACGGAAGGAGTTAAAATAAAAGTTCCTCTTTGACCGTTCGGAGATGGCGGAGTGGAGTGTGGATCGGGCATGCGCATAAGTTAATTGTGAGTGATTCTTTAGTAAATAAATTTTTTTTTGGTTCCCGTGAATATCATTAATATGGAAGAAACTTATACGGTCGTTACTGACAAGTACGATTAAATTTTAAGTACTGGTATGTCACATTGACAATTGACCTTGCACTCCGAGAGTTAAAGGAGTAAAATCATATTCGCACTCCGTTTACGCCTAATTACTACACTCCACTCTGGAGTGCGCAGCCCGAACTCACCTCTAATATTTTGCTTGCTGCTGTCAGTGTCAGTGAATATTATTTTTGAAGTCACAGTTTATTGCTAAAGAATCAGTTAGCTCACTCGGACCAGTTGAAAGTTCCAAAATAACATCCACTCCAGGGATACAAATTCAGGATACGCAGAAGACTGCTGTTTTATTGTAGGCGGTTGTCATATATTGTATTATCTGAGTTGCACAGTGTATAAACTGAAACATTGAGATCAAAAGTGCCGACTCAGAGTGAGCGATCTGATTCTTTAGCTGTAAACTGTGTCACAGGGTTCAAAATGGCCGCGCCCTATGTTGGGCGTGTCGGACCTCTCTCTTGCCTCGTATAGTAATCAAAGTATGTGGGTCATTGTCATACATTTGTGACAGCAGTTCCTGGAAAAAACTGCTTGTCACATATATGTGACGCGTGGTCGTCAACGTGTTAATATATTTTTAATCTCAATAACTAAAAAATATACTGACAATTAGTTTGACAGAATTGTCACTTATTTAAAATTTTAAAAATAATAGCAGTCGGTTGATCAAAATATGAACGGTGATTGGTGGATTTGATTTCTTTGCAGTGTTCTTACTATCTAGAATGGATATCAAATATATTCGTTCAGTTGAAGGCAATAGTATAATTTTTCGTTTTGTAATCTGTGCGTAGATAAGCTAATACCCATGTGAGTGTAGAAATATGTATTTTCTTGTATTTTAAATAATGTTTAAAATACCTATTCACCAAGCATGTGTTTGGTTTGTCCAACTCCATTGCATTTTGCGTTCCAACAAGTACAAGTCGCTGATTAAACAACGGACGAATAAACGGACTGTCATGCGCAGTGATTAGTTTACGAATGCATCCATGTACTAGTCAGAGACACATCAGAAAGGAGATGTTGGAACAAACCTTAATTTTGTCAATGTGGACCAAGCGATACTAGATTTTGCTCCAGTGTCGATGATTGCCATTCCAAAGTGACCATTATTTCGTATCGGTGCATAGAAATTACGTAGTGTTAACTGATTATGATGGAAAATGACTGGGTTTGCAATTACAACGTACATACCTTGGTTTTCCGCATCCATAAACGACAGTGTTGGTTTAGGTCTCATCGGAGTATCATCGAAGTTCTTGCAGAAGGAACAACGCGGTCGTGATTTCTGCGCATTGTCCTTTGGTTTGGAACCGACCACTGTATCAATCGACTCATGTAACGAAAGTTCAATATCGCGAGCACGCCTAAGAAATGTTCTAATTTTCCAGAATAATAAACCATAAATAATGTCAATTTGAGCTTCATTTTGCAAGGTATATGGTAACTGTGCTAGGAGGACACGAATGCGACAGATGAACACTTCCGTTGGTTCATTATCCCGGGCGAATATTTCACGAAACACTACATGAGGCGGTAGTTTACGAGAAAAAGCGTGTGTAAGCGCGGTAACCGCATCATCCTAATTGTATTTATGGATGTTTTCACTCCTAGCCACTAAGTGC
The DNA here is from genome assembly GCA_927349885.1 of Psylliodes chrysocephalus. Taxonomy (NCBI): domain Eukaryota; kingdom Metazoa; phylum Arthropoda; class Insecta; order Coleoptera; family Chrysomelidae; genus Psylliodes; species Psylliodes chrysocephalus. The sequence goes on along the minus strand of OV651818.1, from coordinate 54,023,530 downwards.
TTGCCTGACCTTCGAGTAGCATCGAGAGTCCGCAAAGTGCGTTATCATCCAATACGTTAGAAATGTCTTTATAAGTTATGACATTGTCCAGAAACGCGTCAACATTTGCCGTATCTGATCCACTAAAGCGTGCAGAACACTTCGCGAACGCTGAATGTCTATGGCACTTTGTACCGAAGTATCTTTTAGCACGTTAAGCAACTGCGAAAATTGTTCCGCCGACATGGTGACAGTACTAGGACAGTCCGGCAACAGCGCGGCACACAATTACTGTATTTAGCTTTGAAAGTCATAGATATTTGAAAGTTCGAAACGCGGCAACGTCGGAGCTCCGGAGCGATAGTCCACGACTGACAGAATGTCAATTCTGTAATTAACGTTTTGTGACTCGACGCGAACTTTGCAAATGACGAATGACGCCTCAATTTGGCGCGAACTTTGTGAGGTTATTCGGAAAAATTTATACAAAAAAGGAAATTTACTAATTATTCACTAGCTATCTTAGTATCTGATCAAAAGGTTATTTGGTACTTGCACTAGACAGTGATATAAATACCACAGTCAATGAAATCTAACAGATTGACTGTTTTCCAAAACTATACAGGTTGAATGATTCTGATAATAATAAATTGGATCGGACTCACCAAATACAGAATCAATCACCTCACTAACAGATATTTGCACAAAACAGTTCTATTTTCACTCAATACACGTTTAAAAGTTTAGTTTTTGTTATGAACTCGCGAAAATCTTGATTTTCGATAAGTTCGGCCTAACGTAGGGGTGCCAGTTTTGTAACGGGGACGTAGAATATGAAAACACCGCGCGTATTAAGAGAATTAAACTTTAATGTGTGAAATATGAATATAAACAGAAATATGAATAATTATTTTGTATTATATCGATTAGTATCTATCTCGGATCGCGTCAATCTCACTCTAGTTGTCTGTCACTCGATAGGCGGCAGCACTATGATGTAGGCATCAGCGTTGCCGTTTCGAATTTCGATACATATGTACTGAATTCAGTACATTTTTCTACATTTAGTACAAAAGTACATTATGGTAAAATTTACTAAAATTTAGTACATTTTACCACTGACTATTTTTAATTACGCAAATAAAAAAATTAGAGCTAATAAGTTTTTATAACTTCTGGCTTGTACTGTGGACTGAATAAAAAATATATATACATTAATAAATGGCGCGCGCCATCTGTATCTCGTTAGTTGAAGCGGTTTGTATTATTATGTTTCATTTTTTATTAGCTAGGTGTCAGTAAAAATCTCAATGAAGGGGTTCCCCGATTTCGTGTTTGTTATTTTAGTTTAATTTCACTGATTTGCCAATTTTGCCATTTTCATTTTCTGTTCAATGTTTTCGTTGTAGTGTAGTGATTTCTTGTGTTTTGTGGATTTGTTTTATTAGTAGACTAAGGACCAATTCCACCGTTGTGTTGAACGGAGTTTAAAATGACATTTTTACATTAACAATGTCATTTTAATCTCCGTTTAACACAACGGTGGAATCGACCCTAAACAGAATATTATAGAATTAACCGGTGCCATGGACAAGTAAGTAGGCAGGTTCACACAAAACACTATTATGTATTACCAAGGGCCGATTTCACCGTTGTGTTAAAGGAAGTTTAAATTTCTAAACGAGGATTAAAATGACATTGTTAATGTAAAAATGTCATTTTAATCTTCGTTTAGTAATTTAAACTTCGTTTAACACAACAGTGGAATCGACTCTTAATTTGTAAAATCTTATAATAATGTGTTATATGTTAAATGTTATATTTAATATATTAATATTTTTGAATGTTTTTAGAAATAAAAATTTTTGTTTAGTTAAATAAAGAATATTGTTGAAATGTTTGTATATTTTAATTACTTACTATAATGCCGCGTTCACAGAACGTCTGTCGTGGTGTTACTGTGCTTATTCTTTACTATGTGATAATATTAAACAAGATTAGAAGTAATGTCGATGCGCTGTTAACTTTTAACATTGCTAATGTAAAAATGTCATTTTAAACTTTAACACAACGGTGGAATCCACAATTAGATACATATGTACTCAATTCAGTACTGGGGGTCGATTCTCGACTCGTAGGAATTTTTTCCTATAGGAATTTTTGACATTTTTCTATACATAGAAAATTTATGACATTTTCCTACATATAGGAAAGTGTCACAAATTCCTATAGGAAAAGGTTCCTACAAGTCGAGAATCAACCCCCTAGCGTAATACATGCAGTCCTGTTACAATGACGTCATATTTTTAAAAAGTACATTTAGTGTTAATTTAGTACATTTTTGCCATTCAATTCAGTACATTCTCCTGTGGTGCTCCGGCAACGCTGGTAGGCATGGGTTCACGGATGCTGCTAACAGGAAACAGAGCCGGTTCCAGGGGTCGTGTTACAAACGTCTATTAAAAGTCCATTATCTTTAGACAATTTCAGTAAAGAACCTTATACCATTAAGCAAATTACCAAATTATGATAACTTGATCGATAATATATGCTTGACAGAAAACAGAATAAACTTATTCAGAATAATAATTACATTGTTGTTTCTACGCACTTGACTGAACTAGACAACTGTCACTTAGGTACCTTTATAGGTAGTTTTCCTATCGCATTGCAAACTGGTTCAAAAATTCCTGTATTCATATTCAAAACTTACTACTCCACCAGTAAGCTGTTAGAAATAATAAATAAACTTTAACGCCCTATATCTTATTCTACAGCAATATTTTATTGAGATATATTTGATCCTATCGCCATATTTTGATTCAAATAACCCGCCCTTAGCCTATGTCCTAATACTTATGAATTTGCCTGTATCCTGTATAGATTAACTCGTGCAACATGTCCTTGCGCCAATCGGTAGGACCTTCCGTAATTTCAAAGTTCGTCTAAAAGAACGTACGCATTTCCTTTAAACAAACATTACGGGCTTTTCTCATTTTACCGCACCTTTTAGAGACTGGACACGATTTCGATTCAAATACAGGTTTCGTAGTATTGAATGTTGTGATTTCCAACAAATTTCTAATAAATAACTTTGAGAACCTAGAAATTTAAAAAAAAATATTAAATTCAGTCCCACATATTTCTTGAACGCATAAATCTAATTCATTAGTAATTAGGGTTTCCACCTTTTTGAAAAGTGAATGAAGGACAATAATGCTGATAGGGGACTCGGTATAGAAAAAAAAAAACAAAAAAAAAGCTTGTAAACTTTTGTAAAGGCCAGGTCTCTTTCAACGATATTAAAGAGTAAAACAGGACATATGCCGTAAAAAGGACATTTTAAGCTTTAAAAAGTCACAAGGATATTTTGCTTGAAAAAGGACAGGTGGCAATCTTATTAGTAATCCGACTTTGTCTGTCCTTATTTAAATTTTCATTTTATTTTAGTCTTATCAATCATTAACTCACAATAATATCTTCCTTCCTTTCTCCATTGAAATAATACTGTGCTTCCAGATTAAATACTAAGAAACATAGTTAATGCCCCTTGGTACGTTCAAAACAGTAACATTCACACAGACCTGAAGATGGGCATCGTTAACCAGTCCATCGAGAATTTTGCAAACAACGAATCCATAATCGCGTTAACACTTTAGCTGCCCATAACGTTCATTACGTCATGATAGTTCTTCCCCCATGCCCATGACGTTTTGTAACGTCATTTGCTACGATGAATGTAGACAAGCCGCCATGCAGTGAATTGTCTTTATAACCTCGTAGGCATGTGAAAGGGTTCTTAAATTAGTGCATTATCAATTTGGTTTTGATACTATGTTTATTAATTTAACATAGCAAGGCTTTAACAGGTTGTAAATTAAATAATGCATCACAGCAAAAGAATAAAAATGTAAAACATTTTTAGGAACGTTTAAACTATTAAAATTATAAAACGATGTGAAAACAACCAAATCTGTGAAGCGTAACTACCTACAGGGTGTTAAATATGGTTTTACAACTTTTATATTAAACATTTCTATGTTTCTCCAATAATAAAACAGATATCAATCAATTGCCCACTGTATAATTAAAACACTGTATAAAATGAACCAATTCATTCATCGCAGCTTAGTCTTTATTTTAAACAATTTAAAAATCATTTGCCTACATAATTTGTGATAATTTTATTTGGAGTCTGCATCATTCTCTAATTTCACAAAAAAATAATTTCTTCGCAACAATGTAATTTTTTTTAACATTCTAGGGTTAAATACAATATTACCATGCCACTATAAAACTTTTTACTTTCCAGACAAAAGCGTAATACCCTGTATATCCAAACATATTTTTAAATTATGTTTTTTAAATCCACATTACTTTTGTTCCAAACAATGTGTAACACAAATTGAAATATCCAGCAATTACGCACTAATGGGGCAGCCTGTATTTAACTACGTCGAAGATTTTACGTCTTTTTTATCCTTTCAGGCATCCTTTTAAACTACTCTTGATTGTTTCTGACTCCCAGCCTTGAATTATCCAGCCTTTCCTACAGGATTTTGACATGGGTGGCACTCCAGCTTCATTAACTACCACCATTTGGATACCCTACGTCTTCTGATTTATTAATTCCTCATTCATTCCACTTCACACTTATAGTATCGAGTCACCTATCCACGAAGTGCTTGACTACCTTGATCGATAAATGAATATATAGGTACACCGTCAGCCAGCGGCCCGTTAATATACTTCTTTGACTTCCTAGAGGCCTATATTCTTTTCTCTTTTTATGTTAACTTCTGTCCGTATTTATAATCACCATAGCTATTACCCAGAATAAATATTTAATATTTGCTTTCTATAACGCCCATGACGTTAATGAACGTTCAAACGATAGACGACAGCGTGTACTCAGGGTTGTTACAGGCTACACAATTGTGTAGAATGCTACATTTTTTACTAGAAACTTCACAGGTGCATCCCTATGACCAATTTCATTATTTTGCTACACATTTTTAACAAACAGCACAAAAAGTGCACGATAGGCCAAAAATACCAATTATATGCGATTTTCCTTCTCTTTATAGGCAAAAAAATTACTTAAAAACTGTCTGGTTACATGCGCCATCTAGCAGCTACTATTAACAATAGCCCATTTAAATCAATAAAACGAAATACAACTTAAGAAATAAATCGCGAATTAGACAAACGGTACCGCATGCGTCGACGCTATTTTAAATTTCTTCATCTATCACTCGTAGGTGCATAATGCTACACAATTTTGTTACAGATTGCTGCACTTTAAAAATTAAGTCCGTAACAACCCATAGTTGACATTAAAGCTTAGGCAGCGAAAGTGTTAATATTGAGGCTATCCTGCTCCTCAATAACAGTAATTTGAAAAGAATACTCAAAAGAGTTAGTGACATAGAAAAGCAGAGTAAAGTTCGGCAGATACACACAAACTAGTTAAAATCAAACAATAACCTTTATCACTTTGCAATATAATCTATTTATGTATCGAAACATCAATGCCTTAGTAATCTTCGTACTTGTACTCAAAAAAATCTTATAAAAATACAGCTATATTCTTCAGAGAAAATTTATTCAATAAACGCACAATAAATAAATGATTAAATTTGTAAATTTTATTTGCAGTACCGGCTATAGTAAACTATGCGATGGGCATCATCCTCATGACGTCAGTCGGTGCGGCACTTCTAGAATTATACCGAGCCAAACGTAATCCGGAAAAAAAAGATGGCAAAAACTCTCTCAGCAGGAAATGCTCTCTGGCCGACTTAACGGTGATGAAACATCAGAGGAAGGAAATGGTGAGACGAGAGTCGATTATGGAAATTCCCGAGGAAAGCCTCTTCTCCAAACAATTGGGTAGGAAGCTGTCCAGACCACCATTGCGTTTTGACTGAAGGTAGAGCGCGATTTGGTGGTTAAATGTTATATGTTCGTGTAGAGAGTTGACGGTAAAAATTGTTTTTTTTTGTCAGTGTATTTTAGTTAGTCATACAATGGGGTCTATTCTGTAATAATTTCTTTATATTTAAGGGCCTTTAAAAATATTTTCTTCTTTTATTCGGTCACTATTTAAACGGATCTTTGAAATACATTAGAGGACTATCTTAAAGAAATCTGTTTAAATAATGATAGAAGTAAATTAACGAATACAAATATACTTTTAAAGGCCGCCAATATTTTTAAAGGCCGTTAAATATAAAGGAATTGTTACAGAATATACCCCAATGTCCCTATTTTATTGTCTCAAAGCTACTGTAAAACATAAAAGATAAAGTCAAAAATAAAATATTTAAAACTAAGAAATCGCTTACCCACGCACCACACACTCTGGTATAAATGACGTCTTTTGTTAGGTACTACCATACTTATGAATAAGGTTGATGTACTACCCAATATTATCGTTAAAATGTCCGAGCTATTATAAACATATATTATTTGTCATATATACAGTTCGATTCTAATCTATTAATTTATCCACCTATAATATACCGTTTTTAATATATGTACGGCATTATACGTATGAATATAGTTGATTTGCTACGCAATATACAGGGTGTTAAAAAAAAGTGTCACAAAATGAAATGGTGAATAGTATGACCCAAAATAAGCAGAAAAGTCTTAATAAATATATGACCGCAAATTAACGGTTTCGGAGATACGGACCATTTTGTGTTTATAACAATGTTTTATTATTATAAAAAAACAATGATATTTATAAACAATCAATAACAACATAGAGTTAAATGAGATGTTCAAATACTGACGTAGCGCTTCCCTCGCATTGCCATTTGCACGACCGTACATAAAATGCATGTCAACTAATTCAATATTAGTGTAAACAGGCATAACGAAAATTTATAAAATTATTCACCCACAACAAAATAATAACTGCAAATAGTATCTATGAAAAAACATCGGTAGACTCCGATAAGAAAAGCAAGTTTTTGAGAATGAAAAAAGATAATCAAAAATATGATACAAAACACAAAACACTCCGTATCTCTGAACCCATTCATTTGCGGACATATGTTTATTAAGGTCAAATGCTGGAGGGGCCTTCTAATATTCTAAATGGTTTTGCAAATCTTTTTAAACAGTCCTATACTATTTCTTCCCCTTTTCAACCCAATTCTGGGACAAATAATAATCACTTTTTAAATATTACAAGCTTCAGTGAAAAGGAAGTATATGAGGCACTAAGATCACTTAAGCCAAAAAAGACCACCGGATCAGACGATATTCCAGCTTTTGTCCTAAAAGATTGTTCTTCTGTGCTTGCTCGTCCCCTCTCCATACTAATTAATATTTGTTTAAAATCGGCTACAATACCAGAGGTCTGGAAATCCTCAAAGGTCTGTCCCATTTTCAAGAAAGGAGATAGACAAGATATTTCAAATTATCGACCTATCTCTATTATATGCAACTTTGCAAAGGTTTTTGAAATCCTGTTAGAGCGAGTTATATGTCGTCATGTAAGTTGTAATATAAGTATAAATCAACATGGTTTCATGAAAAGTCGTTCAACAGTCACCAACCTCCTGACCGTTACCCAATATATTGCTGAATCTATTGATAACAGAGCCCAAACTGATGTTATTTACACAGACTTTTCTAAGGCCTTCGACAGACTTGATCATGGCATTCTGCTTAACAAACTTGTAGCTTTTGGATTATCTCCTTCTTTAATTTCACTATTTCAATCCTATCTATGGGATCGAAAGCAATATGTCCAGCTTAATGGTTTTAGGTCTGCTGAATATAGTGCTTCTTCTGGTGTTCCACAAGGGTCGAATCTAGGACCCCTCCTTTTTATTATGTTCATTAATGATATTGCAGATGTTATAAATGTAAATTTGCTTTTGTATGCTGATGATCTAAAACTATACTGCCTCGTAGAGAAGATAGGTGATTGCGAGAACCTTTCAGCAAACCTAACACGGATTGTTGAATGGTGTTATCAAAATAACTTGTCACTAAACCCAGATAAATGTAAAGTTATGTCGTACAGTTTAAAAACGAATATCCTAATATTTAATTATTCAATAGAAAACGTTGCTCTTGAGCGACCGAAAACATTTACTGATCTTGGCGTCACGTTTGACACTGCACTATCATTTAATAAGCATATTGATAATGTTGTATCCTCCTCCTATCGAATGTACGGATTAATTGCACGTAGCAGTAGTGATTTCAAAGAAACCTCTACCTTAAAAACTCTATTTTATGCTTTTATAAGATCAAAGTTAGAATATGCTTCAGTTGTGTGGAGCCCCTTTTATCAGAATCATATAGATCGAATAGAAGCAATTTAAAGACGATTTTTAAAACTGCTAAGCCTGAAAACTGATGGCATTTATCCTCTAATAGGTACACCTCACACTGAATTACTACAAAAACATAACTTTTTCAGTCTCGATAGAAGGCGTGATTATTATAGTGTAGTAGTAACTTATAAAATTATTAAAAGTATTATTGACTGCCCAACCTTATTAGAAAAGTTTAATATTTGCATTCCCAGAATTTCTTCCAGACACCCGAATACTTTTTATATAAATACATCTCGCACAAATGTTCTGGAAAATTCTCCGCTCCATACCATGTGTACAGTAACAAATTCTATTGTCAATGAACTTGATATATTTAGTTGCAATTTGTCAGATATAAAATCTCACTTTTTATCTTAGTTAATTTGTTACCTATTACGAAATACAAGTTCTTTTTATGTGCTTAACATTCATATAAAAAATGTGATCTTTTAATAATTATATTCTGTCAATTCCTGCTCTGTAATTGGGTTTATGACCTGTAGAGTATTGTATTATAAATAAATAAATAAATAAATAAATTAAGACTTTTCTGCATATTTTGGCCCATAATACCCCCCGTTTTATTTTGTGACACTTTTTTTTAACACCCTGTATACGTGAACATGTCCTTTGATTCATAGGCATGACTCATGTTTCTAGTTTGATCAAAAATGGCCTACTTAAGAAACATTTTTTTTATCACATTATAATATATAGAACAAAAATATTTTATTTCACAAAATAAACAATAAAATCCTAAATGACAAACTGAACGGGATCTTTTTTTAACAAACAAAAAAATATAAATTGAAATAAAAATCTCAAGTCATCGTTTTAATATAAATGTCATATCACTTTTAAGAGAAACTAAATGTTTCAGGTGACATAATAAAAAATATATGAATGTAGTATATAGTATATTACATTACGAGTGTGGAAAGTGATATTTTTCACACGAGTGGGAAATATTGTCGCACGAGGCGCAAGCCGAGTGCGACTATCACACGAGTGTGGAAAATCACTTTTCACACAAGTGATGTACAATATTTTTCCTACGACCACAAAATAATATCATCAAAAAAATGTAAAACCAAGGTTATTATTACTATAATAATTAAAATGTATTTAAAAAAATAATCAACAATAATAATCGTATTTATTCAATTTTCATATTTTTTAAACAAAAAAAAAACTAGAAAAAAAAACAAAAAAAAAACAAAAAAAATTTCTGCCACGCCAGGATTTGAACCATCGATTGAACGCGGTCGAAAAATGGCAAAGTTGATAAGTTCGACGTCCTAACCACCTGAGCTAATAGCCCTTGTGTCAATTGAATGATCTAATCGATTATGTATTCAACCAGAATAAAGAGCAAACATTATTTTAAAATTATTTTAATAATAATTGTTAAAGATAAATATCTAGGATCTAATTTACAACAATTTCAATAATTTAACAATCATATCGATTTTAGTATTAATATGGATATTACATAGATCAAAATGGAAATTAGCTGTTTGACATTTTGTGACAACTACTGCGGAAAGTAACATATTCTCACTCGGGTGGAAAGTAAATTCTTATTCATACGCGTGTGATATAGGGCACTTTCCATAGGACTATATAGTGTGATATGTGTCACTTTCCTAAGTGGTCGTAGGAAAAATAAATATTCCAATAAGGTTTTACCTGATTTAAATAAACCTAAATGTATTATTTACTTCTGTCTACTAGTTTATCGCAAACTGGAAATATACGTTCAAGATAAATTATATTTAGTAGTATAATATAAATCGTAGATATTATTCAACTGCTCAAATATTGGCATTTTCATGAGCGAAAATAAAGATTTAGAGATTTTTATTTTCGCTTGTAGTATAATATACAATAACTAGTATCTACAAAAAACAGTTTAATTATCCGTTAAAAATAATAGATGTTGAAACTTTTAAGAAATCAACCAATACGAAATTAAACGAGAATTATTAACAAAAAACACATATTAATATATTTTTATAATATATACATTTATACGAATTGAATTAAAATAAACAAATATTTAGGACCAATGTCTATTAAATCGTTCATCGCAAACTAAAAATAGTCGTATATTGTTAACTATATTTAAACGTAGAATAATATACAATTATATATACCATAGGACATATAAAAAAACATAATAAATCATTTAAAAAACGTAATAATCGTAGACTGTAAACGCATACGAAATGAACAAATACCAAATTTAAACGAGAATTACCTATGTATAAAATACGTTAATTATACTAATGTGTGCTGCCTGGGTATTTTCCACTTTCTGGTACTGTTTTGTTGGTTAACTTTATTCTTTATTTGAGAAGCGGACTTGCAAAACGCAGTTAGTCCAAATTTTCAATTTTGCAACTATATGTTGAATCGCTGTCGTTTTATAAAATCTTTTTTTTTTTTTTCGATTTATGGCCTAGGTGTATGTAACTAATATGCCAGTCTCAGTTTGTGTTTAAATTCTTATTCATGTGTGTTCTGTGTAGGCTTTGTTACTGTCTCCCAGCGCCACTTCACGAACAGCACTGTTAATTAGAACCCAACAGTGAATGGTCGAGTGGTTTTATACAATCTTGGATAAGCAAATATGCAAATCAATGTAGGTACATCCTACTTAAAATATATTGTGTAATTCTCTTAGACTTGTAAAATATATTTAGTCCATCGACATAAGACAAACAAGAAGCATTTTGTCCAAAAGATAACCAAATTGGGTTTAGTCCAGTCATAAATACGTTAAGTACCTTTGGGTCAAAAAATAAAGAAAACATAATTGGACATTTTGAAAAAAATTAGTGGAATCGTTGTCTGGAGAAAAGTGGAACAGTGATCTAGAGATGGAATGGCTAGTACCTATTTTTGCAGAATACTGTGAAGATTGAGAAACGATTGTCGAAGAAAATGAAGAATGTAGCGATATGAAAGTTCATAAAAAATAAAAATAAGGTTACTATTAATTAAGAACATGTTTTTGTTCGAGCTTTTTTCATTATTATTATTATTATTATTAAACCCAAAAATATGTTTAAGCGACAATCAAAAAGCTCTAGACACGTGCAAATAGAATTTTATCCAACTGTTTTTTTTTAATAATAATAAATCTATTTCCATTTTTTCTAGACTGAAAATCTAGTTACTTGTGTTATTAATGCTTGATTTTTTACAAGTAGCAACTCAGTAACTAAGACCGTTTTCAAGCACCAGTTTTTTTTTCGTACCTGAAAATTTACAATTTTTGACAAATGGCATTTTGCAAGTCTGCTCCTTTTGTTATAACATTTGATAACAAAATATCGTCTAATATGGAACAGCGACTTATAGGTAACAATGTTCTCTACTAATTTTTACTTTTTAATTTATGAGCATACTCTTCTAACTTTATTTTTTTTTTAATCGACTTGAAAAAATGAAGAAAAAGTTATAAAATAAATCACCTAAAAATAAATTAAAAATTAAAGGGGCTCCCCTACTAGAAATGTGTTTTTTTGTTATTGTTGTTGTTGTTGGCTTTTTTGTACGATGGTGAGTCCGACTCGCACTTGGTCAGTTTTATTTAGTAAAATACATAAATTGGATTAATTTGAATTTAATCCAATATCTGAGACTGATATCTTGTATTTCAATAGGTTGAGATTGCACAAGAAAAATACAACTATTTTTCAATTTAATTAACTTTATTTAACCAACGGAAGAGATAGCATTAATTTATTTTGATTAGATGGTAGTACAAATTGTAAATATGTAGTTATTATATTAATTTTTCTTAGTAAATTGTTATTTGGTATTTCTGTATTTAATGTTATTTTATAGATGTCTGTATACTATTAAATCATAATACTTCATCGCCTTCTCTCCAACCCAAATGTATCTATTGTGGTTCACGTCCACCGTACAAGCCACCACAAGGCTCCAGTTGGGTGAATTCGAAAATCTGGAACCTAGTTCTTTCCAAAGCAGGTACATATAATAGAATGTTGCTCTGCGTATTCGTCTAACACGCTGCAGAATCGATAGTCAGCGTTTGCTGCAAACCTAACCTTCTCATGTGGTTACCTAGATCAAATCAGTCCCATGAGAATGCGTTCCTATTCCATGCCGGATCTGATCAGAGACGTTCATGACAGGATTGTGTATAGACAGTATTCTCTAACGATCATTTTTACTTCTGTTGAGTCTGAGACCATGCCGAAAATGTGGTGGTTATTAATTTCACTCATTAGATCCGTTTTGTCCCATCGCAATTTTTTCTTGTATGACTGCCCACCGTCACTGCTACCACCCTGTCCTTCTCCCTTCCATCAAAATTTAAAGAGGGGTTAGATCTAGCATAGCTCCCATCAGTGTGGTTGACATTACCCTAGTAATGGCGATGCATGCAAGCAGGATCCCAACCAGCTTGGCTCTGGCCGTCTGTTGAAGTCCCATTTCCCACCAGATGACCGAGCTATACGTAACTATGGGTTTGGTAAATCCAGTAGATCAATTGGATACTGATTCCCCATGTTTTGTCGCTTATTCTTCAGAAGGTCCAGTGGGATAATCTGGCTTTGTTGATGTTTTTTTATTGGATTTTCAGGTACGTTTTTTATCTAGGATATTCCCCAGATCATTCACCTTCTCTTTAAAAGGAATGGTTTCCCAGGCCAAGGTAGATTGTCGAATCTTGTCTTTTCTTCTCTTGGTAAAGGGGACAATAACAGTGTTCCCAGGGTTAACAGATGCTTCCTTTCGCACAATATGTTAATCGTATTTAGGGTTTGTTGAATTTTGTTGATGATCACATCTTCCATACTTCTCCCTAATTGTCATAAACAGATCATTCGCATAGCGTTAGAAATCTACCCCTCCCGACAGGGACCTTCTAGCATGTTATTCACCAAAAGGGTCCACAGTTGGGGTGAAAGTACTCCACCTTAAGGACATCTTCTGGTAGGCCTGAAAATAACTCTCGCACTCTCCCTGTGTTTTAGGGAATGATCAATTTTGCCTGCTAGATTGTATAAGGCGTGATCTGTCGATTTGCCCAGAGGCTTCCTTCTCTAATATGCTTATCTAGAATTATCTGCTGTCTTCAAAAGGAAGGATTTAGGCCGATAGGAATTTGATTTTACAGAAGGGCAGGAAATATGGGTGGTTTGAACGGGGGTAATGAATTAACCGCCCATTTCACGGCGCTTGGAGTGACAACTTGTGCTACGTAGTTTCAATCCTCCTTGAGTGACAACTTGTGCTACGTAGTTTCAATCCTCCTTCTTGAGTCGTCAATCCTCCTTCTTGAGTCGTCAATCCTCCTTCTTGAGTCGTCAATCCTCCTTCTTGAGTCGTGTGGTCGATTCCCTAGATGGAACGAATACGGGTTATCTGTCCTCCAGAATTCGACTGTCTGAGAAATGTTTCTGTAAGAGAATCTCTAACTTTCTTACCAGAGTCCATATAAGTGTCAGGGTTTTTTATTGAGCCGACTTTCTGTCTCGGATTTTTAGCGAAAATCTTGTGAAGTCTGGTGCTGGCATGTAAATCTGATATACTCTGACAGAATTTCTTTTACGGTTCCCGTTTGGCTTTTCTAATGGTATTGTTGTACTAAAACAATATTTCGAGAAACTCATATTTTGTACTGTGCGAAAAATTTAAAGGATCTTCTGAAGAATCTTAGAATCAATAAATATACATTACAGCTTATTAAATCATTTTGCCCACGTTTTTCATTGACATGCACCTCAACGTAGTTTATAGTCTTTGACAACAATAGAATACAATTCTTTTTAAATACGATTTTTTTTTCTAGATCATAAACCTACTCTTCTATATCGTCAAAGCTCATTCCCAGTAGGTCCGAGTAGTCTCCCACCCATGGGCACTCCCACGGCTCGAAGAAGACTTTCTATACAAGCCACTAGGTTCATTCCAGTCGTTGATGGTAAACCAGGAGCAGTAATTAGAAGGCGGACGAAGGCACTCCATAGTTTCAGATGGCAGGCAGCCGCTTATTTTAGAAGCAAAACGAATTTCTGTAGACGGAAGAGGCATGATTTACGATACGGTTGCGATGGAAGACTCCCCTGAAAGAAGACATCATGGTAGGGGTAGAATTGTGCACAGACATTGAATACAGAGTCTCCATTTATCAACAAAGAGTGACGACACAAACGTCATCTAAGAATGATAGTTATAATTTTCACCTCATTTGTTGGTAGATTGAAAGACTACCCACCACACAATACACCAAATCCCAGAGATATTTACAGAATATCTTTTGTGAGATATCCAATATATCCACAGGATATCAGAAATATTCCGTGGATCTATTATGGATATCCAAAAGTCCGTCTATATCCAGAATATAGAAGATATCATATGGATATCCAGCAAAATATCGAATGAGTATCTTCCAGACAATACAAGAAATCCCAGAGATATCCACAGAATATATTCTGTGGATATCCAATAGGGATATCCAACCAAATGTCCGTCTATATCCCAGGATATAGAAGAATTCGGATATTCAGCAAAATATTTTATCTTTAGTAGAGGATTATTGAATTAAAGTCGAAAGAAAATAGCAGAGATAAAAAATATTTTCAACACTCTGCCTTTGATTTTGCCCACTAAGGAGAAAGTTATCCTTATTAGAACTCTTCAGCAATAAATGAAAATTCTCGACTCCAGTCTCTAATGGAGTCTGATTGTGAAACAAATTTCGATCGAACTCAATGCGCTAGTTCAGTGATGATGTAATTATGGTTCCACTGACAATTAAAGTGACAATAGATTTTTTTGAGGGCGTTTTGCTCGTTTTTGTTTACCTAAATTATATCGTTTTTTTTTCACTTTTATAAATATATTCCTAAAGTAAGTAGATAACATGTATCAAATATACAATCGTTTAGTTACCAATTACATACCTTTAAACTATTTTTTATGACCTGTAAACAATATTTTGAAATAAAATAAAAACATTAAAAACGTATATGTCAAATTTATTGATGTTTTTGTTAAAAGTTTGGTTAGAATTAAATGTCAGTGGAACCAAAATGACATCACACTGAACTAGCGCATTACGGCGGGTTGAGCATAAGTAGATGCGAAAGTAGTAATCGCCATCTATACTTAGTAAGTAAAATCAAAAATTACATCTAGTGGATATCCACGATGGTTTGCGTTCCGCGCCTAGATTTTGATATATTTAGTGGATGTCCATGGGATATTGAATACACCTTAAAAAAATTAATTTTAAATATCTGAACGGTACTATTAGCCACAATGGCGTAATTTTTTAATAATTTAGCTATATAATTACTATTATTTATGGACATTTGCATGTCTATAAATTACAGCTCATGGATATAAAAGAGATGTCCCCCATGGACTGGACATTTCAGTGGATATTGGGATGTTCAGTAGATATCCAAAGGATTTGGTGTGCTGTCTGGGTAATAGGAAGGTATTCTCTTTATCTGTTTTAATTGTATTTTAATTCGCAGAAAATAAATGTGGACCAATTAAAAACAAAATAATAATGAAAACATTAATATTTCATTCATTCAATGAACAAAATGGTAAAATGTTTCGTGGAAATAATTTTCTTAAAAAAAAAAAACATTGAAATGATCAATAGTTCGTTAATTTCATTGTTACATTATGAATTATTCACAACCAGATATCAGTGTCGGATTGGTACCTCCAGGGCCTACCGGTTCAGGAGGGAGAAGGGCCCACCATCATTTTTTTTTTTTTTTTTTTTCATTGAAGAGAAAAAGAAGAATATATTTTTTTGCACTCTGATGCTGCTTTCTCGCAGGTTGGCATTTGATTATTTGTTCTTCTCGAGGGCCTACTGGTCTTTTGACCGGTAGACTGACTGCCCAATCCGATACTGCAAATAAAATAAAATACCAAGAATGACGTTCTCTTTAGTGAGCAAAATCAAAGGTAGAGTGTTGAAATTTAATTTCTATCTCTACTGTCTTTCCTTTGGATATAATTCAATACCTGTTGCGGTATTAGCCAAAGGAGTAGTTGTTTTCTGAAGGAAAACGGTTACTCGTATTTATGTGATACTGGCTTTGAGTTTTTATTTATTTTATTTTACTTCTTGGTCACATTTGAGTTGGAATTATTTTCCTTTCTATAAATAAGTAGTTCAGTTTTTTAAGTGGAGGTGGCCTCTTATTTTCAAATCCCGTTTTGCACTAATGCAAATGGGTAATCTTCGATGTTCTAGATCTAGACCTGTTTAATATACTTACAATTTTCTACTCTCTTGAGACCCATGACTGATTTAGTCGGGAGTATACTAAGTGTAATGTAAGGTTTAATTAATAATATTGAAGTAATTATTACTTTTTGAAATTTTTTCGCTAAAAAACTAAGTGTGGATTTGAAAAACTAAGGACAATCGAAAGTAGAAATGATATATATTTTGATAAACGTGTTTTTCTTAAAATTGGGTGTTTAATAACTATCAAATTGAAATCTATTAGATATTTAGTAGAATTTCTATTCATCTTTTTAAATTTATATAATATAAACTTAAATAATATTAATATTTTTAAAACTGTTTTAAACATAGATAGTTAAATATTTTTTCTTCGAAATGTTGTTTTTACAGGACGTGGTTTAAAAAGGTTTATAATATACACTAATTTAATTTGGCCGTTTTTCCACAAAAAAGTGTTTGTTGTTTTCGCTAAAAAACCTCTATATACTTTGGTCACTTTTGGTTTGTAATTTCTCAATCGCTCATCAGTATGTGTCCTGACTTGTTAATTGTTTTATTCGCTTAGTTCACTAGACTTGTTTTTGGACTTCAGTTTCTTTTTGTTCTAGATTTTTAGATTCAAAATTAAAATATTTTTATTTTGGAGACAATTTGAGTTTGAAGATAATATCCTTTCAACTGTTATAGTTCCTTAATACTTCTTTTGGAATAATATACTAAGTTATTTTATGTACCGTTGTAGCAACTACTAATTATGCAACCAACTCTACGTCATGATATTGGGTTTGGACATGTATGGACCATGTTTCGTAGACACCACGGTGGCCTCTTCATCCGTTGCTAAGGAAGGCTGAGACCTCACGGAATGCAAAATCGAGTTGACAGAAAATATTCTGCTGCGGTTCGTACCTTAGTTTTTTAAAAAATCTAATATTTTATTAATATTTAGTGGTGTTCATATTTTTATTTTTGGACTATACACCTGCGTTTGAGTTTTTATAAAATCAGTATTTGATTTTTTGAAAGACAAGTCACAAAACTACATGGAAAAATCGTGAAATGATTTCCATCAAATTTCAAATGAATTACTTTTTATTTGAATTATAAAGAGAAATATTATTGTGTGAATGATTTATTTTAAACATTTTGGATTAGGGAATGGCCTCGTTGCTAAATTCGGATCACACTTTGATTATATCCCGAAATATTTTGAAATTTTGGCATGCCTGGAGCGAGCCGTAGTTTTGGTGTTGGCAAACAATTTTTACTGTTTACACACAAAAATCGTTAGAATAAATAAATAAACTGAAATTAAAGACTAATGGTAAGATTTTAGAGTAATTATTCTGCAAATATCATTCACCATTTTTAAATTAATTTCAGTTTTGTCCACCCTACATTTAAGGTAGTTCACTCGTAAAACGGCTTTTCTTAAGAATTCAATAATTAAATATAAGGTTAATGAAAGTCTTATGTAAATAAAAAAAATTAAATTTTTTGACCGTCTGTGAAACGAGATATTAACAATCAAAATGTGCATAATTAACACTCTTGAAGCCTCTCATGTAAACAAGTAATGCATTTATTTCCAGATATCTCGCAAACTGTTATCACCATATTTTTTAAAAACTAATGTAATGTAAATCAAGAAGTTATAAAATTTTCTAAAGAAACGCTGAATTTTTGACCGTCTTAGTAAAAGATATAGATTTTTAAAATAAAAATATTTTTAAAGCAATCGACGCGTAGTTGGTAAAATTATTACAACTTGGCAACGTTGTATACGCTGCAATCAACGCGTTGTACCAAACTAACAGAGTAAAACAAGATGAAGCTGACTCTGATTTGAAAGAAATTAAAGCAGGAGTACCACAGGAAAGCGTCCTGGGACCCACTTTGTTTCTGTTATACTCTTGTGACATACCCCAACTAGAACAAGACACAATAGCTACATTTTCAGATGATACTGCCATCCTAGCGATAGGCAAAGATCATGAAGAGGCTGCAAATAAACTACAAACATTAGTTAATCAAATAAATAATCATTACCAATAATCAAATAAATGGACCAAAAGATGGCGTATTAAACTAAACGAAACCAAATCTGTTAATATTAATTTTACTAACAAAAATGATGAAAGAATACCAATTAACATAAATAATGCTCAGGTCCCTTATGCTAACTCGGCAAAATATCTAGGTATTACATTAGATGCAAGACTTCGCTGGAAGGTCCATGATAAAAGAAAAGACAAGAGTTAGATAAAAAATTCAAGAAAATGTACTGGTTACTTGTTAGGCATTCCAGCTTATCTACACATAACAAAATTCTATTATATAAACAAGTTCTCAAACCAATTTGGACCTATGGCATTCAGCTCTGGGGTTGTGCCAGCTACAGTAATATTCTAATAATCCAGAGATTCCAGAACAAAGTATTGAGGAACATTGTCGATGCTCCTTGGTACATTAGAAACAGCGACCTTCATCGAGACCTCAGATGGACAATGTTGACCAGACTATCACCAGATTCGCTAGGAGTCACGAACAGCGGCTCCACCAACATGTGAACGTTGAGGCGATCCAGCTTCTTGACAACACGAACCTGACAAGGAGACTTCAGAGAGTGAAACCTTTTGAGTTAGCCAAATGATTGTGTTAATAACAAAGCAAAGCATTGTGCGGTTTAGTGTTACCACGTTAGTTTAGTGTAATTAAGTTATTAGACCCTAAGGTATACTAGCGAGTAGAACTTTAGTTTTTAAGATTGCAACCCTAGTTAAGTTAGGTTATAACAAAATTACTCATTGATCAACTCTTGATCAGTTTGTAATATCAATAAACGCCCCTTCTGGAATGTTTTTTCACAAAAAAAAATTAAAATTTGATGGAGATCATTACATGATTTTTCCTTGCTGTTTTGTAGCTTGTCTTTCAAAAAATTACACTACCGATATAATACAAACTCTAACAACAGAACAAAGTTCAAAAATAAAAATATAAACACCGCTAAATAACAATAAAATATTAGATTTTTTAAAAAATTAATGTATGACACCAAGTAAAATATTTTCTGTCAATTCACTTTTTCATTCCGTGACGTCACTGCGTCCTTAGCAACAATGATGAGGCCACCGTGTTTTCTTGGAACCGTAAGTTTGGACTACCCGGAAAAAGGGAAGCGGGAGTTAATGCGAATTGACACGTGAGGAGTTCGTTTTGTGTATTATGTGTTATATTATGTCTAGGTTAAGTATTACATAGTTCTCCTCGTTAATTTTATTGTGTGAGTGATAGAACCCCATGGAATACACTCCTTACACCATGGAATAGTTTTTAGATTTTGAAACAAAACACTACGAAAAAGCGGCCAAATAAAAATAATCCAAACTATTTAGAACTTCACTGCACAATGTACGAATTTATAAATAGTTGTAATAAATGTGTTCTTTAATTATTTATCTATACAATTGAATAGTAGAAATACCAAAGAAACTAAGTGCCACAATTTTCTGGGTATGTGTTTAAAACGGTTGTAAGTGCCATATAATTTCTAAGCTTATGTGAATTAGCATATGGTAAAAGGTAAGAAAAGATACACTTAAACTTGTTCTCTTAATTATCTTATATTTGTGAATTTGGTACTTAGTGCCTTTGGTACTTCTACTCTTTAATTATTCCAATATTTAAATGTCTGTGCACAAACGTATTTTTGAAAATCCGTTTTATATTATTTAATTTCTAAACACACACCATTATTTTCGACTATTCACTGTTTAAATATTTTACTTATTTGTTGTTTAATTCAAAATGTTAATCGTATATATTTAATAACCAAGTTTAAATAAAAATGTAAATAGCAACTTATTAGTATTATTATTAATTTCCTATACAAAAAACAATAAAGATTTCACAATGATATCTTGATGTGGATAAATTAATCTTTTAAAAATTTACTATAATGTGTTTTTAATGTGCAGTGCCATCATGTGAACCCCCGTTTATCGCTTCCGTTAAGTATTTTTGAAATTTTGTTGTCTGTTATAAAGCGTGATCCATGAAAAATGTGTATAAACTAGGCCATGACAAATATAGAGATACATGTCATGTCACAGATAACTACGTGCAGATCTGAATTAAATCCAAACGGACACTAAAAATAGAAGAATTGTACTTTTTCTGATACAACATTCGTTATTAAAATAGGCATAAAATGGGGTGATGTAAATTTTCCCGCCCATTTTAAAATACCTCCTATTCCTCCTCGCACTCCCCTTTGTCCTGATACAAAATACGCCAAAAACATTAGCGAAAATGCGACGATTTTATAATTTCCCCTTTTTAAAAATACCTCCTATACTAGCTCTTCTGCTACCCTAATACAAAAATTTTATTCACGCTATTGTAATTTTTTGGAACTCGGAAAATTATGAAATCGTTGGATTTCGCTCTTATTTTAATGGAGGATGTTGTAGGAGGATAACAGAAGAGAGAAGAGGTATTTTAAATGATCGGGTAAATGGACATTTTTATTTCAGCTCTGATCTTATATATAAAAGATTTTAATTATTTTTGCGATTGCCTCAGTTACTGATGGTTGACTTATTTTCTAAATTTACACAAATATAGAGTAGGATAGATATTATTCGAGTAGGATAGATATTATTCGAGTAGGATAGATATTATTAGAGTACTCTACCTTGAGACGTTCTAAGATTTATTAAAGTTTGAAACACAGATTATGCACCAGGTAGTTAATGTTTATTGCTCATATTTACATAAGGCATCTAATAGAGAATCGTTTAAACTATATGAAGTGTGTTCGTCATCTTGTTAATTTGATTCGAATTCATTTTGAATATGAATATCACAATGACAAATTTCATTCTCATTCTTAGAGAATGAAATTTGTCAGTTTGTTACGGTTTCAAAATTACAACTCTAATACTCTCCGAACTAGTGAGAAAAATGCAAATAAACGTTTAATATGGATAATATTTAAAATCTATATAAAATACCCTGTACAGAGAATAAATCTAAAGCCTGATGATATTTAGTCTAGATGATATCGCCCAGCTGATTCTGGTTACCTGAAATTTAAAATAAAACATACCTTTAGTATTTGAAGAAACGAAATCTAAGTACTGAAGTTACCTTTTTCGGTTAGATTTTCCACTTTAATATCCTGTTTATAATATCCTTCTGTTCATTTTTCCCATGTCATTGAGATTTGTATCCTGAAATAAGTAATAACAATTCTAGTTATTTATTTTAATAATAGATAAGGTTTGTTTATTTTTATTGTGTCATTTGTCCTTGTGACATTGTCATTCAATCCACCAGATTGACAAGATTTGGTTCTAGATGAACAAAAGTGCAGTTAGAACTTATTAGAGAAGGTTAGACAATGGGCCTATACTAGTAATTGTTTATAAGTCGGAAGAGATAGATACTTTTGTTCAACATTTTTAAAACTATGACTTTCAACCTTTTGTTTAGGGTTGATTTGGTCACTTTTCTAACATGACTTGCTAGGCTGCAGAAAGTTCTGTACCTACTTTTTATAGAAAAGGATTCTGCAAATTAATTTGGAACCAAAAATATTATTTGGAAAGTATTTACTGGTATCTAATTTGTTAGATATGGGATAAACCTAATAATTAGGGATTCAGATTACCCAAAATAATATTGGATTTCACTATCTGGCCACCCTTCATCCTGGGTAAGTCTCTTTAAATTTGGAACATTAGTATAAAAACCTCCGATCACTTTTGTTATGCATATTTTCACATTAAATATTTAATTAAGTTATTTACTTACATAAAATTGTTAGATATTCAGAAACTTAGATAGTTTTCACCCTTTTAGGCCTGCAAGTTTCACGTTAACTTCCCGTTAACCGCATTTCCTATTCTTCAACTGCTAGTATCACGTGTAACTTCTCGTTAACTATTTTTCTGGAACATATATATCAACTCTGGGATTTGGGATTAGATAGATCGATATAAATCACTCGATAACTTCACGACAGTGGCCAGTTGCAGATTCCTGGATTCGTATTGTATACCAGGATGATCCTGGAAGAAAAACCAGAGAGTTACCAGTTAATTATTCAAATAAAGAATACCAGACTTACCGAATATTCTTCAGGAATACTAAGGTAGGACCTTCCCATATTAATAGGTTCTCAATATATCCAGGGTAATCTTCATTCGGACCATCCAATTAATAATTTGTCCCTCTAAAATTTAGATAGCGAATATCAGTTGTTTATGTTGAACCATTTGGGTTACATAAATACTAGTAGCCTACTAATCTATTGTAAATATATTTTATCGTTTCTGAAGCATTTATAGGGAGACTCACCTGGTGGATGTCTGTCTGGGAGATGGAGTTCTTGGGACCCTACAGGTTTCTCTGGCGAAGCTGAACACCGAAGAACATAAAACTCTCGACTTGGTCAAATGGACCTATCAGCGTTTCTTCAAATACAAAAAGGTCCATTTCAAACTCCGACGCGAGTGATTCCCGAAATATTGGCAACAAATAATAATAAATGCTTTGGATCAAAAATACAAAGGGTCACTAGCATCCAACTATTCATGATAAATATGAATATAAAATAATAATTAAATAGGCGTTAATTGTGACGAAGTCACTAAATTTTCCAATCTTTTAATAATAAAAATGTTTTAATTCAAGTTACTGTCCGTCTGTTAGTGTTCTCAAATATTCCATCTAAGATATGCTGAGCAGTGTTGCCAGAATATATTTTTGTTAAGTGCCAGATTAGTCTGAGAAATGTACCAAATTCCATAAAAAAAGTACCAGATTCTAAAAATTACACTAGATTTTTCGAATTGTGATAGTTAAGTTCATTGAAGAACAAAAAAAAGCTTTTATCGAGAACGAACACAAACAATATATTTTACCCGTCAAATGGAAACAGGCTAAAAAAAGAAAAAGTACTAGATCTAATACAATTGTACTAGACTTGCAACACTGATGCTGAGATCCTACCGAATTATCCGCTCTTTTCCTTGTACAAGGTAGTTTTGAGTGACACTGTGAATACCTTTGCTTATTATTTGTACCGTCTGTTCGAACTTTGGTAAATTAAAGAAGGAATCTTTCATTATTAGCCTTGATTATTAGGATTTATTTCGTTTTTCTCTGGGTTCTAATTAACAGTGCTGTTCCTAAAGTGGCGCTGGGAACAGTAACAAAGCCTACACAGAACACGAGGCTAATGGCCGTAGTAGTCGACGCCGATGACACCAAAATAAAAAAAAAATAATAATAATGTTTTTATTGGCTCAAATTATACGTTTTTATAATTTTGGACAAAATAAATTTATAGCCAAAAAACAGAGTTCAGTTTCTATTATGCCTACTAATTTGCCAAGCAAAAGCGAAATCTTAGATCTTTTAAAGTATGACTTTTTCAAATCTGTAGATTTATTTAAAAGTAAATTGAACTATCGATGAATTAAAATAAAAATCCAGGTAGTTTTTATAGAATTTTATTAAGAATTTGCCCTTAGAAAAAATAATTTAATGAATTTGTTTTAATACAATCTGAGGTATAAACAGAAATGGAATGACTATTACATATAAATGCACAAATATTGAGAGAAAAAACTCCTGAAATATCAAAGTTTCCACATGAAAAAAGTATTTTCAAGATTTCTTAGATATTGATATTCCTGACAGACAGGACAAATGTAGCTATAATTTATGTAACAAGCTGCTAATTTTTTATTAAGATTTATTTAAAGACATTTTTAAAAATTTGAATTTCCTCCGGTTTTAAGTAATCAAAATAATATATTTTCATCACTCAAAACGCTAATAAATATGGTGTCAAGTTATATATTACTTATTAGTAGCTTGTTACATAATTACCGTTTTAAAAATATGATTCTTTGTACTTAAAATTTCACAAAACTGTACTTTCACAATGCTCGTTATTAAACAAATATATAAATAATAAAAATATAAAAAAAAATGTATAAAATGACTAGGAAACAAGAAGGCTCGGAACAAAACAACGTCTATAAACTTGATCGACTTTCATCTTCAGTGGATTATTATTGTATACAAAAAAAAGTAAAACAGTTATTTTTTGAACTCCGTTATGTCAAGGTCCACACCAAACGGATATTTTACAAACAAAACATAAACTTTGTCCTCTGGCAATTTTAGGCGGACATTTCAAAACTTTTAAAAAACAATTTACGATTTCAGGTACGAAAAGAGTTAAACTATTAACAATATGTAAGTCCAGTGGGGTCTAATTTTTGAATTTCAACAATGAAAAGTTATTATTAGTGTAGAGAAGAGTGCAGGGGAAAAATTTAAAGAAGTCTCAACTTCTTAAAAAATTAATTTTTAATATGCATACCATTCTTTATACATGCTGTTTCTTTTATCAAGTGCTAACATTGCTATTTTCTAAAGCCTAACACAAAGACTATTTGTGGAAACACAGTGGCCGAAAAAAAACTAGTCTATTTCCATTCTCGAAATCATTACTGGTGCAAGAAATGTTGATTTCACAAAATGGAAAAGTTAATTTGATACGAAATTTGCTACATTATATCTACCATTATCAAATGTCATGTCTTCAGGCAATCATAAAATTATTTTTATAATAAAAATTGGTACACTGTTAAAATACTAGTTCAGTAATATATCACCCTTTATACGATTTATTATGACGTTTTGTCTAAAAAAAAAACATCGTCTGTTTAAACAATTTTTATTTGCCGTTCTTTCCTAATATTTTTTTAACGAATGTAAAGATGATAGGCATAATTTGACATTTCCTTACATGGACGACTCGTATTTAAAAAAAAAGAAGTATGTAATATCCAGAAGCAAAATAGTTTCATCATGTTCAAAATATCTTTTAATTTGCCTCATTTTACTTATGGTATGGGAGCAAGTGATACTTTTAAGTGCTAATTGCACAAGGCCAAAACTTGTAGAACAAAGAAATAATTTGCTACATTGCCTGCAGTGGTAGAGCGCTCAACGAAGACCTCATAAAAAGGTAGTTGTAGAAAATGCGGATGTCACATATTTAATTAGATAACTTGACATAAGCCTTCATAGCTAAGGTCGTTAAGTGCTCAACTTTGGATTTCGCGACCCGAGTTTAATTCCAAATATTTTTTAAATAGGAAAAATTCAAAAATACTACTATTACTGTTTATTTATCTTAAATACATTTTATTTATCATAATAGGAAATGTTAGGCAATCAGTTAATCTTTCTACCATTTATTTTGTTCTATTATGAACCGTTATTAAAATACTATAAAATAAATAACTTCAGAATTATGATATGACAAATAAAATGTTTTAAACTAAATAAACACCCAACAGTCATATTTTTTCATTTCAATTTTTTTTTAATATAAAAAAGATTGTTTTTATCGAGAATTGAACGCGGACCACGAAATCCAAATTTAGACACTTAACGACCTGAACTAAAGGCTTATGTCAAGTTAATGATCTAATCAAATGTGTAACATTAGCATTTTCTACAACGGCTTTTTGAAGACACCGTCAACGAGTGCTTCTCCGCTGGTGCGTCTGCAGCAAAGTATTTCCACCTTCTACAAGGCAAGAATAAGAGATAAATTTGTAAATGCAAATGTGTACCAAAAAAGTGTAACCAGCTCCCCTACCATAAAAAGAACTATCCTGCCAATATGTTAAATTCGTATTTTGTTTTTGTGTCTGTTTAGTCCACCATTTGTCCTTAGCAAACATGTAAATTCACAGTTCCAGTTTTGTTGCAAATAGAAGATCAGTAAATTGTGTTTTGTTTCGTGTCCGTTTGGTGTGAACCTGACACTATATGATATATTCGACATTCAAAATAATAATCATTTTTAACAAATGAGGCAGACTTGGAAGACTGGGTCCCGTAAAAAAGACTCTTCGGTTTTCCACATATTAAATTGAGATTTATGAGAGAGAAAAGGAGCTAGAAAATCACAAATAATAGTTTGAAGTCAGTTATGTCGTGGTAACAATATTTAAATCTTAAATGAAACATCCTGTATATTTTGTTTAAAAATGAAATTCCGTTTTAAATTACCAGTTTCAACTTTTTACCGTTTCAGATATAAAGACTGTATGAAACTCCGTGGACCATCCCTATTACATGGGACATTGGAGCAAGTGATACTTTTAAGTGCTAATTGCACAAGGCCAAAACTTGTGCCATTAAATAAAATCATCAAGTCTCAAAAATATTACGTTTTTTACTTATACAACAAAATTATTTACGTATATTGGACGCGAAGTTTTTGTCAAAAACTTACTGATCCTATAAACATAATTAAATTTATCCTTGAATATTCTATTAAACTAATCTCGTACCTCTGAGAAAACAATTTTCCTCATTATTGTTTTTTGTTTTTTTTTTTTGTTTTTATTTATTTAAAAATTAATATCATCTTTACTATACTTTTAGTATACAGCTATTTTTCAAATATTTATTTTGGTAAATGTTTTGATTTTTTTTTAATAGTTATGTATATGAGTAAAACTATTTCAAATAATTTTTAAATTTCTTCATAATAAAAAACTTTTTCTAGATCTAACACTTTGATACAGTAAATTGTAATTTTATTTGTATATACAGTAAATTCATCAAAAATATTCATTTAAATGGCTTTTCTTGTTGTCATTTATTTTTTATATAAAATTACTGTTTTTCTGTTTTTTGAAAGATATTAAACAATATTTTCAAAATTTAAGCTCACCAGATAAAATGTATACGAAAAAACATGCGAAATTAACATCCAGCTTCCAGAGTCTGCCTCAACATAAAAAAAACAAATTATGATAATTAAAATTCCCTAATTCCAAAAATTATTTTGCTCTTTATTGGACAAAACACGATAAAATTGATTTAAATCATTTTTCACATTAAAAATTTGATAAAACGTTAATTTATTTACGCCCAGAAAATCTTTAACTGAACTGTTTACTATTAAGCTGGGATTTCATAAAGTCTTCAACAATTTTCGCACCTTTTAAATCAAATAAAATCATCAAGTCTCAAAAATATTACGTTTTTTACTTATACAACAAAATTATTTACGTATATTGGACGCGAAGTTTTTGTCAAAAACTTACTGATCCTATAAACATAATTAAATTTATCCTTGAATATTCTATTAAACTAATCTCGTACCTCTGAGAAAACAATTTTCTTCATTATTGTTTTTTGTTTGTTTTTTTTTTTTTTCATTTATTTAAAAATTAATATCATCTTTACTATTTTCTATTTCTGCGTTTTTGTTTGTTTATATCTACAGACTGTCAAACTGTGACTGTCCCTAAACCACAAAAAAATATCAACACTCACAAAAAGTTTTATACAAAACTGGTAAGTATAAAAATAATTCTGCCAGGATAGTATTTATTTTTTAAACATCTTGATATAATACAGAGATAGAGTGATTCGAAAATACGTGCCATAAATCAGCATGCACAGATTTTCACTAGATATTAAAAATATATATTTAGGATATTAGTTATTTCAAAGACGTAATTCATTATCAATTAATCATAACAAACTAGTATAGTTTTTATACTTTTAATAATGTTTCTAACCCTGAATTTCGTCAAAATTTGTATCTTACTTTCTATAAAAAATGATTCTTTGTCCAACGCCTGAAAAGTCTCCTTATTCAGATGTTTTAATTTGTGTACCACCTTCGTATTCTCAAAGAACAATTAATGACCAATTTTTACACATTTAGTCAAAGAACAAATCAAGTCTCATACTAGGGCCTGCTGCCAAATGTTAGATATGGCAAAACTGAGGTGATGTTACAAAGCTGTTATTAGATGTTACTTAATTTGGAAAACAACTTTTTGTTATTAGTTTTACAAAGCAAAAGTTACTCTTTATACTCATACAAAGTTCTGCATGGTCCAAAACCTATAATGAAATTATCAGATAACAAAATTTCATGCGGGGTATGTAAAGTAGAACCAGAAATCAGTATTAGCTGACGACCTATTGTTTGAGATGTAGATAAGCAATAAAAGTGAGTTGTCCCTCAAAAGATTCCCTGGCCCATTATTGTTTGTCTTTTGTTGACAGTTTTGTATTTAAAACTAATTCATAATATAAAAATCTCCTAGGGTTTATTTAGAGCACTTGGTAAGGATATGTTTATTATAGCTATTAAGAATTAATTGTATATCCATAAAGTTATGCATACATTCATTTTTAGGAAAATAAGTTATTTTATCGAATTAAATAATATGCAACATTTTCTTTATGTACTTTTCGCTATTTTGAAAAATAATACCATTTTTGCAAAATTGTCAAATTTTACATTTTTAAAGTCATGTGATTGACCATTTACATGTCATTTGTTATCATTTTTTGAACCTAAAAAGGATAGCAGTCAAAATTTATCTACAGCAATTAGGAAAAAGTCCCATATGATGCGGACTTTATGTGCGACACTATCATATAAGGGGTTTGGAATTGAAGGGGCATAAGTGCACTTTTTCATTTTTTTTTTGAGTTTACAAATTTGTAAACTTAAAGTATTATTTTATTTGGTAAAGAATAGGTACAACTGAATTTATGTTAAATAAAGCTATCTATCGGCATGTAAAAAAATGATGTTAAAATAAGCTACAGAAATCTTTATTTTACATGGATATAAGTGCGCTTATATCTCTTTAATTCTAACATGCTCGTGACAATTTTTTTGACATTGATATTTTTATAATAATCTATGCATCTTTAGTGTAATACAAAAGAATGTTTAAGCCACATGCATATTTACTATATGTCATTAAAGATTGACACAATGCAAAAAAGCGATAGTGATGAAGGTAAGTACTTATTTTCTGTTTTAATTAAAGTAAATATTGATATTTTTGGTTTTTATATCTTTTAAACGATTTTTTGGCAGACCTGTCGAATTTTCTTTCAAGCTATCGAAATGCCGATAACCCTGGTTTAAACTAAAAATTCCGGGTATGTTGACAGCATGATATATGAATAAGGGTAATATTAATAAATTTTAAATAAAATCATGTTTTTAGGATCTGTGGACCCCTACAAAACCGATGAAGATCCTCTACGAACCAGAGGAAGAAAAAAGAGGGGACGATGATTCAAAATTTCAAGATGAGGAATCAAGAAAAATGATAAAAACCAACAAGAGAGTAATAACAGAAATAGAATGGCAGAATAAAAAAAGAAAGAGGCTACGCGATTCTGATAAGGAATACTTCTGATATAAGAAAAAGATTCACGTTGCTCGTCCTGTGAAACCTTATAATTATAGTTGTAGATATCCCTATAATGAAAATATTACAGAAGAAGACTGAATAAAATCAACACAAAATTCAATTTAAGATTTCATCGACCCAACTCAGATAAGTGTAGTAAATGTGAGTTTTCAAAATATAATAAAATATTCTACAGACTTTGAAAAAGTTCAGAGTGTTAAACTACAACAAAAAGTACATCAAAGAAAATCCGAGAAAACCGTCGTTTATAAAAAAATACCGCATACAACTCTATCAAATCAGCAGCCACACACAAGTTATTTGTTTTGACCTTCAACAAACGCTACCTACTCCTTTATTAACCACTTCAAAAGTGTTTTACTTGAGGCAGCTTTGAACTTATAATTTCTGCGTGGAGTGAAAGTATTTCATGCAGGGGATCCCAAGAAATAGGGTCTTGCCTTATTCACATTACAAAGATTCTTCCAGAAAATGTCACGAAGCTCATTGCTTATAGCGATTCTTGCGGTGGGCCGAACAAAAACAGGAATATTGTTAAGATGTTTATGTTCTTGGCTAAAGCTACCTATCTACAAGAAGTACACCACAAATTTCTGGAACCTGGGCACTTTCATTGAGTGCGATACAGATTTTGGCCTAATTGAAAAGGATAAATGAATTTTCATTCCGGAACACTAGATAAAAGTTATACAATCATCTTGTAAAAAATTTACAGTACATGACTCTAGTAGATTTTTACTCTTTTCAGAAGCTAAACGATGCAATTTCGGATCCGAAAAAAAGACACTGATTGTCTCAAAAATGGAGGCAGGTGCAGTATTTTAAATTTGAAAAGTCGACCGAAACATATTCGTTTTCTTTTAAAGCTACCTTGGAAGAAGAATTTCCATTTAACATATGCGTTTGCTCCTCCAAAATTAGCGGTCGACCTAGGTTTAGGTTAGAAGAAATATTTATGCATAATATAAATCAAGAGATGCTTAAAATAAGTAGAAATGGGACAATTTTGGAATACATCCCCCCGATGTACCACGACTTCTAACGAAACCTCCCTCACGACTTACGGAAGAATAAAAGGGCAGTGAAAAAACATTAGGTAACGGGCGACTTTTGTCTTTAAACGAGTCTACTTCAGCGCACCATGGATCATCAACTCCAGTTGAAGAAAAAGAGCCAAATGAAGATTTAACTCCAGTCGAAGAAAAAGAGCTAAATGAAGACGTCATTGAATCTGACTGAAAATTAATAAGACTATTTTTTTTTTTTAATAAAAATAACTTATCTTTCTTATAAGTTATAATTAAAAGAGCATAAGTGCATGTTTTCTAATATTTTTACGTTTTTGACACAGACAGATTTGACATTTACATACAACACATATATTTATAACATCTTTATCTATCATACTAACGACCAGAAGTCGTGTAGTTGATCTTAGGAAATTTTAAAACAATACTTAACTTTAGAATTCAAAATCTCATTAATTAGAAAACTGTACTTATACCTCTTCAATTCCAAACCCCTCATGTATTATATATAAATAAATAATTCTAAATTATATTGAAGCAATTTTTTTAATAATTATTTTAACCCAATTTATCATTATACCTATAGAATAGAACTTAAAGGTTAGAGTAGGTAAGTCTCTGAGTAGAGGTGACCGTCTGCTAACTCAAATGGTTGATGTTTTATAACATTTTTAAATTTTTGTATTCGTTACAAATACCATATAAGATGACATTGTTGCTAACAAATAAAAGTTGCAAATTGTAAAAATATTGAGAAATTCAATTACGTTATTTTAATATTATCAATAAAAATCAAGATGTGAAGATTAATTATTCAATATTTTTATTAATAATTATATCAAAAATGAGTGTATCAATCTAAAATTGGATCTTCGTTATTAAACACGTTATTAACATTTTTCATTGCCAAAGTTATGAATTTCGTGATGGTTAACCAAAAACATCAGAAAAAGTTAATTCTGTAATAGGCTATTAATTATGTCCTAAAAAAGTGGGCATTTTATCACATGGTCATTAAAGATGAAAAAGTGCTATTGAATTAGAGGGTGGAAATTGAAAATTGGGGTAAAAATGCAACCCTTACAATTTCTCAATAATATTTCGAAAACGAAGCAAAATTTAGGTATAGTTAATAGGAAGTTTTTGTAGAAAATCAGATTTTTCATCGAAATAGTTTATTTAAAACATCAAAAAAAAATTTTTTTGTGTGTAAAAAATATTAAAAAATAAAATCAGATTTTTCATCAAAATAATTTAACACATCAAAAAAAATTGTTGTACCAAATTAGGACTTGTCGATACTAATTGTATATGGACTTAGAAATTTTATCTGAAATTCGTAAAAGAAATAGAAACGAACCATTTTTTATCATAATGCAAAATCTTACCTCATACACATCACAATAGACATTGGAATTAATATCTCATTCTCCATACACCCCTGGTTTAAATCATAATTACTTCTTTATGTTTTCAAGATTAAACGATTCTAAACACCAGGAAATGCAGTTCAAGCATTTAAAAATGAAATTAAAGACTATACAAATTGATTTATTAGCATGAAAAACTATGTATGACTGAGAGGACAATTTTGAAAAGAAATAAAATAATGTTTGGTCCCTTTTATCCTGAAATTTTAGCAACAATCATTCATTCATTTTTTTAAAAATACCAAATGTGATACGCGATTATTGTTAGTTTTTTTGATATGCCTATATAATTTTCAAATTTTTTGATTTTTAAAATTGATTTCATTAACCTAGGAGTAGAGTTGTATGAAAGTTAAAACAGTCAGTGTATAAGGGGTGTGAAGTGGTTGAGAAATAGATCTGAATATTATACTGGTGGGTAGGTATATTGTAGGCATGTAATTCGGTCATAATTGTCTAATTATTTCATTATCAGGTAGTTTAAACATTTTGGCATCTATAATAGATTACAAAAAAATTACAGTTGCTACAAAAAATATGATAAATAAAATAAGAAGGACTTTTACAAAATATAACGAGCAAATTAAGAATACAGAATTCACATAATTTTTGCAAATTATTTAATATTAAATAATTTCTGCATGTAAATATGATTTCTTAAAAATAAAGTAACTGCATGCAGGTTTTGAATATGTCTTCACGTTATACAAAAGAAAATATTATATTTTAACATCTTGTGAAAATCTTCCAATTTACGGTCATGACTTTCCAATCACCCTAATAATTAATTGTCCACCCATTCATTAAGTAATCAACATATTTTCCCGGTTAGAAACAGCCCACAAATCGACACAGCTTAAACCTTTTAATCTTCCGTCACTTTCCAGTTTAACAATTTACCTGTTTCATACAATTCGGCCAACGCGTCACCAACCTTGTTTTGCTCTTCGAGTTGTTTGTACTTCTTAAACAGTTGGAGGGCGGCGCGTGCATCTTCGACGGAATCGTGTGTCTCCGATTGGATTTTTATGCCTTTTAAAAAAGAGAAAAATAATTAATTCATTATATAATCACTGTTTTGGCGTCCAATATTTTATTAAAATTATAATTTCACTTTTTATTTTACACGAAGATGATTTACGAGGGCGGATTAATATTGAAGCTAACTAGCGCTAGATGGCAGCACAAACACAAAAACTTTTTTTTTAGAAATTGCGATCTGTCAAACCTCAGCTGTTAAAATTTCACCCAAATTCATCGATTAGTTTATTTGTTGTAGTCGTTTGAAGTAAGCAACTTTTGTTTCTTGAAAAATGGAAAAAAGTGAATTTCGTGCAGTGATTAAACACTATTATTTGAAAGGGAAAACGGCGAAAGAGACAAAAGCAAAGCTCGATAAACATTACGGTGAGTCTGCTCCGTCAGATTACATGGTAAAATATTGGATTGCTGAATTTAAACGCGGCCGAACAAGCACTGCAACAATACCATCAACAGGAAGGCCAAAAGAGGTGGTTACTGAAGAAAATATCAAGAAAATCCTCGATAACGTTATGAATGATCGCCGAGTCAAGTTACGTGAGATTGTTGAAATGGTAAACATATCATATGAACGTGTGTTCAACATTTTGCATGAACATTTGCATATGAAAAATCTATCGGCAAGATGGGTGCCGCGTTTGATCAGTGTCGAACAAAAACGAGTTCGACAGACCACTTCACAGCGGTGTTTGGACATGATAAAGCGTAATCCTGTTGATTTTTGGCGTCGATTAATAACTGTTGATGAAACGTGGGTCCACCACTACACACCTGAAACCAAAAATCAATCGAAACAATGGGTGGAAGCTGGTGGAAGTGCTCCGAAGAAGGCGAAGACAGTGAAATCGGCTGGCAAGGTTATGGCCACTGTATTTTGGGATGCACACGGAATATTGCTCATCGATTATCTTGAAAAAGGATCCACAATGACAGGAAAGAATTATCGTGCATTATTGGATCAATTGATTGATGCAATCAAGAAAAAACGACCACATTTAAAGAAGAAAAAAGTGCTCTTTCTTCAAGACAACGCACCGGTTCACACAGCATTAGATACGATGCTAAAATTACGTGAAATACACTTCGAATTGGTTGATCATCCACCTTATAGTCCAGATTTAGCTCCTAGTGACTTTTTTTGTTTCCAAACTTGAAAAAATGGCTCGCAGGAAAAAGATTCATCTCAAACGAAGAAGTGATTACCAAAACTAACGCGTATTTTGAGGGGTTCCCAAAATCGTATTACAGATGGTATAAAAAAAGTTGGAATATCATCTTACTAAGTGTATTGAGCTAAAAGAAGACTATGTTGAGAAATAAATGGTTTTTGAAAAAAAAAAATGTTTTTTTCCTACTTAGGTAGCTTCAATATCAATCCGCCCTCGTAATGGGACATCAAGGTACCATTTCGGAAGGCGCGACAGACGACAACAGACGCGACAGCATAGGAGACAGATGCATTTACGTTAGTGCGGTCGTACACCAAGGAAACATCAAACATGCAACTTGCAACGTGCGACATGTAGTAAATACCGCGGGCAGACTTGTGCCGCATAAATCCAATCTAAAAATGTACATGTTCTCGGAATCATCGAACATCGGTGAAGCGTAGGCACGTAGTACGCATGTGTCTTGCAACATAAACCGCATGTGATTTTCTGTGCATGTCGCCGAAGTATTTGTCGCGTGTTTGAATGGAAAAGATCTTCTCTGTTGTTTGTTAAAATGGCTGACGATCCAACTTTTAACATTAATTTTGTAAAATTTATGGAAAAGCATCCTTGCATTTGGAATTACACTTTAAGCGAATACAGTAAACGCAATTTAACTGAAAGAACATGGGCAAGTGTTGCTAATGAAGTAAAAGACTCAGATAAATATAATAATTTATTTTTTTACATACATTGCTGGTTCCTTGACTTCGACTACTCATTTTTCAGGAAAAATTTAATCTCATGTAAAATCAACGGTAATTAAATTATCAAGATGTGGTTTGCAACGAGGTTTTAAAAATTTTATTGACAATTTTTAGCCTAAACAACTTTATTGTACTGAATTCCAGAGATGTATATATAGAGTATTTTTTAAAATTATCTCAAAAATGGAAAATTTCTTCCCAAAATTTATAAAAACTGAAAAGGCCCTTTTTTGACATTTTTATATTTTATAAATCAAGGAGAAGAAAACTAATTTGGCGGATTTTCCACATCTGCTCTAGTTTTAAATTACAGGGTATTTTTTAAAAATGTCACCCTATTTCTTAATTCTAATCCGCCACACAAACTTTTCAAAGACTGAATATACAGAAGTAAATATGTATATACGGGACTTCTAAAAATAGTGATTTATTGTATAAATTTTATTTACAGAATAATGCGATTTTTTTCGATGTAATTGATTGATCGTTGGCTTACACACAAAAAAAAAAGAAGTTTTAAAGGCCTAATTGTAAAAAATAAGGTTTTAGATATTTCTGCCGAAACGGGGTTTTTGGAATTTAGGACAATAAAGTTATTTAGGTAGACTATTGCCCACAAAATTACAAAAACAGCGATGTAAACCGCATCTTGATAAATTAATTACTTTTGATTCGACATGAGAATAAATTTGGCCCAAAAAAACTCAGTTGTGCAAATCAAGCAGTGTATATTAAAATATTAAATACAGTTATTAGAAAGTTAGTAAATGCAATAAACTATGCGTATTTCCATTGTATTGATCCTTATCGTGTCATAAAATATTCAGCTAATGATTTACGAAGTTTCATTGCTGGTATTGTTTCGCGGTATCCGTTTTGAATTTCATTTATGTGTGGAAGGATTACATTGTCTTCGAAATGCGTTGGACTGGTGAATTTTCCTTTCCGTATTCTAATATAATTATGTAAAACGCACGCGGCTTTCACAATTTTTTTTACAATTTCTTCCTCACAACATATTGGTCCCTCGAATATACGGAATTTAGAAACAAGTATTCCAAATGTACACTCGACGCTTTTTTTTCCCGGAAAGTCTGAAATTGAATATTCTTCTTCTAGGGGTCAAAACTCTTTGTGGATAAGTCCTCATTAAATATGACAAAGGAAACGCTTCATCTCCGCATATGTAATAAGGGAAAGGATCTCCATTATATTATTTGGTAAATGTGTAGGCTCCGGAATTCCTATTTTTTGCTTTTTTAATATTTTACCAATATGGGACGATTTAAAAACAGTTCCATCACTATTGCGTCCTAAATCACCTACATCAATTGTTACGAATAAACTATATGCATTAGCAGTAGCCATCAATATCATAGAAAAAAGCCTTTGTAATTAAAATTACTGGATCCACTATTGGCAAATTTTTTTACACGAATATGTTTTCCATCAATTTGGTAAATTTCACAATTCATAATACCACTGAACGTTCGTTCCTCATCAGGCGTAGGCATAAATAATGGTTGCAAACCTTTCCAAATAGCATCACATGTTTCCCTGACTATTCTGCCTACAGTTGTATATCCTCTGTAGAATTGGAACGAAAGACTTTTAAAACTGTCACCCGTTGTTAAATATCTGAAAAACAAAAAATAGTTTATTACTCCTTTTCAGTTTAAATGGTTAATAAAAGTTTTCTTTTTCAGTATGAGACTGTCGTAAACGTTGGCGAAACATAAGAGGGGCATTCCAGCGATCTCTCAAAAAACCACCAAGCGGATCTGGTGCAAATGCAAAATAAAATTGAAGATAAGGATATTTTTTCGCCTTGTCCATCAACTTCAAATATAACTTCACCATCATCTAGTGTTTATTGTCCAAGACCAAGTTCAAGTGAGTTTGTCCGAAGTGTGCAGTGGCCCATGAAAA
Source organism: Psylliodes chrysocephalus (assembly GCA_927349885.1). Taxonomy (NCBI): domain Eukaryota; kingdom Metazoa; phylum Arthropoda; class Insecta; order Coleoptera; family Chrysomelidae; genus Psylliodes; species Psylliodes chrysocephalus. Next base: position 53,986,293 of record OV651818.1, on the reverse strand, counting down.
GCCCCAGAATTCCAGTACAGGGTCCAACACCAAACCCGAATGAGTCAAGATCCGAATGGTCAGTGGAAGAAGAGAGAAATAATTACGGATATTCACACAGACCAAGTCCAAATGAGTCTGTCCAAATTGTACAGTGTCCCATGCAAAGTCCCAGAATTCCAGTACAAGGTCCGATCCCAAACCCGAATGAATCAAGATCCGAATGGTCAGTGGAAGAAGAGGAAAATAATTATGGATATTCACACAGTTTAATGACTAATCAAAATAGTTGGCAATAATTTTTTTAAATAATTACCTGAAGCAATATGTTTTTCTATGAAAATGATATTTTATTTTTGTAATACATACCTTAATGTTATTAATAAACGTTCTTCTGGAGAAATTGCCTCTCGATAGTTTGTATCCAATTTTTCTATTCTTGGTCCTATAAGTTCAGCAATACTTTAAAACTTTGCTGATTCATTCTATAAAATTCTTTAAATTTTTCCGGATTGAGAGCCAGTTGTTTCTGTGCAACAGTTACTGGGCTGTGCGCTGGTTATGAACAAATAATGGCTGAATCCAGTATCGACGCATTATTTTACGTTTACGTCGATTATGCAAAAATTGCCAAGCTACAACCACATCCTCCTCGCTTGACGACATATTGAATACTGCAAGTGCTTAAATTTTTCCATCTGTGTCTACGATGTTTAGCAACATAAGATATTTACTTCATGTCGCACGTTGCATGTTTGCTTGGTGTACGACCGCACTTACACTTCACACAGTTGGGAAGCAAGGAGACAGGCGACACGACAACCGCAGACAACAATTCAAGGGAACGATCAGTGTTGCCAGACCTACTGTTTTTAAGTAGATCCACTGTTTTTGTCTCTGTTCTCCTGTTGTAGGCATGAAATCTACTGTTTTCGCAAACTTAACAAATTTTGTTCTTAATTTATTAAGTTTGTTTTATTCTTTAGCAAATGGCCAAAGAATATTTTCTCTAGTAAATTTGCTGAAGTAAAAGCAGCGTAATAAGCATAAACTACTGTAGGTTTGCTCCATAAAAAAAAACTCAAAATAATCATGTTTTTATTTAAAATGCAACAAAGAATTAATAGGGGTTCATAAAAAGAACATGCATGCCAAACACAACGTATTTGAATTATCTGATTCAGACTGATCTAAAAGAAATATCTATTATTTTTCATTGGTTTCTTTTTTGTTTCCGTATGTTAAGTATATATTAAAAATGTTATTATTTGTTTTTATTCTTTGTTAACTTTCTAATTTGGGTATTAAAATGATTATTTTTCGTTTCTTATATACTTGTTTTTTTTTTATTAACTACACTGCAAATTATAATTATTTTCCCCCGTATTAAAATCTACTGTTCAGATCTACGGTTTTTTTTTCACCCATACTGTTCCAGCAAATTTTCAACTTGCAACACTGCCCAGGATAGAACTTCGCAGCTACCATTTCTATAAAATATCGACTAATCACCTCGAAATACAAGCGATGACTAAGCGAGACAGACAGAAAACGCTACCCCGAGACCAATCTATTTGTCGTCGACTTCTGTCTCTCGGACATGTTGCGCCTTGCGAAATGGGTTTCATATAATTGCATTTGATCAGACGTGAAGAGACCGTTCTTGGTCTCCTTTGATGTCGCGTCTGTTGTCGTATGTCTCTGTCGCGCTTTCCGAAATTGTATCTTTAGACTCGACTACTAGCACTCCCAAGTAAGTGGAAAAATGGGCATTATTTTCGACCAGTGCCTTTTTAGATTTGTTCCAACGAATAACTTTGGTACCATTCTCTGAATAGTCATAAAACTTCTTGGACTAATTCAATGTACAGCTGCTGATTTCGGACGCTTATTGAAATTAAAATGTACCGGGTATTAACAATAACAATGGTAAACTAGAATATAATTCAGATATAATATATTTAAATATTAAATAATAAATATAGCAAATATAACTCAATTAATATCAGATGTTTGCTGTTACAATCCTGCATTGAACTTTGAACTTGAAACGTGGCATTTTTAACAGTACGAAATCTTTACTTTAAATTCACTCACCTTGTCTAAATAAACAAAAAAGGTAAAAAAAACGTTATTTAGTGCTGATATAAGCTTTTAAAGCTATTATTTTATTTTGTTGTAAACTAGCAGTATGTGTTGACTAGAGTTTCTGACTTACTGGTGTCATTTTTATTATTTAATTTACGTTATCAATAGGAAGGAGTACAGGAATTTATTCCTGGTACCTAAGTTGTAATAAAAATAATAATAATACTCTCCCTAATTCAACCCGTTACGAGAAAATTTCAACCCCTAAAGCTGACTGAGCGACTTATGTAGGGAAAGGGACGTGGCGCTCCGGGGCGACTTATTGACGGCGCCATTTGACTTACAGGGGAGGAAAACTCTGAAAACCCCACCCACTATCATCGAAATAGTAACGCATGGCGATTTTTATAATCTGGATGGCGTAGTAACAGAAATTAAATTTTAATTACTACAAAAAAAATTAAAGAAATACTATTTTTTTTCAGCACTTAACTATGTCGTCAAGAAAAACAGTATATAAGACTATAACCACATTTTGAATATTGTCCTACTCTGTTGTACACATCTGATTTAAATAAAATGAGAACCCTACAAAAACTGCAGAATCGCGCAATGATGATTATGTTGAAATGTAACAGGTATACCCCGATATCATTAATGCTAAATACTCTAGAATAGCTATTGAAAGCAGGCTTACATATTTAACTATGATATACATACATAATCTTTTACCATCATATTTCAACAAATTTGTAATTTTTAATAATCAACTGCATCAGTATAATACTAGAATAAGAAATAATTAAACGTTTTATTAATTATAACAGTCTACCTGAACTTGTAAACTTCTCTACAAGTCTGTTTAATGGAAAGTTGAGATATACCAAATTGTTGTGTAGACTATTGTTTGTACGGATGGGTAATTTCAATGATGTGTTATTTTTACTTAAAAACAAATACTCTAATTAATAATTATTTCATATTTGTTTATAAGTACCTTATGTTTATAAAATTATTCTATATTTTTTTTGTATATTAGGATGTACCTATTTTAATAAAGCTATCTATCTAAAATGTACTGGGTACCTACTGCTTTCAATGATCATTTTTTATAACCATACTTTAGTTTAGTACCCAATCCAAAAAAGGCGTAACTCAATTTTGGGGATTTTTACAGAAGCGTCAGAAAACTAAACATTAGTTTTTTAATATTCTTTGAGAAACTGTAAAGAAAATATAAATAATTTCAATTAAAAACTTACCTAGAAAATGCCAGGCCAAAAACCGCAGTGACACCATCCTGTGATGAGGTAAATGGAATAATTGAACTGTATCTACTACTTGCTCGGGTGAAACAACTAAATTGATAACCCTAGGAACAGCAACGTATAACTATCACATTTTAAATAATACAGTTCGAAATAAACGCGAAGGTAAAACTTTCAATACGCTATATTAGTGATGACGTTATTTGTGTCCACTGCCAGGGACAGTACACTTATCAAAAATAGAGATTTAGAAGAATGTATTCCTTTAAACATTAAAAAATAATTTTGTTACACTTTTAAACAATATTAAAAAAATCCGAAAACGTATATGCCAAATTCAATGACAGAATGGTTTTTGTTAAAAGTTAACTGTCAGAACACAAATTACGTTACACTAATATAACGTATAAGTGGAAAATTGACATGGCAAGTGACTAGAGGCAATATATAAAATTAAAGTGACAACAATAAAGCTTAGCATATAACAAATACAAGGGGAAGGTGAAAGTTCTCGGCTTTATTATCAATAAAAAATGTGATATTGACACATGTCAGTAAGACCAATATCTAGTTTCACATTAATAGTTTTCTTTATAAGGCTGTTTAAAGTAGACATGTATGTGTTTCGTAAAAATGGATAAATTCTTTGTTTTGAACGTTTTATCGACAACAGAAATTCATCAAAAGTTGGTAAAGATTTATAAAGGGTCTTTAACTATTTTTAACTGTTAAGAAAAGGCGGCTGAGTTTAAACATGGTATCTTAATGATGATCCATGCGAAGAACGATCAAAAACAACAAGTAACAAAAAATATCGAGAAGGAACACAGCTAAAGCTGTAGGTATCTCAAGAGAAGGATTCGGTACATTTTTCATGAAGAATTAAGTATTATAAAGCTTTAGGCAACGTTGCGCATTTGTCAAATGCTCATTAAAAACAATACGAATTTTTAAGCAATGTTTGGAACGATTTTATGTACTGATTTGTTAATATCGATAAAACGTGGGTTCACCGTTTTACCTGAAATAAAACACCAGTCGAAGCGGTGGGTGGAAGCCGGTGGCTCTACGCCATACAATTATTGCATGTGCCAGAAAAGTCATTGCTAGTATTTTTCAGGATGCTAAAGGGAATATTTTAATTAATTGCCTCAAGAAGAGTATATGATTGGATAGAACGAAAACATTTATGAGAAGAGACCTGCATTGCCAGATTTGGCTCTTTCGACTTTCATTTATAAGAAAGTGTAAAGCAATTTGTGGCTGAAATTTTTTTTTTGGATCAAATGAAGACCATGGCAACGGTAGATGGATATTTTATAGAAACGTAGGACAAAGTGCATTGAACTAAAGGAAGACTACATATAAAAATAAATGCATTTTTAAACCCGAAATAACACCACATCGAGAACTGTTTACATTGCATACATAGTTTTATCAACATAAACAAAAATAAAAAAAAAGAACTTTAATAATTGATGAGATTTAAATATTTACCTAAAATCGTTCTTGAGACCATGGCCAACAAAAATCACACCACTATCTATTAAGTATCTTAATTTTTTATAAGTAGACTTTAAAGTAGTTAAATGCTTTGAACTAAAGTTAGCATCCAAATCTCCGGGTTTGATACCAGAAAATTTGGTTAAATAATCCACAACCTGTTCTTGAGTAGAAATATAGTCATCTATGAACGGTGTTCCTTCCAAATTGCCGGATCTACAATATATTAAAATAATTTTAAGATTGAGAAAAACATGATGTTGTCGCATTGATAAAATTTAAATTAACAGCTCACCCTCTAATGCAGGTTATTCTAGCCACAGACATCTGGGAGGGTTTTATAGTAGACATTTTTCCATCGCTTCTTAACTCCGCTTCTTCTTGGTTTAATGTAACGAATTCCGCATCCATGGCAACTAAATCACCTGGTTTCAAAATTTCGTTATCTTGCAAAGGGGTAAACGATGTTCCTCGGGCGTTTGCACCACTAGTAATGGAAGTATCTTCTGAAAGAACTTCCTAAAAGTGGCGAAGTTGTGTAATGAGTGGTAAAATATGCATTTTCATTGTTATTAAAAGTAAATAAAAAATAAGTAAACCAGAGCTGTGAATGAAGCAATTGCATTAAATATCGTTGCTACACAAGCATAGTGACACAATTCAAAATCAAATTTTCTTGTTTCCTGTAAGGCATTATCTTGCATTATAAAAATGTTAATCTTTTTGGGAATAAATATTAGTGATCACCTTTTATTCAAATAACAAGTTTGCTTTGATAACATTAGGAAAAACACAAAAATATTATATTTTGAGTTATGACGATCGTCCAGAAAAATATATTTTACACCATATTGATGGCAATGACCTTTTCAACAATGATGTCCTAATTTGACTTGTGCCACTTTTGAAAATAATGGTCTTAAATTAAATTCTGATATATGTCATTCTAGCCGAAAATTAATTGATTTGTGTCACCCTTCATTGTCATAGACTCACGACTTTGTAGTACGGGAAAAGCACCTCGAATGGGATGCAAATTGCACACACCCGAATAGAAATGGCAGAACTTCGAGATTTCGTCGAATTAAATGACCTTAACATACATTAGACACCCCCCACCTTCTTCCCTTTGCTGAACGCTACAACCCAACACCCTCGACATTGGTGATACAAAAAACATTGCAGACATCAGAAACATAAGGACCATATCGACCTTAAACTCTGACCACGATCCAGTCTACTTGGAGATTAGAACTAACAACAAAGCCAAAAACAGAGATGCAAATACTTTGACTACTCGAAGACAGACTGGAACGCATTCAGGTGAACACTTGACAAAAACATACTGCTCAAAGCCATAAGCCCTGAGCTGAGCAAGAAGTAGAGACAGAAGTTAGGAAACCAACAGACGCCATAAAAACGGCAAGAAATAGAAACACAGTGCTTGTGAATACACGACCAAATACGAACAAAAAACACCCTAAGGAAGATATGGCAGATACACACAAAAGCCGCAGACAGTGTTAAACTGCATGATATTGCACATTATATTAATTACTTAATACAACAAGAACGAAACAAAAAATGACAGGAAATCCTAGACACTGTGAACCCAAACATCAATTCAGTGTGATGAATTGCGAAACAATATTGCAAACCCTATTCGCAACTCCCCACACTGGATGAAAGGACTAAAACCTTAAGTGACAAACAAAGAAAAAGGTCAATTATTAGACGAACACTTTCAGAGTATGTTTACAAACAAGATAGTAAACAATACCGAACAAGAAAGAATCGAAGACATTGTTAATGATTGAATAATATCCCCAACTTTCCAGTAAATCAGGGAGACCTAACCACCCCAAAATAAATTAATAATATACTGTGTGGGTTGCGCAGAAAGAACGCCCCCGGTCCGGACGAGATCAGTAATATTCTACTCAAAAATCTAGCGAAAAAAGCAATAGTAAAAAGTCCATCATATATTTAAATCACAACACTATTCGGAAAGATTAAAAATAGTAAATATCATTCCAATTAAAAAGCCAAATAAAATCTCGAAATTTGCAGAAAGGTTTCTTAGTGCACAAATCATAAACATTGCGCACCAGACCAAAAAGGCTTTCAAACAGTACTGGTGGTCCTAGACATGGAAAAGCGTTTGACACCGTCTGGACCTGCGGGTTGATATACAAAATGATTGTGGATGACTATCCCGGTCACATTATAAAAATAATTCATTCTTACCTCCAAGACAGAAAATTCTATACAAAAATACAAAACACTCCGACAAGAGCTTGCAGACCTGATGCTGGAGTACCCCATCTATACACCATTATGACACATGACATGCCATTGGGTCAGAATGGGGCACAGACGGCGCTGTACGCCAACGATACCGCAGAAATCGCTACCAGGAGGCTGGACATTCATGTCAATAGAACGTTGATCCCCTATCTAGAGAAAAACAAGATGAAAATAAATCCAACAAAAACAGAAAATACGCTGCTCACCCAAAGAAAGACTGAATGTATAATAGGCTAAAAATCCAAAATCAAGCAATTAAGCCCAAAAAATCCATAAAATATATTGGTGTTTACCTGGATAGGAGATTGATGTTCAAACGGCATATCAGCGATTGTGTGGACAAAACGACTGTAATAATTCGCACACTCTACCCGATGCTTAGTCATAACAGCAAGGTCACACGTAGCAATAATCAGCTGCTTTATAAACAAATACCGCGGCCGATATTGACAAATGGATGTGCAGTCAAAAAATTGCAAATTAAGCAAAACAGCTGTCCGAGGCTAATCCTTTGATGTACAAGGTACACCAGAATCACAGAACTGCATGAGAGAACAAACACTCTTTCAATTAAGCAATACATCCTAAAATTATCAGAAAAATTATATCGAAACAGTCTCCCCTCCTCGGTTTAAAGGAAGACATCAATGAAATCTTGGCCGAAAACGGCCGAAAACGTCCGAAAACGTCCGAAAACGGCCGAAAACGTCCGAAAACAGCCGAAAATAGCCAAACACAGCCATATGAAGCATGTATGGCTCCTGACAATTTACAGACACTGAAATGAGACGAAAATTAAGCAACATAACATGGACAATCATAGCATGAATGATTACTAAGTACACTATGCAATGCCGGTCTAGGTTTGAAACCCTAGTCGCTGGTGACTCAGCGGTCGGCGGGGCATCGGATCGAGGGCCTACCATAAGTGGGTCCTCAATCTGATGGTCAGCAGCCAATCAGCTTAAAGCACGAGTAGTGTACACAAACCATGAGACATCTAACGAACAAACAACCCACGCTTAAAAACCCTGTTTTTTCAACAGATTTTTCAGGGAAAACAGACATAATTAAAATCAAATATACTACTAAATTGTTCATTCATTGCATAAGGGTCTATTTATACTCCCTTATTATTAGTATCATGATTAAACATTAAACTGGACTAAATATTCAAAAGGGTATTTATACTCGTTTTATAATTATTAACATGTGCCTCTTTTTTAAAAATCGTTTTCCTAATAAGGTATAATTCTGCAGTCAACAAAATGTTGGTTACTGAAGAAATATGTAAGAGGCCAGTTGTGTTCTTAGAATATTTTTTAAGATATTTGAGTTTTAAACATGTTTTTATTAATATTTTTACTAGTTAATATTATTTAAATATATTATTATTCAAAAATAGGATTAATTAAGAACATTTTTAAGGGATTTACGTCTCAAATTTATAACAGATAAAAAGAAGCAGAAATTTGAGACTAATCAAACAGAAAAGAGGCATTTGCTTCCTCGTGGTGACATGTCATTTGTCAACATTATACTCGGTAAACATTGCTGATACACAAAAATTGTATACAGCGAATGATTTGTACCGAAATATTATCGTTTTCGAGCTTGTTGGAACAAAACTATAAACAACATCTGACAACATAATCAATTGTCGTTATAACGGATAACGGGTCTATTAAAAACAAAGGCCAAATACGTCACCGATTCTTTTGATAGAAAAGAAGATATTTATAATTTAACAGAAAAAGTTGAACCTGTCAATTAAGCATAAATATTAATGCTAATACTAATCATAAATCGAGTATAAATGTCCCCATTACATTGTGAAGGTTCAATTTAATCCTTAATCATAATACTAATGCAAATACCAATAATAAGGGAGTATAAATAGACCCTAAGATGACGAACATCTACAGGCTGCAGACTGGCCGAACGCCTGCCTGGATCTAACGATTGTACGTAATTCCGACGAAGAAATTACTTTTTTTGTCTAATGGGCCCGTTCACTTTCATTTTGGAATGTGAATTAATTATATATTTATAAAGATATTAAACTCTTTTGTCTGGTGGTACTTTTCCCGTTAAGATATGTTTGCTAGAAGTAAGGGAATTCCCATAAAATTCTGTCAGTGACTCATTGCGTCAGAAAACCCCTAATTCCCTTCAGGTCTCGTATCGGTTAATAGTTAAAAGGGAGCGGTTGTCGGATGTATCATTGCACCACCATTCCTCTTCTGCATTTATTAAAGAAATTTACATGATAAAAATATATTATTTTTTAAAAATAATGTGTATATTTTCAGATAAATCTGGAAGCCTTACCTTTTTTAAATTTTAATAAAAACAATTAGTATTCCTCAAGCTGAATATTACCAGATCGAAATTTTATTTGAGAAAATGTATCTGGTAAACGTAACAACGTTGTAAGTACTTCTAAATAGTGTTGTCTACACACACTTCTAGAAATAAATGCAACGTTGCCACATTTACCAGATTAATATTGCAAATCAAATTTCTACTTTTTGATTATGGTCTGGTTAATTTTCAGCCTGAGTAATAATAATTGTTTTAATTAAAAAGTAAAAAATAAGCTCCCAGCTTTAAATCTGAAAATATAGGTTCATGATTTTTAGAAAAATAATGGAATTTTACTATTTAAATTACATATATAAATGCAGAAATGGTATATTAGGGATACTTCCGACAACCCCGCCGTCTTTAAGCATAACCGATACGAGACGTGAACGGAATTAGGGATTGTCTTACGCAATGAGTCACTGAAAGAATTTTATGGGAATTCCCTTACTTCTAGCAAAAATATCTTAACGGGAAAAGTACCACCAGACAAAAGAGTTTAATATCTTTATAAATATATACTTAATTCACATTCAAAAATGAAAGTGAACGAGCCCATTGAGAATGTGGATCTAAATTGTATAGTGCAAATAGTTAATATTTTATGAATAAAAAAAAGTACGGGAAAAACAACACAACCGCTTTCCAGTGGATATTTTTGGAAGTAGCAATATGTCGTTCTTCTACATAAAAATGTTCAATCTCTCCTGAAACTGTTACAAGACTATTTAAAATCAAAAATGGAGGAACATAAATCTCATAATAATACAATAAGTTAATGTTTGTATCGAGACTGGAAGCCCTAATAGAGCTGAAGGGCTGAAAAGATGAAGAGGTTGATTTACTATCCCGAGAAAACGCTCCAATGGCGCTTTTTGTCCCAGAACCATTCTGTAGTATCACAAAAACAGCCATCAGAACATGCACAAAGCAATGGATGTTAAACAACTCTCAGGATTGGTGAAACAATTTAGCAGGGCAGGGACAGCCAGACAGTTCTTAAAAGAACCATTCCAAAAACTCACCGAGCACCTACTAAACCAAAATAAGAATAAAACCAGAAGTAGGCATATTAACAGGGTATTGTAGGCTTAACAAACATGCATAACATCGACCTGGCAGAAGAGACCTTGTGCTGTTTCCGTCAGAAAGAGATGGAAAATGTTCCACTATGAAGATCAATCCAGACTGAGATTCCTTACATTTGGAGAAGAAAAACTTTTAGCTACATCGAAGAGCTACTTCATAATCTATGGAGTCTATTAGAAAATATCAAACTAGACAAATTTTAACTAATGATCAAAAGATATCCACAGTAGATTTGAAAATGTCAAGGTGGCCCATAGTCCTAAACAAATTTAATCCAAGGCTAAAGTTATTCTATACAGCTATTAAAATGTTTATAAATAAATATTTTGTAGTAACTTACCCTTGACAAATGTTGTTTAACTTCTGCAATATTTCTAAGCACCTCGTGTGACGAATAATACAACACACATGGTACTTTCCAATCCAAGCTGAACCACGTTGCTTCGTGAGAGGAAACCGGACTGATACTGAAATCGTTGAACAGGTACCACCTTTGATCCGGAGTTTCTTTGTCTTTTTCTTTTAAATATGAATCAGGTACACGTATTAAAGCCACTAAGTTGCGTTTTTCGGGAAATGACTGGTCATTTATGTAGCAAACAACGGCTGTAAGATCGTATTTTTTTGTTTGGGTATCAGGTTTTGGTGAAGAAAGAGTATCCTTAAAAATGGAAAAACAACTAAAGATGGTAAGTAGCCAACAACAACGTTGTTATATGATTTAACGTTAATCATTAAAAAATTCGACAATTTTGAATATTCAGAAGTATTACAATAATATACAGAGTGTATTTGAAATAGGTGCAAGATTGTACAATATAAAAAAACGTTCAATAAGACGAAAAGTATATTAACCTACTGTATTACTTCAAATATCCATATAAAAGAAATATAAATGCCATGGTAATGGCTTTATTGCCATTAGTGTTTAAATATAATTTTTAGCATATGGGCGTCACGACTGGCTCAAATAAAGCGCAATCTGGAAGTCAGATTTTCGAGCAGATGGGGCTGTATATCGTATAGGCAATAAAGCAGCTAATATCGGTTTCCAAGTCGTCCATCGTCTCTGGTTTGTCGGTGTAGACTAGCTACTTCACATATCCTTACAGAAAATAATCCAAAGATGTTAAATCAAACGATCTTGGAGGCCAATTCACAGGTTCATTAGAGGAAATTATGCACTCATCAAATGTTTTTTTAAAATAATGTTTTGCATGTCTCTCGGTGTCAAAACCAAGTGATCTGACAAGATCTTAAGTGGAAGAATAACTTGTATGTGCGACTTTTTGTAGAATTAATATATTTTCTGTCAATATTAAAAAAAAATAGTCACTTACCATTTTTTCCTCATCATCAATCTTCCGTATTTCTAATTCGTCTTTTTTAAGCGTCAACTGAACTTTGTGAGGTAGCCAATTATTACTGCAATAGGGGTTTTTAGACGGGGGGGTGGGAACAGCGTTATCGAAACTATGCCTAAACCTGCATCCTGGTCTCGAACAGTGATCTCCGTATCTGCAAGGTTTCGATGAGCCCAATGCAGAGGTAGGGGTCGAAGCTCTGTTGTTTACCTCCATATTTGAAACTTTAGCGACGACTTTGTCCATCTGGGTTTGCCAGAATTGCTTGTGTTGCGCGTGGTGAAGACCGGTGTTGATTGAAAGGACATTGGATAAAGACTGAAAATAATAATGTGTAGAAGATAGCCTAGGAGGAATCGGCGCGTGAGGGTGGATAACTATTCGGACGCAATTTTTTTTTGTCTAAACCTTTTATAAATATGCCAAATATTATAGACCGTCAGATAGTGACAGGTTTAGGCGTCCCATTTTCCCATACAAGCCTCGAAGAGGGTTGAAAAGTACATAGATTTTAAGTAAAATGAGAGTAAATTTACGAGTGGCTCCTGAGGATAACACATGGAAAATTCGATTTTCCCCAACAAAAATGAAAGGTTATTTGTTGCCCATATTTCCACGTAAGCCGATTTCACTATATGATTAATTAATAGAACTTGCTTCGGAAAACCAAAGGCTTTAATGTTGCAAGTGGCTAAAGGGTTAAAATAAGGGCGTAATCTTCTAAGGAAAAATCGAGATTTTATCAGATTTTTCTACACAAGCCCATCGAAAACGTACATCGTCGCTAGTCCGAAAAATATATTTTCTTGAATGACCTGAATGTATAAGTGCATTTTGGTGTCGGAAAATTTTTCTGATAAGGAAAATCGAATTTTCCAAGAGCCATTCGTAAATTTTTTTATTCTATTCAACATCGATGTACTTTTCAACCCTCTTTGAGGCTTGTATGCGAAAATGGGGCACCTAAATCGGTCACTATCTGACGGTCTATTATAAAAACGCAGTTTACCATGGAGCTACATGGTCCCATTTCGTTTAAAACGAAATTCTTTAAATTCCTAAATATTTTAGTTTCAAACGTGACCATTTTTTTTTTCATATTCTATATTTTAATACAAATAAAAAAGTTCTATAAATGTTTTGGATAAAGTTAATATTTTAAATGATATGAATTTTTAAAGTTTAAAATATCACGATCTATAAGAATAAACGATAAATTAAACTTTTTTTTACATTCTCTATAATGTAGTAAACAAACTGCGTAGTAGCAAATATGAAAATTTTCATCATTAATTAATAATATTAACTAAATCAAAAACATTCATAGGACCTTTTTTATTTGTATTAAAGTAAAGAATATGAAAAAAAAAAAATTGTACCGTTTTAAAATAACATGTTTCAGGAATTGTGTAAACAATTTCGTTTTAAACAAAATGGGACTACATTGCCCCATGGTTTTAAAGGATTCTGACAAAAAAATTGCGTCCGAATAATTTTCGACACTCCTTGACTAGGAATAGATTAATTTTGAAAATATCTTAAATTTTACATATTGTTGTTATACAGTGTGGTTTATAAAGTGTGGAAACGCTCCATTATCTTATGAGTTAATTATTTTCTTAAGCAAAGCTCAGACAGGTTGATTTTATGTTTATTTTCTACTTTTTTTTTATAAATTAATTTTTACCCTCACTACCTTACAAGATTTTTTTTTAATTGAAAGGGTATAATATTATATCAAAAATTAAAATTCATACCATGTCAACTTATAGATTAATGAAGTACACCAAGAATGATAAGTTTAATGAATGTTCTATAAGTTCGGGTTTACTAAATTTTACAAAATTTTCTAATAATGAAAAAGAAGATAGTCCACTCTCAATGCTGAATAATACAGCACACTTCAAACCTTTAGATATACCCCATAAAAGGTAAGGATCTAAAAGACTTGGTAAAAAGTATGTTACTTTAAATAATGATCAAGATTACTATAATAGCATGTTTCACAAAATCACTGTTGATTATTAATGACAAAATTATGTCGAGAGAAATTGCAAAATACACGAAAAATTTAGTAGTAATAGCCGCTAATTTATTAAGGTCGAGTTATATTTTATGAGATTATTTCTAGAGCCCTAAATGGAACTTAAATTAATAAATACACAATAAAATAACTTTTATTTTCGGTTCATTTTGAAACGTTCCAAGAGATATTAGCTTGTACTCTGACAATAAATATATCTGACAGTAGCCGATATTAAATATTATTACCCAAGTATGCGAGTTGCTGTCAACATAGGTGAATTTCAAGCACCAAACATGGATAGTCGATTTGAAATATATATAGATTCTAACGAGAACGTAAATTGCGATGTGATCGGTTAAAATATCAAAGTTGACAGGCGGCGGAACTAATCATAGAAAATACTAGATACCCTGCGTACAAAGCAGGCATGGATACTTCAGGCACCCTAGCATTATTTTTGAAGATGAAAGAGGAGAAGGCGCAGGAAGGAGGAAGAAGAGAAAAAGGAAAAGCGAGAAGAGCGGGTTGAATAAGTTAGTTTTCAGGCAACCACTAACAAGCCAGAGGATGACGAAGACGGAATCACCCTTGAAAGCTTGAGAAAGACAATGACGAAGGTTGTCCAAGAATGGCTCGAAAATGGAGTTAGCAAGAGTTTTCCAAATATAGTGGAACTATTAAAGGGTACTGCACTCAGTGGGATTCCCTGTATCTTTACGATGGCCTATTGTACCGGAAGTGCCAAAATCACATGTCAGAAATTTGTTGAGGAGCTTCCCACCAGCCATTCAAAAGCGCATTTTAGTACTAAAAGGACACTGGAACGAGCTCGGGAAAGATTTTATTGTGTCAATTGCTGACGAGATGTAGAAGCTTGATGTAAGAACTAAGAAATGTGATCTATGCAATGGCAGAAAAGGAACCAAAACAAGAAGCCGAGGAAAAATGGCACAGTACCTTTCCAGAGAGCCTTTCAACCTAATGGCAGGACCACTTCCCTTAATAGAAAGGGGAAACAAATGATGAAGAAGAGGGCCGTACACCTCCCACGTCTACGGATTGGCTCAAGAACATTTGAAAGTCAGCAAACGATAAAGCAAACGCTAGAATCGACATCATGCCACAGGGACCCATTTTGAGAGAAGCGAGTATGGCTGTATAATCCCAAGCGCTGAAAAGGACTTTGTCAGAAACTGCAACGGAACTGGGAAGGCCCCTACACCGGTCCTCAAGAAAATCAACGACCCGATCTACCGCATTCAGTTGTCAGCGGAAAGTAAACCCAAGGTAGTTCACATTGAAAATTTACCGCCATACCATGGTCCACATCCTCCCCGTTGGCTTCAACCAGGTCCAAATATGTTATTTGGGACGAATAATTGGAGAAGAGGGAGCAATGTTACCCTGAACCCTGTAGCACAGAAGAAAGGAACAATACAGAAAAGAAACATATGACTACTTCCACCACAGAGACACACAGAAAACGTAACTATTCACAGTACACCACAGAGCTAGGTGTACTGTGAATAGTTATCTTTTCTCAGAGTATCTCTGTGGTGGAACTCACCCTATGTTTATTTTCTGTGCCTACAGTGCGAAAATAATATCGTATGAGCTGCAAAACTTATAACATCACAGTTCATGTCGAAAATAAAAAGGTTATTTAGATAAAAATTAAAAAGTATGGGTCCCAATCCCGTTTCTTGGGGCACCCCACAAGTAAAAATTTAGGTGTTTTTCACTTTTTTAATTCGATCAGTTAAATAACTTTTAAAAAGTTCATGTGCTATACCTTTTATACTCATGTCTTCTAATATTTTTTGTAAAATTGAAAGGTCTATAGTATTGAATGCCTTTGCTAAATCTATAAGACACCAATTGATAAGGCATGGACTTATTAAGACTGTTATACATTTTTTTAAATAGAACTTTTAATATATCTTCGGTAGTCATAGTTTGCATAAAAACTGAGAAGAATTTGTCTAATATCATCTGTATGATTTTTTCGAATACTTTGACCAGGCAGGAAATTAATGAAATCTGTCTGTAATTAGCAGTACATATTCTTTCTCCTTGTTTGAAAATTGGAGTTACTGTGGCAAGTTTAAGCTAGTGATAAATTTATTAAATATGTGAATAGTTTTATATTTATACCATTCCAAACCGGAGATTTATTATTTTTTAATTGTATTATAATTTGTTCAATTTCATTTTTATCGGAAGGATATAGAAATAATAAATGAGTGTATGTTCTTTTCATCTCAATCAAATTTCGGATTCCTATTTATTTTGTTAGCCAACTTCTTACCTGATATAAAATGTTCATTAAACAATTCGGCTATTTCAGAAGGATTAGCAATTAATTCATATTTATAATTTTTTATTAAATTTAATGGTGTACTTTCAGGTTCCCTTAAGAATTAATTTATAGTGTTCCACAATGTTTTTGAATTTCTGTCGTTTTCAATTTGATCACGGTAATACTCAATTTTTGACTTTTTAATTGCTGTTTTAGTGTTTTTTTTATTATGTGAAAAGTGCACGACACAAAACTAACAAACAAAAAAATCGTCATTATTTCTTTTTTGTTGTTAAACCTTAGATTCATGATAAATTACCCAAAAAAACATAAAAGTACCAAATATCAAAACTCCACCAACATTTTCGTCTGGTGGCCTTTTTTGGGTCCTACAAGCGTTGAGTATATGTTGAACCGATTTATTATTTGAATATATTGATGACATTTGATATTCTACAAAATTACTATTCAGTTTGAAGCCTTATCCTTATCTCAAAGGTTTTTACTCTACAGAATAATAAAATGAATTTTCACTATTTAAAAATAGAATATGAATAAATTTTAAAATTATTTTAGATAATTCTTTATAGTTACTTAAATTATACTTAAAAAGTTGGGAGACTTTTGATTCCGACACCGTCATATCAACATCGAAATGGCGGTCTCACAATCGGAAGTCCAGTTTTCATAAAATATCTATTATTACATAATTAAAGTGTTCATCCAACTTTTAAAATTCTACTACATGAATCAGTACGTGCAGTACCAAAATTTTGGAATAATAAATAACAAGTGAAGAGGAAAAAAACAGTCCGCATAAAATGAATAAGAAAAACACGAAACATTTTATAGACAGCGAAAGATAAAAAAAGAAAAAAGGAAAAAAGTTAGCGAGTAATTTAGGAAAATTACCATCACCAATTTTAGCAAAATCCCTATTTATTATTACCTGTAACACCCTATGTTGAGATGTAGGTGAAAATTTTTGGCATTTTTCACACCAAGCAGGTGTAGTTTGTTGCGGGCAAAGAGATCTCTTTAAAATTTCACAAAAACTCCATTCATCTTTGTCAGAATCAATAGAAGGATAGATCAGGTTGCATGCCAGGAGAATAGACTCTTTTCTAACCTAAAAAATTATTTTAAATACAACAAAATGGGCTTTTAATGTTTTGAAAACATACTTCATTACCACATTTAAGGCAAGTGTTTAATTGCAGTTGTGTAGTACCAAATAGTTGGCTAACTTCGGACACTTCTTCCCTTTTTTCGTCTTCCATTTTTATTTCTAAATCTCCTGTAAAATAAGTATAATTGTAACGATTGTAATGCCACAAAATATTTACATAAAAAAAATTAATACAAATTTTGAATAAATATTTCTTGATATACTGTAGTGTTTTTTAAAAAATTACATTTAAAAGTAAAAATAATTTTAATATTTGAAGAGCACGAACTAAGTCTAAAAGTACTAAAAATTAGATAAATACATAATATAAAAGTTTAATGTACGTATTTTTAACGTACCAAAATAAATAATTCTAAAACCAACCTAATTTTTTCAATTTCAAGTTTAAAAATAAGAAGTTTACAGAAAAACGATCAAAGTCCGTCAAATGAATGGTAAGAACTAATTTGTACCATATTTTTAAACCAATTCAATTTATTTAATTCCTCGATAATTAATTTTACTCATTTATGATATACCTAAAAATAAAAGACTCACTGATGATAGATTTGTTACAGATCTGACACCCTAGTCACTATAAATAATCGCAGTTTTGACTTATTAGATCGGTTTTTCCTTTTATTTAATTTATTATTTGATTAAAAATCTGTAATTTAGAAAAGATGTCGAAAGACTTTATTTTAAAAATTGTGAATTTAATATAACGTAGATCGCAAATCGAAATCCGAAAGGTCAGAATTATCTGAAATAAGTTGTAGAATAATTTGAAAATTCGGAAACAAATCTCAAAAATCCCCCTACGAATTATCAAGACCATCCACGAACCCCAAAGGTGAAAACAAATACTTGGAGATCCGAAGCCAGACATCTTTGTTCTGTACACAAATGCCCGTTCATTGGCTGTCGAGATTCCTAGACGGCAATTTGATGTGTTAATTCGGGCCAAGCCAAACTTAACCCACACAGACGAAGATATGGGCTCAGTGTGCATCAATGCATTTATCATATATACCGATGTTATGTATTTTAAGATTTGAGAACGAGCCTGACACGGCCCTGATAAACTTTAAATGACTTGTTCCTGAACAGTTTCTTTTTTTAACTAAATAAACTAATTCATTTTTATAAATATATATGTTGAATCTTATTTTTTAAAGGTTACAACAATTCTCTTTTACTCAAATTAAATTTTGTATAAGTTTTTATTAACTTCCTTTTTGAAAAAGCTAGAGTTTATAATTCTTAAAAATAAAAAAAGAGAATTATTGGTGCCCAACTTTCCTAGAAAATTATTACCCCAAAGGTGTCTATTAGAAAAGCCGAATTCACGACTGAGAAAAATATGGGCAATGTGCTCATTTATTTCTTTTAATTTTTAAAGGTAAGTAATGTTTGATATTAAATTTCACTGAGCTAGTTAAAAATCTCTTATAAGTGTTTTGAAATTAACATTTTGTCACAAGGCAACGTAATATATTACAACTTTTGAATATTAAAATAAATTATGGTCAAAATTCAAATAATTCTAAAATCTTTCGATTTTAGTAATGACATAATTTGTATACCAAAGACACTGATAGTATGTCAATGACAGTAGATTTATTATTTATTATTGCGTTTAACCACATAATGTCAAATTTGTCAAATATCTACAGCTAATACCTTTAAGGGAATCTAAATGCAATTTATAGTGGAACATGCTATATTAAAATGTTGCCTCGCCTAATGTAATTATGAAACACAAAGTTTGTTTCTGGTAGTATGCACAATTGAAAATAATTTTCTGACGATGACAAGTATACCTGCAAAGACAAAACTACAATAGGAATTATATTGGCGGTTAAATAGTCACTTCCATGAAATAATTTGAAAAATACAAAATGTGATATTTTATATCAAAAACATATTGAAGACAAATGTAATCATTTTATAGTTTTATATATACGATATTTACAATGTTATTAAATAACTTTCGGTAAATAGATTAGAATCCGTATATTAATCCTTTTTTTACATATATTTCATGTATTGTAAGGCCCGTCATTTAATACGACCCACCCAACCTACTTTTAACAGTACTTTGGAGTTTGTTTGAAAATGGAGGAAATAACAAGTGTAATCAAAAAAATTAAACATACACTATATAATAATTAATTTCTAATATGGCAGTCTTCCCAACATGTTTGTAAAATCATTTTCTGACAGAGAGTATGATAAAACAGAATAAAGGTAAAACAGTTTAAAATTTAATTCTCTTAAAACTGATTAGTTTTGTAAAGTTTTTATGCCTATCTCACTTATTATTAGATTCTCAAAAAATATTTAAAAATGGTTTAACAAAATTCTTAATGTACTCTTACGGACTTTGACTTAGGTCTAATTAGTTTTAAGATATTGTTTTAAAAATTCTCTTAAGAACCGTTATAGGATTCTTCCTTTTACTCTTAAAGCAGATTTATAGCAGCCCTAAGGCTATCTCGCGGATTGAAAAGTTTTATCAGTGTTTTAAAAAAGAGTTTTATGGTTATCTTTTATACTTTGATAAATCTAAAAATGTTACTTGGGCGGCAACAGGCCAAGTATGTTTTTAAAATTTAGGGTTCGGGGCTGGTCTTAATAATTCGTAGGAGGATTTTTGAGATTTGTTTCAGAATTTTCAAATTATTCTACGACTTTATTTTATGTTATTAATATAAGCAAGCAATAAAATACTCTCTAGTGCAGGCTTGCACAGCATACGATCCGCCATTGTCGCTTTCTTGGCCCTTTGTCCCTTTACAAATTTGGCCCGCCTCCGTCAAACTATACATTTTTCAGTAACAAAATTGCATTTAGGTATTAATTGCCTTTTTTTAGGAGTACGATAGAAGGACTTGGTTCATTATAAGCTGATGACCTTGTTTTTTTTAGAAGCTCGATAGAAGGAGTGGGTTTATAAAATTATAAGGTGAGGACCTTTTTTTGTTTTAGAAGCTCAATAGAAGACCTCAACCTACTTTATGAATTGATTACCCGCCAAAAAAAATTTACATCCGTTCTTGGCCCTCGTACACCTACGGTTTTTTTGAACTGCCCCTTTGAAAATCACAGTTGTGCAGGCCTGCTCTAGTGTATCAAAAATATTTGTATTTTTTCCATGATCTAATAAAAAATTACAATTTTAAAATTGATTTTTCACCATAATTCAAAAATGTGACTTTCCTCTGTGCTCTTCATTTGTCAATTTTTCATAAATTTATTGTTTAATATTTACCTGCCGCTCTTTTTTCTTTAAATTTCTCACCAGAAATGCTTGGAAAATCGGTTTCTTTGTAAATAAATAACTTTCTATTAGCTTTTCTGTCTTCCTTATTTTTGGTTTCTGATAATTCAACATGCATTTGATGTAAAATAAACCTGTTCCAGCTCTAAAAAATATCTATAAAAATCATTTGTAACAAATGATTTATTCTTAAAACAATCACTTCCAAATTAGAGATAACATTAAATACCGGATATAGTGCAAGTGCGTAGAAAAAAGTCTGCACCAAGAAAACACGAAATGGTTAAACTTTTTTTAATCGAAACATGGCATAAAAATTAAACTAGATTAATAGAATATTCTCAAATTTTATCTGAAATACATGCTATAATTTATCATTGCAAAGATCTTATAGCAGTCGCGCATCTTTTAAATATCTTTGGTAAAAATAAAAATATTATTAAAATTTAAAATATGTAGTAGATGACGTCAAACTACAAAAAAACAGTTGTCAAATAAATTTCCAGATCATCAACGTAGTGAAACAACTTCATCTTTCAAAGTATAATAAAAAAATAAAAAAGTACCCAGTAAGTTCTGATCATTCAATTGAAATGAATGAGTTTAAGTTTCCTTAAATCATTAACAAATTCAATATTAAATAAATGGAAGAGCATGTAAACGATCTACACGATTTTGTAAATATCAGTAATTAAATAACAGTCTGTAAACAAGAGAATCGTTAAGTTTATCCATGTGTAACTTACAGGTACATTATTTAGAGATCGTTTCTGAATTAGGTCAATTTAGACAAGTTTGTGGCCTTAATTTTAGAGTTTACCCAACATTAATCACCTGTCAGAATTATGCAGATGATGGTGATGTGACACCTTGCATATATAATTATTGGGATATAGAGTAACCAAAGGATATTTGGACCGAAATATGAAGCAAATACGCCTTAGTAAAGTGTTGCTGTGGAAGAACAAGCAGGTTGTCAAAGATGAAATCATTGTTACTACATTTAGCAAGGAATATTTTACTACAATTTTGGAAATATGAAAATGAATAATTTCTAATTTATTCTACGAAATTATAAGAAATACACCACCATATCCCCAAATTGAAAAGAAACCAAAGAAAAATTAGCTTCGTTCGCGGTAACAATCCTGAACTGATTCAGAATTAGTAATTCATACTTTGAGCGCATGCCCGAATCATTATCAATTCTGAATTTTTACAGCGCGCGCAATCCCTATTATATCTTGGTGCTTCAGATATAGACATGCGGTTCAAAATCAATAATAATTTTACCGTGAACACAGAATAGAACCAATAGTTCAGTTATTTTTGTTCCGCGAACGCTTTTTAACTACTGCGCCTGCGAAATCGTTACTATTAGTAATAATTCGGTTCAGGATTCTTACCGCGAACAAAGCTATTGAAAAAGCTGAAAAATAAAGAAAAATCAGTGTATCAACCAGGGATCTAACCTGGAACCTTCGGACTGGGCCGTCCATGCTCTTATCACTTAAGTTATCGAGGCACATAGCACATTCGAACTGGTAGATTTAAAGTCAATCAGATTCCGACTCTCGTCGGCGCAAACACACAAATTCTAATCTCATCCCAGCTCTTTTAATTCTTCTTAAAGCCCACCCCTGTGACATCGTGTAGAAAGGACGACAATCTAATTGTACCAAAATACATTTCTAAAATCTTAGTTCACCAGTGTTAAGTTTTCGAGTACGGGCCACCGTAAACGTGAAATGAAAGGGCATGGACAGCCACACTCCAAAGGTTCCAGGTTCTATACCTCATTTTCTTCTTTCTTGAATTCTCAGCGCTTTCTGTTTTTCTTTGGTTTGTTTTCACTTTGGGGATGAGGTGTAGTTTTCATTTCACGTTTACCCGTACTCGAAAACTTAACACTTGTGAACGAATAAAAGATCTTAGAAATGTATTCCAGTACAATTAAATTGTTGTGCTTTCTACATGATTATAATTTGTTTTCGTCGAGCAGAGTCGGAATCTGATTGACTTCAAATCTACCAGTTCAGATGTCGAAAACCATATTCCTCGATAGCTTAATTGGTAAGAGCATGGTCGACCACTGTCCGAAGGTTCTAGGTTGGATTCCTGGCCGATTTTTCTTTCTTTAATTCTCAGCTTTTTAAATTTTTTTTTGTTTGTTTTTACTTCGGGGGTATGGGGGTGTATTTTACATAATTTCGTAGGGGGAATTATTCATTTTTATATCTCACTTTGCTTTCTTTCATTTTAATATTTTATTAGAGATGAAATTATTTCATAAGTTTGTTGTTGACTAGATGTAGGTAAACATCATTATTATATAAAATTTGTATTTTTTTTTTAAACTTGACCATTTCAATCGTTTTTAAGAAAAATTACATTAAACAGATCGGAATCTCGAAAAGTGATTTATAAAAAAAAAAGACAACCTGCTAGTGTTTTTATTATACAGAGTGGCCCAATAAAAACTCCCAGTTTAAATTTCTCAGAAAGTGAGATATATGAAGTATGCAAAGACCCGTTACAAAAGGTAATTTTTGAGTAAATTAAAGATGGCTCTGCATTATAAAGAAAATTTTCAATTGCTAAAGTGTCTATTTTATTTTAAAAATATATTTCTAAGAAAGTTCGTAGTATAAAAAAAATCTTTTAGAATAACAAATGACCACAATTAATATTATAGGAGAAATAACATATATTTTCTGTTTATGAAAAAAACATAAGGTACTCCTTTAAAAAATATATTATTTTCAGTTTAACCAGATAGTAAAAATCTAATTATATTTTCATCATACTTACTTGAATTAAAGCAGACAGTTCTATTTTCTGCTTAGCGTCCGGATGCAGATCGCTCAAAATCAAACTAAGAGCTGATGCTTCTGGCACAGTTCGAAATGCTCTAAGAAAGTTGCCGGGTTGGCAAGGTTGATTTTGAGATGACGTATTTAACATGTGGAAGAGAAATCCCAACTCGCAGGAGAGGCAAAACTCTTTTGTACATATATGCGTCAACAGGGCTGCTCTCAGTGATTCGTTGTGATACAAAACCTTAAAAAAATTAAAAAACTATTTGTAATAATTATAAGATAAATACAAATTATTAAAGTAAAATTGTTAAGTAATGATTGATCCACAAATTTTATTTTCTAAAGCATGTCATGAGGCATGACTGATAAAAGACAGATAACTACGAACGCCTCTGGATTAAATCCAAACTGTCATGATTTTTTCCAAGGTCTACTTTAAAAGCAGTTTTTGTTGATCACTCCATAGTATATTACTTTTAAGTCATCACCGATAACAATTCCCCGACAACAATTGCCTGACAACAATTCCCCGACTGGAAAATTCCCAGATTGGAACATTCTCCGACGGGAAATTTCCTTGACAACCAATTCCCCGACTGGAAAATTCCCCGACTGGAAAATTCCCCGACAAATATATTATGTTAAAAAAATATATTCTATCTATCATATCAAATGTATATTGTGGTTCTATAAAGAACCGTTTGTTATACAAAAAAGTCGTTATCCATGAATCCTTTTTCAGTAAGGAAGGTTGTGGGCTATACCACGTAAGTAAGCAGACAGGGTCCCTTCTTCATACTTACAAGAGCTGATTACTCGTTCAGCACAATCACGATACTTTTAACGTTGAGGCGGGCCTTTTAGGCCTCCTGGGTATTGTTCTATCTGAATCTCATGTACGCTTTGCTCCCGCTGGAAAGCTTTTACGAATTTCCATATATTGGGATGGTCTGCAGAAACTTGAGCTTCGAAAGCTCGACGCCATCCCTCAATGGAATTATTTGTTTTTAGCAGTCCTTCTATCACAGTCTGGTAGCAATTTCACATATCAAGGGGAAATTTTGGTGCGCGACAACGTTGGCCTCTTTGCGAGCGTCCAATCCAGGTGTTCTCGAAGTAGTCAACAATTGGTACAGTGAACAAATTTGCTATATTAATATCCTTTTAACAATGACCATTAATGTCCTAGTCGAATAATTTTATTAATTTTAGTTAAGTATTTATAAAAGACCTTAATGTGTAAAGTACATTAATATCCTGCGTCGGATCAGCCCCTCGACTTTATTTAGCTATTTATAAAACACCTTCAATTTGCATTATAAATATAATTAACTGTATTTATAAAAAAAATAGTAGTAGTTTCTAAAAATTTAATTTGTGGTACTATTTCTATATATTCAATTCTTCAATATTTGACATTCTAAAATCTTAAAATTTGATGACATTTGATATGATAGATTTTAGCATTTTCCAAGGGAATATTTTTTTGTGGTGAAATATAATGTATTGTCGGGGAATTTTCCAGTCGAGGAATTGTTTTTCGGGGAATTTTCCCGTCGGGGAATTGTTGAAGGGGAATTTTCTTAATACCATATAATAGATATTTATGAAACCAGTTACGAAATGTCTTATTTTATGTAACGAGTTACATAAAACGTCATTTCGTAACGTGTTACATACAATATTTTTTCTAATTTTGACTAGAATATTTATAAAATTGTATTTTGGTAAAACATTACTGACATCTAGGCAACCAATATTGTATTGATAGTTGCATATGTGTAACTTCATTTATTTATTCATGTGTTAAAGTTTAATTTTCAAGTGAATTATTTTGTCATGTATTGTGTTATTTTGCGCTGATTTAGAATGGAAAATAAGGACCAAAACAACATAATTACTAAATTGTGAGTTTAACCAAATTCTATTTTCATAAGTCAACTTGCCCTTTTTCGTAACCAGTTTCATAATGTTTGACATTATGCAACTGGTTGCGTAAAGTAGATCATTTTGAGACTTGCTGAAATTTCAAAAAAATGTAACTTTATGTGTTAAAATTAGAAAAAAACGTAATTTGTGTGCCAAAGTTGACAATGTCAGTAGATTAAATGCGTTTTGTTTACGACTAAATTACATAGTTCTTGAAATTTTATATTATCTTAAAATATATATTTATATTCCTAAAGTCAGAAGATAAAATCAAGGATATAATAAATTAGTAACCAATTGTTTTTTACATGTTTTTTTTTAATTTTTCGATACATTTCTAATATTCACATAACTCATGGGAAATTGCCTATTTTTTTTTGTGTCATCGGCATCAACTGCTACGGTTATTAGCCTCGTGTTCTGTGTAGGCTTTGTTACTGTTTCCCAGCGCCACTTTAGGAACAGCACTGTTAATTAGTACCCAACAGTGAAGGAAATTGCCTATTATTTACCATTTTAATAAGTATACTTAAAAGTTGAATAAAAATAAAATTAGAGATTGTGTTGAAATAAAAGTATCCCACTGTAATAGTTACATTAAAAATAATTTGATTACATACCTTTGAATTACTTTTTTTACGACCTGCAAACAATATTTAGAAAAAACTAAAAACTCAAAACGTCTTATGTCAAAATCAGTAATAGAATGGTTTAGTTTTGTTTGGCACAAAAATTACATAACACTAATACAATGTATTCTCACATAAAAAAATATTCCTTACTTAGCTTGAAAGTTGTTGGTGCGCCTGCGCAATACCCTTTAAAATCTAAACAGACCTAGCCCTAACTAATTTACCAATAGGCCTTTTCATCATGTGATGAGCGCAAGCGCAGCCGCCATGTTGAAATAGCGCCAATTCAAAAGTTTCGTACTGTTTTGATCAACAATGGCTGGAAAAGCAATATTATCTCTACACACAAATCAATCATTAGAAAAAATCGTTGATGGTGATTTACGTTTTTATAACTCTGTGGAAGCACATAGTTGTTGTGAGCAATTAAAAAGGGTCTTGTAGTGTACGTTTGGAACAAGAAAAAAAAGTGTGGTAATTGAGAGGTTATGTTTCAATACATATTAACTGTGTAAAAAATTAATGAAAACAAATAATAATTATAACTCTATTCTAATTAATTATGCCAACCAACTATTAATAATTGTAAAAACACTTTAACATGAAAGTTAATCACGAGTATAATTAATAAGATAAATTATTTAAAATTTTAAGGATCAACATGACATTTTTAATAATATTACTGTGTATACCAAAGTAGTATTTAATATTAAAAAAATATTTTGTGTAATACCGGACAAGGATTTTCTTCTGTTGAGCCACTTTCTCCATGAAAATGTAGTGAACAAATATAAGTATCTTTAGTAACAACATCCATCAATCGATCGAAAACTTTTGTCACTTCGACTACATTTTTTCACTTATAATGCTCATTTTGAACATGTTTTAATATGTATTTTGCCTCTTGATTTGATAGTATTTTACGATATTGCAGACAAGTCTTTTTAAAAAATAATAATTTATATCGTGTGTCACTTTTACATACTCATAACAATACCGTTTAGTTTTTCGTTTCCGTAAACAACATAATTAATTGATTGCAAAAATTGATTTTTCAATTAAGACACTTATTACTTTACTTTTTTAATCCCATTTTTTAAACGAATACACTTAAAATTAATATTTATCGATTATAATTTTTTCACGTGGACATTTTAACATGCTTGTTTACAGAAAAACAGTACGAAAAAGATGGCTGATACTGACTCATGCGCACAAAAAAATATTGTGATGAAAAGCCCTATTAATGCTCAATAAATCGTTAGCTGATAATACAAAATTTACGTGAAACGTCAAAGTACGCAAGTGACTGTCAAAGGTATCTAGATATCTAGTGAAAAACTACAAAATCAGGCTGTTATGAGTTTAGCAGCCCATGGGACGATGATATACGTTACTTTCGGTCATATTTTTAGGGTTGATATGATTCATTTTCACATATGGTAGGCAAAAAATTTAAATCGTATATTGTATAAGCGAACTAATAAAATAACTCTTGTAACTTTATAGTGTGACTTGTCAAGCAAGAACTTTAAACAAAAAAATAATAGGACAATATTATAATTTTCAATAAAATTTTAAATCGGCTCAGTAGTTTTCCAACCTAACTATGGATCTTTCATAATCTAAGACTCTGAATCATAGCCCTTCTAAAATAAACAAAATTATTTTATTTATTCTTGTTATTTATGCTCCGTAGTGACTCACTAAACTTACTTCTGTTCAAAATCTCATTATGTAAAAGGTTTTCTTATTAATTCGTTGCAACTAAAATTTTTGTTAAATTATTGTAACTATAGTTCATAATTTTTGTATTTTTGTGACAATGTTAGTTATCACTTTAAAATGTTTGTCAATTCTTTTTTTGTGGAGTTAACTATATGACTAAATTAATTACACATTGGTTAATAATTTTAAGATTATAAATTCCATTGCGATTTTTAGGAACGCTTTGATGATTGCTGTTAGCGGAAAGCTCTAAACCGAGTTATATTAAATAATATTTACACTGATTTACTCTTGTAATACCATAGTGTTAAATAAACGAAATTGTATTCCTTAATATAAACCTCAGAAACTTTATTAACAACGAAAATTGAGAGTCAGCAAGAAAGAAAAAAAACCAGTGCGATTTAACCAGATACACATCAACCAATGACAATCATCTTTTATTCCAATTCACGCCAATCAAAACAAATTTTATCTGAAAATATTGCATGCTGCAGTGTTTTCACTCAATCAGGATTGGATTTAAAAAATTCAATTCACTTCCAGAGTAACGTATCAATGATTTATGTAAAATGTCAATGTTAAGTTTGTCAAAAAGGTAAAGAAAAATGGACAAAAATCGTTTTGGTTGATACATAATACAGAATCAACTTTATCTTATGGAAACCAAGCAAATATTGTTTATAAAAGTTATGTTTATATTATTAAACATACTTTCTTAATATCACGTGAGGTGAGATTTTTTTTGAGAACATTTTGTTTTTTTTACAAATTATGCAAATTTGAGTTAACAAATTCTCCCTAAAATACGTCAGTCGAGTGGTATTTAGATGCATAATTTCCAAAGAAACAACAAATTGTTTTCAAAAAATTTTCACCTCTTGTGGTACTATCGCTGAAAATTCGTCAGTCAAGAGTTGACTAAGCAATCGAGTCAAAAAGAGACTCCACTGTGGGCTAGATATGGGGAAATTAGAAATAAGTAGATAATAATTAATAGACCGAAACGTTTTTGGGAGATTTTGATGTTCCCTCAGCTAAATATAAAGTGGTAAGTTTCAATTAAATGTTTATAAATTAGAACGTTCCTAAGCTTCTTGTAAAATTATTTAAGCTATTACTAATCCATTTTTTATTATTTTTTACCTACGAAACTTGATTGTGACAATATCCTGAATTATTGAAACACTCATATCAAATAACTTCGTTAACTATTGCATCTAGGGTGTCTCATTGAAAATGGGACACAGAGCAACTGAAGATTCTCTAATTAAAAATACGATGATATAACTAAACATAAAATATTACTGGTTTCTGAAATACAGAGTGTTAAAATTGAAAATTAAAAAAAAAATATATATTATTGGCTATATATATTTTTTTAATTTCACAATATAATTTTACTAAATTTAACATTTTTACGTCCTGTCCAAAAACTTATTTGAACTATACTTTTACATATTGGAAACTCATAAAGTAATGGGTTTTCCAGATCTTCACACTCAAATGTGGATATTCTCTATTTAAATTTTGTAATTATGGATTTTTTAATAAAATTATAATGAGCAAATGTTTTTGGTGACATAAGATACACCTATCAGCAAAAAAAGTAAATAAACTTTGCTAGTGGCGTACAGTATGGGTAAGTAACAGCTTCAATCTCTTCTAAATTTTACACGATTCTCCAAAAACTTATTTGGACTATAATTTTTAATTTTTTGTTGGTTTTTAAATAAATCATGTACTCTTGTTGGGAAAAATCCAAAATTACAAAATTAAAATGAAGAATATTCACCTTTGAGTATAAAAATCACTTTATGAGTTCCAAACAAGAGTACATAATTTATTTAATAAATATCAAAAAATTTAAAATTATAGTCCAAATTGGTTTTTGGAAAGTGGCGTAAAATTTAGAGAGGATGAAAGTGCTACTTATCCTTATACTTATGCCGTACATCACTGGCAAAGTTTATTTAACTGCTTGTTTTGCTGGTAGGTGTATCTTATGACAACACATTTTTTTGCCGAATTTAGTAAAATTATACTGAGAAATAAAAAAATTATAGCCATTAATATTTGTTTTTTATTTTTAACTTCAACTATTTCGAAAACAGTAATATTTTATCTAAACCTGTTTCGTTTAATTATTCTTAATGAGAAACCCTGTATAAATATTTTTGTTTTGTATTAAAAAATTTGTATTTGAAAAATTAAAATATAAAAATTTAGTTGTTACTTATTAAGTCTTCTTACCCATTGTGTTCCACAATGTGGATCAAAGAAAATTACATAATATTATGTATATTAATTTGTACTGATTTCATAAAAATAAATATATAACTAGCTACAGTCCAAAAACTTATTTGAACTATACTTTTACATATTGGAAACTCATAAAGTAATGGGTTTTCCAGATCTTCACACTCAAATGTGGATATTCTCTATTTAAATTTTGTAATTATGGATTTTTTAATAAAATTATAATGAGCAAATGTTTTTGGTGACATAAGATACACCTATCAGCAAATAAAGTAAATAAACTTTGCTAGTGGCGTACAGTATGGGTAAGTAACAGCTTCAATCTCTTCTAAATTTTACACGATTCTCCAAAAACTTATTTGGACTATAATTTTTAATTTTTTGTTGGTTTTTAAATAAATCATGTACTCTTGTTGGGAAAAATCCAAAATTACAAAATTAAAATGAAGAATATTCACCTTTGAGTATAAAAATCACTTTATGAGTTCCAAACAAGAGTACATAATTTATTTAATAAATATCAAAAAATTTAAAATTATAGTGCAAATTGGTTTTTGGAAAGTGGCGTAAAATTTAGAGAGGATGAAAGTGCTACTTATCCTTATACTTATGCCGTACATCACTGGCAAAGTTTATTTAACTGCTTGTTTTGCTGGTAGGTGTATCTTATGACAACACATTTTTTTGCCGAATTTAGTAAAATTATACTGAGAAATAAAAAAATTATAGCCATTAATATTTGTTTTTTATTTTCAACTTCAACTATTTCGAAAACAGTAATATTTTATCTAAACCTGTTTCGTTTAATTATTCTTAATGAGAAACCCTGTATAAATATTTTTGTTTTGTATTAAAAAATTTGTATTTGAAAAATTAAAATATAAAAATTTAGTTGTTACTTATTAAGTCTTCTTACCCATTGTGTTCCACAATGTGGATCAAAGAAAATTACATAATATTATGTATATTAATTTGTACTGATTTCATAAAAATAAATATATAACTAGCTACAGTTTTTTTTATGTGCGGCCAGCCAATCCCCTTTGGCCGTGTACCAAAAAGTTTAGGAACCTCTAGCATCTATGGTGTGTATGTAATTCCCAGTTTTTTATTTACTAATTAAATTAATTAAACGCTTAGACATTTTTCGGCTGTTTCACATTTATTAGTGGGCCATAGTTTTTATTGAAGTTGTAACAGAGCTCCGGCGGATCCAAACGCAGGGGAAATTCACCCCTAAAGCCTCATAACCCTAGTAGAGTGGTGACACCTAATGAAATTTTTTTCCCATACTATGAACACAGAAAATTGCCTCCCTTGAAAAGGTTCTGGGTCCGTTCCTGTGACAATAAATTGCAAAAAAAAACCTAAGTAATGAGTATTTCATATATAAGCAGCAATGTTTTCATAGTATGATGTTAGATGCCTAGCAGATGAATCTAAATATTCCAATTCGAATAAATTTGGTTATGAGCTTAAATAGTCATTTGACTTTCTCCAGTTTTGGCTTGTGTTGCATTTTAATTTGGGACTCTACAGGGGGTCGATTCTCGACTCGTAGGAATATTTTCCTATAGGAATTTTTGACATTTTTATGTACATCGAAAATTTATGACATTTTCCTACATATAGGAAAGTGTCACAAATTCCTATAGGAAAAGGTTCCTACAAGTCGAGAATCGACCCACAGGAGGAATATTGGCATGTTGATTGTCTTTTATTTATAAGTGAATTAACAACTTATTTAAACTACCACCTTTATTTCGTGCTGCTGAAAAGAAAATCTTCAAAATGGTCTGGAGAACATTTGTATGATACAAGAAAACTCATTACATATCTGCTGCTTGACTACAATAATCATTGTATATTTCTCTGATACTTTAAATACCCATCCAAATCTTCTTTTTTTGTTTCTTATATACAGCTTAGATAATTACATATCGAAATAATTCAAAACAAAAATTTACGTTTCAAGAAATAAAGACCGCGAAACTGCCAAAATTTAATGACATTGACACAGGATGTTAATTTACAAGCTATTAGATGTCACCTTATGTATAACATAAAAAAAGTGTTAATTATAATGTTAAAAATTAAAAGTTACCTACCTGTAACATACTATTACAATAAGAATTAGGCAAAGTAGCTTCCAATCCGGAAAAACTAGTTTTATTATAGTGATCAAATTGAAATTCATCAGTACCCAACTTATTATATTTAACATCAACTTTCCTATATCTTTTTGGTATGGCAATGAAGATACCATTCTCCTCGTGGTGTTTTGGGCTTTTATTCAAATGCGAATAATTATTAGGAAACCCGTTTTGTGTAAAATCATATGGTACCTGAAATAATCGATATTAAAATATTTGAATGTTTTATATTCAAAACTACTTTACCTACTTAAAATAATTTATAAAGGGATTTCAGATTCAAGAAATGAAGAATGGAATTAAAAATTAATAACATTTATTAGTTTAAATGAAAATAACAAGTAGTTTTTCAACAAATCTGTTTTAAAAATAAATAAAATTCTGTATTTTTTTGTAAAACCAAAAAAATTATGCCTAAATTATAAATACTACTGATGATAACAAATTTGCATTACTTTTTTTATTAAACAACACAATTATCTAAATGTTAAAATCAGTCAAATGCCTTATACTACAAACTTGATAATATTTATAACCATTAATAAAAATAAACAGGTTTTAACTTATCGAGTCTCACTTGATTTCGTCGAGTTGATTTTGGATTTGGGGAATAACCAATAGGACCCTGCAATTTCATTGAAGAAAGGATTTCTGCATCAATACCTACGGGTTTTCTGTAAAAAATGTTTCAAACAAAATTTTGTAAAAAATCGGATGATTTCGTGATTACATTTACGTCACACTCAAGTGAAATGAGATTTGCTAATTCTTGAAATTAAATGTATAATTTAATGAAGAGGTCGCTCGGAAATCACAGACATGTCTGAAAATTGGACATACACAGACAAACTTTTCAAAAGTACTGTGCACATGCAAAACAATAAATTAAACAATTTGGCCGAATTTCTTATAAAGGCAAAATATAGTTTAAAAAACAGAAACAACAAATGACATTTATATATTTTAACGGTTTTCTGATTGGTGTTTGAGATATTATAGGCTCTATATTTGAGATTATTATTTTTTGAATTATTGTTTCATATTTATAAAAACAAAAACGTGAAAAATTCATCAAACAATCCAAAGTTTAGAGTATTTTACATATGATTTATCACACATTTACTTAACATTTTCATACATATAGCTCTACAAAGAATAGCTATTTATGAAATCAGTTACGTTATTTTATATTACGAGTGAATATTTGCAAGACGAGTAGAGCGAGGTCCCGCAACATGAACGAGTTACATAAACCGGCATTTCATAAAGTGCTAAATACAATATTTTTTCTAATTTTGACTAGTTTATTTATAAAATTGTGTTATGGTAAAAAATTACTGATATCTAGGCAACCAATATTACTAATTTCTTGTATTGTTAGTGGTACATGATTAACTTCATTATTTTATTGACAAATATTCATTTATTCTCAACTACTTATTGTAGTGTTTATATTGCTTGTTAAAGTTATTTAGATTTCAAGAAAGTGGGTTTTTTGTCGTGTATTTTGTCTAAATTATTATGTGCTGATTTAGAATGGAAAATAAGGACCAAAACAACATTATTACTAGGATGTAAGTTTAACCAAATTCTATTTTCAATAATAATGTACACTATTGATTTTAAAACCAAAACTGTTTTATTTTAATTTTTTTTTCTTTTCTCTTCTTCCTTTTCTTTTTGCAACTGGTAACAATGAAATTTTCAAAACCAGTTTCATAATGTTCAACATTATGCAACTAGTTGCGTAAAGTAGATCATTTTAACACTTGCGATTATTGTTTTATTAAATATTTAATATATCAATTTTAAAATCGTTAGGGCATTAACTAGTCGACAACATGGTTAAATGAAAAAGATAAACTATATGTAGTTAAAAGGTTCTTATAAAACAGATTCTGCTCTCCCCTGAGTGGTTCCGGCAGACTCCCCAATCAAGCTTGAGATCAGCCACTGGCTCACTCCCCTTAATCATACTAGGGGTCCAGCCTGCTTTTCCCTCCTCTGTAGACACTGCAGCTTAAATGGCTTATTGTACTAACATTTAGATGTCCTACTCCTTCATATTCAATCAACTCATCCATTTTACCGATCCATTCCACCGTCTATGGGGGCCCCGAGCCCTGCGAGTTCAGTCAGCCATTCAGACCGTGACAGGGCCATCACTGCTGGGGCATATGATCGGCGTTTTGAAAACCTTCCGGCGCAGCCAGTGCTACCTTACACTTTTATATCAAGTTTTTTCAAGGTCGACTACTTTTCAGGATGTGTTCGAACATGTCTGTTGGGAATGTCCATAAATTACTTTTCTGGAAAAGACTGATCACTAGTATCATTTAAGAGACGGAGTCATACATTCATTATTACATAACCAAAGTTTTGATGTG
The DNA here is from genome assembly GCA_927349885.1 of Psylliodes chrysocephalus. Lineage (NCBI taxonomy): Eukaryota > Metazoa > Arthropoda > Insecta > Coleoptera > Chrysomelidae > Psylliodes > Psylliodes chrysocephalus. The sequence goes on along the minus strand of OV651818.1, from coordinate 53,951,648 downwards.
TTTGATGGGACTTGCAGGTGAAGCCAGTGCATCCGGCTTTGTAGAAAACGTTCTTTATTTCAAGCACACTTGCGGCCGGTTGCGAGAACATTCATTAAAATTTACGAAGCTGATAAACTTTGACAGATATTTAGACTAAGTACCAAAATACAAAGCACCTCTAGAAACCTCATGCAAATACTAGACTTCTACATCAAATTAGCGCCACCTTGTGTTTGGAGTCAGAACTGAAATGACAATTGACAAATGGAGATAAATTCACACTGAATTTTTGAATAGTAGTTATATAGTAAATTACATTAAGATTGTGAAAAATCATTGTCACACAAATAATTTACAATATTTTTTTACGACCACAAAATAATTTTATCAAAAAAATGTAAAACCACGAAATCTGGCTATAAAGATTCCATCACGATGTGGATGGTTTTAAATTTGTTTTTTTAAATGCCTTACTCAATAATTTTTAACGTGTTTTACAGATGGTGTTTTTTTTTTTAATTAAAAACATCATGATTCCATTTACAAATTAGATGAACCACGGTAAACAAAAAATGTTTTTGTTATTATAATGATTACCCACTTATCTACTCGCAATTTTTTTCTGAAAAGAAATTAAAATATTACAAAATAAATAGCGAAGATTAACTGTAGGGGTTACATTATGATATATAACATGTACTTAAAATAAGTAAATAGTCGTATTTTTCCAATTTACATATTTTTACAAAATAAAAAAGATGCTTTAACGAGAATTGGACCACGTCACGACATGGTCGCGAAATGCAAGGTTGAACACTCACAGTTATGTCACTTGAATTATCTAATCAAATATGTATATGAACCAGGAAAAAATATAAATAAGGTAGGTTTAATTTAAAATTATTTTAATAATTTGTCAAAAAGAAATTTCTAAGATCTATATAAAAAAATTAATGTTAACAATTTATCATCAAATTGATTTTACTATTAATATGGACATTTCATAAATCAAAATATAAATTATGCGTCTGACATAACTGACAGCTTATGCGGAAAGTAAATTCATATTCACACGGATTGAAAATAAATTCTTATTCACACGTGTGTGATAGAGTACTTGTCATAAGACTAAATAGTGCGACAGGTGTCACTTTCCTAAGTGATCGTAGGAAAAATTAAATTCTAAATCAATTCTGCATAAGTCATATCATAAAAAAGTAGGAAATAGAACATTCACAAATAACCAAGAAGAAACTATGAACACAAATAAAACGCCCACAACAAAATCAATATCAGGCCGAAAAGTCGGAATAACCATATAAATAAATATATCAAATCTTTGGTGATAAGTTTTACCATTGTATTTAGATATCCTAGTAGATCAACCTTAAGGACGTTTCATTGGAGGCAATTCTGTCGCGACATCTGTACAGAACTTTACCAAAATGGCTCGTGTGCTAGGCGCTCCCTCGATCATTTAGTATAGAATTCTATGTACATAAGTTTTCTTAATTTTTAAATTCATTTGGGTAGACTGCTAAATTTAAATTAATATTGTTTATATTCTCTAAAATGATAAAAATTGTAAATAAATGTTCTTCAAGCATAATTAAACTCGAATATCTAATTTTTAAAACAAATATTCTGAATCGATTATCTATTAGTAAATAGAGAAATTACGTTCGTTATTCAGTTTCGACAACCTGGTAGAAGACGACAAAATTGCCAAAGACATGACTTGGGACACCACGGAACTTGCGGCCTTCTATTGATACTGTCCATTGTCCTCCAAGATAATTTGCATTGGAATTGTTCTACTAGTTGATCTAAATACAATGGTTTTAGCAGTAACGCTACCTACTGTTTGGAGACAGTAACATAACAAATGTCAGTTGTCGGTTTTGTCCTTGATCAGTCAAATGGAATATGTAAATATGTGCTTTGTGGTGAGAACTTTGGCGGTCCATAACATTTAACAACGTTCTTTTAATCGACTGTTGTTTTTAAACATTACCAATTAAATTTACTATATATGAACATCAATTTAGAAATTTAACTTCGCAAATATGGTGATCATTTTTATGAAAAACGCTTGTAATCACACCTTTGTGTGGTCGCCATTGTTATGATAAGCAATTCGATGCGCCAGTGATAAGAGCTGATTAGGATCTATATCTGTCACGGGCATTTGACTGCTTGAAAAATCATTCCATTGGCTCAAACTTTATGGTAGCACATTTACAAATCTTCATAATTAACTTTTCTCCTCTAGGAGGCTTTGTATTACGAGAGTCATTATACAAGCTAATATTTTTATTATTTGAATTTTGTTAGGAATATATTGTATGTATTTCCAACATAAAGTAATTTTTGGACTAGTCCGTCTGAAAAGTATTGAAAAGTGGTGAAAAGTCACAATGAAAAGTAGTCGACCTTGGGCATAGAAGAGACACAGATGTTTTTTTCAAAAACAATTTGGGAACAATATTTGCATTTATATTTTCGCTTTTTTAGGCAAATAATTTGTGAAATATTTCCAACCTTTGGATTTTTTGGTAATTTTTTCACGTGTTTATTTGAAAACATCGTTAAAACATATAAAAGTTAGTAATCATTTGTCGTTTCTTAAGACAAATTTAATTTCGCGCATGTGCAATACACTTTTCCACTTTTGAAAAGTGTGTTTGGACTAGTCAACCTTTACAGACTAGTCCGTTGGACTTTTCTGTGCACTTTTCCAAACGACCCATCACTAGATTATATTGAATACCCTAGTATGATATTTTCTATTACCGAAGAATTGGATATGTTTTAATCCATCACTGAAAAACTGTGCGCCTAGATAAATAAATAAAATCTGTTTAAATTTAATCACATTTAATAGATAATGTGACAAGTCCAGACTTATTTGATGACATAAATGTAATGATAAATTGATCTGACTATAGAAGGTGTCCCAAACCTGACAAACTTCCATATCTTCATTATATTGAGATATAAAAAAAGGTAAATCATTGGTCCTGAGCTCCATATTATAAAATTAGTTAAAAATATACAGAGTACGTCACTGCGTGATACAACATAAAGTTACGTATTTTTAATTGAGACACCCTATATTTTATTCATAATTGGGAAAGGAGAGTTCAGGTGACAGTTTATACTGGGTATATCATAAAATGTGACCAATATTACATAAATATCTGTAACCCGATTAAAATATTATTTTATTTTATAAAGAGTTGAAGTAATGTTAAATTTGGTAAAATATAAAATCTTTTCATTTGATAGACCTCTTTTAATACAGGGTGAAAAAAAAATCACATGAATTATTTTATTAAAAACACAAAAACAACACAAGGTAATATTAATATAATAACTATAAATATTTTGTATTTTATTAAATGTTCAACATTCTTATTTATATTTATTTTTTTCAAAACTTTGTTTATCTAAAGTTATATGGATTCTAAATTAATAAATATTGGTTTAGTACTGGTATTTAACTTGTTTTTTTTTTGTAAGTAAATTCTTGTTTTTTAATAAAGATTATAAAATCAAATTTACAAAAATACAGATAAATTTATTATAAATTTGAATATTTGACAGAAGATATATTATCTAATATTTGAATAGTATGAACTAAAACATTATTATGGAGGTATGTACGAGTATATTAATTTAGAGTCGATATAAAATACAAAAAAAATTAAATAAATGATATAAATGTTTAATAAAGTATTATATTTTCAGCGTTTTTAAATAGTTACCCACATGTAAAACCTTAAAGATAGAAATGTCAACGTCAATTCAAAGAAAAAGTAGAGTTGGATGAGAACCAAATTTAATAAAAAGTGTACGCCTTTGTGAGGCATATGTGCGAGTTTCTATTCCCGAACTTATCAACTAAACAAAATATGTGTCGATGAAGCAAATGTGGCCTTTGTCTTAAAAAAAAAGAAAGAAGAGTTGATGCTTTCAGATTTTTACAGAGTAAAATTGCTTAATTTTTAAAGTTTTTGTAAAAATCTATTGCTGAAAACTTCCTTCTGCCACGTAGGCAAAATTATTGTATTTTTCTCTTTAAAAGAACCAGATTTTTTTAATTATACAGTCAATTTTATTTACTTCACATTGTGATTAACCAGCATAAACATTGTATGTGCCATTTTTTTTAGCAAATATTTAATAAAATGATAGAAAGAAAAGCTTGTAAAGAATGTCAGATTAAAATAATTAAATCAAGCTTTAAGGTTTTGCATGTTGTTTGTAAATTTAAGATACTTTGCAAAAATTTGTACTATCAAACTTTGTCAAGAGGTTTGGGACATTATATACAGGATAGGCCACTGGTTATACCTCAGATTTAGAATAAATTAAATAGTTTTGACTGTTTTTACAGCAAGATGTATATCAGAAAAGGCAACAATTTAAACATAATTATACAGAGTTCACCAGGAAATTGATACATATCAAAGTTAGTATTTTGAGTTTTGACTAACACCATACAGATTTGTTTCGAAAGAGTACATCGGCATAAAATGTTGGCTAACATTGAAAAACTTTTCTTTCGCAGAATAAGTCATTGAAATCAATACAATTTTCATAAAAAAAAAAACTGGTTATAGCATGTGAAATACCCTGTATAATCTCATACTATTTTGTAATGTTATAATGGGAAAAGCAAGAGCAATTCAAATAGAAAAAAATAAAAGTGTTCCATTTGAAAAACCTAACTTTGAAATGTATCAATCTCCTGGAGAACCCTGTATAATTGCTGCCTTTTCTGATATACCTCTTGCTGTGAAAACAATTAAAAAAAATTTTTACCCCACAGACCGAGGTGTTATCGGGGGCTTATCCTGTATATATAATTTAGACTAAATTTGAAAAGTTTGAGAAAAAAAAATTATATATGTCAATCTATCTCCAACCTTACCTGTAAAGTTTTTGTATAAGATGTTGAGGCCAATCAGACGCCAATGGTATTTCTGGTGGAACTATAGGCATTGGAATAACAGAAAGAGGTGTATTGTAGTCATCAATGCCAAAACTTGGATAAACATTAGGAGTGTCAGGCATTTCACATGGTCTAGAGTAAGTATTAACCACAGGGTCTGTGGATTTGGAATGTGAAAATGCATGAATGTGACCAGAACTGTCTCCACATGCCATTATTTGATTACTAGATGATATATCAAATGTTAAACACATCGCACCTAAAAAAATATTGACCCTTATACTACTTTATCCTATAATTGATAATCTATATATCAAAAACATTTAATTTTTTTATTAATTTAGCAACTCTACCTGGATTTTCCATCTGAAATAGGCACAATTTGGGTTCAACCAAAGCTATAGTATCTAGTAATTGTATCTGTCCCATAACAGATACAACTGCTAATCTGGAAGATATTGATGGTATGAATTTTAAAAAGAATGGATCTAAAACTGTTTGCATGGGAGATACAGCCCTTAACATTCTCAAATCATAAACCATCAAAAATCTATCAACAGCTAATGCATTATGCCTAAAAAGATTATTTATGAAGTAGTGTCAAAAAAGGTTAATTTATTTTTGATATAAAACTGACTATGAGTAACAATTATTTTAATATCAATGTATTTACCTATTACTGAAACCACAAGTCACTAGCAGATTCCCTTGCACATCAAAATCACTGAGACTGCCAGTATGTGTATCAATGCTGTGCTCAACATTTAAAGTATTAGGATCTCGTAGATCTATACGTCCCAATGGGTTGCCAGCACACACAAATCTACTGTGTGGTCTTAACATTACACAACCCTCACCTACATCGGTCTAAAAAATGTTATATACTTTTAAAAGTAAAAATAATTCAAAATAAATCAAATTATATCCCAGGAAGTGAAAAAACTCACCAGTATAGTTTCTTTGCCTACACTCAGATTAAAATCTATTAATTTTTCTTGATGACTGCCTAACAGAAATCTGCTTGGCGACATTTGTAAAATACACTGCATTTCATTCATGTTTGGAGAGCTAAAAATTGTATTATATTTGAAAACGTCAGAGTCTGAAGTTAAATTTCTGTTCGTTTTAAAATTAATACGTTTTTTTAGAAGGACTTTTATTAACTTACGTATGTGTATATACAGGTATTCCTCTCCGAATTTGATATCTCAAAGTACTAGAAGTCAATGCTAGAATACCATCATCTAAAGTTAAAATTTGTCTCACTTCTTCAGATGCATGTATTTGAAAGGATGTATATTTTGATAACCCTGGTGCAATATAAGATGTGACATGGCCCTAGTAAAAAAAACCAATGTTAGAAAAAACAATAAGTTCATGTCAAAATATTTTAAAGTAAAAAATGAATAAGTTTAAATAATTTGGTATAAACACTTTTTATTGATCATGTATTGCAATAAAACTTTAATTGAAATCTATGAGAAATGAAAAAACAATCTGAAACTAGTATTTCTGAAAGTTACGTCAAATATTTTATTTATAAATATTTAATGGACAAGATATAATTTAAGATAAAATTATTTATCAAAAATAAAAACACTTTCTTAGTAAAACAGATCAAATATTTTTATATATTTATTTAAGCCACTGCATATTTTGGATATAGGTATACCATCATCATAAATTATAAAAAAAGAAGCTAAATTTAATTGCTACAGTAAGTCTTACCTACTAGAGCATTGTTTTTACTCTGTTGGATAAGTTTCTGTCACATTTTGGTTACACTATTTTAGATATACAGTATGTTGTTTTCTACAATGATACCAGTAGAAAAATATAGATTAGACAGAGGTAGAACAGTGCGCACCAGTCCACTAGTGGTAGAGGTGTTCAATAACGGCAGGCAATCAGTTGAGCCTCTCTTTCTCTTACATGCAAATATAATTAAGCGTAGGATCCATGTTTTAACATATTGTATGTATGTTAGATCTTTGTTCTTTTCTCTCATAATACTGATATGTTGTGTAATGTGTTTTTTATATTGTTACATATTTGTACCTAAACTTCTAAATATGTGCTATGTATGTAATATATTTAATTTCATATTTAAAATTGCCAATTTTGAAAGTTTTCATTTTTACATTAACCTTTCCATTGTACATTCACTTATGTACCCATTACTTAAATTTTTTAAATGTTATGTTAGCTGCTTAAAATATTTTCATCTATATTTATATGATTTAATTATAAGCTAATCAGATGTCCATAATCTTGTTATAGCACAATTTTATCACATTGACGTTTTGGGGTTTCTTTTAAGGGTTGATGTCCATAAATGATAACTAATGTTAAAAGAATTGTAATACCCTTGAAAATTAAAAATTAAATTCTAGCTTTGCTTGTATTATGATAAATAATTTGGTATGTCACAAACAACTACTAGATTATGCATGTTTATAAAAATCAAATTGCACACTCTCAGTGTCATACATGTAGTTGTCAAATTATTATGAGTATGGGAGTCTCCTTACAAAGATTATAATTTGAAATTACCTCAATATAAGTCTCTTAAATTCATGAAATGCTTTCAAAATTACATTAAGTAGTTGCATTCTCAACCCCAGTTTTTATCAATTTAATGTATTTTTCTCGTTACAACTGTCATAGTTGATGTCAATTTCCAGGAAAATATGAAATTCATTTAAGTGTGATAGAGTTGTAAATATTCATACATTCATAAATCGCGTGCTCACACCCCAGATAAATAAACATTCCCACTCAAACTGACAACCATCTCACTCATTCTAATGAGACAGCCGATGAGAGAGCTCTATCTGTTCAATATAAAACACAATCTGAATGCTTGCAATAAATAAATGCCTAATTATGAATGAATGGATCAGTCTAGAAGTTTTTTGTCCGTAAAACCAATAATAATTTTTAAAATAAATAATTCCTATGAGCACTATTTAAACGATTTAATAACTGTACTCAATAATACTTATTGGTAAACATTATTTTTAAGTGAAAACAAATAATGTATATTTATAAATTGCAACACAACTATTTCAAAATGTGTTCTACTTATCCTGCAACGTATTGATACAGTATAAAAAGAAAATGTAGGACGTGTAAATATTGTTTTTCTTACTCCCTGATTCCCCATCCACAAAAGTTCTTCATGTTTATCAAAAGTTAGGGCTGAAACCCCAAATCTATCACCTCCATCTGCTAAAATGCAATGTGTTTGTAGATAGTCACCATCTATTCCCACTAAGCCAGGATTTTCTGGAGCGCCTACTACGGCTAACTAAAATATTTATTGAAATAAAAATAAAAACAACCCTAATTTTTAGTCGAAAAAATTACTTACCCCGGTATTGTCGAAATACATTGTATATTTCGTTATTGTATACTAAAAAGATAGAGAGTCTGCATATTTATTTTTTAATGAATTAAATTAATTACTAACATGTGTATTGAACACGATATGAATAACATAAAAAGCAACAGATGGAATAATAATATCAATATTATTTTTATAGTGCATGAGAGGTTGACGGTTAATTGACAGTCGGATAAATTTTGACATATCCATCCTACTGATAGCAGCGCCCCGTAGCGCTTGCATGTTATAACATCTGAGCGTCTATAAGAAGGAATGCTTCCGTATGTTGTCAAATGTATCAACGAATAAATTGGTGAAGTAATCTTAATTATGAAACTTACCTTTCTACTCTTCTTCTCTACTCTTCTACCCTACTCTACTCAAAGGCAATACATACTATTTTATAAATTTTCCAAAGCCTTGGCTGCAATATCGTAAAAAAAATTATTAAATTATCAGGCAAAATACATATTCAAAATGTGCATTATGAGTGAAAAAATGAGGTCGAAGTGTATAGGGTTGCCAGACGTCCCGCTTTAGGCGTAATTGTCCCACTTCTTCATTTGCCAACCATCGAGTCTGTTAGAACGAAATTATTGGAGAATGATCTCGTTCCACAAATGAGCCGAGAAATATTCAGAAAAATAGTGCAGGAGTTAAAGTTTCGATATGCCAAACGTTTAAGGACCGATTCCACCGTTGTGTTAAACGGAGATTAAAATGACATTGTTGATGTAAAAATGTCACTTTTAACTTCGTTTAGCACAACGGTGGAATCGGTCCTAATAGACACAGAAGAGATAGTTTCCTGGTGACGAAAATATCTTAGCTCTATAAGAGAACATCGTTCGGTAAACAAGACTATGGGTGAGATTACAGAACGTCTGCAACTTTGCAGATCTGCAAATATGGCGGACTTACAAATGCAAGTATTCCAAAAAATATCTGCAAATTCGCAATATTTATTGTGGTTTATTACCCCCAACAACACTAAACCCAAATTTGGAATACGAAAACTTGATACTTGCATGTGTAAGTTAGTCATATTTGCGGATTTTCAAAGTTGCCGCCATATTTGCAAATCTGCAAAGTTGCAGACGTTCTCTAATCTCACCCTATATTATCTGGATGAAAATTGGGTGAATGCTGGTCACACAGTATCTAAGATCTAGCAAGATACACACTCAGGCACATTAGGTTTAAAGTTAGTTTAAATATGGTGACTTTTGAATATGTAACAGGAAAAATGTTCACAATGCACATTGCTTTATATATGATCAAAAAATGAACTTCTCGCCAGAATTAATCAAATACCACACAAAAGTGATGCTTTTAAATATTTATTCATTCTGAAGTGAGCGATTCTACAGTGGCCGGTTTTGTAGCAGTAATTTAAATAAATTTGCTTATTTCTTGATATCTTTGCATATTTATGCTAGGAGATTCTGTTTGTTATCATCTTAGACCTAATAGAAAGGCATATTATGTATTAAGTGAATAATTAACACGTTAAGCCCAATGCCGAGAATATCAACCACAGAGAAGCGGCAATAACTGTCGGTCCTTTGAAGTTCGGAGAGTAAAATTTTGTGACCCTGAATTTGACTTATGAGACGGATGGCCGGTATAATACATCAAGAAAAAAATTAATGGAGAGCAATAAATGCTATACACTGAGAAAAAATATTATATTGATATTAAAAATATTATTTTTCCTTACTTATCTTGCATAAAATTTATATAATTAAATATTGGCTTTTATTATAGTAGTTTTTGTCACGTTAAAACTTTTAATTTGATTTTTCCTAAAATAAAAAACACGCTAATAGACTTTTCCCGTTATTAATATCTATACGTGCTTCTTTTTATCCAACTGTTGCAGCAACGTTGGCGTCGGCATCTGTCCTTTTTTCATCATTAATCTATCAATGATGAACTAACAGCGCTGTCTTTTTATCCAACGTTGCTGCAATCGATGCAACACCAATCCATCAGTTTCATGTATGGTTTTTCCGATTAGATGTGTCAACTGACAGCTGGATTGCGGGAAATAAGCAGAATTAAGGAGTTAATTAATTATTTGTTCTATTGCGGGAAAAGCCGAAAAAATGGGCTTTTAAAAATACAGACTTTCAAATTAAAGCACATAGGTACATTCAAATGAAATTACAACTGTTATTTATTTCAACGGTCAACTATAATTAAACCGAATCCAACAAGGTTGCATCGGTGAAACAGCGATTCCAACAAACCGATGGAAAAAAAGACACGTTATTACTCATACGCAAATCCTGTTAAAATTAAAAATTTGTTGTTATGTTTCCTACACTGAGTTCCAATTACTCATCCGTAAATGTCATTTTTAACTTTTATTATTGGCAAAATTACAAATATTTCATTCATTTTTACCTTGTAGAACAAAGAAATACTTGCTAGTCCCTACAGCGATGGAGTCCTCGATAATGCCTTGTGCGAATGTGTACCAAAAAAGTAACATTGCCCTTCCTTCTGTATAGACTAGATGGCAGTTGTTTAAAGTAACGATGGCAGGGGGTAATCGTCGTAGCCAACCCAACAGTTGTAAGGCGAGGACATAAGAGAGATAAAAAATAAGTTGTAAGGAAAATTACTAGATTCAAAAGTCCCGACTTTTGTCGCGCATGAGTAATGTGAAATTGTCGAAATGGGAAAGGTGAATTGTCAGTTTTTTAAATAGCAAATAAAACACATTTTTATAAAAACAAAATATATTTTTAACTACAACAAAATGAACAGGCCAGAATCACGACTAAACTAGTTAAACTGGCAAGTTATCTAGGTGGCAAGCACGTTGAAATTGAAATGACAGTTGGTCGGGTTACCCCTCGCTCCATTTTTTTTGCGGGAACAGTTTTGTCGCTTCTCTTGCGATTGTTCTTCTCAGCCCCATGTATACCATATTGATATACAACGGTGTTTTCTCATAGACCTTGTGTACCTAATATAGTCCAACATTAGAAGATTGGGAACAAACTTATTATGTGGCTCTCTCAAGGCCACAGCTAACGTGATTTTTTTTATGGGTTAGAATGTCCGGTCTACAGTAAACAAAAAAATCGCTTGGTCCGTCATAATCAGATTTTAATTGTGTCACAATATGGTCCAGGATAATGCAACATTTTTGTGTGGACCGTGTAACACATTTCTACTTTATTT